>CM057459.1:1176080000-1176680000 GCA_016271365.2 Neoceratodus forsteri | reverse complement strand
GGGGACGTGCGCTACAGAGTGGCATTTTGTTATCTGGACAGCAAGAGAGATGGCATGCAAGAGAGCCCAACAGTGGAGCGCGGTCAGGCTGGCCAACCTTGTGGCTATTGCTGAGCCCCATGCTGGGGCCCTGTTTGGACAGGACCCACTAAATAGGCCATGCAGCGCCATGTGGGAGGAGGTAGCAGAGGCCATGAAGGAGGCCACAGGAATTGCCCGTAGTGCTGAGCAGTGTTGCCACTGGCATGGGGACCTCCAGCGGAGGGACCCAGATAGGCTGGGGTGACTACAGGCATGAGCCAGGTGAGGCACCATGCCACAGCCAGGTAGGTGCTCTATCTATACACTGGTAGTGTCCATCCATCCGGGTATCGTGCTGTGCATGTGTCCACCCCGCAGGGGGGTGGAGGCCATCCTGTGTGGGTGGCGGCGGTGGTGGTGGTGGTGGGGTTGCGGCATGGCTGGGCTGTGCGGGATCGCACACACTGGTGGGGGGGCTTTGCTACTGGTTTGTACTGATGTTCCCCTTCCCGTGTTTGCACCCTAGGCCCAGAGGAGTGACGTAGAGCAAGGGAGGCCAGAGCTCAGCGGGAGATGGCTGGTGCGCCGCAGCAGGGACATGGTGGAGGGGCCATGGGACAGCAGTGCCCAGCTGGTATGGATGCAGGTGAGTGCCTTTTTTCCCATCACATTTGTGCATGCTGTGTTGCAGGGTTGGCGGTGGGGCATGGCCACCAGCACTTGGCCCCACCGCTGTGCACACCACACGGTACACTCAGCACTGTCCTGTGGCACTGCATGTGTGGGTGGGCATTGCTGGTGGTCTGTGCATGCACTGGGTACATGGCTATGCCACTGTCTTCACACCACATAGCCATGTCACTGTATGGCCACGGTGATGCTGTGCGGGACATGGGCGGTGGGTGTGTGCAGCAGTCCGGATGGCTGTGGGTGCCTGGGTAGGCAGGTCATGGATGTGGTCACTGTGGATGATCACACACCATCACAGGGGCGTGGCCCATGGCTGTATGCCATGCACAATGGGTGGGCTGCAGGGAGGGACAGTCATGTGTATTGACGCTGCTCCCTTGTCCTAGGTGGACATCGCTGGACAGTGATTGAGCGTGGAGTGCAGGAGCTGCTGCAGCTTGCATGAGCATCCCTTGAGATGCTACAGAGGATGGAGCAGGACGGGGTCCGGTGCTGCAGTGGATGGAGGGGGCACAGGAGTGGAGAGCGGGGCAGGCAATAGGCCCTCCATACCGCCTAATTGACTTATCCCCCCGGACCCACCCTCACACCCCTTCTTCCCTCTCCCATTTGTTCACCCCTGCCCCATGCCCACCCCCACCTGGTTTGTGGCCCTTTCCCCAACCCTTGTATATATTTGTAAATATGTTTGATTGTTTATAATGTTTAATACATACATTTTGTTATGACAACTGTGGTGGTCTCTGATTTGCAGCGGGCTACAGGTGCTTGGCTGCAGTGGTGTACATGGTGTCCGGGGTGGTGCAGGCATGGGCGTGTGTGTGTGTCCGGCGGGGACCCACCTATGGTGTGGGTGGGGGACTCAGTCACTATCTGTGGTATGTGTGTTGCTCTCTGTGCACTGGACACCTATGTGCAGTGGTCCTCAGTGCATGAACTGTGTCCATGGTGCCTCTGTCAGACTGTCCATGGCCTGTGCAGCTGACACCCTTGCATGTCTGTGCTATGCACGGTCTGCTGGCATGTCAGTGGTGGCTGTCCATGCTGGCCACCCCCTGTACCTGGCGCAATGCCGGATTGCCTCCTGTCACCGGTACGGTGCACATCTGCCTCGGGTGGCACTGTGGCCTCCACTGTTGTTGTCCCCCTTCCATGCTGTCGCTTGTGTCTGTTGCAGGGAATGTGCTCCAATGTCTGTCACTTGTGCTCCAGCCGCATGCTGGTGGCGGACGGATTCATGGTGCATGCGCAGGGTGGCTGGTACACCTGTGCCATGGAGGGGTGATGGCTGTGGGTACACGGCTTTTGTGGTTGCACACCAGCGGGTTTGTTGCCCTGCTATTGTGTACCTGTGTTGGGGTGCCCTTGGGTATGGGTGGGTGTTTGTTCGTGCCCTGTGTTGCATCCTGTGTGGTGCATGCTTCCATGCACCACTGTTGGCATCTGTGCTGACTGTTAGGGCCAGTGCTGGGACAGGGTGTGTGCTTGAGTGGGTGTGCGGGGTGCTGTACTGCTGGTGGTGGGGTCCGGGGCAGGCCCTGTTGCATGCGGAGTACCTTGGGTGCTGGCACAGGGTCGATCTCTCAGCTGTGCCTCGGGGGGGGGCCATGCAGGGCAGCACTGTGTCTGCAGTTGTTGCATTGGTGGCTGCTGCCACCCACTGCAGGGTGCTCACAGTGGGGCTGCCATGCATGGCTCTATGGTGCACAGGGTTGCATTGTCACAGTAGAGGTGGTGGCATGCATAGGGTGACATGCACTGTTGGGCACTGCTCCTGGGCAGGATGTCTGGGGATCACTGTGCAGGGTGTGCTCTGCATTGGTGGGATGGTGTAGCACAGGGTGGCTGGACCTCCTTGTGTTCCGGTTACAGCTTGCCAGGGGGTGTGCTGGGGCACCATGCCCCGGCTGTGGAATTATTGCTGGTGTCCATGGGCTGGTGGTTCTTCCAGCTCACCTCAGCTTGTGTGGTTCATGGGGTGCAGGGGGGGGCGCTGTCTGGTCTGTTGTGTGCTCCTATGCCCATGTCTTCCATGGGTGGTGGACCCCTGCATCCTGTCCCTGCGCATCCCTGGTTGTGCTGATGCACTGCTACTCTGCTCCACTGTGCATCCCTGGTTGTGCCATGGCACGGTTGGTGCGATATTCAGTTGTGTGGTGCAAGCGCATCTTGGCTTGCGCTGTGTTTGAATATCGCGCGTGTTGTGCATAGGTGCATTGCACTTGAGCCTGCTCCTGCTATTGCACTACTTTGTGGCGTAGTTTGAATATCTGGGCCAATATGTTTTCTCAGAATTTAGAGCCCCTCGCTAGATAAACTAAGGGAGACCGGGTGCTCCTTCCTCTTACTCTTTGGGGGGAGTGTCAGCCTGACTAAAATGAAATTACTGCTCCAGGTCCTTTATCTGCTATCCATGCTTAATGTAATAATTCTCAAAAATGGTTTATAAAAATACATAGTTATATTTCAGCTTTTTTATGGGGCAGCAAGTCAGCCTGCTGAGCTTATCATAAATTGGCAGTTCTAAAGCCAAGGGGCGGGCTGAGGTTACCTAATTTATTCCTATACCACCTGGCCATTTCTGCAGGCAAATATTTGCGCTGGTTCCCAGTGGTGTTTACACATCAAAAGCAAAACTATACACCCTTATGGTTGTACATAGAAGAGGCCCTTTGCAGATCAGCAAAAATACAATTGAAAGCCTTATGAGGCTGGCCCACTGGAGCAGCAGTACTGCTACCACTTTTGCGATGCTGACAATCTGGGTTCAGAAGCAAGCCCAAGAGTTCATGGGCCAGCCAGGGGCAGGAGAACTGAGCATCCTACAGACAGCTCTCCTCCTCCTCCGGGGGGTTAAGTTGGGAAGCATCCAGTGCTCTAGTGACCTCTAGCAGAGGCAAGGGGTGACACACAGCCAGAGCTTGTATAAATAGGAGAGGGTGCCAGATGTTCAGCTGTATGTTGCATGCCACACTCCTGGGGATTAACTCAGCCCAAAAACTGCCAGGCTGAGCAATGGAGGAATCTGCTTCGCCATGCCCCACACAGCTGTCTGAGGCATACAAACCCCTGGACAATATCAGGCCTTTGCCAGGGAGTAGAGGGGACCTTCCTGGTGGCCCCACTCTGGGGAGTAAACCAGAGTGCACTCTGTGGGTAAGGTAAGTCCCGGGGGATGGGTGGGTGGCTGAAAGTCGGACCAATGGCTAGCGAGCAGGTAGAAAAAGCATACTAAATAAAATAAAATGTAACCTCCCCCTCCAAATGGTGGGCTTACCTTGGGTCATCTCCCTGGGCACAGTGTTGCCCTCTGCTGTTGCTAGCCTTGCTTGTAGAGCAGAAAGCAGCTAACTAAAAGAAACTACATTTTCTTATTAATTTAAAACTTATATCTCAGCAGGAGTCAGTGTCTGTTGAGATTAAGTAGACAGATACTTTATTAGAAGTAGAAAGGGTCTTATTTAGGGTTAAGAAAAGAAAGAAAGTCAGTGTGTGTTCTGTGCTGGGAAGGGTACTGCATCAGCTGACTTTGCTAAACCAGTAGGAGGAAAGATAGCTTAATTGGGGGTGTGGCTTAGACACTATAAAAGCAGGTGACTCAAATTACATCTTCCTGTTGCTAGCCTTGCTTGTAGAGCAGAAAGCAGCTAACTAAAAGAAGCTACATTTTCTTATTAATTTAAAACTTGTATCTCAGCAGGAGTCAGTGTCTGTTGAGATTAAGTAGACAGATACTTTATTAGAAGTAGAAGAGGTCTAATTTAGGGTTACAAAAAGAAAGAAAAGAAAGAAAGTCAGTGTGTGTTCTGTGCTGGGAAGGGTACTGTATCAGCTGACTTTGCTAAACCAGTAGGAGGAAAGAGAGCTTAATTGGGTGTGTGGCTTAGACACTATAAAAGCAGGTGACTCAAATTACAACTTCCTGTTGCTAGCCTTTCTTACTAATTGCCCTCCATCCCACCCACCCTAAGCCAGTTCTACTTTTATAGCCACTGGATTTGACTGTCAACAGGAACTTCCTGTTTGGCAGTAGGAAGGGAAGGATCATAGAGAAACATTGGTTTTGTCAACCCTAAAGGAAAAAAGTAGCTCACTCTCCCCCCAGCTGGTGGTGGTTTGACATTGAGCAAGGAAGAAGGAGGCTACTGAAGAAGATAGGAAGTTGCTGTCCTAGAACAGGAAGGGTGAGAGTTGTAAGGAGAGGAGAGAGTAAGCATACAGAGAAACAGTAGAGGGGACACAAAATAAGACATGTTAGGAGTGGTGCAGTGCAATGGCTGTGGGGCGGCAGTGTTCCGGGAGACATTCTAGAGGCTGCAATGCTGCCCTATTTGCAGGCACCTCTCTGGTCTGAGAGAGGAGGTTGCCCGTCTCCAGGCTGACCTGGCTAGGATTCATGAAACCTCCTCCCCCACCCAGGGACCACCAGGGCCAATGCCACTACCTCAAAGGTTGCCAAGAAAGAGGAGAGGCTGGACCAGAGTGGGCTCAGGGAGGGAGTGGGTGGTGGAACAGAGTTGCATCCCTCCAGCTGTACCTCTCCACAATTCATTCACTCTTCTGGTAGATAGTGGTTCCTCTATGGAGGCACCTGCAGTGAGACCAAGGAGGATGCTGGGAACCTTCACAAAGGAGACCCACAGGAGGGTGGCATGGGACCCCACAGGGAAGAAACAACTCCTGGTGGGGACTCAATCATTAGGGGGTAGAAATAGGGAGGAAGGGAGAAGGGAGGTAAGGTGCCTTCCTGGCGCCTGGCTTGGAGGGACAGGAAAGAATCCTCAGGATCATGGGAGCAGCTGCACAAGGAGGGAGCTGGATGTCATTGTCCACCTAGGGACAAATGACCTGGCTAGGAATGGGATCAGAGCAGTGCAAGAGGAGTTTGTAGAGTTGGGGAGGGCCTTAGACAAGTACATACGGTAACCTTCTCGGAGGTGCTGCCTGTCTATGGCAAGGTGATGTAGGGCACTCCTCACCAGGGAATTCAATGAGTGGTTGAAAAACTGGTGTGGAGCTCAGGGTTTTGGCTTCATTGGGGACTGGGGAGCCACCTGGAGGGATGCAGACCTATACTGGTGTGATGGTCTGCATCTGTCCAGGGGGGAACCAGGATCCTAGGTGAGAGGTTTAAATGCTTCATTGCCAAGCATTTCAACTAGCCAAGGGGAGGCACTGAAAAGGAGCAGGGAAATCCCAGCCTCCCCCCACAAAACATGGTAATTAGTGAGGTAAACACCAAGGTAGAGAAGTTATTAGGGAGCAGAACAGAGGTAAATGTAAAAAAAGGCAAAGGCAGTAAGGACAGGAATGGGGCTAAGAGGGGTAAGGCTATCAAAAAGTGGAGGGTGATGAGTACCAATGCCCGTAGTCTGTGTAACAAGCTCCCTGAACTAGTGGCCTTGATGGAAGAGGGTTGCCTGGATATTGTGGCAGTCACAGAAACATGGTACACAGAGAACCATGACTGGGATGTCAACATACCAGGATACACAATCTACAGGAGGGACAGGGAGGGTAAAAGAGGAGGAGGAGTAGCTCTCTATGTAAAGGAAGGGATCAAAGCAACAGAACTAAAGAGTAAACAGGGAGCAGATGAGGCACTCTGGGTCACCCTGGAGACAGGAAATGGCACCACAATCCGCATGGGGGTTGTATACAGACCCCCATCTCAGGGGGAGGGAATGGACAAGGAAATGATAGAAGGCTTCTTAGAATGGCAGAAAAAGGGGAGATATTGTTGATGGGGGACCTGAATATGCCAGATGTTAACTGGAGCACCTTTGCTGCAGGCACATCCAAGAGCAGGGTCATTCTTGATGCCCTACAGGGGGCATGCCTCAGACAGCTAGTATTGGAACCCACTCAGGAGGGAGCAATCTTAGACCTGGTACTCTCAAAAGGGGACGGAGAAGGAATCTCAGATTTAGAAGTGGGTAGCCATCCGGGAACAAGCGACCACCAAACAGTGTGGTTCACGATAAACACAGCCATACAATCAAGCCATACAAAAGCAAGAGTATTGGACTTTATGAGGGCTGACTTTGGGAAAATGAGAGAGTGCCTCAGAAAAGCACTAGCAAACAGGCAAGAAGGAGGGGTGGAGGAACAATGGGGAGTAATCAAAACAGCCATTACAGAGGCAACAACCTTTGTGTAAAGCAAATCAATAAAACACAACGAAGGAAAAAAACGCTATGGTTCTCAAAAGAGGTGGCAGGGAAGGTTAAGGAGAAAAGGATAGCATTCAGGAAATATAAGGAAATACAGAAGGAGCAGGACAGAGAACTTTATCGGTTAAAGCAGAAAGAGGCTGAGAAGGCAGTCAGAATAGCAAAGGCCCAAACCGAGGAAAGGATAGCCAGTTCTGTTAAGAAGGGGGATAAGACCTTTTATAGGTACATTAGGGAGTGAAGAAAGACCAAAGGAGGGATACTGAGGCTTAATAAAGGGAGGGAATGTGGGTAGAGGGTGACAGTGAAAAAGCAGGGATACTGAATGAATATTTCTGCTCAGTATTCACAAAGAAAGAGGAGGGGGAGGTACCTAAACCAAACAGGAGAAACACTCTGAAGATGGGGGTCGATACCAGTCCATTTACAGAAGAAAAGGTTCTGAAAGAACTAATAAAATTGAAGGTGGACAAAGCAATGGGGCCTGATGGGATTCACCCAAGAATTCTAAAAGAACTAAGGGTAGAACTAGTGACACCGCTGACTACTCTCTTTAACAAATCATGGGAGGATGGGGTGGTACCCAAGGACAGAAGGGGGGCAGATGTGATTCCTCTTCACAAAAGTGGGAGCAGGACAGAGGCAGGAAACTACAGACTGGTTAGTTTGACCTCAGTGGTAGGGAAAATGATGGAATCACTTCTGAAGGAAAAAATTGTTGAGTACCTAGAGGCCAGAGGGCACAGGACCCAAGGCAGCATGGATTCACGATGGGAAGGTCGTGTCAGACAAATCTAATAGATTTGTTTGACTGGGTGACCAAAGTAGTAGACCAGGGAGGGGCTGTGGACATGGCCTACCTAGATTTTAGCAAGGCATTTGATACAGTCCCACACAAAAAATTAATGCACAAGTTAGCCAGCCTTGGAGTGGGTCCCAAGGTGGTAGCCTGGATAAAAAATTGGCTAGACAACAGGAGGCAAAGGGTAGTAGTAAATGGAGTACACAGTGAAGAAAGGAGGGTTACTAGTGGGGTACTGCAGGGTTCAGTACTGGGACCGGTCCTTTTTAATGTTTTTATAAGTGACATTGCAGAGGAACTGGAAGGAAAAGTATGTCTCTTTGCAGACGACACAAAGATCTGCAAACAGGGTTGATACACAAGATGGAGTGGAAAGGATGAGAAGGGACTTGTAAGGTTGGAGGAATGGTCAAATGTATGGCAGCTCAGATTCAATGCAAAGAAGTGCAAGGTAATGCACATGGGAAACAAAACCCAGGGAAGTGTATACATAATGGGGGTGAGATACTGACAACAGTAAAATGGAAAGGGACCTGGGGGTAATTATATCAGATGACCTAAAGGTGGGCAAGCAATGTGAGAAGGCAGTAAGGAAGGCTAGGGGATACTGGGATGCATAGGAAGAGGCATCAATAGTAGAAAACAGGAAGTTGTTATCCCTCTGTACAGACAGTTGGTAAGACCCCATCTGGAGTACTGTGTACAGTTCTGGAGACCCCATCTCCAGAAAGACATAGACAGAGTGGAGGCTGTCCAGAGGAGGGAACTCAAAATGGTGCAGGGTCTGCTACCAGAAGACATACGAAGAAAGACTAAAGGAGCTTAATATGTATACGCTTGACGAAAGAAGGGAGAGAGGGGACATGATAGAAACTTTCAAGTACCTCAAAGGAATCAACAAAGTCCAAGAGGGTAGCATCTTTCAGAGAAAAAGATGTGCAGGAACAAGGGGGCACAATCTGAAGATAGAGGGGGATGGCTCAGAGGTAATGTGAGGAAGTATTTTTTCACAGAGAGGGTTGTGGATGCATGGAATAGCCTCCCTGAGGAGGTCGTGGAGTCAAGAACAGTGAGGGAATTCAAGAATGCATGGGACAGGCAGTCCTAGTGGGGGGGTAGGAGGAAGTAAGCTGTTGGTTAACTATAATCTGCAGCTTATCTGTTAGGTAAGAAAATGGGCAGACTAGGTGGGCCAAGCGGTCCTTATCTGCCGACAAATTCTATGTTTCTATGTTCTATGGCAAAGATCCAGCCTGTGTTCTGCCTACTGAACCTGGCCATATCCAGTGGTACCCAGTGATGAAAGTGTAGATCCAAATGTAAAGTATTGCTGTGTTCTTGGTTCCTGCATGAATGTGCGAATGATTGCCATCATGTTATGCCTTTAAAAGGTTCAGCCTGTGTATACAGTGCATAGCCTGTGCTGGGTCCGAGGAAAACAAAGCTCTCGACTGGCTGGGCAGCACTCCCACAAATTCCATTGTACAGTCACTTACAAGTACGAATAAAGCTCTATTACGAACATACAAATCTGCTAGCAGAAACAGACTTGAATGCTGTAAATCTTTATTGGTAAAGCTAAACAGCTGTGTGTAAAATTAACTTAAAAATTTGGGACTGTTTACTTTCTGTCAGCCAGCAGCCATGTTGATACTTTGACCCTGCCTTTGAGCCAGTCGGTTCTCAAGGGGTCCTAATAGGTCCTTTTACTTTGGCTGCTGGGAGAAACGGTGAACTGTATGCTTGGTGCCCATTTTTAACCAATCAGAACTCTAGAACTGTGACTGACAGCATGGGCAGCCAACTGGATTCCTGGATTCCATTTTCCTTCAGTCGAAAGAGACTCTGAACAGTTAGTCTGACTCGAGCTTCCAGTCTGAGAGGAGGCTCTGTACTCAGCTCGGAAAGTTCGGGGAGAGGCATGTTTACTTCTCCTCAGCCTGAAATCCTGCGTGGATTGTTTGGGACTGCCAAACCTGCAGATAATACTGTACTTCAAGTCTCAAAAAATAAGGGAGGAAATGTGATATCCGCTGAGCTGAAATTTCTGTTTAAAGTGTGTCAGTGAATCTGAGCGTTGCTGAACTATATCTCGGGGAGAGACTAGTTTGCTTCAGAAACTGGCTGGAAACTGAAGCCGTGGGCTATCAGAATTGTCTCCTGCCCATTTGCCAAAGGGGGAGACCTGAAATGTATTTCTGCCAGCTTGCATACCAGAGACTGTGGATTGCCAGCAGGTAAGCTGTGTGGCTAACTGAGACTAATCCAGAATTTAAACCTGTGATGCCAAGCAACTTTTCTAAAAGAATGTTGCTGCCCTTGAAATGAAAGCTGCTAGAAGACCAGTATGGGGAGTCAGCTCCTGTGACAAAGAAGAGCATTGTGGGTTGCAGCCACCCTTGGGGGGAAGCCGTGAATTGGGGAATGAGTCGTGTTAGCCCTGGTCCCTGTATGCTGGTCCTAAGGATGAAACCTGCAGCCAAGAACCAGAGAGCTGAATCTGCTTTTGAGGGGAACCAGCCTGGCAACCATCCCTGATTCTGTGGTCCTGGTTCTGTGAATAACCACGGGGCTTGTCCTTGCAACACTAAATTAACAATATTTTGTGTCATCTGATTTGCCTCTACAGCACTAGTCATCATTGTTTAGACTGTTTTGCAGGCCATCGGGCCATTGGATTACAATTTTCTGTGGGTTTACAGTTGTTGATGTCGCTGCAGCCAAGTACAAAAAGAACAATAACCATTTATTTGTTTAAGGACCCCAACCAGCTACAACACAGGCCAACCAACTGCAGTGCTTCAGGCCTGCAACTGAAGAAGCACTGGGCACCCAGTAGAATTAACTGGACTGTCCAGGGGGTTAAATGTAGTACCTGAATGTTCTTCTAATACAAAAGAATCACTTTAAATTTAACCTTGATTTACTTCCCTTCCTGTTGTTCTAATTCCCCAAACAAATCAGTTTCACTGTTTGACTGTCACACTGGTCCAAGAGCATATTATTACTAAGTGCCGGCTATTGTGGGGAAGTGAACAGGTGCATTGTGATTGCTGTTAACCCTTCTTTACAGGTGCACAGAGTGTGTTCCAGAGGTCTAGACCCTGTTGGTAAGTGTGTTACTGAGCAAATTATTAGCACTCACCACTAATTGTATAACTGAATGCAAAGCAAAGTGTTTTATGTTAATCCATGTGTGGAATCACTGGTCAGGGCAGTGGGTAGGTACAACATCCCAGAGGGTTGTGCTAGCTTGTCAACAAACACACATACAAGTCACTCTGGGTGGAGGCACTGCGCAAATAGTTCTATTGTTGGTACTGAGCTCCTTTATCCAACTAAACCAGAACCCAGGTCCCTCAACCTGCATCCAAGACAGCAGGCAGGGGTAGTAGCCTGTGGGGAGGTGGCGCCCGGGTCACAAAAAAAAAATACTATTAAAAGCCTTATTATACACAAAAACTCATCTGTTGCCTAAGGTGCTTAGAAACACCCCCATATCTGCTTCAGTCCACACCCAAGGGCAGCTATGTCGGCTGTTGCAGCTTTCAGTGGATATGGACTACATGCAACCCCCTAATGTTTAACCCCCAACTTTACAATCCAGGGGAAACCCCATCTTACTTCTCCCTGGGTAAATAAAATTGAGATAGTAGAGCAGTTGTTTATAAGGAAACAACCTATAGACTTTCAAACTTTCCAACGATTACATGTATTGAACGTGGAGATTTTCTCCTTTCGGCAAGTTAAACATCTATTGATAAAACATTTTAGGGGCTACATTAAAAACACCGCTCATAGTGAGGCAATAACAGCACTGGTAAAGTGGACCACCCTGTCTCACCTAATTTCAAACATATATGGGGCTTTATGATCTCTTTCCAACTAAAGAAAGTGGAGTTGCTCAGTATTGGCAGGCTGCCCTACCTAAGACCAAGGGTGAGTATGACTGGGAACATATATGGAAAGATTTAACGAATATATTAAATTTGATACAATATTGATTAATGCAATTAAAAATCCTACACAATATGTATTATACACCTGAGAAATTACATAAAATGCTGAGGTTGCCTATAGGTACCTGCACCAGGTGTAATGATATCCCAGGCAAGCTTTTGCATATTCTCTGGAATTGCTCCAAAGCACAATTCCTTTGGCAAAATATTAAAACTAAGAGAGACCCATTGCTGGGACTAAATGATGCATTTATGCCAGATATTTGTTCATTTTGGAACTACTCGGGCAAGCTGGTGGGAAACGAAAAATGCCACATAGCACTCATATCCGCATGTGCAAAGACAGTTCTATTACGCCAATGGCTAGACACTGATATTCCTTCTTACCAAGAATGGCACACAGAATTATTGTTTGCTCTGAGGGCAGAAAAAACTATCGTCAGTTTGAATAATAGGTTGCGGTCCTATGTAAGGAACTGGGAAACTTTGCATGTATTAATGACCCTGGATTAAAATGTAATTGAGTCCTGAAACTATTGATGTATCTTATTTTAGTTAGCTATGGGGTTGGCTGCTGTTCCAGTTTTAAACATGGATTGTCTCATTCCGCTTTTCATCTTTTCTTTACAATGGATTTTAGCATATGCGTGCTGGAGTTGGTGTTTTGTTGATGTTGGTATGTTTTGTAATTGTTCCTGAAAAATCAATAAAGTATAAGGGTGAGGGAGGACCTTGACAGGCTAGGAAAGTGGTCCAAAGTTTGGAAGCTAGATTTCAATGTAGGAAAATGCAAAGTCATGCATATAGGGCATGGAAATCCGGGTACAAAGTATGAGATTAACAGGAGGACATAACAGTTGTGGAACACAGAGGGACTTTGGTATCATCATCTCATCTGACTTGAAGGTGGCAAATCAGTGTCAGGCCGTGGTGGGGAAAGAAACATAGAAACATAGAAGTTGACGGCAGATAAGGACCGCAAGGCCCATCCAGTCTGCCCATTTCTTTTTCTACCTTATAAATGTGCCACCGGCCTTTGCTCTGTCAGTGACCTATCTATTCATAGTCATTTGTATTGCTCCCTTATGCCTATCCCATGCCTGTTTGAAGCCCTGCACTGTATTCATAGCCACCACTTCTTGTGGTAAGCCATTCCATGCATCTACCACCCTTTCTGTGAAAAAGAATTTTCCTCACATTCCCCTTAATCGCCTCCTCTAATCTCATGCTGTGTCCTCTTGTCCTGCTATTTTCTTATATTTAAACATGTTAGACTCTTTTCACCTTGTTTATGCCCTTAAGGTGTTTAAATGTCTCGATCTCATATCACCTCTCTCCCTCCTTTGCTCAAGGGTATACATATTGAGCTCCGTTAATCTGTCCTCATATGTCTTCTGATGCAGTCCCTGCACCATTTTGGTTGCCCTTCTCTGGACTGCCTCAATTTGGTTAATGTCCTTGTGAAGGTGTGGCCTCCAATACTGCACGCAGTACTCCAGATGGGGCCTAACCAATGTCTTGTACAGAGGGATTATTACCTCCCTCTTACGACTTGTGATACCCCTACTAATACATCCTAACACCCCCTTACCTACTGCTTTAGAGGTCTGCTTGGATGATTTTAGGTCATCAGTGATGATGATGCCCAAGTCTCTTTCTTCCTTTGTGACTGCTAGCAACTCCCCTCCCAGCCTATAAGTGGCTTCAGGGTTTCTCTTCCCTATGTGCATGATTTTGCACTTCTTTGCATTAAATCCCAGTTGCCACTCTTCTGACCATTCTGCTAGTTTATCCAGATCTCTTCTCATTCTGCCCACCCCATCTGGATCATCTACTCTGTTGCAGATCTTGATGTCATCTGCAAACAGACAAGCCTTACCCTCTAGTCCATCTGCAGGGTCACTAATGAAGATGTTGAAGAGGACTGGCCCCAGGACTGATCCCTGAGGTACCCCACTTGTGACTTGCATCTCTTCTGACTGTATACCATTTACCACCACTCTCTGTTTTCTGCCAGTCAACCAGTTTGCCACCCAGTTGACCAACTTCTGACCCACCCCGAGCCTACCTAGCTTATTTATCAATCTTCTATGTGGAACAGTGTCAAAAGCTTTGCTGAAGTCAAGGTAGGCGACATCAACTGCTCCCCTGGTCCACCACTCTGGTTACCCAGTCAAAGAAATCTATGAGATTAGTTTGACAGGACCTTCCTTTGTAAACCCATGCTGTCTTGGATCCTGTGCCCTATGGATTCCAGGTGTTGCACTATCCTTTCCTTAAGGAGTGCCTCCATAATCTTGCCCACTACTGAGGTAAGACTGACCGGTCTGTAGTTCCCCGCCTCCTCCCTGCTACCACTCTTGTGGTGGGATCACATGAGCCCTTCTCCAGTCTTCTGGGACCTCTCCTGTGCTCAGAGACTCACTAAACAATTCTGCTAAAGGCTCTGCTAGTTCCTCCTTTAGCTCCTTAAGTACCCTGGGATGTATGCCATCAGGTCCCATTGCCTTATCCACCCTGAGCTTAGCAAGCTCTTGTAGGACCCTTTCTTTTGTGAAGGAGTAGTGCTCACCTCCCTCCGCTGTGTCCATGATGCTGAGCTGTGGGCCCTGCCCTACCTTCTCTTCAGTAAATACTGAGCAAAGTATCTATTTAGGATAGATGCCTTTACAGGGTCCTCCTCCTCACATGCTCCTTTTCTCCATTAACTTACAATAGCCCCCTCTGGACTTTCTCCTTTCACTAATGTATCTATAGAAAGTCTTGTCACCTTCTTTACTGTCCGTAAGTAGTGTTTCTCAGTTTGGGACTTTGCCTGCCTTACTGCCTTACCTGCTTCCCTTAGGGCAGTTTGGTATGCCTCCCTATCTTCATCCGCTGTGTTCCCTTATATTTTCTGAAGGCCAGCCTTTTGGCTCTGACCTTTTCTGCTACTGTATTTGAGAACCAAAGTGGTTTCCTTCTTCTTTACACTTCCTTTTCTGTCTAACACAATGGGATGTTGCTTCAAGTATTGTATCCTTAATGCTTGCCCACTTTTGCCTGTACCTCCTCACCTGTGTTTCTTTTGCCAGGGCTAGCTTAACTCTGTTGGCCATCTTATCAAAGTCAGCTCCTCTGAAGTCCCATATTTTTCCTTGGAATGGGATGATTTAGATGTAGTAGCCAAATTGAACCATACCATGTGATGGTCACTGGCCCCCAGGTGACCTTCTACCTGGAGATCTGTGATCCCTTCTTTGTTAGTCAGTACTAGATCTAGGATAGCCCTGTCTCTTGTGGGTTGCTGTACCAGTTGTTTGAGGCCCTCCTGCAGGAATCCACTATGTGTCTAGTTCTGGCCGATGTTCCTGCTGGTATTGACCAATCTGTATCTGGCATGTTGAAGTCTCCCATTATCAGAACCTCCCTTTAGCTGTCATGTTTTGTATATCTTCTAACAGTAATGTGTCTATGTCCTCCCTCTGGTCTGGGGGCCTGTAGACAACCCCAGTTCTTATGGCTGTCCCATTTCCTGTTTCCAGGGTGACCCACAGTTCTTCTGGCTCATTATGTGTATTCTGAATTTCTGTAGCTTTGATATTTTCATTAACATACAGGCCACTCCTCCCCCTTTGCACCCCGGTCTCTTCTGAACAATACATAGCCAGGTACTGAAGTCTCCTGTGGTGGTTACTGGTAAACCACGTCTCACTAATTGCTACTATGTCCAGTTTAGCCTCTGACATTATTGCCTGCAGGTCTGGGATCTTATTTCCCAGGCTGTGAGCATTGTGTACATGATTTTCCATTGGCCAGATTTTGGTGTGTTAGTTGTTGGGTGAAGTTTGGCATTACCCCTGTGCATCGTGTGGGAGACAAACCTTTTTCTTACCTGGTGATGCAAATGAACGGCAAACCGCTTGAATTCCTGTTTGACCACTAGCTGAGGGGGAGGTGTTCTTTCCATTCGACGTATGGGGTGCTGCACCCCTCTCCCCATTTGCTAGTTTAAATATTCTGCAAAGACGTCAAACTTCTGCCCCAATGCACTGACTCCCTCCTTAGTCAGATGCAGTCCATCAAATTTAAAGAACTTTCGCTCCCAGAACTGTTGCCAGTTCCCTACAAATCTGTGTCCTTTTTTCTGGCACCAGTCCTTGAGCCACGTGTTTAGCTCCCCTATCTCCCCTTCTCTGACCTTCCGTCCATCTGCTCCCTCTCCCAGACTGGCAGGATCTCAGAGAAGGAGATGCCGGACGAAATAGATGATAGTTTGTCACCCAGCCTAGTCAGGTGTTCCTTGGTCTCCACAACTGACCGGCTGGCGAGATCATTAGTCCCTATGTGTACTAGGACATCAATGTTTTCTCCTGCTTTGTGAACAATTTTAGCAATGCGGTCAGTGTCTCTCCATGCTGATGTACCTGGGAGACATCTGACCATCACCCCTGGCTGGAGATGGGTATCAACTCCCCGAATCATGGAGTCTCCTATGATCAGAAGTTTTTTGGATTTCCTTTGTGCTTGTTTAGTTTTGGTTCCTGATTTGGGTGAGTATTGTTGTGCCAGCTCCTGTGCAGAGTGTCCTGCTCTGCAGTGTCTTCTGCCTCTTTATTTGATTTCAGAGATAGAGGCAGATACCTGTTTGTAGTGTTTATATGGTTTTGGAGGTAATGTGTTGGAGAGCAGAGGAGTGATGGGGCACCTGATTTGCTCCTCCTAACCACCTGCCAACCTCCTGGACCAACTACCCTCTGCTTGGTCGAGGTTTTCTGTTGGATGCTGGGGAAATGGCGGGTGGTTCTTATAATGTATTTCCTCTTCAATATGAAATTTGAGGCGGCAATCTCTGCCCATGCTGCCCGGAGCTGAGACCTAAGATCTCCCAAAGGCCCAGCATGTAGGACAGTGTCCTAAATCCTGTAAGACTGTCCTTCTGAAAATTGTTCCACAGTACCTGCAGTTAATGAAATCCATTACAAATAAGTTGCTGGGTTTGTAACCTAGTCAGAGTAATTAGAAGGAAAAAAAAAAAAAATGCAAGTAATGGTTTAATTGTGCTTTGTTTAACTTGTTATAACAAGTTAAATTACTAATTGCCTTGTAAATGAGATCACCTTGTGGAGGCCCCACTGATCGCCCCTTCCTGCTCTGTCACAGGAAATGTCACAACTGTGGTACCCTATAAAAGGAGTGTAGCGTGGGGTGGTTGGGGATGGGGGTGGGTGGCTGGGCCTTTCCTGCCTAAAAGAAGAACCACGGACGAAAGAACAAGGAGGTAAGAGCAGAAACAATCAGTCAACAACAAATGCAGTAACCCTGAAAGCTTATCCTAATGTTAGATAAAACTGTAAAACCTGTAAAGCACCACCTGTAATAATTTCAGAGAAGATATACCCTGTAAGAAACACTTTGCTCCAGAAAAATAAAGCGAGTAACAGAAGATATACCTTGCAAAAGTCAATTTGAATCAGAAGATTACAGCAGTAATCTGTTAGCACACACCTGTAGGCACACCTTGTAATAATGCAGAAGAAGGTATACCAGCAACAACAATTTGAATCAGAGAAAAAATAAAGCAATGAAATGTTAACAACAAACAGTAGCAATCCCTGTGAGTAAAAATAAAACACCACCACACAGTAAATCTGCTTAGCCAAACTAAGTCTTAATCCTTCTCCTTGCTCTGGTAAGTTTCTCTACTCTGCCTTTCAAGCAGTCTTAGAAGGAAAGAGCTCAGGTGAAGCTAGGTGCCTTGGCCAGCAAACCAAGTCTTCTACCTCCAAGATATCAACTAACCTGACTTTTAACCCTTCTTTCTGTTGGAAATACTGACAGTTTGCCAGCTCCACCCCACATACACACCTAATCCTTTGGAAGAGCTGTGGGAGGAAAGCAATTAGCTCCTTCAATGTGAGAAGGAGACTGAAACACCTCTGAGACAACAAACCTTTTCAACAAACAAGAAAAAATAAAACACAGTGTCAAACAGTAATTTTGCTTAGCCCAATGATAAAAGTCACAAAATGTAAGCTCCACCTGTAATACAGTAATTTCAGAGAAGATATACCCTGTAAGAAACACTTTGCTCCAGAGAAAAATAAAGCAGTAACAGAAGATATACTTTGCAAAAGTCAATTTGAATCAGAAGATTACAGCAGTAATCTGTTAGCACACCTGTAGGCACACCTTGTAATAATGCAGAAGAAGGTATACCAGCAACAACAATTTGAATCAGAGAAAAAATAAAGCAATGAAATGTTAACAACAAACAGTAGCAATCCCTGTGAGTAAAAAATAAAAACACCACCACACAGTAAATCTGCTTAGCCAAACTAAGTCTTAATCCTTCTCCCTTGCTCTGGTAAGTTTCTCTACTCTGCCTTTCAAGCAGTCTTAGAAGGAAAGAGCTCAGGTGAAGCTAGGTGCCTTGGCCAGCAAACCAAGTCTTCTACCTGAAAGCAAACAGAATGCTGTCAGTGTCAGTGGCTCAGTAGGTAGCACACTCGCCTCTGAGGCCAGGAGATCAGAGGGCTGTGGGTTCAGTTCCCACATCTAGCACTTGGTTTAATATCCCAGTACTGACACTGTAGTGCAGCATGAGAGGGGTGCTGCACTTCTGAGGTGCCGTCTTTCCAATGAAATGTTAAACCGAGGTCCCATCTGCCTGGATTGGTGGTAATTCAGGTGGATGTTAAAGATCCCATGGCACTTATCGAAAAGAGTAGGGGAAGTTTTTGTTAAAACAAAAACACACTTTTTTCCAAAACAAAAACAAATCACACAGTCATTATGATGTCCATATTATCTACCCAATTCCAGTAACATTTTTCCACAGCTCTCTTGCTTTCTCTTCTCCCCATATTTTACATTCATCTTGAAAAATTTTATCTACTTCATCTTGAAACGTAAAAAAAAATCCTGTACAGTCAAATCCTTATTCTGCAAAAATCTTGAGCATCTGTTTTGCTGTATAGACCATTTCAAAACTGCCAAAATAACATAGACTGTATTTTTATTAACTTTTTCCCATTCTTTTATTAATTGACCATAAATCAAAATCTCGTATGTCATATTTTTAAAAGCTTGCATCCCCCAATAACTGGCTACCATACCCCAAAAAGGTTTAATAAAATCACAATCAAAAAATAAATGCTGCATGCTTTCCTCTTTTGTCCCACAATCTCTTTCTCCACATATTCTTTCCTCCATTCTTTTATGTTTACGGTTGCCTCTTACGTTTAACTTCCCATGACTACACATCCATACTACATCTTTAATTTTTCCTGGAATTCTTTTTTCTAATGTAACAGCTAAAATTTCTTGCGCTTTTATTCCTTTTTCTACCTTAAAAACTTGTTTTTCCCAGAAATTCCTCTCCATAATTTCTTTATACATCTGTTTTCTGTTACCCCTAATTAGAGCATCCACTGTTACCCCCCATTGGGTTAAATACTTCCTTCCAATTTCCATATATATTGGCCACACTTTACCTCCTACTATATTCCCTTTCTTCCCAATACATTTAATGAAAGGTACATTCCATTACTGTGTTAACCAAGACCAAGCTTTGTTCTCACCTTTTACTAATGGTACAATATTTGAAAACAGAAAAATATTAATATAAAAAATTGATTTATCATGTTTAAACCCCCATCTTTTATGGTTCTATACGTTATCCCCTTTTAATAGGATTTAACTTGCTACCCCACAATAACTGAAAAAAAGACTTTGAATTTTGGATTGCATTTGAAATGGTACTGGAAAAATGTATGCTAAAAATAAAAATATTGGGACAATAAATGTTTTTAATAAGTAAATTATTTTCTCTCTTGTCATACTCCATTGTTTCCATTTATGTACTTTTATTTGGGCTATTTGATACTTTTCTTCTCAGTTTTGTTGTATTGCATCATCCCCTCCAAATCTTATTCCCAGCACCATAATGCTTCCTTCTGCTATCTTCAAATCTCCTCTTTTCTTTTTCTCCACTGCCCCCAATGGATAAATTCTACTTTTCCCTTTATTTATCTTAATCCCTGTATATTGGCTATACTTCTCTACTGTCTCTATTAACTTATCCCCTGAACTCTGATATTTTACTAAAACTAAGCAATCATCTGCATAAGCACTTATTTTATTCAGTTCCCTATTTTGCCATACAATACTTTTAATCTCTTTCTCCACCTCTGTTCTCCTCAGAAGTGGGTCTAGACAAAATACATATAGTAGAGGACTTAATGGGCACCCTTGCCGAACCCCATTCCTTATATACATTGAAGTCCCTAGATGCCCATTAACCATAGGACAAATTTGTGCTTCCTTATATATTGCTTTTATTAAACTAATAAATTCTGTTGGAATTTTAAACTTTTCTAAGGTATCCCATACATACTGATGCTTTACAACATCAAATGCCGTTTCTTGATCCAAGGCATACAAATACCCTTGCAAAGAATCCTCCTGTCCTTTATTTATGACTTCTCTAATATAAATTAAATTTTGTTGTATGCTCCATCCAGGAATAGCACACGTTTGAGACTGCATTATCAATTTCTCTGAAAAAGTCCTTAACCTATTATTTATTACCTTAGCTAAAAGTTTGTAATCTGAAGTCAATAAACTAATGGGTCTCCAATTTTTAAGTTGTGTTTTTTCTCCTTTTTTATGCACAAAAAATCATTATTCCTTTTTTCATGCTTTCTGCCAAATTGTCTCCATTCATTATACCATTGTATACTCTTGTTAAAATAGGAGCTATTTGTTTTTCCAAAATTTTATAGAATAGATTCGGAATCCCATCCACCCCATGCATTACACCCCTCTGCTTGATCCAGAAATTAATGTCGACCACATTGATGCCTTCATTTCGAAATAACACAGTCACTATCTTAAAAGTACATTTTGATAAGGGAATAACTGATAAATCCTTCCATAAGTCTGTATATTTCATTTGCTGATATAATTTCCAAAAGCGGTCCAGCCCTCCTCCATGTTTAAAACTTATGTCAAATTCTGTACTTCCTGGTACATGAATAAGGGCATATATTTCATATGGATAAAACTTCATTTTATTCATTAAGAGTTCTTTCCCAATAAAAATTCTGTTGAGCACATCCTCAGAGGGCCCTATAAATCTCAGGCATACCGCGTTTCTTCTTTTAGCTTGCTGTGGTTTTATATCTTTAAGAAATAATCTTTCCTTAGTATTCCCACCCCAGGGTTTCTCCTTCTGGCCTCCCCCTTCCTCCTGCATTTCTTTATCTGTTAATATTGTTTTCTGCTCAAGCTCCATAGATGACTCTTCATTATTGCTAACAAGTTCATCAAAAATTATCTCTTTTGTTTTATCTGCCTCTTATGTTACATCTTTCTGTTTTTCAGCTTTATCCACTTTTTCACAAAATTTACTTTATGCATCCCTTGTGTCTTCTTTTTGGTTTTTACTAATTCCTGATGTACTGGGCCTGTTTGGATCCCACCCAGACCCATCATCCTTTGTTTTCCAACCTGCTTGTAATAAGGCTTCTGTTACCCATTCAGGTGTGTCTGCAGAGTCTCTAAAAGTTCTCTCTTCTAAGTCTGAAACCTCCTTTTTTTCTCCTTTACTGTTTCCCAATGGGCCCTTTTTTCTGTGACTTCCTCAATATCTTCAAAATCTGTGTTTTCTTTATTTGTTTTAGCTCTTACTTTACTTTCTGTCTTGCTTTCTACAATCCTTTTCAGGCCAAGCCATTTCCAACTTACTTTCACCTTTCCTTTCTGTGCTGGCACTTTTACTTGTTTTTTTCCACGTCTCAGCAGGTGCAGCTTGCATTGATGCTGCCACATCATTGCTTCTCAATTTAGCCTGATAGGAGTCCAGCCTATTTTCTTTGCTTTCCACAACAGAAATATCTGACTCTATAAGACCTCCTGTTTCTTTACTCTTTTCCTGATTATTTTCCAAAACATTTTTTTTACTCATGCCTGCAGCATCTCCTCCCTCCATCTCTACGGAAGAAGTAATAAGAGTTGATAAAGCAATGGGGCCAGATGGGGTGCATCCCAGGGTCCTTAAAGAACTAAGAGAGGTGGTGGCTGAACCTCTGGCTATCCTGTTTAGCCGATCACTGGAAACAGGGGAGGTACCCAAAGACTGGAGGAAAGCAGATGTAGTCCCCTTATACAAAAGTGGGAACAAAGAGGAAGAGGGAACTACAGACCAGTCAGCCTCACCTTGGTAGTGGGAAGATCATGGAAGCACTACTGAAGGAGAGACTGATGGAACATCTGGTTGTCAATGGACTACAGGGCCCAAGGCAGCATGGTTTCACCAGGGGGAGGTCATGTCAGACCAACCTCATTGAATTTTTGACTGGTGACTAGGGAGGTGAATCAGGGAGGGCATGGACATGGCCTATCTGGACTTCAGCAAGACCTTTGACACTGTGCCACATAGAAGACTATTACACAAACTGGGGAATATGGGTGTGGGCAGGACAGTAGTGTGGTGGGTAGGTAACTGGCTGGGTGGCAGGACACAGAGGGTGGTGGTAAATGGCTGTCACTCCACAGAGGGAAGAGTGACCAGTGGGGTACCACAGAGATCAGTGGGGGACCGGTCCTATTCAACATCTTCATCAGTGACATTGCGAGGACCTAGAAGGCAGAATTTCACTGTTTGCTGATGACACAAAGCTCTGTAACAAAGTAGACACACCAGAGGGTGTAGACAGAATGAGAAGGGACCTGCAGAAACTTGAAGAATGGTCAGGGGTTTGGCAGTTGAAATTCAATGCAAAAGTGCAAGATAATGCATATGGGCACAAAAACCCTGGCACAATATATCAGTTGGGGGTGAGGATATAGCATGCACCAAGCAGGAAAGAGATCTTGGGGTTATCATCTCTGATGACCTCAAGGTAGGGAAACAGTGTGACAAGGCAGCAGGTAAAGCAACTAGGATGCTGGGATGTATAGGCAGGGGCATCACCAGCAGGAAAAGGGAGGTCATAATTCCACTATACAAGACACTAGTGAGGCCCCACCTGGAGTACAGTGTACAGTTCTGGAAACCATACCTACGTAAGGACATAGACAGGGTAGAGAAGGTTCAGAGGAGGGCAACAAAGATGGTGCATGGATTGCATCACAAGTCCTATGAAGACAGGTTGAAGGAACTGAACATGTACTCCCTGGAGGAGAGGAGGGAGAGAGGGGATATGATAGAGACATACAAGTATCTTACAGGGAGGAACAGGGTGCAGGAATACACTATTTTTAAGTGAAAAGATGTTCCAGGACTAGAGGGCATGGGATGAAGTTGGAAGGAGGACGATTCAGAGGAAACATGAGGAAGAATTTCTTCACAGAACGGGTGGTGGACAAGTGGAACACCCTGCCAGAGGAAGTGGTGGGGGCTGAAACAATCACGGGATTTAAGAATGCATGGGATAGACATAAAGGAATTCTGGAGGCCAGGGGTAAGGGGCAACAGACTTCTAGGAAAACAGAAACTGAACTTACAAGCTCAAATGGGCAGACTGGGTGAGCCATAGGCCCTTATCTGCCGACACTGTCTATGTATCTATGTATAAGTTTTCTCTCTTAATTCCTTCCTTTTCCTTTCCAGATCCTCACTTTGATCTTCTTGATCCATAAAAGTGCCTGAACTCATTTTCAGGCCTCTAGTGGTATACAAGACAGGGAGGCCCTCTCTCCTGCCACATCAGCACTTCCTCTTCCTCTGCTGTCCATCTCCAAACTGTGTTCCTCCACTCTGCTCTCAGGAAGTCAAGCCCCCTGCTGGCAGAGTAGGAGAATTTTTATTTAGGAGAAACTGTACATTATATTCCAAAGAAACATGATACATAAAAAAACAGAAACAAGAAATCCCCCCAAAAAGGCCCAAGAAAACTATCCTATTTTATCCTTAAGGAATGGTACCTCTATCCAACGGAGGGCCCAACAATCTGAAGGCATATGTTGTTTTTCAAACATACATTGTTTCAAGAGTTCATTCTCTATAATAATAACAGTCTGTTTAGGGTCTTGATATAGTTGCTGTAAAACAAACTTACATCTTGTTTACCATAAAACAAACTTTATAAAAGCAAAAATGATACGTAATGTATCCTTATAAATACCCAAGTCCTGGAAAGTAAAGCCACCAACAATTTCTTCATACGAAATATTATTCCAGTATCCACTGTGCCACCTAGTGGCTATTGCACCCCATATAGTTTTAACATATGGACATTCAATAAAAAAATGTACCATTGATTCCTCTGGTGTAATACAAGATACCCTTGGGCACATCCGTTCCTCTATTTTTTTATGTTTAGTGTTACCTTTCACAAAAAGACGGCCATGTGCACTTAACCAACAAACATCCCATATTCTTGGTGGAATATAAGGGTCTTTCAAAGATTCCAATATAAGTTTAGTATAACCCTGCTCTATTTGCCTAAAGGAAAGAAATGGTGGATTAATAGACATATGAATTGTAGAATAAAGTGATTTAGTGGTGAATTTGGACAATATATTAAACTGTAACTTCGAAGATTTTAATTTACTAAGAGCAGGCCTAAAAAAAAAAAAAAAACACAGTTCGTCTTAACCTGTGCTTTCAAAACCCCTTGTTCTTCCCAAACATTATCAAGAGACTTTAACCATTCACTAGCAAATAAGGACGATATAGCAAGACTTGGTTTAGTCAACTCAATGAAATTAGCATGGAAAAATTACAAAAGGAAAAAAGTACTGGATTAATCAAATTTAACCTACCTTCTGCTACCGATAAATATATTATTTCATGCTTGATAGGATTCAGGCGGCTTCCCCATATTATCTGGAAAACGAGTCCTAATAGTGTAGTTTCCAAAGATTTAGGTAAAGGATAAACAGAACTAAGGAAAACAAATATTGGGAGAAAAATTTTTAATGACCACCACCTGTTTCTTTTTAGTCTGATTCCATTTTTTCCAGACTTCCACCTTTGTTTTGCAAATTCTAATGTCTTTGTCCAATTGTATACCCCATTATCCCCCCATCCAAACCAAATTCCCAAACACTGAAAGGGGTCAGTAGACACCTGAATACCTTTCCAGGACATAGGAGAAATACTGGAATTATTTAATGGATAAATAATACTTTTTTCAATATTCAAACATAATCCAGATAATCTAGAAAATTCTTCAATACACTTAAGAGCCTGAATACCTGAAGCATAATCAGCTACTAGAACACATAAATCATATGCATAAGCAGTCACCTTAATGTCCATATCACCCCCGTATAGGGATCCCAACAATACATGAATCCTGCTGGATAAGATGAAGCAGTGGATCCAAACACAAGACATAGAGTAAAGGACTAACTGGACATTCTTGTCTTACTCCCCTTGATATATCAATATAAGAACCCAGATGACCATTAACAAAGGGCATTGCCCTGGCATTATTATACAACAACGAGATCCAGTTTACAAAACTAGCTGGAATCCCATAATGTGTTAATATTAAAGAAATGTAATGGTGTGGTACACGATCAAGGCTTTTTCCTGATCTAGGGACATGACAAATCCCTGAGTTTGACCATCCTTACCCCGTTCTATAATCTCCCAAATTAATAATTAATTATGCGTAATTGAGCGACCCAAAACAGAACATGTTTGAGATGATATAATTAGCAGTGAGGCTATATTAAGCAGGCGATTATGTAAAATTTTCAATAGTATTTTATAATCAGTATTTAACAAACTCAATGACCTCCAATTATCCAAAATTCTCCTGTCACCTTTCTTATAAATTAAAATCTGTACTGCTATACAAAAATGCATATCCACCTGCAGGGTACCCAACACTGTGTTACATACCATCATTAATATAGTCTGTAATATCTCAGTGAATTCTACATAAAATTGAGAAGAAAGACCATCAATGCCTGGGGCTGTGGACTTTTTCAAATGATTAATAACCTCTCCAATCTCAACTTTAGAAATAGGTAAAGAAAGATTCCTTAAAAGATCCTCAGGTATATATGAAACCTGAACCAATGACAAAAATGAAGTTAATTGTGAAATATCAATTGGAGATGTTCTATACATGTAACCCCTCACCCCTGCCTTTTTGCCAAAACAACAGGTGGCATGCTGTTGAAGCTGACAGCAGTACCTGGTGGGGACCTGGGTCTGGGGAGGATGAGGTTACTTGGCACAGGGGAGCCTAGGTTTGGCTACTCTGCACAGGGGCACCCAAGTAAATCCGAGCACAGGAAGCAATAACTGTAATGTCCTGAACCAGGAATGGGATTCTTCAGTGTGGCTTTTATTCACATACTAGCTGAACAAACAAAGATAGACTGACCCCCATGGGGCTACATTTCCTGGTAATGCAGATTAGAGACTACAGAACACTTATTCACCATTTTCAGCCCTCAGGCTCTGAACCCACCAGGCACACAGTCCGGACTTGCACGCAGCTTTGGGTACACAGCCCGACTTGTACACACTTGGGTTTTTCCCACGGGCCAGGCTCCCCAGCCGGCCACTTGATCTGCAGTCCACTGGAAGAATGAACCAATTATCCTGTCGTGGCTCCCCACACCACTTAGAGTCGGCGACTCCTAGAGAGAATTTTTCCTTACTTGTTGTGGCTCTCCACACCACTTAGAGTCTGCGACTCCTAGAGAGAATTTTTCTTACTTGTTGTGGCTCCCCACACCACTTAGAGTCTGTGACTCCTAGAGAGAATTTTCCCTTGCAACCCCACGTCTGTGTACTTCCCCCATCACTGGCCAAGTGCATGAGGCAAAGTAGCAACCACAGCAGAAATCCGTAGAGGTGGACCTGGTTACTAAAGATGGGGGGGTTTGCCCACCTCTGGCTCCCACAGCCCATACCTGGCCATTTCCCTGGGAAAACTGAACCATTCCTTTGCTGAACTTCTAAATGTAGATTAAAGGGTAGATGATCTGGTGCATCTCCTCTACATATTACTTGAATCACACAACACTCTAGCATTTGACACTACTTTACTTGTTTGGCCCATTTCTCTAGGCTTCCCAAAATGTAGCGCAATCCCTAGATTTTCACACATGTCCCAGGGTGAAGAAAATATTTTGCCCTCTTAGTCAGAGCAGACACTCACCCTTTAGTTGCAGGTGCCCCACAGGTGACTTACAAATCTTCCATCATTCAAAATAAATGTTGAACTAAACAGGCAGCTTTTCTTCCACTTGGCAGAATTAAGGGGATTGCCCCAAGAATCTGCTAGGGATCTTTACATCCCTTCCCCGGAGGGAGGGAGCACTGAGACCCGAACAGCGGTCTCCACCACTTAAGTATAAATTCACTCCTCAAGCCAAACTGCAGACTCTCTCTTCACTTACTGAAGACAAACTGGACACTGACTCTACCCTTTGAAAACTCCCAACGTTCTATCTAACTCCCTCTGCTGCAGATTCCAATGTGGCTTATGCAGCTGCGAAAGTTCTATTGGTGATGTCATCCCTCAGTCTCAGCTGAGACTGAGAACAGAGTGAGACAGCGTGAAACCCATTTAACTGGAGTTTCACAAGCTGCCTTCCCTGCCTACCACTAGGTCTTACTGGGATTCTAGTAACCCTGGGTAACAAGGGGATTACATACATATCTGATAAATATTGTGAAACAGCCTATAATATTGCTGACCCATTGGACACATAAGTCCCATCCCATAACCTAACAAAATCCAGAAGTCTATCAGAGGCCCTGTGTGAGCAGGCTTTAAAGGCCTCACCAAACCCATTTTTCCCTGGGGAGCAAATCCTATGCTCATTTAGCATAGCTGCAGCTCTTGAATATTGTAAGGACATCTTTTTTTTTAAATTAAGGATCTGCAGTGTCAACCCAATATGTTGGAATATTAATAACAGAATAGAGTTTATTAAGTTGGAACCAGAGTTTAAGATAATCTTTATACTGACTCAACCTACTTTTAGAAGAATGTGTTTGAAACACTATTTTTAAACCTCTTTTTGTTTCCTCCCACCATGTACTAAGGTTACCCACTAAACATGCAACAGACATTCGTGCCTTAAGATATTCAATAATCTTGTGTTTTATCTTCTGTTACTTTAAAAGTGTAATGTTTAGTCTCCAGTATCCTTTACCGTATCTTGGCCCAATGTCACCTCCCAGTACAATCAGAAGGACTGCATGGTCAGAAGTCTCTAAAGGAATGATATCTGCCCTTGAGATACTAATATTCTTTTTTGTAAATATAAAATCAATTCTAGTAGAAAGTGCGCCTCTATAATAAGTATGACCCCCTACTTTATGAACACATCGAAAGGAATCTTGTAGGCTACTCTGGTTAATAAGCGAAGTAAGATAGTTGGAATCACAATACATTTTAGTTGCATTCACGCCCCTATCCAGTACACAGTTAAAATCTCCCCCCCCATATCACTATTTTTGTCGTGTATAAATAAGGACTGACTTTTTGATATAAATCAATATGTTCCCTTTTTGTGAGAGGGGCATAGACGTTAATCACTCTCCACTCAAATCCCTGAAAGGTAAAACCTAAGAGAAGCGCTCTACCCTCTGATATATCAACAAGATGTGACACCCTAAACCCATCCCCTTTCAACAATATTCCCACTCCCTCACAAACCCCCATGCCAAATGAAAAAAAAAAGAGGAGCCCCAACACCACAATTGTTGTGCTGAATGAACTAAAGAAAGAGTATTTAACATAGTATCCTGTAATAAACAAATGTTACACTGTAGGTCTTTTAACACAGATAGTGTTATCAACCTACGTTTAGGATTCCGAATACTATTCACATTAATAGACGCTACCCCTAAACAGGGAAAGGCCATAGGCACAATATGCAGGATATTTTAAGGAGGTTTCCTTAATCTAGAACTCGTACGAATTCTAGTATGAATCCCAGGAGTCTGGTCCTCATCAGCTCCCTCTTCAATTCGTTCCCCATCAGATTTAGAGGAGAAAGGAGCAAGGGAAGAAGCCTCTGAGTCTCCTCCTTGCTCAGAATCTACCGTAGAGGGCCTAAGAACAGCAAATCTATTTGATAAAATAATACCTTCACCCCCTGGGACGCTAGCTTTAGCAACTTTAGACTTAGGCTGTGTTTGCTTCATACCCTTCTTTTTCACGTTACTCTTGACCATGGGGGGGGGGAGGCACTTGCATTTCCATGTCCTTGGTCACTAAAGGTAATCCAGAAACTGCAGGAGAAAGTACAATATCAGTACTCTGAGGAGGTACTATGTGGGGTAGAAATTGCTTCTATAATCACATTGTGGGCTGCAGCATTAGAAGGGCCCAAAGGGGGGGGGTGGAGAGTTTGTATGCTCCGGAGGGGCCTGACTAGTTTTCTGTTTTCGTTTCTGCATTTCTTTTTTCTGGGCTTCTTGTAAAATAAAATCCTGACTATCACAATCATTTCTACTGTGAGTAGCCCAAGGGCGGGCTCTAAAAGCATGCCCAACATCCTCACATAAATTACAACGTAAATCCTCAGTGCAATCCGAGCTATGGGGGCCAAAAGCTAAACACAGATTACATTTAATTCTGTTGCATGCAGAACCCAAATGAGTATATGCCCCGCACCTAAAGCAAGTTCTTGGCTGACCAGTGTGAAAACAATGGCCTCTCTCATTACCTAAAAATAAACTATTAGGAAGATGTACTGGACCTAAAGTATTGTGCCTTAAATGAACCTGTATAATCCACCCCCCATTCCAAAGACATTCCTCATCAAAAATAGGTCTAGGATTCCCCAACACATCACAGTGTTTCTGCAACCAGTAAACAATGTCATGAATGGAGACAACTTCATTACGAAATAAAACAGTGACATTTTTTATAGATGGTTTTGTCAGTGGTATTGCCTTGAAAGGCAACCATAATTCAGTATACTTGAAAGCATCATATTTGGTCCAGAATCTGTCAAGACCCTGTGGGGAAGTAAAACTTATAAAGGACAGAGCCAGAAACATGTATCAAAGCATGTATTTCTGTTGAAAAAAAACCCACAAGATCCCTTCAATAAATCATGACCAATATATAAGCGATCAGAAGCTACTTCCAGGCCCCCAAGGTATTCCAGGCAAACTGCATTGCGTCTTTGCAAGGGGGGGGGATCCTGTAAAGGGGTCCTTCCTCCAAAAAGACTCCCAAACAGTTTTTGCACGCTCTTGAAAATTAGGAGCAGTTCTAGGAGCTTCCTGCCCCTCACTCCCTGACTCAGCCCAATGAATCAATGTTACACCATCATCTTCCGAAACTGAGGTCTCTATAACTTTTTTGGGGTTTAAACCAGGCTGGGAAACGCTTTCCTGAGTAGAAATTCACTGCTGTGCTAGTCCCTGGGCAACAGCTGTAACATTATCAGGTACAGGCCCAACTGTACTAGGAGAAGAAGAGTCCCCTGGAATTGGGCTATGGGCCAGATCCAGGATCCAAATTCCTGCAGTGCCAGCTTCCAACCTGCAGCTAGCAGGGAGCGCTCCAAAGATGATGGGGAGGATCCCTGAACAGGCTGTGCTGAAAAATCAGCCTCTGTACCTTTCTGTAACCCCAGTGAGGAAACAATTGCAACAGATGGTTGTTCAGGAAGACTGTTGGTGTACTTACAGAAGGTGTAGTTTGAGAAAACAAGTCAGAATTCATTGCTCCTGCCAAGGGATTTTGCTGCTGAACTGAGAAGCATTCACTAGAGATGACTCAGGTGTCTGGAATGAAGGTGGAGTGCTGACCTCATTTGGGTGAGGCATCCCATCCTGAACAGAGTTTTTCACAGCAGTCTCCTGCTGTAAGATTAGCTTCGCTGCTTCTTGCATAAACTCAACAGCAACATCTAAATCCTGCTCAGTTGCAGTGCCAGGTATCGCAGTTTTTATTATTGCACTTTTAGTAGTAGCACAATACAATTCCTTGTTTTGCTGCAGAATATTATTCAACCAACTATCATCAGAATCAAAAAGTCCACGACATCCTTGTTCTTGGGTCTGAGAGGTGGTAAATTGTTTCATACTCACTGCATTTGATATATCCAAGTTCTCTAGTGTGGTCTCCTCAGCTGGACCTGTGGGCTGGGAGACCTTCTCACCCACAGGTACACCAGCAGAATGATCCTCCAGTACACCTTCCTCCATAGCAGAGGCTCCTCCTACTAACAAAGAGTAGGGGAATTTCCCTCATTCACTAAAAAATACTTTGAACAGCTTAAACTGGTTAAAGAGCAGTTGGCATTCATCTGTATCCCCCTCCCCTGGGTCAAGCTGGAAAATAGGCAGGATTTGTCTAGTGCACTTACCCGGTCAACAAAAACTAAAAAAAAAAAAAAAAGAAATGCTGGGATGTATAAGTAGAGGCACTGCTAGTAAAAGGAGGGAAGTCATTATGCCCCTGTATACAGCCATGATCAGACCTCATCTGGAGTTCTGTGTTCTATTTTGGACACTGCACCTAAACAGGGGTGTGGAGAGGGTGGAGGCAATAATGAGGAGGGCTACTCGGATGGTTCAGGAGATGAAGGGGAGGACATATGAAGAAAGGTTGAGGGATCTGGATATGTAATCCCTGGAGGAGAGGAGAGACAGGAGGGATATGATTGAGATGTTCAAGTATCTGAAAGGTATTAACAGGACACAAAGGAGGAGCCTATTTCAAATGAAAAGATGTTCAGCAACTAGGGGCCACAGTATGAAGTTGGAGGGTGGACAATTTAGGGGTAACACAAAGAAGTACGTTTTCAAGGAGAGGGTGGGAGATGCATAGAACAACCTGCTGGAAGAGGTGGTGGAGGCAGAAACAGTCTCTGGTTTCAAGCACACATGGAATAGGCACATGGGAATCCTGGGAGGGAAGGGGGAATGGATAAGAGCTTGGGAGAAGAGCAATAGTTGGGGTGATACTGGACTGACTAGGTGGGCCATATAGGTCCTTATCGGCCAAAATTATGTTTTATGTATGTATATTAAATATTGAAAAAAAGAAAAGAAAAAGGGAACAAGTGAAAGAAAAGGCTTAGGCCAAAACTAGGATTAAGAGCATCAACCTGTCTTAGGTATGGTGTACTGAAGTGTATAAAAAACAATACAAGGGAAAGGATCTCCAAGTAACATGAGAAGGCAGGTATAGGAAATGCTAGGAGTCCTGCAGTGCAGTGGCTGTGGAGCAGTTTTTAGGGACCTACTGGAGGTTGTAGTGCTGCTCCATCTACGTGTGCCTCTCTGGGTTGACAGAGAGGGTTGCTAGGCTCGAGGCAGAGTTGGCTAGGAGTCAGAGGACCTTCTCTCCCACCCAGGGGCTGCCTGCTGTGACACCATTACCTCATAGGATGACAGGATGAGCGGCTGGACTATGGTGGGCTCAAGAAATGTGGGACTGGTGGAATCAGGAAGGCTGGGGGGGTGGTTCACAGGCACATTCCTCAACTTGTACCACTACAAAATGCCTACACCACTCTAGCACGGTGGGACTACCAGGAGGAGTCACCTGGAGTAGAGGCCAGGAAGGATGTAGATGCCCTCCCTAGTGGAGACCCCAAGGGGGGGGAGAACCCCAGAGGAGGAGGAAGCAACTTCTGTTGGGAGGCTCAATTGTCAGGGGAATTGAATTGGGAATAGGAAAGGGGCAGAGAGGGAGGTCAAGTTACATTGGGGACTTGGGGCCCACATGGGAGGATAAGAGCCTGTACAAGGCTGATAGCCTGCATCCATCTGGGATAGCCTGCATCCATCTGGGAGGGGAACTGCAGTCCTCAGTGGACAGTTTAAGTGTTACATTGGTGAACATTTAAACTAGCCGAGGAGGCATGGGTGGTGGTGGAAGAAATCATGGAGGCAGAAACTGCCCCCACAGACTGGTGTAGAAAGTAGGGAGCTCCCGAGGGGAGAGGAACCATCCACAGTGCAAGTTAATCAAAGGAACAGGGTGAAAGCAAGGGGGAGCATTCAAAACACTAAGGGGAAGGTGGGTGAGCAAAAAGAAGAAATTGGAGTCAACAGGCATATTGCTAACAAAATCTGTAAAGCCATGCGTGCTAATACTAGAAGTCTGGGAAATAAGATCCTAGACTTAGAGGCCATTATAGCAGAAGCCGACCTGGATATTGTGGCCATTAAAGAGTTATGGTGCAGTAACAACTATGACTGGGACATGGCCATTTCAGGCTACACTGTGTTCAGAAAAGAAAGGACAGTTTGGAAAGGAAAGGTGGGGGTGTGGTGCTTTATGTCAAAGAACACATAAAAGTGATGGAGATACAAGAAATGCAAGGTGGGGGGGGTAGAGGTACTGTGGGTCACCTTCAACTCAGGAAATGGAGTGGCTATTTGCACAAGAGTAATTACAGACCTCCAGCACAGGGGGAGGAGTTAGATAAGGAACTGTTGAGAGCAGTAGGCAAAATGGCTGAAAAGGGAGAGGTGTTGCCAGTGCCTACCGGGTCATAATGTCGTACACTTTATTGCGTTTACATTAGAGCTAACCCAGAACAGCGCCGTAGTAGAACGTGAATGGTGCAATACTACTAATACTGCTGTACACTGTATTGCATCACTCGCACTATCCCAGGCAGAGTATAAGACCTCTCCTGGGATGGGGTTCCACTAAGCAGCTGCTGTGGCTCAATGGACTGAGCCACTGCAGCAAGGAACCCAGGTGCAACTTCTGGGACTGGGTTTGAGTCCCAGTCCCAGAAACTTTTATTTTTTCCTACTTTTGTGCAGTTTCGTGTTGAACCCCCTCCAGAGTTGAGAATCTTAAGACTTATGCTGCATTGAAGAAATCACACTGCATTGGCAGTGCAATTTTTCCATGCGGTACAATGACTTGCGACATTATGACCACATGCCCTGCTAGTGGAGGACTTCAGTCTGCCAGATGTAGATTTAAGCCTCCTAATTGCAGCGTCAACAAGAAGCAGACACATCCTACTCTCCAGGCAGGGGGCATGCTTCCGGCAACTAGTTAGTGAACCCACTCATGATGGGGCAATACTGGACCTGGTTCTCACTAACAGAGACAGTGTAGCAGATGTCAAGGTGGGAAGCCACCTGGGGACAAGCAATCACTGTACAATGTGGTTCAGCATAAGAGCAGCTGCAGAAACTAGCCACACAAGGGCAAGGGTTCTGGACTTCAGGAAGACAGACTTTATAAAGATGGGTGAGTGCCTCAGGGATGACCTGGTGAAGGTGATGACCTGGGGGGTGGTGATGACCTGGGGGGGGTGGAAGAACTGTGGGCCAAACTGAAAGAGAGCACAGAGATGGCAATAAATCTCTGTCAAGTAAGTGAGTAAAAACAAGAGGAAGAGGAAACCCTTATGGTTCTCGAGAGAGGTGGTGGAAAAGGTAAAGGCCAAAAGAATAGCATTCAGAAGGTACAAAGAGACATAGAGGGAGGAGGATAGGGAGGTGTATTAGGAAACAGAGGGAAGCAGGGAGAGCAGTAAGGAGCACAAAGGCACAAACTTAAGAAAGAATAGCTCAAGCAGTATCAAAAGGGAACCAGAAATTTTTAATGTAGCCCTGGACGCCACCTGTCAATGGGCTACTAGCCCTGCTTGCTTCTCTGACTGCAGGTTGAGGGGCCTGGGTTCTAACACTAATGCTTTGAAACAGTGCCTCCACCCAGAGTGATATTTAAGTGGTTTATATGTTAAGCTAGCACAGTCCTCTGGGAAGCTGTACCTACCCACAACCCCAGCTAGTGGTCCCACACATGGAGTTGCATAAACCTCTTTACTTGACATTCAATGGCACAATTAATGGTGAGTGCTAATAATATGCTCACAGTGACCACACTTACCAACAGGATTTTGCCTCCTGGTATACATCCCATGCACTTGCAATAAAAGGGTTTCAACCACAACGCCGTACATTTCAACTATTTGCATTAAACTGGCACTCAATAATGATATGCTCATAGGTCAGGTGTAACATTCAAACAAATATTTGGAAGACTAGGCCTGTAGTTCAATGAACAAACGGCCAGCCACTCCTACTTCCTGAGCTATATAAGCATTTCCTCTCAGCCTCATTGTGAAGCACTTTTTCTTTGCTGCTGGAGGCTCTGTTGGTTTGTCCTCTGAGCTGGTTGGGCCCCCCCCACCTGCTGTTTCTGTGTGTCTCTGCTGGACTTCGGTGTTTGTTTTCCTGCTTCTGGTTTGTATCTTTCCTCTGGCTGTGTGCTTCCCTGTGTTTTATGTCTCTTGTTTTTGGGCCTTGTTCCCCGTTTTCTGTTTTGCTGTGTTTTGGTTTAGTCTTTTTTGGGGGCTTTGTTTCTAAGCTCCTATCATACTACTACTCAGAGCTCATACTACTGCTTTCAGTTACCTACAACAGCAGCCACTGCTACTGTTTACTCCAATTACTATTGTACCCACTGCTTGTGTTTTTACACTGTTGCTCACCACGCTCAAACTACTGCAATGCAACTGCAGTCATTATCTGTGTGTTTCAGCTTAATGATAGCTGCTCCATGTTGCATACTCAATTCTTTTCACCTGACACAGGTTTACTCTGACCCTAGCTGTGCTGCTCATTCATGCTCTCATTCTACTTACAGCTTAATTGCACTGCCTGGCTACACCTGTTTTCAGAGCATTGTTTCCATGTTTTATTGTAGTTACAACTCTGAGGTCAGCCAACTAAGCTCCTGCTGAGGCTGTTAATATAGCTTTATCATTATTAAATCCTGCCTCACTGCCGAAAATCCTCAGAGTATTTGTCACCTTGATTTGGCTATTCATGTCTGGCTGGCTTATCCCCATTCAGTGCCGTTTCATTGCTACCTGTTATGCAGACCTCCGTGCAGGTCCACCTATCACTACTACTGTTTATTAACCTACGTACAGGTCCATGCTTGCTTACACTATCATTGCTTCATGCCTACTGCCAATCCCTCGGCTTCAGCCTCTGGGATTCTGCTGCACTCAATTCTGCATTCGACCTTGCAAGGTCTCAGCACTCAATGCTCATTTCGATCTCAGCATGCTGTGCTCATTCAGCTCACCAGCTTTTCAGCTCTCAATCAATTTTGGGGCATGGCAGCCATTCTGTTCTGGCGTGGGGTTCCTGCAGCTGGCAGTCTCGCTCTGCATTTAGTCCTCATCTTGAGTGTGTCCAACTTGGGGCGGGATCCTTCTCACCTGGCCCATAGCTGGGAATGTCCTCGCCCCGGGCTTGGCTTTAGCTGCCTGTTAAGCGACAACAGCTCCTGGTGTAGAATTTAAGACTAGTGGTGAAGGGTGGAAAAAGTTACTGCATTTGGCTCTAGTGTTCCACTATAATGGTTAGCCATTGATGTTAGTGGTTTCCCTAGCAAAGCACCTTTACCGCATTCTCCCTACGACTGCCTCTGGTTTGCCTGGTTTGAGTTTAGGGTGGGTAGGCCAGTTGAGTGCCTCAGCAGTTGTTACTCTCCTCCTGCACCTTGGATGTATGCATTATTGCAGAGTTTTCTCAAAACCTTCCACAGCGTTCCCGCTAGAGGGTTTGAGTGAGACCCTTCCTCCAAATTGGAATATTTTCCACCTCCCTTTAACTGGATTTTCCAAATTGCAGCTGTAGAGCCGTCACTAAATAACTTACCCCAAGCTTGGAGGGAAGGCAACCTAGGCCTTGGATCCCCGGAGATTTCTTACTCATAGGGTTTTTTTTTCTCTCCTCCGTTGCCTCAGGTCATAACTGTTAGTTAGCACAGTAGTGCCCTCTAGTTTCTTTAGGTAGGTTCTGATGTTGGATGGAGGTGGAGGATGTCCTGCTGGTCCCTCTTTCCTTAGAGGATTCCCTAATTTTCAATGCAATCCATTAGTATCATGCTATGCAAACCTGGGCATTTCATTACGTTATCAAACTGAGCATCCTCATTACATAATCAAACTGCCTATGTTTTTCTACTACTACGTCACACTTACTGCTACTACATCGTGGTTACTGCTTGCTCATATGCTTCATGTTGCCTCATTCTTTTTGGGTATGTTTGTACTATATTTCTTTTGGGGATTCCTAAGGTACCTTTAGCCATGGGAATTGTCCCATGGCGCCTCTAGTGGTGGAACCCTTTCTGAGGGTTCCTTGCCTTTTGTACCACTACAGGGTAGTAATTCCTCTGGAATAGAGAGCGCGAACGACCAAAACCAAACTAACACAGTTGCACAAACATAACACTATACTGGCTGCACAGGACATTGAATTGGAAGGCTAGGCCTGTAGCTCAATAAACAAGCAGCCAGCCACTCCCACTTCCTGAGCTACATAAGCAGTTCCTCTCAGCCTCATTGTGAAGCACTTTTTCTTTGCTCTACCATCCTCCACTCCTTCTCCAGTGGCAGCACTTCTCTCCTTTGGGGGATTCCTAAGGCACCTTTAGCCATGGGAATTGTCCCGTGGCACCTCTAGGGGTGGATCCCTCTCCAATGGTTCCTTGCCTTTTGTACCCCTACAGGGTGGTAATTCCTCTGGAATAGAGAATGTGAATGGCCAAACCAAACTAACACAGTTGCACAAGCATAACACTATACTGGCTGCGAAGGACATTGAACTGATTTATTTGTGGATTTGAACACAGGGGAGGGGACGTGTATCAAGTTTTCTTTAAAGTACTGTATTGGATTTGGGTGGACACACAAAAATATTTAACCCACCTGGACAGTCCAGATGCAGCTGCTGGGTACCCAGACTCTTAATAGGTGCAGGCCTGCAGCGTTGCCTCGGGTTGGCCGGCATTGCAGCTGGTTGGGGCCCTTAAAGAAATATATGAGCATTAATTCTTTTTCCCTTTAGCTGTTGCAACATTCACAAACACTTTAAAAATGAGGAAAATTGTAATCTTCAGGCCCAATGGTCTGCAAAAACAGTCTAAACCACAATGAGAACTTGGCAAGCAAATCAGATGCAGTCCAGAAGCCAGGTGTATTTATCTATGTGTCTAAGTCCAAAAGATTTGATGACTGTTTCTCATGTGAAAAAGTGTCCAGAATCCAGATTTACAACTCATTCACTCAAAGCTGAACATTTATTTGGAAAATACACTTCTTCAATGAAAAAATTAACTGTCGGTAAAATCTGTGTATATTTTAATTAATGGTTCCTTCTTTAATTTCAGTTCTATAAGCTTATACTACAGACACTGTAACAAACAGCAACATATGTATCGAAGGCTTAATGTTAACATTATTATTTATTTTATTCTATATTCAACTTGAAACAATCAATTTTTTATGATGTTTTATGAACCTAAGTACAACAATCAGTATTCTTGTTCACTGTCTTCATTATCTGACATGTTAAGCAAACCTGTCTCATCAGTATTGACATCACAGTCTCTGTCATCATCTTCTTCATTTGGATTGTCATGTTCGCTCAATTGTTCACTTAAGGCTGGTGGTACAACCTCACATGTGAACCATGTTGGCTTGTATTTGCCACACTCATAGGTCCAGCAATTGTCCTCTGGCTTCAGTAGTGTCGTTTCTGGTTAGTCTGCATTCTTCCATAACAATGAAATGTAATTTGCACAGCAGATGTGTTGTGTCAGAGTTGATTTGCATGGTGGCAGCAAGCTCGCATCTGCTCCTTGATCTTTTCTAAGCGTGCGTCTTTGTCACCCGATCGATACTTGACATTGAACAAACTGTAGCGGGCTGTGTTGACACTCTCTACTTTCTGTCCACATAAGGTACACACAAACCTCTCAATTGTATCCTCAGTTTCTTTAGAGAAGTGTGGACATCCCAGTTTTCCAAATGCCTGTGTGTACTCTGTATTCTTTTCCATAATTGTTAGAGGTCGCACCTTCCCCTTGCCTTTAAACGCTGTTGAATAGTCGTACCCTGTCAGTGTATGAAGACCTGGTAGAGCTGCACATGCAGGTCTGCCTAACTCTGCTGACAAGCGGATACATCTATAAATCTTCTTGTGTTATTCCTGGAATGGCCAACGTCCACGTGCAGTTTGAGATTATCGTTTAGACTTGAATGATACAGCAGAATGACCAGAATATCAATATCATCTGCCCTACCACTACATGCACATCTTCACCCTCATTTTGACTACAAATGTAGTGTATGTGTTGCATGATTCTTGTGTCTGCTTCCATGTGTTTGCTTTTTAGGGTTTTGCACTCTAGTCTGACCATATTTATTTATTTTATTTATTTATTTAAGAATTTAACCAGGCAGGCATACTGAGCGGGGAAACCACTCATTTCCAGATGCGACCTGGGGGAAATACATAGGGAGACATTACAGTACAGGTTTAACATAGGTTTTATATAAGGTAGATAAATACAAGGCGTAGATAACATTGAGGTACACTAGGCAATAAGAGAATATCATTAGTTAGGAACACGGAGAACAAATACAGATCTTAGAAGACCATACAGACCCTATGGTGCAGCAACTGCCAATATTGGGGCTGACAAGTGGCCTGAGCAGAGGAGCATGGGGCTTAGTACTTATGGCTGCTGGCAGCAGGTGCATGTGTCAGAGAAGTGTGCTTGGAGGAGTGGGTTTAGGTGTCTAGAGTTTGTGGAACACCTGATGTCAGCAGGTAGGTCATTCCATAGTTTGAGCAAGCAATATTTAAAAGCTGATTGGCCCTTGGAGGTATGCATGAATGGGACATGGAGCAGCCTGGAGTCAGTGCTTCTGAATGAGTAGACCGGGGCAGGCAGAGCAGATATGGAGGAACTGAGATAGGAGGGAAGGGACTGGGACCAGAATTTTCCTATGACTCTGGAGCAGTGGATCAGTCTGCGGGACGTAAGTGACTGTAGGGCAAGGGAGCTGTATAGGTCACAGTGGTGGGTCGTTGGAGAGCAGTCCAGGATGAAGTGACAGAAGGAGTGAAAAAGTGTGTCTAGGCTGGCCAGATTGGTTGAGGATGCGGCACCATAGACCACGTCGCTATAGTCAAGTATTGGGAGAATCATTTTTTGAACAATTTCCCTCCGGACTGGAGTGGGCATGCACCCTTTGTTGCGATATAGAGCACCCAGTTTGGGGTGCAGCTTTTTGTGTAATGATTCGATGTGTGTGGAGAAATCTAGGTATTGATTGAGCCAGACTCCCAGGTATCTGAATGAGGTGCAAGACTCCATGAGGGAACCGTCCAGAGTACGAAAAGCTGGGCGAGCTACTAGGCGAGAAAGACGGGGTTGTGTGCTGAAGGTTAGAGAGACTTTTTTTTACATTTAGGAAATGTTGGTTGGACCGGAACCATTTCTGTACGGCACTGAAGTCCTGCTGTAGCATATTTGACACTACTCCAGAGGAAGGGCCAGAAGCGTACAGTACTGTGTCATCCACGTACATCTGAATAGCTGAGTGTGTGCAAGCCAGCGGGAGATCATTTAGAAATATTGAAAAAAGCAACGGACCCAGAACTGAGCCTTGGGGTAGCCACAAAATAACTGGGAGGGGGGAAGATATATGGGAGCCAATTCTCACCGATTGGTGTCTGCCTGTCAGGTATGCCTGAAACCAGCTGGTGGCAAGACAAGAGAGGCCTGCATCTTTTAGTTTGGCTAGTAGCATGGGGTGAGAGATGGTATCGAAGGCCTTGGCTAGGTCTATAAAAATCGCCAAGGTGATATGCCCTTTGTCCATTCCTGAGATGATGTCATTGGTGAGTCTTAGTAGGGCGGTGATGGTGGAGTGAGACTTGTGGAAACCCAACTGATTAGGGGAGAAGAAGGAGGTAGCATCTAGGTATTGGGAGAGTTGGGCAAGGGCAAGTTGTTCCTGAAGTTTGGCCAGTATTGAGAGTAAGGAGATAGGGCAGTAGTTGCCCAGCGTGGAGGGGTTGCCCCCCCCTTAGGGAGGGGGATGACAACCGTCTGTTTCTATTCAGTTGGGATTTTGGCCAGGGAGAAGGAGAGGTTGAGGAGGTCGGCTAGTGGGGCCGCCATGGTGGGGGCGGATAAGTGAAGTAATCTGGTGTCCATGCCAGAGGGACATTTGCCTTTGTTGGGGTCTAGGGCACTTAGAGCTTGTAGGACTTCGGCTGGGGTTACCGGATGGAAAGAGAAACTGGTGGCAGGGGAGGGGTTCTGAGGTTTTGGTGTGGAGCTTGGTGTGGTAGGGTGGGCGGGGCTGGGAAGGATAGACATAGCGCAGCTGGTGAAGAAGGAGTTGAAAGCAGAGGCAGCTTCGCCAGAGTCCGAGACAGTCTTGCCTTGGATGGATAGGATTGGGGTTGGAGGTTGGACTGGTGAAGAGAGGAGGGATTTGATGGTTTTCCAAATGTTTGTAGGGTGGTTAAGGTTAGAGTTCTATGTCCAGCTTCCACTTTGTATGAGTAATAAGTTTCTCCTACTGCATACATGAGCTTTTTATCAGCTAGAACTGCACAGTACACATCAGAATTCCATGCTGTAGCTAGAAAACCTAAGAGTGCCGTCTTGAATGAAGATGAAGACGGAGATCCAGCAAAGTCTCTTGGTTGGCTTTGGTCAGGACCAGTTATGAGATAGGAGAGTGGAGCGATGCTATGCTTTCCTCTCTTCTCTTGTTCAAGACCTTTGATCGATGGTGACTTGTAACACTCATTGACAAGGTGGACTTCATTTGTGGAAATACAGCAAACAAGAGACAGGATGTTTTTTTGCCCCACCGTGAAATGTTGGTGGCAGGTTTGTAAGACTTCTGATCAAGAACATTTCATCAACCACAATGGCATTTACAGCATCAGGGTGGCTACTTTGGACTCTGGTCTCAAGTTTCTTCAGCAGTGTTGACTTCACTGTTGTGTTCCTTGATCCATCAATGTTTCCTAAGGAGAGGGGTACCGGGGTTAGCGGGTAGGCAAACACCATCATAAGTTCAACTGTTGAAGTCAAAGGTAGATATAGCAAGAGTCCGAAGAAGTCTCGAGTTCCTTTCAACTCAACGATTTTCTTGTCCTTATTCTTAATCTTCACCTTCATTGCATCATGTGCAAAGTTCTTCAACTTGTATCTTTTGATGGGTTCCTCAAACCTGCTGCCTTTGGTAATGCATTTGTCTCTAAACACGATACATCTGAGTACCTATCTCAGTAACCTGTAACACTTCATTTGCTACCTCTTGTGATTCTGTTTTTCCGCTACCTATTGAATAAAGACTGTTGTCCTCAAACACGTCCTGGAATGGATTCAAGGAGGAGTCTATTGTGTTCAACAACTTATTTAGAGCCTTCAAATCTCATTTAACTCTAAAACTCTTCAGCTCTTGGCTGGCTTCTTCATGGCTGACAAGACCAACTTTTTCCATAAGACTTCCAACAATTTTACTTCGAGCTGACTGCAGAATGTTCCACCTTCTCCTTGCGTTGATGTTCTGTGTCAAAGAAAAATCCTGGTTAGTCTTAATGCAGCATTGGCATTAATTGTCTGTTCCAAGGTCAAGTCTATGTCATTTCTGCTAAACCCTCTCTTTGATCTTGCAATGGTTAATGCTCCATTCTCAAATGTTTTCCTTAGTCCAGGGTGGGTCTCATCCATGTTCAGAAAATTTATAAGGTACAGGGTCATCCACTTGGCATAGTTGTGGTGCCCAGTTGTGAAGTAAAGGGGTATCATCTTCTCCTCCAAGCTATATACAAAGAGAGGCAAGTCATTTGTCCTGATGGAATGGCAGAAGAGTTGGTACAACTCTACCAAACCGCAGTACTGCAGCCAAAATTGGGCAGCTGTGCCATGCTCTCCATGGTGTGTGGAATCTGAAAACATTTCAAATCCTTCCATGAATGTCTTGAACTCAGCTGTATTCTCTAGGTCCACCACTGAGGAAGGCAACGGGTCATTAAGTAGCTGCTGCAGATGCTTTGAGACTGGAAAGTCTGACAGACATTTATATCGTATAAAGCACTGCAAATGTTTAATTCTGAATGCTGCTGATAGCATCAGATTAAGCCTCTTTGCCTGATTTTTGAAAAAATGTTCCTTCAAGAAGTCCATTTAGGGATCCTGATGCCAATACACCACTTTCAACAAAAATGTGGTCTCCACCAGAACCATTCAGGAGGTATCCAAGACCTTTGAAATATGCAAATTTTATATGGAATGGTCCAAAACATATGAAAAGTCTATCATATTCCGGGGACTTTGTGGACTGAATTTGTAGTTCAGGTTTTGCCATGGCCAAGTCATAAGTAACAGGCATATACTGTAGTCCTCCTGGCATTCATCCATAATCTTGATAGCAGTATTCATGGTATCTTGCACTACATCAAGTCTTGTAGGAGGCTTTCCTATAGGGTTCATGTATGATATGATCTGCTGTGGCAGGTCATCTACAGAAACAAGGGCATTCCATCAGTGCCACATTAGAGTAGTATCTACACTTGCACAAGATCATCCAGGCAACGTCCCTTCCCTTAGTTTGCATGAGGTTTTTTGGTTCAGCGCTTTCTGTCACCTTATATTGATACTGTCTTATTTTTGGTTTTCCAGATGTATATGGTCGAATGTCTTTCTCGCCAATATCTAGAGCTCTTTTCCACTGAGACATTTGAATGCACCTGGGCACACCAGTGTCTTGTTCCTGTTGTGCCACTGGCAATAACTGCTTCCTTACACTTGACAAATAGTATTCATCAAAATCTTCAGCCTTTGTCTTTGATGTTCTGTGTCATTTACTCTTTGATGTTAAAGATGGCCCTGCCTGGTCATTGGCATCAACTTCTGATCTTTGCTTATCTGTGTTTGTTTCTATTGTGTGTGTTTCATTTCTTGCTGGTGCTTGGTCACCCATGTGTGTTCTTGTCATAGCTTCTTCAGACCTTTCTTTGGGTACAGCTGTCTCCTCAATACTAGATGGTATGTTTTGGTATGCTATACCCACAGTGTCATGCAAAGTGTCATGACCATCAAGTATCTGTCATCTCATCATAATTGTCAAAAGCCAAAGCAGTGGCTAAACCTGGCTGTATGTGCAGTCCATCTAGTGTAGCCATATTCTTCTCTGTATATTGGTTGCGACTGCAGTTTTGAGTTCCTCCAGATCATGGTAACTGACACAGTGACCAAACCTGTTCAAAATAGTTAAAACGTTCTTACTGCCCATCATGGATTTAATATCCATGTCCAGCAAGAGGTGTTTTTGTGATTTGATTATTCTCCTTGACAGTACAAACACTATGTCATCTGCAATACATTGAACTACCCTCTCCTGTTGTTCACTGCCCACTTCTGATGAACCCGTGAGTACAGTACGCAGGAATGTCTGAAGAACAGGTGGCAGTTTTATATTTTCTTCTATTAAGTCTTCAAATTTAACTTTGGTTTTATTGTGAGGCTGTACCTTTTGGAGTTCCAACAACTGTTCTCTTATGTGTTAAGCTGCTTGTGCCGGTTGCGCTTCCCTCCAGTCAGCCTGTTTCTTAGCAGACCTGATGATTGTACCCACTTTTCTACTTTTGGTATCAAGTATGATACCATCTTTGAAGTGAGCCACCAGTCTTGACTGCACGCTCTGTGGGTCATAATTTGTTTCACACCCACTACACTCCATAAGAATGTTCATGTACCTTTTGTGTAGATCTAGCAATGATCTGTCTTGCATTCCATTAACAATGACGCTCTGCACATACTTTAACAAGTCTGGAAAAGGCAACCTGGTGACTGTCCCTCAACTGACTGTATTCACATTTTGTACCTGTGCCCTTTATTCATTTCGCCTTTTTTACATACTTGTTCTTACAGCTGTTGTGGTACTTCACTTCTTTGGCTATGAGATCAATACTGTCTATCATCATATTCATTTGTTGATAATCTATTTCTTTTGCTGCATTTTTATGCTGTCTGCTGCCCCATAAGTTTTCTAATTATCTCATAGGTCAGTTTCAGCAGGTAAAAGCAGAAGGGGAACTGTCTCCTTTAAAACCTGTATTGAGAGGTGTTCCACAGGGCTGTACTTTGGGTTCACTGCTTTTCACAATTTACATTAGCAGAATTGATGTCAGGATCAAAGCGGCCAACATACACCTCTTTGCAGATGACACAGTGTTGTGTATCAGCAGACTGACCCCCGGAGCAGCATGTAGTGACCTACAACAAGACTTCAACCAGCTGCAATTACAGCTTCTAAACCAGAAACTACTCCTAAATGCCAAAAAAAACTAAGGCAATGATCTTTTCACCCCATGTCCATGCAGCCTCCTCTGTAACGACACCACTGATCCTTACACTCCTAGGCGAACGCTTGGAATTTGTAACAAAGTTCAAATATCTGGGGGTTTGGACCGACCATAGACTTTCCTTCATGGATCACATAAAGAACTGGTAAAAAAGCTGAGACAGAGACTTGGTCTGTTTTATAGAAAGTGATTTGGCAGAGCTTCTATAAGTTACATGCTCCTCTATTATGGAACAAGCCAGGGTTTTAGTTAACTCCAAAAATTGATTAGCGTTTTGCTCATAAAAGTACTAAAACATTGTGAAAATGCATAGCACTTGCCTCACTGTGTTTAACAAACATAACATTTCTAGAAAACCTATACAAATTCTTTCTGTACAGTTAGCATTGTCCCAAGAAAAAAACTGCTAATCAATTATTTAAAACCCTGTAAGCTGCAAAAAACATTGAAATTGGTCCACCCCATTACTTTAACAGCTTTCTTTTTTTTGCATTATTTCTTTTTCACCCCTACGTGCCCAGGATCTGCCACTCCTTTGGGCAGCCACGGTCTCGATGTCCCTCTACTACTCCTCCTCCTCCCCCTGGAGCCCTCCTTACCTCATATTTGCAGCCTGACTCCAGGGTAGCCGGTGTATCCCTTCACTGGGTAGGTTCCTCTCCTCCGAGGGGGAAGGCACCAGTAGGGACACCCAGCACATACTTCTCTCTCTCTGTCCCAGGGCACTGCTGAGGCAGATGGAACTTTCATGGGAGGCCCTTCGGAGGCATTGATAGGCCGGCTGCCATCATCCAGTCAATCCTGGGCCGATTTTTCCATTTTCTTGGTTCCTCCCTCTGTTGCAATGCTCATGCAGTGCTCCAAGTCTCCACTGGGGGCCACTGTAGAGTGAAGCAATCCCATACCACCCAGGAGAGGAAAGCAGTCCTATGGATGCTCAATCCTCTCCTCCTGCCTACTCTCGGCATCTTGGAAACTCGCTTTCTGAACCTGGGTCACCTACGTGGTTCGAGAAAGGCGCCAGCACCACAGCCCTCCGCACCACTAGGCCAGCCTTAACAGCTTTCAAAACACTATATGCTTGTTCCTTTAAAGAATCCTGTAATTGCTCCCCATGGTCATTGTCTCATCCTTAGGAGTGGATCTAGTGGCAGCTGCGTGTTGTCCCATAAACATCCTCTTCCCCCTCACTTATTCTTCCCCCTCCTGTCTCCTCCTACATTTCACATTCCCTCTCATTCCTTCCCTTCAGTTGCTACTGTTATATGTTATTGTAACCATATCCAACGGTCGTACCCTTAAGCTGAGAATGACCCCCCCCACCAACCCCAACATGGAGTCTGTACGATATCCACTTGGCTATAACAATGGTCCCTGGTATCCCATGGATTACCCTTGGGCACCCCTGCTTCATCTCCTCTACTTCCTTCCCCCTGCTACCTCCTCCTCCTCCCACCCCCTATCAAAATCTTCTTAATAACCTTCCTCCTTCCTCTGGTTTCTTTCATGCCATTGTGTTCATATTATTTAATCACTGTGACTTAAATGTTTGTAATTACTATTGTATATGTCATGCTACTGTTATCAGATTCATGGTATCTGTTTCTGTGCAATTACATCTTATAATGTTGGTTGTGTAATCACTTTGTACATTATGATTATGTGTTGTCCAGGTCCATCTCGAAAATAAGCACTGCTCAATGGTGTTCACCTGGTTAAATAAAGATTTTGATTGATTGATTTTTGATTGATAAGTTACACATGTTGTAGGATATTCAAAAGTCTTCTTTGATCCCTTAGGATTCCTTTTCTTGATGATTTGCAAAATATACATTCATTTGGGAATATGCCTGATGTAGACGCTGCAGATTCACATAGAAAACTATGAACTTAGGAGCAAAGCACTTTTTCTGGATAACTCTTTACAGTGTCTTTTTTTAAAGTTTCATCAGCTGCAAGTTTACCAGAACTCTTGCATGCAGTAAAGTTCTTGTAGTAGATATAATGATACCTATGGCTGCTGGAGTAACATTCAGGCAATTCAAGACACACCATGTTGTACTTTGTCAGTGTTTGACTAGAACGCCTTTCCTTTCCATCAACTGCTTTCTCCCAATGACCATCATCAAAAGGTAGCGGGTCTCCATGATCTGTGCTAACTCCTTGATCAGTGTGTAGAATGCATTGTCTCTATGGTTTGTGAGAAGCCTTGCTAGCCATATGTGAAACATTAAATTGCATTAATAACTAAGTAAACTGAGTCTATTAAATAAATTAGATAAATTAAATAAATAACCAAGTAAACCGAGTGTATTACACAAATGTAAAACTTTTAGTTACTCTTAAGAAAGTGAATTTTCCAAGAAAAAGTACAACTATGCATGAATAAGAGTTGTAAATCTGAATTCTACACACTTTATTACATGAGAAACAGTCATTAAACCTTTTGGACCCAGACACACAGATAAATGCACCTGGCTCCTGCTCTAATGGTAAAACACTTTCATTTTGTGTTGCAGGGTTAGACCCTGCTGTATTCACTGAACCACTGACCTCGGGATCTGGGCTGATTTCCAGGCTGCCTCCCCTTCAAGGCAGGATTTGGCCCTTTGGCATCTGGCTGCAGGACTTCGTCCTTTCTGGCAAGGACCAGGATCAGGAACCAGGGCCATCACAACTCACCCCCACATCACAGCTCAGCCCCCAAGGGTGGCCACAATCCACGATGATCTTTGTCGCAGGAGCTGACTCCCCACACTGGTCTTCTAGCAGCTTTGGTCTCACAGACAGCAACAGTCTTTTAGAAACGTTATTGAGCATCACAGGCTTAACTTTTGGTACACTTCTAGCTTAGGTCGCACAGCTTACTCACTTGCAAACTGCAGTCCTTGGAGTGTAAGCTGGCACAGTCAAAATGCTGGTCTCTCCCTTCAGCAAATGGGCTAGAGACAATTCCGGTGACCCCAGGCTTTAGGATTAGGCACAGACTCTGAGGCAAAACAGGTCTCTCACTGAGATGCAGATTGGAGATCTTTCAAACACTCTGACCCCACTTCAATCTGGAGTTTCAGCTCTGGGGGAAATTCTTCTTTTCTCTCACTGGAGGCTTTAGATCGGTCTGCAGACTTTGCAGCCCCAACAATTAAGACAGTAGTTCAGGCCTAGAGAGGTTTAGCAGGCCTCTCCCCAAATTCCTCAAGCTGTACACAGATCCTCCTTACACGTCTGAATCTCTCTCTGGACTGACTCTAGTTCAATTGTCCCTCTCTCTCTCTCTAGGAAAAAACAACTCTCTGTTCTGATTGGCTGTCCAAGCTGTTAGTAATAGTTTAAGTCTTTCAATTGGTTAGCCTTTAGGTGCCAACCATTGTCACTGCTTTTTCCCCCAAAAGTCTCTGGCACAGTCCCAAGAGTCTCTACACACAGTCCTGGCTTTTGATTGGCTGCTAGACTGCAAAGATGACTGCCAACCTATACAGTTCCTCAAGCAGTCCATACAGTTTCCCACAATAATGTTCTGGTGTAGCCAATATCTTTACTTTTTATTTACAATGATCCTACTGTTTTGTAGTCCCTTCAGTGCCCTTTCAAATACTGCCATGATAAAACATTTATTTACAATATTTTCCCAGTCCCTGCTGTTGAAAAACAGTCCCCCTAGGCGGCAGGCAGCTTCCTCATTAATGTTCATGAGACTCCTATTAATATGCATGAGCCCGAACATTGCTCCATTTCAAACTTAACTTTTCACACTTCACAGAGGCCTCACAGTGGCCTTGCTCTGGTCCCCGGTCCCCATTTAGGTGGACGGGGCACCGGGACCACTGGAAAGTCTTTCCCTTTGACTGCTATGGTGGTTGAAAAATACGGTGTGCTTCTGCACATGTATTCAAGTGCCAGCTAGTCCAGGAGAATGCTGGCAGCTCACGGTTTAGCTAGGGTTACCACCTGTCCCTACTTTCGCAGGACAGTCCTGATTTGGGCAGCTGTGTCCTGCGAAAAAACATGAAAAATACTAAATGTCCTGACATTATAGTACAAAAGAATATTTTCAGACTTTCCTCTAAATGCTGCAAAATATAGTACCTTAACTAAAATACCTTAAAATGATTAGAAACACTAGGGAACATCTAAAAAACTGCAACACTTAGATTTAATTCTGATTATTTAGATAACAAATCTGTTATGTTAGTTGAGGTTACATATTGTCCTGCGAAAAGTCATATTTCAGTAAGAAATGTCCCACTTTGGGCTTCTTAAAAGGTGGTAACCCTAGGTTTAGCTCCTCCAAAGCCCAATATGGGCCAGAAAAACATGGAAGCTGTTCAGAGGATCCAGGGCACAAGAAAAGGCTTGGGCTGATGGCTGTGCTACTAGGGGGAAAGTGGGTGGACACCAGAGGCAGTCGGGAGATGGGAGAGCAAGGCAATTTAAGGTAAGCCCACATAGGAGGGTTACATTTAGGTATGTAAGCGAAAAAAGAAGATAAAGGGAAGGATTGTAAAGTTAAAGAAGGAGGGGGTACTGTATAGAGGGAAACCAGAAAAAAGCAGACATTTTGAACAAATACTTCTGCTCAGTGTTTGCAGTAGAAGGGGAGGGACGGCAAAAAAGCAAAAGGAGTTTGGATGGGAGGGAAGTACACACTAGTCCTTTTTTGGAGGAGAGAAAGTCCTGGAAGTACTCAATAACCCGAAACTGGACAAAGCTATGAGGCCTGACGGAGTGCTCCCAGGGGCACTGAGGGAGCTAAGGGTACTGGCTGCACCTGTGATAGTCCTATTTAACAGATCGTTAGAGACTGGAGAATCCTGAAGAACTGGAGGAGGGCAGATGTAGCCCCATTACACAGAAGTGGTAGCAGGGAAGAGACTGGCAATTATAGGCCTGTCAGCCTTACATTGGTGGTGGGATAAGTAATGGAATTACTGCTACAAGAAAGGATAGTGGAATAGCTTGAAACCAGTAGATTCAAGACAACATGGTTTCACGGGGTGGGGTGGGCTTCTGCCAGGAGCTGTGGATGTAGCCTACCTAGATTTCAATAAGGCTTTCAACACCGTTCCACACAGGAAACTGCTTCACAAACTGGATAGCTTGGGGATGGGCAAAAAGGTGGTAACCGGGGTATGAAATTGGTTAGAGGATTGGAGATGGAGGGTAGAGGTAAACGGAGTTCATTTAGAGGAAGGGAGGAAGATCAGCCGAGTACCTCAGGGCTCAGTGCTGGGACCAGTCCTCTTTAATATCTTTATAAGTGACATAGCAGAGGTGCTGGAAGGAAAGGTTTGCCTCTTTTCAATGACACCAAGATCTGCAACAGGGTGGACACTCTGGGGCAAGGGGTGGAATGGAGGAGAAGATACCTGAGAAAACTGGAGCAGTGGTCAAGGGCGTGGCAGCTTGTTTTAATAGAAAAAAGTGCAGAATAATGCATTTGGGGCACAGAAACCCAGGGGCAGAGTACAAAATGAAGGGAATGGTATTGACAACCATCAAGCAGGAAAGATGCCTGGGGGTAATCATATCAGATGATCTAAAGGTGGCCATGCAGTGTAACAAGGCAGTTGGGAGGGCTAGTGGGCACTGGGGTGCAAAGGGAAGGGTATCACCAGTGTAACCCCCCTACAAATGGGGTTCCCGAAAAGTCTTCTTTGAACTTGTCTAAATGCTCACTGCCAGGCTGGAGTCCTGCATTTCTGCAGTTTAAATGTGATTGCCAGAGAGTGCCTATATAGCCTCTGTGTACTGTCTCTTTAAGAGCTGCCTGTATTGCAGTCATAATTAATCTAAAAGGGAACTCTGTTAGAAGATGTGCTTGTTTGCTGATCATTTGCTAGAGAAGTAATAACATTGCAATTTGTTCTAACCAGCCTTCTTTGCAGCAAGGACTGTTCTGTTTATCTCCACCAACTTGGCTCGGGACTGTCAGAATGGGCCAATCAGTACTGTTGGGACTGTAAAATGGAGCCTGCCTACAGGGGCTTGGTAGGATCAAAACTTGTAGGAATTGTAGTTTTTGCATTTTGATGCCTAAAATAACCTGGAGAGAGAGCCCTTGTTGTGACTGACAGACAGATCAGCCAACTGAACCTTTTGGATCTTGGGAAAATTCCCAAGCTCTTGCAGCTAGTTTCAGTTCTGAGTCAGGAAGTGAAGAGATAACAGCTTGAATGATTCAAGCAGCAGCCCCAGTGTAGATTCACACAGGAGAACTGTGCAAAGGCCTGACTTTTGGCCTGCCTGCTGTCCCTGCGAGGGAACTTGTGCCTTTTTCGTTCCTAATCCGAATGGAGAGCGAAGTAAGCCACTGAATTATGACCAGGCTCCTACCTGAAGAAGAACGAAGATTTGCTGAATGCGATCAGCCTGTCTGGGCCTCCAGCCACCTCTGAATTCCTGGATTGTGCAGAGACTCTGTAATTGCGACCGGAGAGCTTTTTGCCTGGTACAGTGGAATTTCCTTATATGTGAATGTGTTGTGTGCTTATAGTGGGTCACGATTAGGTTCCCCACTGTGGTTTGAATTGTGTTCTGCTTGCTGGAAGCTGCATTAGAATTTCCTTACATGTAAATGTGCTGTGTGCTGCTAGTGGCTTGTGATTTGGTTCCCCACTGTGGTTTGAACTGTATTCTGCCTACTGGAAACTGCATGCAGCCCAACGGACTGAATCCAAAATCATCTCCATTAGGCCTGGGCCTTGCCACACTTGCCCAGCCCGACTACCCGCTGCATAGAGAAGTGGGGATCAGCCCTCTGCTCAACACTTAAACAGGAACGATGCCTCGGTGATTCGTGTGGGCCCCGCACTCCAGCTCAACAACCTGCAGTCTCAATTTTGTCCTACCTATGTCCAGTATTGGGTATCATGAGTAAACATCAGGGTAACTCCCTGCAACTACAGCTAAATCCAAAGTGTTGTCATCCGATTGTCTGGTTGTCTTTTCTTTCACAAACTGAGCCCTCCAGCTCCGGTTTACAAATAGTGTGTGTTGTGCATGTTGCTTTCTTCCATCACAGGGACCCAACCAGCTGCAATGTTCCTGGCTAGCCCATTGTCTCCCTACCTGGGTACCCAGAGGTGTGACTGTGTTGGGACTTAAAGCGCATGTGTAACCCCCCTACAAATGGGGGTCACTAAAAAGTCTTCTTTTGGTGAGCCTAAATGCTCTCCGCCAGGCTGGTGTCCTGTATTTCAGTTGATTTAGAAAGTAATTGAGTGAGAGTGCCTAATGCCTCCATGTACTGTCACTTTAAGAGCTGCCAAACTGCAGTATAATTAATTTGAAATGGGGGGTCTGTGTGTTTCCCCTGCTCGAGTCCCGTTTGGGCCACTGAGTAAATCGCTCTGTTTCTGCAGTCGCTATATGCGCAGAGGGAGCTGTTTCAGAAGATGTAATTGTTTGTTTGTAACCTGTTAGAGTAATAATGAAAATGCAGTCTGTTCTAACCTGCTTTCTTTAAGTAAGGACTGTGCAGAGTAGCTCCCTCATGTTGGTTCTGAACTGCTGAACTGAACCAATCATTGTGAGGATCCTTTAAAATGGAGCCTGCTCTGGGTGAATCAGAACTTGGACTCTCCTCTGGAGCCTGTTGTAAGGGGATAATATGGGCAGTGACTCTGGGAAATGTAGTTTTGACCTTGGCACCTTTTTTCTACCAACAGAGGGAGTCTTATTGTGAGTGACAGCTGAATCAGCCAACAAAATAGTGTGGAGCTGAATGAAATGCCCTGCTCTGTGACTGGAAAGATCAGATGAGTTGTGACTGTGAGGAGAGAAGGATATCTGTGTTTCTGCAGTGTATAGTTTTGCGCAGGAAGCGCGTGTGAGGCCCTGAGTTTCGGTCTGCAGCCTTTGTGAGTGCCAGTTGGGACTGAATCAGAGTTGTGATGAGAAAGAAGCACCAGAAGTGTGGAAACCAGGCTCACCCTGTAGAAGACTGGAGAAATTGCTGAATCGCGCTCAGTCTGTCAGGAACTGAAGCTGCTGTGTGTTCTCCCGGGTATCTTGCAGTAATTGCGGTCAGGATCGAGGAGCAGCCTGCCTGGTATAGTACTTTCCTTTTACATATAAATGTGTCTAGTGCTTGTGGGGAATTGCGATCTTATTTTCCCCGGTACTGTGAATTGTGTGCTGAAGCTGGAAGCAGAAACCAGCTTGATTCGGACTGAATCAGCCTGTTTTCAAATACAAGTGAGTCCTGCCATGAGGGCTGGGCCAGCTATTCTGTTTCTCCTGGCAATCCAGGACAATCTGCTTTCCATCTAGTTTTCAGCATTGAGTCAGTCAGTACAAATCAGGGTAGCTTCCTGCCATCTGTTTATCAAATTGCAAGTGTGTCATCTAATTGTTGCTGTTTCATTTCTTCATGAACTGAGCCATCCGGCTCCGGATTATAATTGGGTATTGTGCAAGTGCTTTTTCCATCACAGGGCCCCAACCAGCTGCACCGATCCTGGCTAGCCCTCCACCATCCGGGGTACCCAGACAGTGACATTTTGGACCCTATATGCATGCACAGTACTGTGATTTGAATATTTCTAAACCAAATCAACCCGATCACCCCCTCCTTGTTACTGCCCCCTCTAATAAATCAAATTTGTTGTTATTAAACTATATGCTGTCTGTGGTATCAGTACATGTAGAAAAAGCATTGCATTGTGTTTGTGTACCTTGTCTAACCTTGTTTTACAGGGGGTCCTCAGAGATGGGCTGCAGAATCAGTCTCGAGGGTAAGTGGTACTTTATGAGTGAACAGAGTGTATACGTGGGATATTGGAGCTGTAACTCTGGTGTACTGTGCGAGCCACTACAGGGAATAAAAGGGGGTCCCAGTGTCCAAGATGGCTGTGACCAAGCTAGTCTAACACTACAACCCCTGACCTTTGGGTGGAGGCACCCGCCATAGAACCTAGGCCTCTCAACCTGTCAGTAGTCAAGCAGACAGGGGTAGTAGCCCTTGGGATAGTGCCCCCTAGGGGTTACACATGTATAACAGTTTGATTAATATAGCCTTTGAGCCAATCGGCCTGATTACGCCCCTTCCTTGTTCAAGTCCCCTGAATAAATCAGATCTGACTTTTTCTGCATTTAATCTGACTGTGGTTCCAGTTTGTGCCAAGAGTACTGTACTGTTGCTATTTGCTGTGCATAACCTTGTTTTACAGGGAGTCCCCAGGATTGAGCCAGAGGAACCAGCCCGGTGGTAAGTGCAAACAGTGTGGGTACTTGTATGGTGCACAAGGGGTACTGTGAAGGTGATTATCATATATTGCTCAGGCCACTAGAAGGGAAAGAGGGGGGTTACAGTGTCCCGGAGGGCTGTGCCCAGGTTAGTTTGACCACTACCAACCCTGACCTCCGGGTGGAGGCACCCGTTGCAGAACCTAGGCCCCGTAACCTGCTACTAGCCAAGCAGGCAGGGGTCATAGCCTGTGGGATAGCGCCACCTAGGGGTTACACCAGCAGAAAGTGAGAGGGGGTATTGCCCTTGTATAGATCACGGGGAAGACCCCACCTTGAGTACTGTGTCCAGTTCTGGAGACTACATCTCAGGAAGGATATAGACATGGTGGAGGCGTTCCAGAGGAGGGCAGCTAAAATGGTACAGGGTCTTCATCAAGAGTCCTACAAGAAGAGGCTAAAGGAGCTCAACATGTTTACCCTGGAAGGGGGCATATGATACAGACCCTTAAATACCTCACAAGGGTAAATAAGGTACAGGAGGGTAATATTATTTAGGAAAAAATGCTCTGGAACAAGGAGACATGCTATAAAGTTAGAAGGGGGTAGATTCAGGAAAGATGGGAGGAAGTATTTCTTCACTGAAAGAGTGGTGAATTCCTGGAACTATCAGCAGAGGTGGTGGTGGGGGGGTGAAAACAGTGATGGTGTTCAGAAATGCCAGGGATAGGCACAGCAGAATTGTAGAGGTATCAAAGGGTTGGGGGTGGAGAAAATCTGTAAATCGAGCAGGGTCTGAGGCCAAGAGTGAAAAAATGGGCAAACTAGGTGGGCCAAGAGGCCCTCATCTGCTGTCAGGTTCTGTGTTTCTATGTTACTTTACAAAATCTCTATTGAAAAAATAGAAATAAGCAGCAGTACTGCAGTACACAGTGAGAATGGCTCAGTTTTCACTTCACAGAAGAAACAGAATTTCACTTATTCTGAAAGTCACGGATGATTTAGTGTGGCATCAGCCTTTGGTGCTGCCAGCACAGCTGCAACTTTGGTTGTGCAGTTTACATTTTTATTTAACCTCCATCCCCACAGTGTGGGGCTGAGCTGGTCTCTTAGAACCCCAACTGTTGCTGCTGGTTGCTGCACTCTGGTTCCTAGTGTAACCCCCACCCCCCTGCCTTTTTGCAAATGACAGGTGGTATGCTGTTTAAATCTGACAGCAGTACCAGGTGGGGACTGGGTTTGGGGAGGAATAGGTTACTCGGCACAAGGGCTAGGTTTGGCTACTTTGCACAGGGGCACCCAAGTAATTCCGAACACAGGAAGCAATAACTGTAATGTCCAATACCAGGAATGGGATTCTAAAGTGTGGCCTTATTCACATCCAAGCAGAACAAACACAACATAAACGGACCCCCACGGGGCTACACTTCTGGTAATGCAGATTAAAAAGAATCAGAAACACTTCTTCAACACTTCAGCCCTCAGGCTCTGAACCCACTGGGCACACAGCCCGGACTTGCACGCTGCTTTGGGTACATAGCCCAAACTTGTACACTATCTGGGATTCCCAGGCTCGGCTCCCTTGCCGGCCACTCGAACACCTTCCATTTATCATGGAAATGCTGCTGGTGGCCTCAAACCACCTAAGAGCACCTCAGCTCTACAAGGGAAACTTCCTTTAATCCCATTGCCTCAGTACTTCTCAGGCACTGGCCAAGTACCTGAGAGAAAGTAAAAGTGCCACAGAGCAAATCCGTAGAGGTGAATTTGGTTACTACTTATGGGGAGTCTCCCACCTCTCGCTTCCACAATTTATACCCGGCCATTTCTCTGGACATTAAACATCTCTTTCTGTAAAGCTTGGCAATGTAGATTAAAGGGTAAATGTATGTCACATTTCCTCTACTTGTCTTGCTTTCCCATTGTGCTGGACCTGAACATACTTTTACTTAGCTTAGCCCATTGCTGTAGGCCTCCCACTGATTTAGCAGTCCAATCCCCACTTTACTTTACTCTTTGTGCTGGACTTGAATACTTTTACTTGGCTTAGCCCGTTGCTCTAGGCCTCCCACTGATTTAGCAGTCCAATCCAGTGGGTGAGAGCTTTTAGTCGATTGTTTTGTGAGGACACAGTTTAGGCCCAACCCCCTCCCCACCCCTCACCCCACCCACCCCTGGAAATAGTTCCTTTATACCTGAGGTTCTGACATCATTTCGAGTGCAAGGTGCATTTCACTGTCATATCCTCTCTAGCACACTGCACTGATAATATAAGCATACACGTTGTATAATATATATATATATATATATATATATATATATATATATTTTCATATAACAAATCACACATGCACACGCAGCACACACACACACAATACAATAAAAAAATAGATAAACATGTGAGGAGTAGTGCAATGTAATGGCTGTGGGGCAGCAGTCTTCGGAGTCTTTCTGAGGCTGAGATGTTGCCCTATTTGCAGACAACTATCTGCCCTGGAGGGAGGAAGTTGTCTGCCTTCAGGCCGCACTGACAGTAGGGAAACCTTCCCCAGGCCACACTGGACAGTAGAGAAGGGAACCTCCCCATCCAGGGAGCCCTAGTGCCACCACCACTACCTCAGAGGTTGCGGAAAGCACAGCAGTTGGACCACAGTGGCCTCAGGGAGGGTGGAGGAGGGTGAACAGAGGCACACCCAGTCAATTGTTCCACTCCACAATCCATACACCATTCTGGGGAGCATAGCTCCCATGGATGCACCTGCAGAGAAGACTGATGATAACTGTCACAAGGGAGGCCCACAGAAAGGAGGCAGAGGACACCAAAGGGAAAGGAAGCAGCTCCTGGTGGGGGACCTTAAATTATTAGGTATAGAACTGGGGAGCTGGGAAAATGGAAGTAAGGTGCCTGCCTGGTGCCATGGCTTGAGGGACATGAAGCATCCTCAGGATCAATGAGAACAGCCACAAGGATCTGAAGGACATAATTGTCCACCTAGGACAAATGACTTGGCTCATCATGAGATTAGAGCAGTGCAGGAGGACATTGCAGAGTTGGGGAGGGACCTAAGATGAGTAGCACACACAGTATCCTTCTCAGAGGTGCTGCCTGTCAAAAGCATGGGGGAGGCGAAGGTAATTGGCACATTGCAGTTTAATGAATGGTTGAAAAAATGGTGCGGAGCACAGGGGTTTGGCTTCATTGGGGACTGGGGTTCCACCTGGAGGGACACCAGCCTATACTGGCAGGATGGTCTGCATCTGTCCAGGAAGGGAACAAGTCTTTTGAGCAATCGGTTTAAATGCTTCATTGGCAAGCTTTTAAACTAGTCAAAGGGGGAGGCACTGACAAGCAGCAGGAAAAATCCCAGCCTCTCCCTACAAAACAGGGTACTAAATGAGAAAAAGACTGAGGTAGAACGGTCAGTGGGGGATGCTGCAACAGAAGGTAAAGCCATCAAAAAATGGAGAGCAATGAGTACTAATGCCCGTAGTCTGGGTACAAGCTTCCTGAATTACTGGCCTTGATGGAGGAGGAACATCTGGATATCGTGGCAGTCACAGAAACATGGTACACACAAAACCATGACTGGGACATAAACATACCAGGATACACTGTCTACAGGAGGGACAGGAGGGAAAAGAGGAGGAGGAGTAGTTCTTTACATAAGGGAAGGAATCAAAGCAACAGAACAAAAGGGTAAACAGGGAGGAGAAGAAGCACTGTGGGTAAATTTGGAGACAGGCAATGGCACCACAATACGCACAGGGTTAGATATAGACCTCCTTCAGGGGAGGAAATGGACAGGAAATGATAGAAAGTATACTTAGAATGGCAGAAAAAGGGAGATATTGCTGATGGGTGATCTGAATATGCCAGATGTGAACTGGAGTGCAGTGCAGCTGCCACTTTGAAGAGTGCAGTTATTCTAGATGCCCTACAGGGGGCATGCCTTAGACAACTAGTACTGGAGCCCACTCGAGAGGGAGAAATATTAGACTTGATTCTCTCAAATGGAGATGGAGAGAGGATTACAGATGTAGAAGTGGGTAGCTATCTGGGAACTAGCGACCACCGAACAGTATGGTTCACAATAAACACAGCAATAGAGCCAAGCCATACAAAGACAAAAGTACTGGACTTTAGAGGGCTGACTTTGCCAAAATGGGTGAGTGCCTAAGGAATGCACTAGCAAATGGGCAGGAAGGAGGGGTGAAGAACAATGAGGAATAATAAAACTGCCATCACAGAGGTAACTAGCCTTGTGTGAAGCAAATAAACAAACAAGACGATGTAAGAAACCACTATGGTTCTCAAAGGAAGTGGCAGTAAGGTTCAAGAGAAAAAGAAAGCATTCAGGAAGTACAAGGAATCGCAGAAGGAGCAGGACAGAGAAGTGTATCAGTTAAAGCAAAGGAGGCTGGGAAGGCAGTCAGAACAGCAAAGGCCCAAACCGAGGAAAAGATAGCCAACTCAGTTAAGAAGGGATAAAACCTTTTATAGGTACATCAGGGAGCAAAGGAAGACCAAGGGAGGGATAGTGAAGCTTAATAAAGGGAGGAGGGTGGGCAGAGGGAGACTGTGAAAAGGCAGAGATACTAAACAAATATTTTGCTCAGTATTTACAAATGAAGAGGGGAGGTACATAAAACAAACAGTAGTAACATTCTGGATACAGAAGTTGATACCAGCCCATTTACAGAAGAAAGGGTTCTGAAAGAACTCTTAAAACTGAAGGTGAACAAAGCAATGGGGCCTGATGGGATTCATCCCAGAATTCACAAGAACCAAGGGTAGAACTAGTGACACCACTGACTACCCTTTTAACAAATCATGGAGGATGGGTGGTACCCGAGGACTGGAGGAGGGCAGATGTGATTCCCCTTCACAAAAGTGGGAGCAAGGCAGAAGCAGGAAACTACAGACCTGTTAGTTTAACCTCAGTGATAGGGAAAATGATGGAATCACTTCTGAAGGAAAGAATTGTCGAGTATCTAGAGGCCAGAGGGACACAGGACCCTAGGCAGCATGGATTCACAGCGGGAAGGTCATGCCAGACAAATCTGATAGATTTCTTTGACTGGGTGACCAAAGTAGTAGATCAGGGAGGGGCTGTGGACATGGCCTACCTAGACTTTAGCAAGGCATTTGACTCAGTCCCACACAAAAGATTAATATACAAGTTAGCCAGCCTGGGAGTGGGTCCCAAGATGACAGCCTGGGTAAAGAATTGGCTGGAGAATAGGACAGAGAGTAATAGTAAATGGAGTCCACTCAGAAGAAAGGAGGGTTACTAGTGGGGTACCTTGAGGGGTTCAGTATTAGGACTGGTCCTCTTCAATGTCTTTATAGCTTACATTGCGGAAGGACTGGAAGGAAAGTATGTCTCTTTGCAGATGACACTAAGATCTGCAACAGAGTTGATGCACAGGGTGGGGTGGAAAGGATGAGAAGGGACTTGGCAAGGTTAGAGGAATGGTCAAATGTATGGCAGCTTAGATTCAATGCTAAGAAGTGGTAATGCACCTGGGAAACAAAAACCCAGGGAAGAGTACACAATGGGGTGAGATACTAACAACAACAAAATGGAAAGGGACCTGGGGTAGTCATATCAGATAACCTAAAAGGTGGGCAAGCAATGTGAGAGGGCAGCAAGGAGGGTTGGAGTTTACTGGGATGCATAGGAGAGGCATCACCAGTAGAAAAGGAAGTTGTTATCCCTCTGTACAGACAACTGGTGAGACCCCATCTGGAGTACTGTGTGCAGTTCTGGAGACCCAATCTCCACAAAGACATAGACAGGATGGAAGCTGTCCAGAGGAGGGTAACTAAAATGGTGCAGGGTCTGCAACCGGAAGACATATGAAGAGAGACTTAAGGAGCTTAATATGTATAGCCTCAGGAAAGGAGGGAGAGGGGGACATGATAGAAACTTTCAAGTACCTCAAGGAATCAACAAAGTCCAAGAGGGTAGCATCTTTCAAAAAAGAGGTGCAAGAACAAGAGGGCACAATTTGAAGATAGAGGGGGCGGCTCAGAGGTAATTTAAGGAAGTATTTTTCACAGAGAGGGTTGTGGGATGCATGGAGCGGCCTTCCGAGGAGGTTGTGGAGTCAAAATCAGTGGTGGAATTCAAGCATGCATGGGACAGTCATAAGGCAATTCTAGGGTGTGGGGGTAAGAAGAAGTAGTCTGCTGGTTAACTAGGATCTGCAGCTTATCCAGTAGGTAGGGAAATGGGCAGACTGGGTGGGCCAAGCGGTCCTTATCTGCCGTCAAATTCTATGTTTCTATGTTTCTATGTTTCTAATCCCCACTTTACTTTACTCTTTGTGCTGGACTTGAACATACTTGAATTAACCGGCAATGTCTATTACACTAGACCCCCTACAAATTAAGTAGTCCATTCCCCACGTTCCAACAGTTCAGATGAAAACATAGGCCGGGTGTCAGAGTGAACTCACCCTTTGGTTGCAGCTGCCCCACAGGCGATTCCTCACAGGAATTTCTTTCCCACAGCTTCAAGTGCCGCAGCACAACTTGAAATAAGGCAGCTTCTTCCTTAGCTGGAAACAGAAGGGTTGCCCCTGGAAGGCAGGCAAACCCTTCCACCCACTGTGTTCCTCTTTTGGTGGAAACACACACCTCCCTTACAGTAGCTCTATGACAGAGCTTTAGGCTCTGAGAGCCTGTCCACAGACTGCTGTGCTGCTCCTCTCTTCAAGACTGCACACAGTCTCTGTTCAAAAATCACCAACATTCTATCCTAACCTCCAACTGCAGATTCCAGTGTGGCTCATGCAGCTGCGAGAGTTCTATGATGATGTCATCCCTCAGTCTCAGCTGAGACTGAGAACAGAGTGAGACAGTGTGAAATCCATTTAACTGGAGTTTCAAAAGCTGCCTTCCCTGCCTACCACTAGGTCTTACTGGGATTCTCGTAACCCCGGGTAACAGGGGGGTTACACTAGGACTGCCAACAGGAACTGGAAGTGAAGAGTGGAGGGCAGGACATCTTCGGTGCCTCCTCCTGAGGGTGCATCTCCTGTACATCAAAGACCACGAAATAGAAGGGGGCAGAAGGAAATGAGGGTAGGGAGACAGTTGTTAAGATGAATAGGAAATTGGCTCTCTGAGCGTACTCAGAAGTTGGTGGTTGGAGGGTTAGCCTCTTCCCCAAGGTGGGTTACTAGTGGGGTTCCCCAGGGGTCAGTGCTGGGGCCACTCCTGTTCAACGCCTATATCTCACACATGAGGAGGGGGATCAGGAGTGAGATGAGTCCCTTTGCAGATGACCCAAAGCTGGGTGCAGTGGTGGATGGAGAGGAGGGGAGGGTGGCCTTGCAGAAGGACCTGGAGGCTCTGGAAAGGTGGTCGGGAAAATGGAAACTAAAATTCAATGCGGGGAAGTGCAAGGTTCTGCACCTGGGAGTCAGAAATCCAGGCCAGGGGTATACCCTGGGAGGAGACATGATTCAAGCCACAGAGGGTGAGAGGGACCTGGGGGTAGTGGTAGATGTCAAAATGAACAACTCAGAGACCTGTAGGAGGGCAGCAGCAAGGGCAAATAGGATGCTGGGATGCATCGCAAGGGGGATTACCTCCAGAAAGGCAGAAGTGAGCCATCCACTGTACAACTACTTGGTTAGGCCATACCTCGAGTATTGTGTACAGTTTTGGAGACCACATTTAAAGAGGGACATTACACTCCTAGAGAGGGTCCAAAGGAGGGCAACCAAAATGATCTGAGGTCTGGGGGAGAGGACCTATGAGGAGAGGCTCAAGGACCTCAACATGTACACCCTGGAGGAGAGGAGGGATGGGGGGGCATGATAGAGGTCTTTAAGTACATGAAAGGGATCAATAAAGGAGGCCCAGCCAGGGTGCTCCAAAGGAAGGAGGGTGGGGCAACAAGAGGTCATGGGTGTAAGCTGGAAGGGGGCAGGCTCAGAGGGGAGAGAAGGAGATGTTATTTCACTGAAAGCATGGTGGAGCCATGGATTGCACTGTCCAGGGAGCTGGTAGAGGTGGAGACTGTGGATGGGTTTAAGAGGGGATGGGATAGGTACAGGGGGAAGGTAAATCTGACCAGGCCCAATACAGATGGAACATCTGGGACTGGGGACAGTATAACCCAAGGGGATGGGGGGGCACCAAAATCGGCCCTCAGTGTGGGTGCTGAAAATCGAGCAGACTTGAGAGACCGATAGGCCTATTCTGCTGGCATTTTATTATGTTCGTATGTTAGAGCCTGCAGTCACTGAGATTGGCTTTGTTTTCTTCAAGCTCTGAGTCCTTCACTGAATAAGACAATATCTTATTTTAACAGATCAAATTACAAGTTTTACATTAGCATGATGGATTTACAGTACCTCTTTTCTCTATAATTGGAAGGCTTTGCCTGTAGTTCAGAGGAGACAGTGGGCAACCATGCCACAGTCTCTCCATGCGGTTAAAACCATGCATGGCCAAGTGTCCTTTGGAAGCTATGAATGTTTGCTGCTCTTTCTGGCTGCTGAGCAGTGGCTTTGTCTCTCTCATCTGCCCCACCTCTACCTCTGCTGCTGCGTGGCTGTCTCCAGGTGTCCCTTCTCCTTGTCTGGCATTGGCTGTGTAAGGCCTCCTGCTATTCTCATGTTTCTTGGTGGCTTCCGTGGTCTGGCATTGGTTTGCAATGTGGCCACATTGTTCCCTCAAGACAGCTGCTGTTGCTTCCCTTGCTGGTTCAGAGTACTTGCCTCTTGTTCTTGTCCATATCCCCTGCCACCTCCCCTCACTGGGTCTCTCTGGCTCCCTGCTCCCCACAGATTTGGCTTTGGCTGACTCCTGGTCCTAGTACCCTCCAGTTACCTATGTCTTCCCTAGCAGAACCCCTGCTCTGCCGTTCAGCCTGTTGTTTGCTATGACATGCCTTTACAGCAGACAGCAGCAGGCTTTGCTCCAGTTTCTCTAACAACTTGCTACAGCAGTCAGGTACCTTCCATCCCTGCAGCCCGAGGCACCCTTCAGACATTTCAGAACAGCATGCATGAATTTCTACCCTCTGCTGTTAATCCTATTTTCAGGACAAGTTTTCAGCCTAATGGGCTTCATTTGCAACCAGTAATTCTCACTCTCCGTCCTCACGGAACTGGCTGATGTGCATCTGCCATTTGTTTTATACAGAAACATAGACTTAGATGGCAGATAAGGACTGCTTGGCCCGCCTAGTCTGCCCATTTCCCTACTTATTGGAAAAGCTGCAGATCCTAGTTAACCAACAGCCTACTTCTTCCTACCCCCCCCACCAGAGTTGTCTTATGTCTGCCCCATGCATTCTTGAATTCCCCCACTGTTTTTGACCCCACGACCTCCTCAGGAAGGCTGTTCCATGCATCCACCATCCTCTCTGTGAAAAAATACTTCCTCACATTACCCCTGAGCCATCCCCCCTCTATCTTCAAATTGTGTCCCCTTGTTTTTGCACATCTTTTTTTCTGAAAGATGCTACCTCTTGGACTTTGTTGATTCCCTTAAGGTTCTTGAAAGTTTCTATCATGTCCCCCCTCTCCCACCTTTCTTCAAGGGTATACATACTAAGCTCCTTTAGTCTCTCTTTGTATGGCTTCTGTTGCAGACCCTGCACCATTTTAGCTGCTCTCCTCTGGACTGCCTCCATCCTATGTGCTTGCAGAGATGGGGTCTCCAGAACTGCACTCAGTATGCCAGATGGGGTATCAACAACTGTCTGTACAGAGGGATAACAACTTCCTGTTTTCTACTGGTGATGCCTCTCCCCATACATCCCAATCTCCCCCAGCCATCTTTACTGCCTTCTCACATTGCTTGCTTATCTTTAGGTCATCTGATATGACTACCCCTAGGTCAGCTTCCATTTTTGTTGTTTTTAATACCTCCCCCCCAATTTTTACTCTTTCCCTGGGTTTTTATTTCTCAGGTGCATTGCTTTGCACTTCTTTGCATTGAATCTAAGCTGCCATATTTTTGACCATTCCTCCAACCTTGCCAAGTCCCTTCTCATCCTTTCCACTACCCCTTGTGTATCAACCCTGCTGCAGATCTTTGTATCGTCTGCAAAGAGGCATACATTTCCTTCCAGTCATTCCACAGCGCCACTTATAAAGACATTAAAAAGGACCGGGCCCAGTACTGAACCCTGTGGTACCCCACTAGTAACCCCCTTTTCTTCGGAGTTGACTCCATTTACTGTTACCTTCTGTGTCCTGTTGTCCATCCAATTTTCTACCCAAGCTACCACCCTGGGACCCGCTCCCAGGCTGGCTAATTTGTTTATTAATCATTTGTGTGGGACTGTTTCAAATGCCTTGCTAAAGTCTAGGAAGGCCATGTCCACTGCCCCTCCCTGGTCTACTACTTTGGTCACCCAGTCAAAGAAATCTATTAGATTCGTCTGACATGACCTTCACGCTGTGAATCCATGCTGGCTTGGGTCTTGTTCCCAGCTGACCTCTAGGTACTCAACAATTCTTTCTTTCAGAAGTGATTCCATCATTTTCCCTACCACTGAGGTCAAGCTAACAGGTCTGTAGTTTCTTACCTCTGCTTTGCTCCAAGTTTTGTGAAGGGGAATCACATCCACCCTCCTCCAGTCCTTAGGTACCACACCATCCTTCCATGATTTGTTAAAAAGGGTAGTCAGTGGTGTCACTAGTTCTCACCTTAGTTCTTTTAGAATTCTGGGGTGAATCCCGTCAGGCCCCATTGCTTTGTCCATCTTCAATTTTAAGAGTTCTTTCTGAACCCTTTCTTCTGTGAAAGGACTGGTATCGACCCCTCTATCCAGAGTGCTTCTAGTGATTGGATTAGGTACCTCCCCTTCCTCTTGTTTTGTGAATACTGAGCAGAAGTATTCATTCAGTATCTCTGCTTTTTCATTGTCCCTCTCTGCCCACCCACCCTCCCCTTTATTAAGCCTCACTATCCCTCCCTTGGTCTTTCTTCGCTCCCTAATGTACCTACAAAAGGTTTTATCCCCCTTCTTAACTGAGTTGGCTATCTTTTCCTCGGTTTCGGCCTTTGCTGTTCTGTCTGCTTTCCCCACTTCCTTCTACTTTAACTGGTACCGTTCTCTGTCCTGCTCCTTTTGTGTTTCCTTATACTTCCTGAATGCTATCTTTTTCTTCCTAACCTTCCCCGTCACCTCTTTTGAGAATCATAGTGTTTTTTTCTTTCATTTTGATTTGTTTATTTGTTTCACACGAAGGCTTGTTGCCTCTGTGATGGCAGTTTTGATGTTTCCCCATTGTTCTTCCACCCCTCCTTCTTGCCTGTTTGCTAATGCTTTTCTGAGCACTCTCCCATTTTGACAAAGTCAGCCCTCCTAATGTCCGGTACCCTCACTTTTATATGGCTTGACTCTGCAGCTGTGTTTATTATGAACCACTCTGTTTAGTGGTCACTTGTTCCCAGATGGCTACCCATTTCTAGATCTGAGATCCTCTCTTCATCCCCATTTGAGAGTACTAGGTCTAAGATCACTCTCTGCTGAGTAGATTCCAACACTAGCTGTCTGAAGCATGCCCTCTGTAGGGCATCGAGAATGGCTCTGCTCTTGGATGTGGCTACAGCAAAGGTGCTCCAGTTAATAACTGGCATATTCAGGTCCCCCATCAACAATATCTCTCCTTTTTCTGCCATCCTAAGGATGCCTTCTATAATTTTCTTGTCCATTTCTTCCCCCTGAGATGGGGGTCTGTATACAACTCCCGTGCGGATTGTTGTGCCATTTCCGGTCTCCAGGGTGACCCACAGTGCCTCCTCTCCTCCTTGTTTACCTCCATCAGTTCAGTTTCAGGCACATATTCAGTGGGTCTCAGTCTATTTTCAGTTGGAATGTCATGCCTCGATCCTCTTTTGCCTCCTATCAGTTATTCAGATTTGCTGTGTTTCTTTTTACCACATACTCAGCGACTGTCGGGCTTCATCATAAACCTCCCACACTGCTACACAAATTCATGCCAACCATGACAATATCATGGCTTCCAGGGCCCCTAGTCCTGAAGGGCAGCAGTTTTGCTCTGCTCTCATAAAGTCCACATCCTGGTGGTGGGTCATTTGACTTGTGCAGGGTCCTTTTGTTTCTTCCCTTCGGCTGAGAATGTCCTATGTGCCAGGGAAAACGTTAGCTGTGCAGATCAACTGGGCAGCACCTCTTGATGTAGTTTTTATGATTTCAGCTACTGGAAGGTGGGGTATCTACATTCTGGGGCTCCTTTAGTTGTGCAGACCATGTCGGCAGCAGTTTTGAAGGTATTTCTCCCTATGACCATCTGAGAGTCACCTGTTCTCCACCTACTCTCCTTTTTCTTCCCCTGAAAGGCAATGATTGTACAACTACCACAACTCTCTGCCCCTCAAGGGCTCAACTCTATGCCATTGCCCTCAAGAGTTTGACTTCCTCCCTATGCCTGTCTTAGTTGGACAGGTCAGCATCTTTCAGCAGTCATTGCTCTCCTCCTTCCCACCTTAAGGGGTGGGCCTCCTTTATAGGGAACCTCCTCTAGCTGCAGCGATCAACTTATGGCACCCTCACGGTGCTCCCATTAAAGGGACACAGCGAGACTCTTGCCTCCAAAAAATCTTCCCCTGAATTGGGTTCTAAATTACAGTGGCTGCACCATCACTAATTTTGTCCCTGTTTTGGAAGGAAGGCAACCAAGGCTTGGGATCCCCAGAGGTTTCCTCCTCATATTTCTTTTCCTTTCCTCCATGCCAAAGATCATAAATGTTATGTAGTCTCCGCAGGAGATGGAGTAGGTTTGTGGCTCTTCTAGGTCTGGTCTTAGTCTGGTTATGTCTCTCCTCCATAGGAAAACTGCTTGTCTGTCCTCCACTGTGCTTTTGGGGCTTCCTTCCTAAGATGCCTGTGGTCCTGGGATCCCATCCCTGTGACACTTCAAGGGGTTGGAACTCTTTGCTAGAGTTCCACGTCCTTGTGACACCCAGACAGAATGGCAATCCTTATAGCAGGGATAGAGAGAGAGAGAGAGAGCATAAACCAAAGTTCACAGTTGCACAAACACCACACACTACTCAAACATCCTATCCTACTTAGGAGCCAGATCACCCTTTGAATTGGAAGGCTTTGCCAGTAGTTTGGAGGGGCAGTGGGTGACCATGCTATGCCCCCACCTTCCATATGGTTGAAACTGCACATGTTCAAGCGTCCTTTGGATGCTCTGAATTTTTATTGCTGCCTACCTTCCCTCCTCCTGCTCCTTCTCCTCCTCCTCCTCCTGTGGCTCCTCTCTTTCCTTGGGGTTGGACCTTCTTCCCTAATGTGCCTTTGGTCCTGGGACCCTCTCTCTGTGACACCTTGAGGGACTGAATCCCTTTGCTGGCATTCCACATACTTGTGGCACCCAGTCAGGGGGATATTCCCCTTAGCAGGGACAGAGGGAGCGTAAGCCAAAGTTCACAGTTGCCGAAACATTGCATACTACTAAGTCTGTCTCAATCCTAGCCTACTCAAGAGCCAAATGACCCTTTGAATCTGAGAGGTCGATGAGAACTGGATTATCCCAGCCATTGCAACCCCATGACTGAAAGGTGAAACTACAGGAAAGGGAACATATAAAGAGACTGCAAGAAATGCAGTTCTGGAAGGGGCACATGGGACTACTGTACCTATAGCACAGGAGAACCAACATTTGCCATAGCCCTTCCAGCCATCTATGCACCAGCTGCTGTGCATCCATCATTACGGTGCCAACTTCGGGAGTTCGCTGCCCCCTCCCTAAGGTCTGCCCCCCCCAGAGTTAGTATATATAGAAGGGGGGGCATGGGAGGTGCAGGGGGCACAGCCCCTGCAAAAAGAGGTGCCGGTGACCTCAAAACATGGCGCCTTAATGACCGGGCACATTGCCGCCAGCGCCCTAAATGCGTGGAACCAAATCCAGCGACCTTCATGGAAAACTCCTGTCAGATTTACTTCATTTACACCCTGCAGTCCACATACCATGAGCCTACCTAATTAACCCCATTCACTTTCAGAAATCAGTGACGGCCGGCCCAGTGGCACAGAGGGCTGAGGCGCTGGACGTCTCACCTTGCGGCATGCCAGCGACCCCGGTTCAGGAGTGAGCCTGGGTTGTCGGAGGTCAGCACGGGGGGGAGGGTGGAGCTGGATGAAGCAACCGGTGGGCAGCTCTCCTGTCCTGGGGAGGGTAAGTGGCATTCCTCACTTGTCCTTCTCCTGGGGCCCCCGGGAGAAAAACCGGGGGACGAGAAAACCGACAGCAGGATGACAACCAACTCCTCAGAGGCACTGCTCCCAGACGGGAAGGTAAGCCCGGTAATCGGTGACAGGAGCTGGGAGTCAGTTGATGGGGGTCGTCCGGAGAAAAAATTTAAATAAGATTAAAAAAAAGAAATCAGTGAGGGGCCTCAGAGTGCTTCTCCTGGTTATAGTGAGCTCAGGGGACAGAGATACCTTGTTGGAAGCCACTTGGAATGTAAGACTATTACTAACTGAGGCAGGTGTTTAACTGCTTTTATTTCCAGTTTAGTTTTGCATCCCCAATATGGCAAAAGTAATTTGATGTGGTTCATTCCAGTCTCAGGGAACCAGAGGTGAACCACATGTGGTGTTGCCCACCAAACTCTGAGTTCTGTACAATGGACAGAGTTATTTGTACAATAACCTGCAGCCCACTGGATGGCTTGCCCAAAATTTTCATGAAGAGTTTGGTACATATGGGCAGGCAGATGAAGAGCATGAAGAAATGGAATTTACATGGGGATTTGTGTGGATAAATACTGATCTAAACTTTGTATTCGAATTTGGCTCTAAGTTCTCTCTTAAGTCTAGGGTGTACTTTTTTTATACTTTTTTATTATCAACATCACTACACTGATAATAATCATACAGAGACATAACGGTGCATCTCCAGAAAAGTATAGACAAGTTCATAAAATTGTATTTTTTATTTATTTACAATTTTTGACCAGGAAAGGCATACTAAGCTATGATAGCTTGTTTCCAGGTGCATGCTGGGGGCGGGGTTATGTGGACCTGTTTTAATGACGGAGGAGTGTTGGCCATGACACCGGGGAAATTCCTCTATACTCCAGTAGGGGAGTTGCTGGCTGAGGAAATGGATGAGTCAGATGGAGTTTGGATGGCGGACAAAACGGCTGAGAGGCACCCTGCTGAGGGTGGCCAGCATAACGTCCCAGTGGAAGATTTTTCTCCAGCAATGGAGATTGATAAGTCAGAGAAAATAAAGGAAAGTTTACTTTTGGAGTCACAGATGGAACAGGAGGTATCTGATTTGGACTTGCAACAGGCAGAACGGCAACTCGATTCAGAAACTAACAAACAAAAAAAGGAACTTTTGGCCCAGATCTCTAAAATTGAAGCCAAGTATGTCTGGCAAAAACAGCAGTTAGAGGAGCAATGGAAAAGGAAACGAATCACAGGTACCTCTCTGGAGTCAAAATCTTCTCCGAAGCTTTTCATCTTTGGGACTGCAGACTCATCAGTTTCTAGTGGGTCCCACAAGGAGGAAGAGGCCGGTTGGACACTGGCAATTGCATTACAAGGTACCAGCTGGATTCAGCAGCCAGAAGTATCTTGGGTACCGGACCCGGAGATTTCTCTTCCATGTGGGTAACAAGGAAGCAACAACCATGGGAAAACTGCACTGAGCACAGGGGAAGCGGAATTGAACCAGCCAGTCAATGAGGGGATGGGAGCAGTTCTTTCACAGGGACAAAACAAAGAAAGGGCAGATGAAGGGATTACGGAAAAGGACATTACAAACCCGCCACCAACAACTGCGCAGCAATGCTGTATTGGGGGATCCCAGGACACAGGTATTTTATTTTCGACCATTGAAAATGCTGCAGAGGTCTTTTTGAATCTCTCACTGATGTGGCACCACCACCTGTAGCTAAAACTGCAAACTGTAATACAGATACAGACAATGAGCCATCAGGCTTGAATACAAATAGTAACTCTCAGGTTACCTATGCAAGTTTTCTGAAAAAGCCTTTAGAACAGGCAAAAAGAAGATGTGCAGTGAGTCTGTGTTACGTCCGGAGTTTAGAATAGCTCCTGATATGTTTTTTGTGGGGAAACAATTGCTTAAACAGGACATGGGATTTACACCAGCTGAGGTGTATGCCCTTATTCATGCACCAGGGGAGGCCGTTTTTGACATAAGCTTTAAATCCATGGTATTACTGGACAGATTTGGGGTTTTGTATAATAGCCACAAGAACTCCTCCTTATGGGCCCCCTTCCTGGCAATCCCACTAAACCTATTTTTAAGATGGTCAGCATCCTATTTCAAAATGAAGGGGAAAATGTGTCCAATATATTATATTGGTTAAGTAAAAAATGTGACGTACAAGGATTACCAGAACCCACAGTGGACGAGGAAGGGTTTTGGAGAGGGGAGTGGAAAGTAAAGGTTAAGCTACATCAAGATGACTCTGGCATTAAATACTAGCCAAATTGTTTTTATCTATCTAGGAAAAGTCAAGGGAGTCATGTTTTATCAAGGACAACCTCCACAATGTTATAAACGTGGGTCCCAAAGACATTTAAGCAATAATTGTGAGGTGTTATGATATTTACACTGCGGCAACATGGGACGCTCTAGTACCAAATATATGGCCCCTTCAGTATGTCACCTTTGTGAGGAAGAAGGTCATTCCTTCTTGTCTTGCCCATGGGCATCCCACAATAATGAGAATGCCGATTTTGCTGAACATGATTTTTATATTAATAAAGCAACCAGAAAAATGGCAAGGGAAAAGGCATGACCCCAAAGAGAATAGGTCTCCTATTCCAGAACCAGAACCTGTTGCTCAGGAAAGAAGTCATACCCCTCAGACATTCAGAGAAGAGGCCCAATCTGAACAGCCCCCCCCAACACCAAGAACAGAGGAAGTAGAGGCAGAAATCCCCCCACCACACACAGTCAGGAGACACCTTTCAAGTAGTGACAAAAATGACACAAAAGGAGAAAAACCAGAGAGAGGGAGAGGGAGGGATTCCTTTGCAAAACATATTTTATGTTTTGCAATGGGGATACAGAGATGGGGGAAGAATCAGATGGGACATCTGAACATTCATCCTGCAAAGGAGGAGTATCAGAACAGGAAGACGATATACCCCATATAGAAAGTAAAGCCAAAGAAAAAAGGATAAGGATGAGATACAGTTTGAAGAAAAAGAAACCATCTGACCTAGGCTAACATGAACTGTAACATTCACTTAGCCCCCCTCAACACAAATAGTCTAAAATATGAGAGGAAAATGAAATCCACCTTTGATTTGTTCCATCATGATCATTAAGATACTGTATTTTTCCAAGATACGTGTCTTTCTACATCTAGGGACATTCAAAACGCTAGTGCAAATTGGACCTGGGGACCAACACACTGGTCAGTAGGAGAAGATATATGCCGTGGGGTTGGAGTATGTTTCAACAATCCGTTAATCAAAATTACTAGGGCTCTGGACATTTTTCCAGGTCGAGCCATGAAGATAGATGTAACTTTAGAGCAACAGAATTTGCACCTTATTAATATGTATGCCCCTCAGGAAAGAGCTAATAGGGTCCAGCTTTTTAGTTTAATACAGCCATATTTATTTACAGAAAGGGCAGTTCTCCTAGGTGGGGATTTTAATTATTTTACTTACTTATTACTTGGTATGAAAGAACAGAAGAAGGCCAGAGCCCATCGAGACTGTTCCCAACGCTATGCGGGACATTATTAGAGAGGGTTGTGGATGCATGGAACGGCCTTCCGGAGGAGGTTGTGGAGTCAAAATCAGTGGTGGAATTCAAGCATGCATGGGACAGTCATAAGGCCATTCTAGGGGGTTGGGGTAGGAAGAAGTAGGCTGCTGGTTAACTAGGATCTGCAGCTTATCCAGTAGGTAGGGAAATGGGCAGACTGGGTGGGCCAAGCGGTCCTTATCTGCCGTCAAATTCTCTGTTTCTATGTTTCTATTTATCTATTATCCCTCAACCAAACATCTAATTTGTTTTTAAAGACAGTGGCACTAGTTGCCTCTACCAATTCTTGTGGCAAGGTGTTCCATACAATGGATGCTCTTATTGGAAAAAAGTTTCCCCTTTTGCTGGTTTTATAAGTTTTTACTTCAAGCTGTTTATTATGCAGTCTTGGAACATGTCTCCTTTTGGAGAGTGTTAGACCACATTTTTCCATTAGATCTGGTGAATTTATTAAATTAAAAACCATAAGCATATCACTTCTTAATCTTCTAGTCTGAAGAGAGAAGAGACCAGTAGCTTTTAATCTGTTCTGATAATCCAAGTTTGTTAATATTGGAATCATTCTAGTTACTCTCCTTTGAACCTGTTCAAGAATTGCTATGTCTTTTTTTGGGGTTTGGATTCCAGAAAGGGGAGCCATAGTCTAGATACGGTCTAATGTATGCCCTATACAGTGGAATGAGGCATTGTTCAGTGCGATTAACAAAAGTGCGTTTTATTTGCCTCAAAAGTCTGTTGGTCATGCAAGCAGTTCTAACACAGTAATCATTTGCTGTAAGTTTATTATTAACATATATCCCTAAATCTTTTTCACAATTTGATGAGTGAAGTGGTAGTCAGTTTATATAATATATCGTTTTTACGTTCGGCTGCGCGCATGCGCAAGGAACGTTTTGGGAGAGTAGCACACTTTGGAGGTGTGCCTCTCCCATCCAATGCACTGCTCCCTTGAGCAGGCATGGCGGTCCTGCACCAATGGGTGCAGGAGCTCTGTATGACAGTGGTGTTCCTCTGCTTCAAAGGAGCACCGCTGCCATACTGAGCACCGAATCACGCCTCGCGCCACGCGCTCCTCCGCCATGCAGCCCCAAAGCTTTGGTGCCATGCTGGGAGCCCCACTCAGCGTGGCAACGCTCCTTTGTTTTGCTGACGGGTGCCCAATCCCCGTCGGCTCCTCGGCCCCCCGTAGCTTGCCAATGGGGCGCCCAATCCCGTCAGCCCTCGCCCCCACAGCCATCTTCTGCCATGCTGGGAGTCCACCCCAGCGGCAAACGTCCCACGCCGTCCTGTTTTTGTTTTAAAACCTGTAAAATAAAACGTCCCACGGCGCTGCCTCCCAGCCCCCTCCCACAACCAACACCCACCCACTGCGCACTCAGCTCTCCCCACCCCTCACCCCATACTTACCTCTGACTCTGGTGCGACAATCTTCGGTGGACCGGGAACACGTCTGCACTCTTCAAAGGCGACCGCGAATTGAGGAAATGCCGTAAGCTGTATAATGGGCTAGATAGGGGTTTCAACTTTATTAGATATTCAGTTTTTGAATTTTGCAATAATCTGCAGCACTCTCATGAATGATATACATATCATGGCGTTATTCGGGCCCGAAGGGTGATTTCGCAGGCACTGCGCAGTCACTGTGTGAAATCACCCTTTGGCCTTGAATAACGCCATGACAGTGACATCATTCATGAGAAGGGGTCCCAAAACCCCATATTGAAAATTTGGTGCATAAATTCCAAAAATGACTGTTTTATAGCAGCGCTATAGTCCTCACGCAGGCTCATAAGTTCACGAATTTTCAATATTTTCACTCCAGATTTTCAACATTGCCATTTTATCACACCTTCTTATGAGTTGTACAGCTGTCATTTTTCACATCTCACCCAAAACATGTTTCTGCCTATGTAGCGCACAATGGCGCAGTCGGTGTGCGAAATCAATGTATGGAACACATTAAGAAAATCACAGTGACACTGTTCATGAGCAGAGGTCTTAAAATGGCTATGTTGAAAATTTGGTGAAAAAATTCCTAAAAATGACTGTTTTACGAACGTGCGTTAAGTTCCTACACTTGCGCACAAGTTTGCATATTTCAATATTTGCACTCCAGATTTTCAACATTGCCATTTTACACACCTCCTCATGAGCAGTACAGCTGTCATTTTTCACATCCTGCCCAAAATGTGTTTCTGCCCATGTAGCGCACAATGGCACAGTCGGTGCGAAACTCAATGTATGGGACACATTAAGAAAATCACAGTGACACTGATCATGAGCAGAGGTCTTAAATGGCTGTGCTGAAAATTTGGTGAAAAAATTCCACAAAATGACTGTTTCTGAGTCTGTGTTGCGCAGTTCCTCGCATGCTCGTGGTTTGCGAATTTTTCAATATTTTCACTCCAGATTTTCAACATTGCCATTTTACCACACCTCCTTATGAGCACTGCAGCGTGTCTTTTTTCACATCTGCCCAAAACATGTTTCCGCCCCCATGTAGGACAATGGCACAGTCGTGCGAACTCAGTGTATGGGACACATTAAGAAAATCACAGTGTCACTGTTCATGAGCAGAGATCTTAAAATGGCTATGTTGAAAATTTGGTGAAAAAATTCCTAAAAATAACTGTTTCTGACGTGCGTTGTGCAGTTCCTCCTGCAGCTCATAAGTTTGTGAATTTTCAATATTTTCACTCCAGATTTTCAACATTGCCATTTTACCACACCTCTTTATGAGCAGTACAGCTGTCATTTTCACATCCTGCCCAAAACGTGTTTCCCCATGTAGTGCACAATGGCTTAGTCGGTGTGCAAAATCAATGTATGGCACATAGTAAGACAATCACAGTGACACTGTTCATTAGCAGAGGTTTTAAAATGCCAATGTTGACAATTTGGTGAAAAAATTCCTAACAATGACTGTTTTACGAGCTTGCATTGTACAGTTCCCATGCACGCTCTTAGGTTTGCGAATTTTCAATATTTCCACTCCAGATTTTCAACATTGCCATTTTACCACACTTCCTTATGAGCAGTACAGCTGTCATTTTTCACATCCTGCCCAAAACGTGTTTCCGCCTATGTAGCGCACAATGGGGGTAACAAAAAGGTCATGCTGACAATTTATTGTGCAAATACCAGCAATTGCACAGGGCATTAGGGTTAAGCACCATACATGCCAAACACCACTGCAAATACCTGCAAGCGAACGTTCGGCATTGACAAATGCTTGTTGGATTATTTACACTGAAATGCACTACTAAACATTTGTCTTGATTAAATTGCATATGATTTTCAATTGCCCAAAGTGTTAATTTTTCCAAATCCTTCTTTAATGCAGAAATGTTTTCTTGCTTATTAACCTTGCCCCCCAATTTAGTATCATCTGCAAATTTAACTATGAAGTTATTTGGCCCTTTTTTGTAAATTACTGATAAAGAGATTAAACAATGTTGGTCCCAAGACCGACCCCTGTGGTACACCACTTGTCACACTACCCGAATCAGACAAGATATCATTAATTCTGACTCTCTGAGAATGATTTGTCAACCAGTTAAAAGTCCAGTTGACAATATCAGGTGACAAACCTAGATTGTGCATTTTAGTAATGAGTTTTTCATGTGTGACTTTATCGAAAGCTCTACTAAAGTCCAAAAGAATTACATCAGTAGGGATACCCACATCTAGTAGAGTACTTATATTATTGTAAAAAGATATCGGATTGGTGGTGCAGGAATATTTGGGTGTAAACCCATGCTAATCTGAATCATAAATTCCTAATTTTTTACAATCTTGATCTAATTGCAGTAGGTTTAAACAGGATAGGGGTCTCAAAACCAAAAAAATATTTTGTGATGCAGAGTTTTTGAACAAATTACTTAATCAAGCTAAATTAGTAGATGTTTTCCACTCCCAACATTACACACCACAATTTACTTATTTCAGAGGTTCACTTAAGACTAGAATTGATTACTGGTTCATCTCTTCCTTTTTACCTATAGTGCATTCTAAATTACATCCTGTAGCTAATTCAGACCTCACATTGTTAGAAATCAAACTGTCATATTCACCAGAGGTAACTTAAGGAAGAGGGTATTGGAGGTTAAATATCAGACTATTGGTAATTCCTGAAATTAAACAAGGACCTTTGGATGTAACAGCAGCCAGGAAATCAGTTATATTTTCATACGAAGACCTGGTGGAATGGTGGGAACAAAGTAAGGAAGATTTCATAAGATACCTTAAAAACACAGGTCAATTTATGGGAGCTTTTAAAACTACTCAGTATGAAAAGCTTAGGCAGCAATTATATAATCTCCTTACAAATCGTAAACAAATATGATTGCTCAAAACTGACACAAAATGTCAAGACATGGCAGCATGCCAATACGATCAGAACAAATCACTGGAATCTGAACAGAAATATATAACCAAAGGTAATCAATTTTAGGCTAACCCCTATGAAAATTGTATGACACATACTAACAAAAAAGATGTCCAGATCATAACAGGGAATGCAAATCATGGAAGAAACAGAAAAATATTTTGAAACCCTCTATGGTTCTGTTTATGAAATACCAGAGGAGGCCATTAGATGGCTCCAAAACTGTAGATTGCCCCAGTTAACACAACAGAAGGATATACTGTTAAGTCCTATAACAGAAAAAAGAGAGAGTTGGTAGCTGACCAGCTAAAAGCAGGAACTGCACCAGGACCAGATGGGTTAGCTCACACATTTTATAAAGACATAATTAAACATATGTTACTGGAGATGACTAAAGTATATAATTACATAATACAACAGGGTGGGATGCCTAAATCCATGTGTAATGGGTTAGTTATATTATTGCACAAAAAAGGAGATAAAGAATATTTAGATAATTGGAGACCCATTCAATTCTGATTTTAAGATTTTTACCAAACTATTAAGCAACAGATTACTGTGTGTCATTTCTCCTTTAATGCTCCCTGTCAGGAAGAAACATTTCTGATATTCTTATACTGATTGGGGAATTATTAGGAAAATGTGTAACTGGAAAGCATACTGGATATATACTAAACATAGATCAATCTAAAGCTTTCCATAGGGTTTCTCACCAGTACCTTTGAGTGTGTTTAGAGCAATATGGATTCCCAAAGGATTTTATACAATGGATTCAGCTTTGTTATAAGCATGCTACAATCTCACCATACATCAATAGATATATAGGAAAGACCTGTAGGCTTAATATTGGGGTCAGGCATGATGCCCACTTAGTCCCATTTTATACATACTGGGCCAGATATTCAGAAATGCGCCAAAGGCCAGCGCAGTGCAAAACCGATGCGCCATGGCACAACGAATGCCATATTCAGAGGTTGCACATGCCGAACTGCACCAGCGCAACCCAATTGAATATGACAGAGATGTGCCATGGTGCAAACAGAGTTGCGCCATGGTGCAAACAGACATGTGCCATGGTGCAGACAGATCTGCACAATGGTACAGAAAGAGATGCCTCAGGCAACTGTGGGAGCAGAGCAACGGGGGGGGGGGCACGGCACTGTGAACAGACCCAGGGACAGAGCCAGGGGAAGCACAGTGTCAGGCCACAGGAGGCCACCACTAGCAGGGTGCACACAGGCACCCAGACACCCCACCCCAGAACACAACAGTGGCACCAGTAGCAGGCAACAGGTGGCACCAATGGCCAATGAAGGGCCACCAATGGAGTCCCCCCCACACAGGCCACAGGCCGTGCCCTACCCTCCCAGACCACAGCAATCCACACCCAGGACCATGCAGCCAAGCACACACATGCCACACACCCCTGTGAACTGCCCCATGGACACCCCAAGGCACAGCCACTGACCAAGGGGCATGACACCATCACAGTGGGACACACCACAGCACACAGCAGTGAACCACAGATGCACAACACGTGCACTGACACACGCACATCACACAGACATTCGCTGTGCCACTGCAGCATGGCTCCTCACACCACCTGCAAAGCAGACACTGACATAGGCAGGTACGTCAAAAAATATATATTGAACAAAACTATGTACATGAACAAGAGGACGGGAAAGGGTAGGAAAGCAAGGGAAGGGGACAGGGAACAGAGACTGTACAGTGGGAAGGGGGACTGATGGGGGAGGTACAGCAAGGGAAATGGGAATGCTGGGGCAAAAACTAATGGCGACCATGCCCTGCCACCCATTGGCGCCCTCTCTGCCTCCAGTCCACCATCATCATTCAGCGCATCTGCAAAACTGCCTCCATGATGGTGGATGTCACGAGGATTAACTGGCGGAGCAGATGGCAGTATAGAGGCATCCGCCTCCTCCGCTGGACACCTATGACAAGGGATAGGACAGGTAATCAGTGCAATGTCCCAAGGTACCATGCCCACCCATGTGCAATGGGTAGCGGGAACACACACCCCTGGAGTGCATACCATGGCCATCCACAGGGGGCTGGGCCAACACCTGCCAGCAACTCAGCACACCAGTACATTGCACAGAGGTGGTCCCTCCCGCACAATGGCCACCCGACTGCGTAATAACAGTCATATAGCACAGTGCACCAGCAGCACCACCACAGCAACAACAGTGTCAGCTGGGCGCACACCCACCCCACCAACAGCTAGCACACGTGTGCAATGGCTGCCCCACAGTGGCATGCACCACGCACAGTGCAACACACACAGCTGCCATGGCACATGGCACAGGTTGCCATCCCAGCACCCACTCCCCCGCTGCCCCCCAAGTAAAGTATGCAGGACCAAGACAGTGCCTACCTGCACTCTGCGGCCCCGCTGGCACTGGTCCTGCTCCTGCACCACTTCCGTGGCTCGCTGCGGCCTATTGTGCTGCTCCCGCTGCCCTCACACATTGGCAATCCTCAGGTCCTAGGAATGGAACAAAGACAAGTACACATGAGGACACATCCACAGCATCTACCCACCCCCCACCCCTGTGCACTGGAGTGCGCCACTGCCCGACCACGGCCCGCCATCTGTATTGCAATGCAAGCTGCGGCTGGCAATGCCACTCCGCAATGCGCATGATGACAGTGTACCCCTCTGCAGGGCATGTCAGCAACCTAGCCAACACCACAGTACTACACTAGGGCACACATGCAAAATGGGATGACTTACTTGGCCGTGGCACAGCCCCTCACTGTACGCGTGCCTGCAGCCATCGCAGGCACTCTGGGTCCCTACGCTGGTCCCCATACCTGTGGTGGCATTGCTCCCTGTCCTGGTCATCCTAGTGGATTGCTGCAGACTGGCAGCAATCCCCTGCCACACCTCTACCCTTGGCTGCTGCAGGGGCACCTCTCCGAATAGCTGTGGGGCATGTGGCAGGATGCATACCACCAGGTTCACCAGTTTGACCTGGGACCGGTTCCTTGCCCGCTGAACACCACACTGTGCCATAGTGCCAACTGCAATGTAGGGAAGCAAAATGGTGGCCGGAGGGGCACGTGTGCACAACATGCGCCAGATGCACGATACGAGGGTACATGTGCTGTGTCCAGCCATCACACAATACCAGAGATGCATGACATGGGCGTGGTCAGACATGGCACATGGCAGGGGAGTGACAAGGGGTCAGGAGGTTACACCAGGTGTCAGGGGTCAGCTGCTGCACAGTATGCCTGTGCGCAATAGCGGGCATGGCGCACCGTGTGCCATGGTCCCTATTGCACAGTGGGCACACAGTGTGCAATAGGTGGCAGCACACCGACCGGTGCTTGTGCAATAAGGTCCTTTTCAGTGTGCATGCCTGGGTATTGCGCCGCGACTTGCTCTGGAGGAGCAATCTCAATCTACACGGAGCAAATTCACAATATTCAGCCATCACATGCGAATGAGCTCATCAACCAATGCATGGTGCACTGGGGAAATTAGCATGTCATTACCATTGTGCCAATGCTCACTTGCATGCGTTGCGCTATAAAAGTGCCATGGACTGGCACAGGCCATGGACTGGTATTGCAACCATCTGAGGTAAGTTGCACATGCTGCTGGGGCACACTGAGCCCAGCCAGCACAGCAGGGGGGACGGATCAGGGTGCTGCTGACACTGACACACTGTGCTGTCCATGTCCACATGTAGCAACATGTTGGAACGTGAGGAGCATGGGCCTGCTCGCAAATGCAGGTTCAATTTCACAAAGGCAGAGGCAGAGGCCCTGTTTGAGGCCTATCTTGACAGGGAGCCACTGTTGAGTGGTGCCACAGGCACACCACAGGCTAGGGCTGGGGCCTGGGAGGAGGTTGGGGCATGCGTCAACCAGCAGGGCAGCCACCAGTGGTCATTGCAGGAGTGCCGCAAGAAGGTGGGCACAGATAAGCAGCACATCAAAGAGAAGGTGGCGGCCATCCATGCAGCCCAGAAAGCCACCAGAGGGGGGCCTGCTGATGCACCACAGCTCACTGTGCAGGAGGAGTTGGTGGCAGCCACCATGTGCCACAGCACCATGGAGGGTGTGCCAGGTGGAGGATTCCAGATGGGTGGCAGCCCATCACTGCATGGTATGTATATTGGGCATGCACAGCATGCAGTGGCTGTGTTTGGGGGGGCGGGCACTTGTGGACCTTGCATCACTGACACACCCGTTTTTCTCTTTCAGCAGCAGCACACCTGCGTGCAGAGAATGGGGTGCCAACAGCAGCCGTGGAGGCAGAACCAGACCAGGAGGACCAGCCGTCCACCTCTATGAGCATCTGGGGGCCTGATAGGCTGCAGCACATCACCACTGTCCAGCCGGATGTCCTGGGCATGGGGTCGGACGAGGCCCTGGATGTGTTTCTACAGAATGCCAGTCTCGGCGTCCTCTGTGTGGAGACACAGATCAGGGAAGGATCTGGCACCGATGACAACCAAACCATGATCCTGGACAGCATGGGTGATGTTGTGGGGGAGATGCCCATACCAGACTCCATCACAGGCAGCGTGTCCAGTGGCCTATCAGCGATGGAACAGCTGCCTGCCACCACTGCAGGTGCTGCTGTGTGCACTGCCACAGCTGTGCCATGTGGTAGTGGTAGTGCGGCCGCGCAGGTGCTGGGCAGCGTTCAGCAGCTGGATGGGCAATGGCAGCAGGAGCCACAGGGCAGCCAGATGTGGGGTCCGCTGCCAGGGTGCAGCTAGGGATATACCCCATGAGGACCCCACTGTGCAGCGCCCACCTGAGCGGGGGGCTGTGCAGCATGGTCAGTCACCGCAGGAGGGTCGGTGCCCCGCCCAGGGTCCCCAGGGCGCTGACCAGTTAGCAGAGCACACCTGTTTGCTGCGGGCATTCATGGAGCAACATGTGCTGCTTGCCACTGGGGTGCATGCACTGCATGCGGAGGTGCACCAGGCAGCCAAGCAGCGTGAGAGGGGCACTGCGCAGCTCCTGGTGGCTATACAGCACTTGCAGAAGGCCATGCCTGCATCCCAGGATCACACTGCCAATGCGATCATGAATGTCCTTGCACTGCTGGCTGCCACTGGGTGTGGCTGGCCACCACAGACCCAACGCAGTGCACTACCACCCCATGATCCTGGCGTCAGGCAACACCCACACTGTCAACACCAGGCTCTGCTGTTGGCATCCTAGGCATGCCTGGGGCAGACCTGTTTGGGCGCCTACACACCCCTGCATGGACCTGGTTACAGTCCCGCAGTTCAACCCCTGGGGGGCTGTAGCTAATGCCCCCTGTGGCCAATGAGAAGTCTGGGACTGCCAATCGGCCCCGGCGTGGCCACCCTGTGGCTGCAGTGGCCATGGTTCTGCGCAGCTTCCCTGATGTGCGTGCCGCCCTGACCGCAGTCTGCAGCAGCTGCCCTGTGCATGCATGGGTAGCATGTGTGTGTGTGTGTGTGTGTGTGTGCGCATACCACTGGTGTGGCACCTGTGTGTCGCACTGCACGCTGCCTGTGTGCATACCTGCCTGGCCGCTAGCTCGTGTGGCGTGGGTGTGATGAGGGCAGTTCTGCACCAGTTGTGCTTGTGCACTTTTGCAATGCATCTGATCCTTGCCACTGGTCATCGCCTGGATGCATGGGTGCATGTGTGTGTGTTACTGTGTGATGTTGTGTGCAGTTGTGTGTGGATATGTGCCACTGACTCCCCTACCCCTGCACCACACCTCTGTGTGTGCATGCCTATTGCCATGCATGCTCCTGCCTGTGCATTGCACCTGTGTGTGTGGCCATTGCGTGGGTTTGGTGCCACCTACCTGCATACACCATAGTGCTCCTGTGCAATGGTGTATCAATGCTGCTGCACCATGCTTTGCAGCCGGGGATCCCTCTGCCCGGGGGGGGGGCTGTCCACCACCTTCCGGCCCATTGCCCTCATTGTCCCCACTACTGTCACCCTCATCAGCCTCGGCAGCTATCCCATGGTCAATGGCCATGTTGTGCAGTATGCAGTAGGCCAGGAATAGGCCACAGGCTTTCGAGGGGCTGTACTGTAGGGCACTGCCAGACCTGTCTAGGCAACAGAACTGTGCCTTCAGCATCCCAAATCTATGCTCAATGATGTTTTGCGTGCTGGCGTGTGCCTCATTGTAGCGTTCCTCTGCTGGGGATGACTGATGCCAATAGGGGGTAAGTAGCCAGGGCCTTAGTGGATAGACGCTGTCTCTTGTGTGGATAATGAAATGGTTAGCCCTGTGTCATCCTTTGCTGTGCCCCTTGCCTGTCCCTAGTGCCCTTGCCAGCACACCCACCCTGCCCTCCCCCATCCCATGGCTTGCTCTGCCTGGCACCCCTTGCCCATCCCATACTCACCCACTAGGTGGCCCATGGGGATGTCTCCATGCTCGAACCTGTGGCATAGCACAGAGTTGTGCCAGATGAACGCATCATGTGCACTCCCAGGGTGTGTGGCACAAACATTGGTGATGTGCCCCCCTTGGCATTGCACACCACCTGGCAGTTCACACTAGGGAACCCATTCCTATTCATGTAGGCCACACCCTCAGGGCCAGGTGGTGTGCGGATGCCCATGCAGGTGCAGACAATGGCCCCAGGCATGCCAGGCATACATGCTACCCTGTGGAGGTCCTGCATTGTTGCTGTACACTCCACCTGTGTGCTGGGGAAATGGATGTATTCCAAAGCATGTGGCAGCAGAGTATTGAGGAACTGTGTGAGAAGGCATGACTTGGCCAACTGGGTTATGCTTGTGGTGTCCCCTGTTGGTCTCTGGAAGGTGCCCGTGGTGAGCAGGCACATGACAGCTGTCACTTTTTGTCTCCACAGACATTGCGTGGCTCCGTCTTGTGGGTGCCTGCATCTCCTCACTGCACAGCTCACAAAACTGCCTCAGAATGTCCCTGTTCAGGTGGTACCATCCCATAATCTCTGTATCTGTGTAGTTCTTGAAGGTGGTGCAGGCATGGTACCACCTGTTCTGAGCGTACCACCGAAGGGCTCTTCCGTGGCCACGTCACTACTCCTCTTGCCCCCTCGCACCCTTCATTATGGCCTCCATTAGGAAGGGTGCACTATCCATGGCCCCTGATGTCCTGTCTCCCTCTGGGTGGTCGGCTGCTGTGGGCTGTGTGCCACCCTGGTGCATTGCGTGGAACTGTGCCTGCCTGTCCCTCTCACTCTCTCAGCCTCTGGCTCACTCTTCCACTGCCACCTCTGTCCATCTCCCCCTGTGGCTGCCTCTGACAGTCTCTCTGTCTCTCATTGGCTCTGTCTCCCTTGCTGTGTCTGTTTGTCTGTCTGTTCCACATCTCTTGCCACTCTCTCTCTCTCTCTCCCTTTCACCTGGCGCAAGTGCTGTCTGTGTGCTTGTGCCCTGTATTTATAGGCTGAAGTCTGCTTGGCAGATCCAGATTTTGCTCCCCACTTGTGCCATAGTTCCATGGTTGAAGATTGCACTGCGCCGAATATTCATGGGCACGCTCCCTGCGCTTGCACCTGCATTCATTATAGTTGCACATTGGCACAATGAGATTTGCACTGCACAATGGCTCCTGCTGAATATCGCTCCTTGGTGCAAGTCTGCACTTGTGCGGCACAACTCAGTTGCGCCATGTGCAACTGCTTTGAATATCCTGCCCACTATCTTTAGATCCATTAATATGAAGCATCAATCAATATCAGGATATTCGAGGGCTTTCAGTATCAAATCAAAACAGTGAGGTTAAAACAGTGGCTTATGCCAACAATCTGTGTATACTATTAGCAGATCACCACTCTGCAAATCATGTAAAACAGCTTCTAACTGAATTTACTAAAATAACAGGGTCAAAGCTTAATCTACAAAAAAAAAAGTATCCCTATAGGGCCGGAAAGGGGGCAAGATTCCCATATAATTGATACACCTATAACATTTACTGGTTCAAAAATGTTGGGGATATTTTTTGGATACCCAGATAATGCCCGTTATAATTGGGAATACATTTTGAATATTGCTTTGACTAGAGTGGCCAGATGGAATCAGTGGAGGATGAGTAAAAAGAAAAAGTTTTACATGATGCATATATTCTTATTACCTATGTTTCTGTATTTAAGCTATGTTTATCCTCCTCCCAGAAACATAGAAACCAGACTCTTGAGCTGTTTTTTTCAAGGCGTATGGAGGAGCTGTCTGAATCCAATAAAAAGAGGGATATTATGTTTAGACATTGCAACAGAAGGTTTAAAACTGATAAATCCCATAGTTTTTTGCTATAGTATATTTTTATTTGCAAACATAAAACCCTTAGTATTAGAGAAAATCAAGCAGTGGTGCCCGTGGGTATCTGTCCATATACTGTATCTCCAATACTGCAAACATGGGCCAAAATTAAGGTGATTCTTAAACAAACAAAAATCACAGGAATTCTGGCATACCTACGATAATGTGTTAGTAAATTGAAGGGATGGAAAGTATACTGGGAAGTCTTTAAGGTGCAGGAACGGAAACAGTTTTATGCACGGATACAAAGTGCATACCTTCTACAATACCCTGCATATGTGATCAGACCTCAACATGAGATCAAAAGTATTTCAGTTCCTTTTGACAGATAAAAGGATACCCCTCCAGATGTGGAACAACGCTTGGTTAAGTATTCACGGGAAACTCCCAGTTAAGGATAACCTAAAACACAAAGAAGTAGCTGAATGTCTTTGTCTAAGGTAGACATGCACTGCACAATTGGAAACTATGGACCGTTTATTTTTCGAATGCCCTTTTATTCAAGACTTCTGAGCATTAGTTTTACAGCAAGGGCAATGGTTCCCCAAAGAGACTGTATCACCAGAAGCACTATGTTTAGGAATATTCCCAAAGCTGGGGGTTAAATATAATATTAGTACCCTTCGGGTAATCATAACGTGTCTCAAATACTGGATATGGCAGGCAGGCTGTAAACTTACATTGCAGCAGGTTCCATGGACGCCTGCCCAAATCCTACATACATTTCAGGGCAGTATATAAGAGATAAAAAGGCATGAATGCCAGATATCTCAAAATAACATAGAAAAATGGCACTACTTAGAGGGACTATAATGATACTTTTTCTCTTTAACATTTAGCATATTACAAAGGAGAGGAATCTCGGGCTCAGGAGAACTGTACTTAGGAAGTAGAGTCTTATATAAATATGAGAAATATTGATGTATTAAGCTGCAAATATATATGGATTCATATATGAGTAGGTGTTGGCATAGGGCTTGAGTTATATCAGTATTATGATTATGTTTATGATGAAGGTTTGCTTGGTATCAGGCTTATTAACGGTGTACCCAGTTTTTCATTTTTTATATTTTTGTATGTTTATGTATGTTCAGTTATTTTTGAAATAAAAAATACCCATACTCTTTATTAGCAAGTGCCGTGGGATCTTATACTTCCACCTGGACAGTGACCAGAAGGAATCTTTGTTTAAACTTTCATCCGAAGAACAGCACCTCAGTTGTGCAGCCCCTTCCCGTGTCAGTTAAGGATATTACCCCAAATACTTAGTGTGGGGCTAGAACCCATGGCCATCTAATCTTCTGGCCCCAGAAGTGAATGTGCTACTTACTGAGCCACTGACACTGCTGTTATACAGTGTGTCAACTAATTTCAACTTATAGGCAAAGGAATTTAAAACAAAACAAGACAGAACCATAATTAATAAACAAGATAGAAATGTGAAACTCATACTGCCAGTACAATTTTATTATTTGTGTGTGTTATGGGTGATTAAAACATAGGAAAGAGAATGCATTAATACATTAGGCTCTCTTTGCCACAATTAATAGTGACTAAAATTATCATATAGTGGTACAAAACATATATACCATACAGTCTATGTTTCAGGTCCTCCCCCAAACCCAATATTCCCAAGCCAGAGGAGTGAATCTTCTGCCTCAAGTCAGAAAACATCCTACCTCGTCCACCTGTTCTGGTAGGCTAGCATACATTGCTGTAAAAGAAAAGTGATCTGCTTCCTTCACTGTATCTGTGTCATCATCTCAATCCAGTCCATCAGAGAGGAAGGCTCCGCCTGCAGCCAACACCTGGTAATAGCTTTAGTGGCTGCAGCCAACATAATGTGCCACAGATAAATCCCCTCCTGATTTTCAGTGATTTAGGTGGGACCCCCAACAGAAGGTGCATAGTATTTAGGGGCCAAGTGATACTTAAAATATTAACAATACTCGCCTGGACAACGCTCCAATAATGCTGCAGTTTACTGCATCCCCAAAATATATGGGCCTGAGAGGTTCTACCTTCTCCACACTGTCTCCAGCATGCTGGTGATATAGCTGCATCACATTTACATTGGAACCATGGGACTAAGAAGCATCTAATCCGGACTTTCCAGTGAGTGCCCTCCAGAGCGGCAAAGAGATAGTTTTATGGTATGTACACCAAAATTAAAAGCTTGTTGGGACTTTATTGTTATATTGCTTATATATTAGTCACTTTGTACTGGGAGCAAACTCTGCAGCAAGTCTGATTCATTATAAATTTTTGTTTTGCATCACTACAGGGTGCCCTTCCCTTGCTGGAGTGGGGCAGGGGGAACTTGGTTTGGGGTTCTGCTTTCTGTAGTCCAGGGGGCAGTATGGCCACCACGTTAGTTTAGAATACCTTACTATAAGCTCTGTCAGTCTTATGTAAGGTATTCAAAATTGTGTGGTTTTTGTTCTGTCGAACTTGAACTGTTTATATATATAGATCATCTTTTCTATTCTAGCACTGTGTGGTGAGGGGGCATCCTGTATTGTTTACACACATTTAAGGATATTACTTCTACAGCTTATATAGTTAGTGTTGGGTGAATCTTCTGCAAGCATAGATCATTGATGGCTCTGAATGGTCCTTCATCACATCATCAACTAATAATTTCAGATATGTCAACGGGTTTGTGGTTTCATTTAGGCATTTCTTCATATGAATCACAATATTTTTCTTACATGGAACAATTGATCTTATTAGATGGACCCCCATGGTGTAATTTGGATGCACGAGTGACCAATTTCTATGGTAATACTTTTATCCTGTATGATACCTGCACTTTCTAATGCTACAGACTTCCTATTAATGTACCATTTGTATTATGACCAATAAACCACCATTACAAAAAGACCACCAAATGATTTTCTAATTGATCTGGTAACAACAGTGTTATCAAACATTCACTTTAGCGTTGAGAAAAAGTACTATATACAGAAGAGAAGAACAGTGATAGGGTCATCTATGGTCCCTTTGTATGGTAATTTGACAGTGGCTTTGTTTGAAAAAAGTGCATATAGAATGCTTCCTACAACCCTTAATGCACAGACATTTGACTGTGAAAAATGGTTTTCTAAATTTTACAATGCAGTCAGATATGGAGAAAATATCTTTTTTTAGATCTATTAATATCACAGAAAGGGAATACATTTGGAGTGAGTCTGGTAAAAAAAAGAAACAGACAAAAATACAAGAGTGAAAAAAAATGATACAGAGGAGACGGCCTTTAAATTATCTGCAGAAGACTTAAGAAATATTGTAGATTTCAGAAGAGAGGCTATACAGCAGAGACTCTGGATAAGGCTGGGAAAAAATGTAACAGAGATCCCACGAGAATTACTCTTACAGAAGAAAAAAGATGAAATAAAGGAAGGTGGTAAGGAGAACTAGTACTGACTACTGCTCTTTCTGATTTTAGAGACAAGACGAAAAAAATTTTGTGGAAACACTGGGAGGTACTATCTACACACCTGTAAGGCACTATCTCTTTGATACAGAAACCTTTAATAGTTTCTAAAAGGGTGAACAATGTGAAGGACATGTAATGTCATTCAGAACAAAAAATACCTGAAGAGGCAAAAGGAACAGACTGGCTGAAGTTAGAGAAAAGAGGAAATGTCACTTGTGTAATATGCCTCCAGTATTCTCACACATATAGGATAAAATAAATCAAAAGCATGGCAAGGGATGAAACAATCATGATAAGGGATTTCATTACATATCAGGTATTACATTGAGTCAACGTGCTTACATTTCCATGTGACCTTAGTTGGGATGACTATGTGGAAACTTAGCACTAGAATCTTAAAGCATAAAAGCTGAATAAGGAAGAAAAATATGATGACCCCAGTGGCAAGACATTATATATCATCATACTATTCCAGAATTATAAATATGTGGACTTGAAGTAATACCTATGCCATCTAGGGAAGGAGACTGAGAAAACAAGATACAGTACTCCTAAAAGAAGCCAAATATATTGAGCGGTTAAATGCACTAAATCCTGGATTTGGGATAAATGAGGAAGTACTGTAGATTGGGTGGCATTGTTTCAGAAGTGAAAATATTCTCATAGTGGCAAGTCCAAAAATAAGCTTTAATACTTCAGTTGATTACAAGAGTACATTATACTGAATATATGAGATAAGAGGTAATAAAACATTTGTATGGGAATATGTGATTGGTGAATTAATAAACATTTAAAAAAAGGTTGAACTAGGTAATAGTTCCTCTTGCAGCCCACATCCTTAGCCTTAATCCCATTGTACCTATTGTATCATACACAACCCCACCCTCACCTACCCCACGCCACCCCAAATCCCTTTAAATTTATATCCTTGAAGTATGATTTAAGTTAAAGAACAGTTGCATACTTACCATAATTGTCTTTGGGAGACTCTCATTCACCAGGCCACACCTATGGCACTATAGCCGCCAGCGCCAGGACCACTTGCAAACTCTTTTGCTAGCAGTCTACCAGGGGCCTCCCACAACAACAACATCATATGTCGACATCCTCTCCATAAGCGTGAGTGGTCCCTCTCCCTCCTCAGTTCCTGCCAGAGATCATACTTAGAGGATCTCTCTAGGGAACCAGGAGACAGCTGAAGTTCCAGCTACCAGGCAAGGCTGGAAACAGCAGGTAGTCCATCCTGGAGAGAGAGAGAGACAGGCGAGAAAAGGCTCTGAGTCTAAGGGGGATGGAGGGTAGGATGACAGAGAATCTCTTAAAGATCTACTGTTACAGTAAGTATGTAACTGTTCTATCTTCTTCGAGGATATCTCCTTCATCTGGCCACACCTATGGAACAAGTCTCAAGCAGTACTGACAAAGAGACAGTTGGGGTGACAGGAGGCTATAGGCCTCAGAAAGGAGACCTTGAAGCACAGCCAGGCCAAAGCCTGCCCTTTCTCTAGAGGCAATGTCCAGACTGTAGTGTTTACTGAAGGTGTGGATAGTACTCTAGGTTGTAGCAGCACAAATTTCTGCAGTTGAAACATTCCTGAAACAGGAAACTGAAGAGTCCGTGCCTCTAACTGAATGGCCATGAACAACTCCAGGAAGTTCCTTGTCGTACTTCCTATAAAAGAAAGTGATACATTTGACCAACCATCTGGACAGGCACTGTTTAGAAACTGTTATGCCTTCTTTCAAGGGGTGAAGGAATCAAAAAACTGTGAGTACTTCCTGCAGTTCTTTGTACGATGAACATAATATCTGAGTATTCTATGTACATCCATCGTATGGAGCAATGCTTCCCTGGATTGGTTTTCTCCAGAAAATAAACTGGTAGGTAAATAGTTTGATTCAACGTAAACTCTGACACTACCTTAGGAAGGAATTTAGGTCTGGTTCGAAAAGACACCCTGTCCTTATGGAAAATCAAACTAGGAGGCTCACACATAAGAGACTGAAGCTCAGAAATCCTTTGAGCAGAAGTAATAGCAACTAAAAATAATGCTTTCCAAGAAAGGAAGCATAGGCCACAAGTCACAGCTGGTACTAAAGGAGCCAAAGTGAGTTTTTCTAGCACAAAATTCAGGTCCCATGCCAGGACTGGATTGCAGATGTGAGGCTTCAAGTGCAGTATGCCTCTCAAGAACATGTGGGTTACTTCTAGCTGAGCCACTGTATGGCCATCAATAGGCACATGGAAAGCTGAAATAGCGGCAAAGTGCACTTTGACAGAAGAGTATTGCAGTCCTGCATCTGACAAGTACAATAAATACTCTAGAACCTGGATCACTAGGCAAGTGAAAGGGTCTTGGTAATGAGAAGCAGCCCACAAAGCAAACCGCTTCAACTTCATACAGTAGGTGGCCCTGCCCTGGTGGAGGGCTTCCTGGTAGCCACCAGGACATCAGTCACCTTGGGGGACACTCCAAACCTCGCAATGGCCATGTCTTCAGGAGCCAGGCATGGAGGTGGAGTGACTGGAGGTAAGGATGGACCAGGGTTCTCTGTTCCTGTGATAGGAAGCCCTTGCACAGGGACAGAGGTAGTGCGGGTTCCACTGCCAATTGTTGCAGTAAGGGAAACCAGATCTGATGAGGCCAAAAGAGGGCCACGAGAAGTAGAGTGGCACCCTCCATTTGAAGCTTGATTAGCATTCTCTGAATTAGAGGAAAGGGAAGGAAGGCATAACGGAACCTCCCTTTCCAAATGAGGGACAACGCGTCTCGCTAGGAAACTCCAGGCCATACAACTGAGCAGAAAAGTGTCAGTTTTGCATTGAGTGGGGATGCAAAAAGGTCCAGCTCTGGGGAACTCCAGCTGTCGATTAGGTCTTTGACCACTGAGGTCAGCAGCTCCCACTCATGCATTCTAGACTGTGTCCTGCTTAGCTTGTCTGCCAGGACATTTTGGATGCCTGGAACATGGACGACTGACAGCTCTAAACTGTGTTCTAGAGCCCAGTACCAAACCCTCATTGCTTCTCTGCATGGGGGGGTAAGAATGAGTGCCCCCTTGCTTGTTTATGTAGTGGATTACACTGATGTTGTCTGTTTGCACCAGCAGATGCCCCAGGGACAGATGGTTCTGGAAAGCCAGCAGAGCATACAGAATGGCCCTCATCTCTAGGATGTTTATGTGGAGATAAGTCTCTATTCTGGTCCTTGTTCCTTGTGTCTGGTGAGGCCCCAGATGTGTCCCCCCAGCCCATTCCCAAAGCATCTGTGGTGAGAATCTGCTGAGGGGAGGGAATGAGGAAGGGAACCCCTTTCAGCAAGTTGCTGTGTTCCATCCACCACTGAAGCACCTTTCAGACAGAAGAAGTGACTAGAACCAGCTGTTCTAGGTCATTGGTGCGCTGATCCCACTAGAATCTTAATGTCTATTGAGGGATCCTCGTGTGCAGCCTGGCCAAGGGTACCATGACAATGGCTGCTGCCATCAGGTTCAGCAGTCTCAGGAATGTCCTGGCTGTGACATACCTGCTGTTGTAAAGCAGCTGGGCCTGTTCCATAAGGTGTTCTGCCCTGTCCTTGGGCAGGAAGGCTGAGCCCTGGTCTGTGTCCAGTGCTGCCTCTGTGTACTGCAGATGCTGACAAGGAGTCAAGACTGACTTGGGCAGATTGACCTTGATCCCTAAGGCATCAAACAGCTGTCTGGTACATGCTAGGGTGCGAGGCAGTTGCTCCTTGGACTGAGCTTTGAGCAACCAGTCATCCAGGTGTGGGAAGATATACAGTCCCTCTCTCCTGAGAAGTGCTGCCATAACTGCCAAGCATTTTCCAGGCATACTTGTGGCACAGATGACAAGCCAAAGGGCAATATTCTGTACTGATTGTGTTCCCCCTGAAACAGGAACCTGAAGTACTTCCTGTGGGGCAGACAAATCTTGATATACAGGTAAACATCCTGCATGTCCAGGGATCGTATCCAGTCCCTTTTTTGCAGGAGGGGCAGCAGGACTTGCAGAATGATCATCCCAAACTTCTTGTACTGAATTCAGAAGTTCAGATTCCTCAGATCTAGAATGGACCTCAAGTCCTGTATGGATCTGGGGACTAAAAAGGAATGAGAATATAACCCTGTTCCTTTGCTCCCCAGGAATGGGTTCCATGGCCCTCTTCTGAACCAGTGTATGGACTTCCTCTGGTAGCACTGGTACATGGTCTAGAGGATAAGTTGAGGGAATTGGAGGAAGATCCAGAGGCAACTCCAGAATTTCTAGATCATGGCCTTATTCTATTAATTACAGGACCTAAGCATCTGTTGTAACCCACTTCCACTGTTCCAGGTGGAGGGAAAGGTGATCCCTACCACCACCTCCAGATTTAGTACTAGAGGGTGGTGGTCTAAGGAGGAGCCATGCTGAAGCAGATCCAGCAGCTGCAGCTGCACCTCCACCTCTAGGGACTTTGGAGTGGGCACCTGTGGAGGAGGTCGGGGCCTGCAAAGCTGACCCTGCTCTGGCTTTGCTCTGTTGTCTGGCCCTGACCTTGGCCTGTTGACAGCCTTGCAAAATAGTGCCATTTGCCCACTTCTGGGTTGTGTGTGGTAGAAGGAAAGGATTGACTTTAGAGTCCTGCCTGAGGCTTGCAGGTCAGAGAGGATATCCTACATATCAGCCCCAAAGAGCTTGTACCCTTTGAAAAGGGCATTTTTTTTTTTTTTTTACCAATTATTTTACCAGGTGAGACACACTAAGCTGAAAGCTTGTTTGCAGGTGCAACCTGAGAGCACGAGTAAGTTAAGTGACTTGCTCAGGGTCACACAGTATGCAAGTGGGGGCTGTGGGATTCAAACCTAGGTCTCTAGATTTGCAGCTCAGAGCCTTAAACCACTGCGCCATACTGCCTCCTACATTTAGAATGGATTGCTGGACATCACTAGCAAATCCTGACACTCTTAGCCAAGAACGCCTTCTTAGGCAGATGCAAGCCACTGCTGTGCTGGCTGAGACTGTGACACTTGGACAGCTGGTTCTGATAGCTGTATGATTTTTGTAATATATCACTCACTCACCCCCCCCCCCGGTCTCAGCTAAAAGATGAAAGCCAACAGATAAAAAGGCTAGAAGAGACATAAATCAAGGCTCTCCTGTTTATCTAGCTTAATTATAGCTGTAGCTACTAAGAGGGAAATCATAAACATTTATGGCGTTTAGGGGAAGAGTGCAGGTTATGTCACTTTGGTGCGACGTTGTAAATGTTCCTTGATGCCTGTGTGAGAGAGGATGCTGCTCAGAGATGAAAGAAGATCTTGGAAATTTACAGACTTGATTGGGAAGTCACATAGGGAAAGGAGTTTTTTTTGCTGAGGTCACCTTAATTAACTGACCTTCTGAAATATAAGACATCCTGGGTGTACGGTTTTTAATAAATAGGGGAGGAGCTAGGTGACCTCATGCAAAGAGGTTGGCAAAGACAGTTTTTAAACAGTATTCTGTGTTCCTTTAGACACAAATGTTCGGACTCTGAAAAAGCAACATCTACAGCACTGTGAGATAAGAATACCTTAGAATAGACAATTCTAAGTGTACTAGTGGTAGGAATCTGCACTTTTTAAAACTTGTTTTGTTTAAGTGATTTGTATGTTTTGTGATATATGGTTCTGTATTTACATGTTACATTTTTTTTAATCTATTTTGAAGTAAACCTCTACTTTAGAGGTTACTTTATGTGCCTTTTGAATTTCTTTTTCTTGGCAAGGGAAGCATACATGGTTAAAGCTGACACTGCACAAAGCCAACTGGTTTTACCAAACTGGGAAAAGGTAAGAATTTATTCTGGGTCTTTAATAGAGTTTTAAGGGTTCATTTTGTACGCGTGGTTAGGTGCCTGTAGGCAAAAGATATCTGGCCCCCCTGAAGAGCAGAATTATCTAAGCCTGTACATTGGGTACGCTAACAAGAGGTTCGCAGTTTGAATCCCTCCAAGACTTGAGACCAAAGGTTGATTCGAACCCACAAAATAGACAGGAGGGTTACCCTGTTTCTGTTAACTGTTCACAAGACTGCACTCGGAGGTTGGCACTTTGGGAGTAGAGGGCTGACCTGCTGAGTGGGTTTGTGACAGAGGCATCCAAAATGTCATAGGTAGACCATAAGAGGTACTTACCCACGTCAGCGCCAATTTGGAGAGCCTTGAGTATCTCTTGCTTCTGGGGAACCTCTGAAAGGGATTGGGCTGCTGCCTTAGCCTTTCTCAAGAGGGTATTCTGGTATTGGACTATATGAGCCTGATAATTTGCTTTTCTGAGACCCTGAGTGGCAGAGGCAAAGCTTCTCTTTCCCATGAGGTTCAGTTGTATCTACTGTCTATATGGGGGGACAGGACTCAGATGCTTAGGTCTCTTGAACCTATTATGGGCTGCCTTTATCACCACAGTGTCAGCCTCAGGTTGGCCTGTGAAAAAGGGCTTTCCTGAGGAAGCCTGGTACAGCTTGTCTGCCTTTCTGGGCATGTCAGGGATCAAGCTTGGTCTGTGCCAGACAGTTAGGTTGTCATCCTCTGGTGCAGCCAGTAGAGGAGAAATGATAAGAGGTGGGACCGCGCCCCTATAATATATATGTTTATAAAATGGGTAGGAAAAATTATGTCTGCTGATTTGTTGGATCCCATCACATGACTGTGCGTATATCAGAGCGCGACCACACATCACTTTTACCCCAAAAACAATTTTGCCATTTTATAAGATAGACAACCCACTCTATGGTGTCTTGATTTGTGCTCTGATATCTGTGGCCTTGGGTGGTTGACAACACCAGGCGTGCGTATATCAAACCCTACACCTAAGGTGGGTTATCTATACATATATATCTCTCTCTCTCTCTCTCTCTCTCTCTCTCTGTCCTGCACAATATATACACAGTGGATGTTACTTGTATGCCATTCGGATATATGCACATTCCGGATGTATGCACAAAAATGGCATTTTTATTTATTAGCTTTTGTTGACCAGGTAGGTACATTAGGCAAAACCCTGCCTATTTTCAAGCATGACCCAGGAGAGTACAATTGACAGAGTACAATAACAAAACAATGGTGAGGTACAAATGCAGCAGATATTACAGAGCCAGTGCATAGCCTCACAGGGATAGTCATAGAAACAAAAACAATACAATATAGCAGTAGCCAACCACGCAGGGATGGGGGGAACAAGTATGGGAGATAAGACAGCACAGTCAATAATTACAGTTTCAATGGAGAGGAGGGAGGGTTAGGTACAGTCACAGGAATCAAGTGCATGTAGGTGGGAGAAAAGTGCAGTTTTGAAGGAGCAGTGAGATGGAGAGCATTTAAGGCTGGGAGGTAGAGAGTTCCAGAATTTGGGGGCAAAGTGAGAGAAAGCCTGTTCTCCCATTTTGGTGGAACAGCATGGGACGGAGAGTGAGTAGGAATTAGAGGATCTCAGTAGGTGAGAGTGTGACACAGGGGTGAGCATGGCCCCAATGCTGTCGGGACGAGGGAGTCTTGTCATAGAGTCAGAGAAGCATCCCAGAGAGTATAAGTACCAGTTTTTGGGGGACAGCCAGTGTAGGGTGGAATACAGGAGACAGTGGTGAGTAAGGCGAGGGGCAGACAGGGCAAATCTACAGATGTTATTGTAGGTGGTGTTCCATTTTTGAAGAATACCACCATTAGCATGGGAAAAAATGGGAAGGACATACAGGAGCCTAGGAAGCAAGACGCCTCTAGCCACTGAGATCCTCGCAGCAGGGGTTAGGGAGTGGCGCACCCAGTATGCAGCACCAATCTTAATGTTGATGGATCTGCACACCTCCTGTAAGTGAGAAGAGAAATCAAGAGCAGAATCCAGTTACACCGAGGTATTTGAAGAAGTCAGTAGTCTAGACTGCAGACCCATCACAACAGCGCACACAAAGCTTAGGGGTTCCAGAATTAACTTTTTTAGCAGACCCAAAGAGCATAGCCTGTGTCTTTGGTAGATTGAGGATCAGGGAGTTGGTTTGGAGCCAGGATTGGAGCATTTGGAACGTGGATGGCAGGCAAACATTAAGGTCGGCTACAGAACTGGCGGCAGAGTAGAGCACCAAATCATCCGCGTACATGATGGAGTTACAGTCGGGGAAGGAAGAGGGACAATCACTGACAAATATGTAAAAAAGCAGAGGTCCAAGAATGGATCCTTGGGGGAAACCACATTAGATTGGAGCTGGGGAAGGAAAGACTTTATTGAAGGAAACGCATTGAAAATGGTTGGAAAGGTAACTGCTAATCCAAGATAAGGTTGAACCAGAGGCACCAAGAGTCTGCAGCTTGTGCACGATCAGAGGGTGATTAACCAGGTCTAGAGCTTTTGTGAGGTCAATGAACACAGTCCCAGTAAGTAGGCCAGTGTCCATGTTGGACTTAACCTCACTAGAGAACAGGGTAAGAGCAGTAGTGGTGCTGTGACCAGCCTGGTAACCATGTTGAACTGGAGACTGAAGACTGAATTTTAATAAATGGGCAGAAATCTGATGGTGAATAAGTTTTCCAACGTCTTTCAGAGGGCAGGTAGAAGTGCAATGGGACAATAATTGGATAGAATTTTTGGGTCACCTTTCTTGAAGACCGGTATGATTCTGGCAGATTTCCAGGCCAAAGGCACTACGGAGGTGCTGATGGACAAGTTAAAAAGCCGAGTAACTAGAGTGTCTAGGAGTGAGGCACCAATTCTAAGTACCCTAGGTTCAATACCTTCTGAACCACACTCCCATGGGGTGGAATGGTCTGTAATAACCTAAGAATGTCAAGCCATGAGACAGGAGAAAGCTCTAAGGTGGGAGGAGTTTTTGAAGTAGCTGGAGGAGAGGGCTGGGGGCCACTATAACCTGTAGGGGAGCTATTGGGAACCTCCATGAAAAGCAAGTTGAAGGTGTTAGCAATCGTGCAGGCACTGTTGCAGATTGAACCATTAATAAGCATGTCTTTGGGTGTCAGCGACTTAGTATTACCCAAGATTTCATTAATCTGTGTCCAGCACTTTCTGGGGTCAGCGGCCGAGGATAGAAGAAGACCACAGTAGTATTTGCTCTTGGCAACCCGAATAGCCTTCTTGCAGGCATTACACAAGGTGTGGTATTCTACAAAGTCAGACTGACTGGAGGATGATTTCCATTTTAGCCACAGCTTATCTCACTGTTTGAGCAGTTGCAGGAGAGGACGGTTTAGCCACTTGGTCACCTTCCCTCTTACCCTGCATGTGCAGTATGGGATATGCTTGTGCTGTAAGGCAAATAAGGTATTATTGAAGTATTCTGTGGCCTGGTTGATGTCATTGGTAGTGAATAGAGGAGACCAGTCAGTGTGCTTGAGATCATGTAGGAACTTGGCAGGGTCAAGAAGGGAAAAGTTTGCAACGGATAGAATTTTGTAGGGTAGAGAGGACAGAGGGGAGCCGCACACACAGAAGACAGGGCAGTGATCACTGATCGAATCAGGTAGAACCCCAGTGGAGGAGTAGCAATCCTTTTGGTTAGTGAGAATCCAATCAATCAAGGTACAACTGGAGCTGTTCGGTGACTTCCGAGTGGGGGAGGAGATGAGTTGGGACAGGTTGGCCTTGCTGATGGTAGAAGCAAGGGAGGAAGAGGTCGGCCTGAGCCAGTCAAGGTTAAAGTCACCCAGACAGATAACCTCATTTTATTTTGTCAAGGCAGGAACATGTTCAGTGAGCTCCTCCAGACCAAACTTGCTACTATGTGGAGGTAAATAAGTCCCAATAATGTGCAGTTTCTTGGCTCTGCCAAGAGAAGTAGTACCACATGAATGGCCTCGCCATTATTGGGGGGGGGACAGGATAGAGAGCAATGTCAAGGTGAGCTTTGTAATACATTGCCAGTCCGCCCCTTCTTTTGGTTGATGGACGGTCAACCCAGAGCATTAAATAGCCCAGAAGTGCACAGCTTTGACTTAGGATGGAGGGTTTCAGCCAGGTTTCTGAGAGCACGAGGATATCTGGATTATTAACCTGGACCCTAGCCTCCAGATCCATGAGGTTGGCCATGAGATTGTGAATATTAAGGTGGGAAAAGGTAAGACCCGAAGAGTGCGGCAAAAAAAGGGTGGTCCCAGGATGAGATTGGGGGAGATTGACCTGAGGCCCAGGATTAGGTTCAATATCACCAGCTAGAGTAAAGGATAACGTGATGATCCAAAGCATAGCAAGAGTAATGGCACAAGATACTTTCTCTGTGGAGGTAAGTTTCTTGTGGACAATAAGTCTCAGTAGAGATGCTAGAGGTTTGGAACAGAGATAGATTAAGGGAGTAGGAGTGGAGGTGTGCGCTGCCATCATGTTAGAGTAGGTGAAGACCCAGGTGGACTTCGCAAACAGGAGAGTGGGGTAATACATGAGAAAGGATAAGGAGTTGAGGGTAAGTAGAACTGCGACTGTAGAGGTTAGGCAGCTTATAACAGCCCCAACCCCTACCCTATACACTTAATAATAAAAAATGTGCTTGTATGCACACCAAATTTCAGTTGTATGCTGATATGCACACCAAATTTCAGTTGTATGCTGATATGCACACCAAATTTCGGTTGTATGCACACTTTGACCTCCAAGCAGGGGCTTCACAGGCATTAATACTGTTAATCACACCTGTTAAACACGTGCTAACTGTGCTGCCAGTTGTTAAAGACATGCACGTTTTACTCAGTTTCAGCCTTTTTGCCAGAACAAGCAGCTTTGGAGAAAACAAATATCTTAAACAGCTCAGAGTATGCAACATTTGATGACTTAGCATGTTTTCAATGAGTTTTATACATTCACTAAAAGTCAAAAGTGACAAGTAAGTGAGAAAGTGTGTTTTATTTAGTGGCTTCATTGATTTCAATATAATTTCAGTTGTATGCCATTTTGGAAGTATGCACAAAAACAGTGTGTCCCAAGCATGTGCATATATCAGGAATTGACTGTTCATATATATATATTAGAGGTCAAATCAAGAAGAAGACAGTGAGCCGAAGCCTTGACCCTCACCTGTGACAGGCGATTGATCATGCCAGCCCAACCTCACCCCATGACATGTAAAGCAGCAAGAAGCGAGAATGGTGAGAGTTAGACCCACTTATCTAATGCACAACTTCAATGCCGATTGGGGTGGGCGAATCCAAGGGGGTTTTCAACCCACCAGCTAATTTCACTTTTGTCGCTGGAACAACCCTAACTAGTGCATTAAACGGAGTTTTTTTGCCTCTATCTTCTTTTGAGAATGTGATAACCGAGGAAATAGTGAATGTAATGCAGAGGTGGGAGCTGGGGCCCAAGGGACAGCAATCGAAAACAGAAATGCTAACAGTGGCGACATGGTAAACACAAGCACGAATAAGAACAGAAAGGGTAATCATATGGTGGCGAGACAGGAATGGTCTGCCACGTGATGTGTTGTCACATAGTAACATGGTGCCTGCAAACAGAAATGTCAATGGGCATGGTGATGTAAAGTGAAACAGTAAGATAAACAGTACTGTAGACAGAAATGGCAAAAATAACAGAAGCATAGCCAAATGAAAGCGCAAAGGATAGCGCACATGGTGGCGCAGAGCGTCAATGGTAAATTAAGCAGTGCGGATCATAGCGGAAGGGCAACCGTAACAGTAATGTAAGCGCGACAGCTGGTTTTCCCCAAAACCTGCATTGAGAAAGACAGTGAGTACAAATAATATATGCAAAATAATGAGTATCGGCGCAGAAAATGAGATCTTGGAATACTAAATACATTATATCTCAGGAATCGTACGACGTAGAAAAAAAATTTAAAAGTCATATTATTCACAACTGTCCTGGCTAATTTGGATCTTAGCCCCATGAGGGGGCTAAGAAATTTTCCGACGAAAAGTCGGTATCTCGCACCGTTTCCGAGATACGGGCCCTGAAAGGCGCGGCGGATGCCGTAATGTTATCCTATGGGAAAAAAAGGAAAGTTCGGAGCACCATAACTTTGCCTCCCTGTAATGTTTTTTCAACAAACTACTGAAAGGCACATCTGTGGGCTGTTGGCTGTCTTCCCTCCAAATTTCAGGAAAAAAGACCAAACCGTTATTTTGCAGCAGGGCTCCAAATGATTTCTGTTAAGTGTCGGGCACCGTAATGTTATCCTATGGGAAAAACCGTCAATTTTGGAGTGCCGTAACTTTGCCGCCATGAGATATTTTTTCACCAAACTACTGAAAGGCACATCTGTGTACTGTTGGCTGTCTTCCCTCAAATTTCAGGAAAAAGACCAAACCGTTATTTTGCAGCAGGGTGCCAAAGTTCCTGTAATGCTTGAGCGCCGTAATGTTATCCTATGGGAAAATTGTCAACTTTGAGTGCCATAACTTTGCCGCCCGTGTAATATTTTTCAATACAACACTGAAAGGCACATCTGTGAGATGTAAATGCGTTCCTTCCAAATTTCAGCCCAAAACTCCCAACGGTTATTTTGCAGTACAGTGCCAAGAATTGCTGTCATTTTCCACAGACTAGAAAATTACTGTGCAATTTACTGACTTTACATAAAAATTCGTTTCTTAAATGAACACAGTAATTTGAAAGTACTTTTTCCAGAAATTTGAAAACATATTTCTGGGGTGTTTTACCACAAATAAAAGACATGGCAAGCATCCTCAGGGCTCCTACTAGTGAATTACAAAAAAATTAGGTTGCTACAGGGTCCCAAATTTAAATGCCAACCATTTTCTGATCACCAACTGAAAACAAAATGGCTGATTTGCAAAGTAACAGGCCCATTTATGAAAGTAAAATGCATTTGTGAAAGTGTTGAACTTTTTTAACTTTTCCATTGACTTATAATGGGAAACTGTTTTTGAATAACTTTTGAACCGTTTAATATTTTTCACGAAATCTTTGAAAGGCACATCGGGGACCCTGGCTGCACGTTCCCTGAAGATTTCAGGTCAGTCACGCAAACCGTACGACCTGTAAGTGCGACCACAGAATTCCAGAAAAGCGTAAACGCGCGCACAGATCACACTTAATAACTCCGCAGCCGTATATCCGACCAGTACAAAACTTGGCAGATCCCAAGGCCCATGGTTCTTGATCATAAATTCCAAATTTCAGGCAAATCCATAAAACTGTTGCAAAGTTATTAAGGTGCAAAATTTTGGGGTTTAACATAGAAATGGCTCCTCAACCCTAACTATGGTAGCACTACCGTGATACCATAATATATATATATATATATAGATATATTTAGGAGGCAGTATAGTGCAGTGGTTTAAGGCTCTAAGCTGCAAACCAGGAGACCTGTTTGAATCCCACAGCCCCACTTGCATACTGTGCGACTCTGAGCAAGTCACTTAAACTTCATTATGCTCCCAGGTTGCACATGTAAACAAGCTTTCAGCTTAGTGTGTCTCTCCTGGTAAAACAAAAAAAAAAAAAAATATATATATATATATTGATTGAAAAAAACATTGTTAATGCATCAGTTAGGGTTCAAAATAAAATGACAAAAGTATGGAAATGTGGAGTTAGGGTTCCCAATCCTAACACCCCACCCCAACCAAGCATACCACCACACCCCATCCCCACCCTCCACACACCAACAGGTGTTGGAGTGTGTCTTGGGGTCATCGACCCTAATGCTCACCCCATTCCATGTAGGGAATCAGAAATGGTATAGCATAGGAGAATAGGGTGAGCATTAGGGATGGCCCCAAGACACACTCAGACACTTGTTGGTGTGTGGAGGGTGGGATGCGGTGGTACGGTTGGTTGGGGGGTGGGGTGTTAGGGTTGGGAACCCTAACACAACATTTCCATAGTTTTCTCACTTTAATATGAACCCTAACTGATGCATTAAGAAAGTTTTTTGCAATTAATTTCCTTACTTTTTGAGAAAGTATAATCTTGCCCTTATTTGGTTGTGGGAGTGCAGGGCTACACTACCCTTGTTTGACTGTGGGAGCGCAGGGCCCTTTGGGCCTTGCACTCCCATCAGTCCATAGTGTGTTGTGGGAGGGAGGGCCCTGTGCTCCCTTGCATGCATATAGTAATTGTCCCTGATTTTCATGTGGAAGTGCAGGGCCCTTGATATGCATATGTGGGAGTGCAGGGCCCCATCTATCCATAAGTGTAGACACATTGTAATTAATCCTCATCTCCCTGTGGGAGTGCAGGGCCCTCTAGGCCCTGCTCTCCCACCTATCCATAAGTGTTAAGACATTGCAATTGACCCTTGTGCTGCCAATGGCACAGTATCACAATCACCATAGGGATATTGATAACAAGTTCCACTGGAATTGTAATCAAGGCCTGGCGACATGAATAACTGCTTAGTACACCTAAAGATGGACTAAGCTGTGTTTCACAAAAAATCTGTATCTTTTTTTTTAAACTCAAGCTTTATTCAAAAAGACAAAAAAGAGTCATACAGTCACTTACAATAGATTGGCCGCAGCATTTGGCCCACACATTCAGTAATACACTATTATCTTAGACATTTTCAATGCCTTCATTTCCTACTATGAAACACTTTCAACTGACATGTTTTTTAAGCGGTCTATCCACCATTTACCTTGTACAATTATTAGTTGGTGACCTTTTCCAAATTAAAAAAAAACTCATACTATTCCTAATTCATGTCGAGCTTTTTGCTTCTCTTTACTAATTAAACTTTTAAACCAATGCCTAATACATTTCTTTGTATGTTGCTTAACTTAGCATAGCGCCTAGCCATGGAATTCTTCAATAATAGTGATAGTAATACTGTCTTTCTCATATTACCTGTATACAATCTTACCTTGATGTTCAGTGGAGGATTATCGAAGGGTGGGAGAAGAAAAAAGAAAAAGGTTATCTGGGAGGGATGAGTGTCCGGGAAATGAAGGAAGCACTGCATCACACCCACTGATGAGAAAAGAATGGGGAGTGCTGAAGAGTCCTGGGGCAGGATTCACAAAGAAAGCCCAAAATCCCACAGCTGTGGGAAAAAGGCCTGCAGCGCTGTGGAAATGCAGTTGAGTGATATTCTGAAAGAAAAGTTGAGCAGGTGCAGAATTCCACAAAAATCCCAGCAGCTGCAGAAATTGAGCAAGTGCTGAAAATCCGCAACTGCAGAAATGGCTTAGGAGGCACAACAACAGTGAACCAAACTAGATGGAGCAGCAGACTTTAACAGTCTTGCCATAGATGTAGCTGAAAGTACTCAGATAGACCAGCAACCAGTCCTTAAACTGGGACCACGGCAGTACCACTGGTACCAGCAATACCATGCACCACAGTGGCTGTCACTGCTGGTCATGTCCCTCCCTGGAGTGTTTCTGTTGCCTGCAGGAGTAGCACTCACTGTAGGCTGTTCAGTCTCTACTGCCTGTGGGGCTCCTCATGGGCTGCATTGGGTCTGGTGGTTGTTGTTTGTTGCCATTCAATGACAATGTGTGCTACTGTTGCTGTAACTACAGCCACTGATATACACCCACTGGGATGCTATTACTTGTGCCTGACCTCCACTACAATTGTATTTCAATTGTTGGGGCACTGCATTTTGCTGTGGGAGTGTTACACCTCACACTCATGTGTACAACATTTTTTCCGCAGCTGCGGAAAAAACCTGACTGAGAATAGCCTTTAAGGGGATGTGCCATACTTATCAATTACTGTTTTTCCTCAGTAACTTGAGCAGCTGCACTTTTTTCCATAGTCCATTGTGTATTTTTTCCACAGCTGTGGAAGTTTTATGTATAGCACTCAGAGCAGTTTCTCCTTTTTTCCAGTACAGAACTTTGGGGACTTAGGGATGGTTTTGCACCTTCAAAATGTTTTGTGAATCCTGGCCCCTCGTTCGCACCTTCAGATTTCCATGGCATCTTCGGAGGCAGGGAGACACTCAATTACTTGGAATCAGATCCTATAAAATAGAAGGAAAACCATAAGCTTAAACTGATCTTCTGTGCAGGCAGGGTCACCTCATCTACTGTAGCCTCCCCAGGGAGGTCTAATGATCCTGTGAGACCAATTGAACAGCTCACCAGCTATCCCAACCCCTCCACCATTCAATATGCTTCTCCTGCTGAAGGCGTAGCCTGGCTCTCAGTTGTTCCAGATCCTGTATTTTTATAATTCTATTAACCCACTCCCCTTTTGTGGGTACCTGCACTGTAAGCCAATGGAAAGTGATACATTTTAAAGTAGACACCATGCATATCAACACTATTCTTCTGGGGTCCGGCCTGAGCCTGGCCACTTCTGGGAGACCCAGGATCCACTGTCTAAGCTCTAGTGGTAAGATCACCCCTGTAACTTCATCTGTTGGATCATTACCCAAAAGGGTGCTCTCATCGGTCAGTGCCAGAAAACATGTGTGTGCTCCAAGCTCCACACTGCCTCCAGCACCTGTCTGTATTTGTGGGTTGATAGCACCTAGTGACCAATGGTGTGTTAAAGAAATGGATCATAACTTTCCAATAAAATTCCCTCCACTGGAGGGAGGCTGTGACTTTTCAGCATTTAGTAAAGTTTCTGTTTCCATTCCACAACTGGTATCTCTACCCCAGCCTCTTCCTCCCACGTCCCCTTTATTTTTAATAAGATGTCACCCTGTTGTTTTTGTAACAAGGCATATAAACCTGCAATATGCCTTTGAGGGTCTTGCAGTTTGACTGCCCAATATATGTACTCCTCCCACACTGTGGTTGGTTTATTTAGCTTCTCTGTATTCCCTGGGATATTGATAAATAGCCTTAGTTGCATGTACCACAAGAATTCAGAACTATCCCACCCAAATTTCTCTTTTGCTCTGGTGTAGGAGATGCACTGATTTTGTTTCATGAACTGAACAAATCTAGTGACCCCTGCCCCCCTTCCTTCTGGTGAATCCCCAGTCTACTCTTGGTGGAATGAAACTGACCTCATATCTAATAAGTGACATGGGACCCGGTTCCAGGGGGTGTTTGGCGTTTAAGCCATTTATCTGTGAGTGCTTTTAGAGCCTCTGCTACTGTCTCTTTAAGAGCTGTCTGCTTGCAGACATGATTGGTTTGTATGGGGGGCTGTGTGTTTCTCTGCTTGAGTCCCACTCGAGCTGCTGCCAATTTGCTCCGTTTTTACAGTCGCTAGGAGTGCAAAGGGAGCCTATCTGAAAGATGTAACTGTTTGCCAGAAATCATTTAGAGTAATAATGAAAATACAGTTTGTCTAACCTGTTTTTCTTTGCAATCAGAACTGTGTTTGCCTAGTTCCCCATTCTAGTTTTGAACTGCTGAACTGGACCAATCAGCGTGGTTAAGGGAGCTCTAAAATGGTGCCTGTGACGAATCAGAACTTGACTCGTAATCTGAGCCAGCCACAAGAGGATTGTATGGGCAGTGACTCTGGGAAATGTAGTTTGGATTTCGGCTCCTTTTTGCACCAACAGGGGGAGTCTATTGTGAGTGACAGCCAATCCAGCCAAGAACTGGGAGGAACTCAAAGGAAGTGCCCAGTTTTGTCTACTGGAGTTTCAGTTTAGCTCTGGCAGTGAAGAGGGAAGGAGCCCTGTGCTCCTTCTGTACCCAGTTTTAGTCGGGAAACACGTGTAAGGCACCAAGTTTCGGTCTGCAGCTTGTGCAACTGCTTGTTTGGACTGAATCCGACCTGTGAAGAGAATCAAGGAGATCTGAAGAGTAGAAACCAGGCTCACCCTGTAGAAGACTGGAGAAATTGCTGAATCGTGCTCGGTCTGTCAGGAACTGACTCTGCTGTGTGTTCTCCCGGGTATTGTGCAGTAATTGCGATCGGGATAGAGAAGCAGCCTGCCTGGTATAGTACTTTCTTTTTCCATATAAATGCGTGTAGTGCTTGTGGGGACTCACGTTTCAAATCCCCTGTACGGTGAATTGAGTGCATGAAGCTGCAAGTAAACCCCAGCTTAATCCAGACTACATCCATTTGCTCTGAACTGCCGTGGGGCAGTCACAAGGACCTTGTCCACATGGTCTGCTCCTCCTGGCAATCCAGGACAATCTGCCTTCCATTCAGTTTCAGCATTGAATTTGTGAGTACAAATCAGGGTAGCTCCCTGCCAACATCTAATTGCAAGTGTTCCATCTGATTACTTTTCCTTTCTTTCTCCACGAACTGAGCCTACCGGCTCTGGATTACGATTTGGGTATTGTGCATGCATTTTCCATCTTCAGGGCCCCAACCAGCTGCACCAAATAGGCTAGTCTCTTGTTGCCTGGGTACTCAGTAAGAGTGACATTTGGGACATTTGGGATTCTGAAATATGTGCACAGTACTGTAATTATTAATGCGTTTAAACTAATTAACCTGATTTCCCCCTGTCCTTGTTATATCCCCCTAAATAAATCAGATCTGTTTGTTTCAGCAAAGTTACACTGCCTGAGGTATTTGTTTATGTTAAAGTATTGTACTGTGATTTTTGCACTGTATCATCTTGTTTTACAGGGAGTCCCCAGAGTCACGCTGATTGAACCAATCCTGGGGGTAAGTGTATATTGCAAGGATACTGTAATTGATTTGTGTGGGCCACTAGTGGGAAGAAAGGGGGGTTGCAGTGACCCAGAGGGCTGTGACCAAGTCATATCAGACTGTCCTAACCCCGACCTCTGGGTGGAGGCACCCGCCATTGGATCCAGGCCCCTCAACCTGTTAGTGGCAAATCAGGCAGGGTAGTAGCCCTTGGATAGCGCCTCTGGGGTTACATTTTGGAGGCTCACCGCTGGGATTAGTGTCCTTTAGTGGCCACATTTACAAATTACTGTTAAAAATAAATGGATACCCAACAGAAGTGGCTGTACACCAGCTGGTGAAGTGGTGTACTGGGAGGAGATCAATCCAAAATGTTATACTTATCTTGGATATCCCACTGGGTACCAGTACGGACACTGTAGAGGGAGCTTCAAGGTTGAATGTTTACGAGACCCTGTGGTAGAGGCGACAGGCTGATCTGCTCACCAAACTTTCATGGCCCTAATAGAGTGTAAGGACCCTGTAGACAGTTCTAAAGTGCCACAGACTGTTCCCCTGGAAACCCTCACTGTCTGGAGAGTGATAACCAAAGACAGTAAAGACCCCAAGGAGAATGAGCCTCCCCCATTATCTGAAACTTTTGAGGAGAAATTTGCTAAATTGTTGTTGGGGGAAGGGAAAACTGTGGAGGATTTAAAGAAACTATTATTGCCACCTGAGAATGTTCCTCCACCAACACCCTCTTCCTCTCCAGCACCCGTTATTGCCCCTCCTTCTGTGCCAGTGCAAGCCCCCATGTCTGTACCTGCCAATAGTCACGACTCTTACCGCAGGTTGAGAATTTTCTCTGGCACCCTTCCCACCCCACAAGGGGAGGATGATTGGGAGACCTGGATAGACTGTGTTGCCCCTTTGGTGTCTGAGTGGCAGTGTGCAGAGGCTGAGAAACGAAAAAGAATCCTAGAGAGCTTGAGAGGTCCCGCTCTGGAAGCCATTAAGTCTTTGAGGTCCACAAACCCTGAGGCATCTGCCCAAAAGTACCTAACTGCACTTGAATGCAATTTTGGGAGTATTGAGTCAGGGGAGAGCTTGATGTGGAAGTTTCAAGGTACAAACAATGGCATGGGGAAAGTTTATCTGCATATGTTACTCATCTGGAAGGAGCGCTACAGAAGGCCTACCGGAAAGGGAGAGTGGCCGCCAGTGACTTAAACCATGTGAGGTTGGGGCACATATTGCAACATGCAAAGCACTCAAAATTGCAGCTCCTCCAGTTGAGGCTTCATGACAGGAGAGGTAGCCCACCGGATCACTGTGATTTGATGAAAGAAATCTGGGAAGTTGAGGAGCAGGAGGAGGATTTCTCAGAGCCCCGAGTAGTTGTAGCTGCTACAACCTCTGCTCCAAGGGTGGGGTCAGCTGCTGACGGCCAGGGATCACCGAAAACCCATGATGAAAGTCAAGGATTAAGTGCCTGCCAAACAGGGATGTTGTAAACACCTTGCACTGGGAGGAGTTGCTGAGGGAGATTAGGAAAGTAGCAGACAGTCTCATCATGAAGAATACTCCTATGAGCACGGGCACTGACACTTGCCCGACTGCTTCTGCTATGGGGGTTGGGGTGCCCACCCAGGCACCTCATGTTGACCACAGTTCGAAACTTGATGCATTGACTATGGAAGTGAGGGAACTGAAGAGATGTCTCCAAATGTCCAACCCACCGCCGGCTGAGGTGGCACCAAGGTTTTCTATCGATAGTACCAATGCCGCAGCCCCCACAGTGATGCCTCGGTCACTCCAAACTTCAGCAGACATATTTTGCCATAATTGTGGGAAGGATGGGCACATGAAGAGGGAATGCCGGTCTCAGAAAGACTTAGAGAGAGTGGTGAGCCGGCTACAAGGAGAACTTCGGAGAACAAGTCAGTGGTTAAGAGGTACACGAAATGGTCTCAGTGAGGGTCCCAAAAATGCTAACTCACGTCCCTCTGTGGCAAGGTCAGTTGCCCAGGCCTCCACTACCGCCTCTCCGGACTGGTCCAGAATAGTGGGTCCCTCCATGGAGACCACTGTAAAGGTGAATGGAGTGTCTACAAGAGCAGTATTAGACAGTGACTCCCAAGTGACAATTATGTTTCAGGATTGGTATCAGAATCATTTGTCAGATGTACCCTTACAACCATTAGAAGGCCTACATGTATGGGGGTTAAGTGAGAAGGCCTACCCCTACTCCAAGTATATCCGAATTTGGCTGTCTTTCCCCACCTCTGTGGTTGGAATGGCAGAGCAAGTAGAGACCCTGGCCTTAGTGGGTCCCCCTACTGGACTGTATGATGGGGCTCCTTTACTAATTGGGACTAATGCACATATGTCTGGATGGCTGGCACAGTTGTGTTATGAAAAACAGGGGTCAAGGACTAGTAGAGCTTTAAGAATTCCGGTCTTGATCAAGAAGGCCTATGAGGCACAGAGAGATGCTGACAAAGTGGAACCAGAGGAACCGGCTGGAGTTGTCTGAAAAAGGATCCTGAGTCTCTGATCCTGGTGCCAAATGCCCAGTGTACCCTCCAGGGGGAAGTCCGTATCAGAAAGGATGTCAAGAATAAAATATTAATGTTGGATGCACCAGGCGATGGAAAATTGCCGGAGGGACTGCTGGTCAAGCCTAGTATTTTGCCTGCTAGAGCCCATGCTTATGCCAGAAGGGTAATGGTTCAAGTTCATAATGTGTCTGACAGAGAAATTCGAGAAAACAGAGGTTGCACCCTGACTAATGTGCATTGTGCAGACACTGCAGTGCTACCCAGCAGCAAGAGTTCAGGGAAGAATGACAGAGTAATGCCTGACTTGTTTGATTTTGGTGACTCGCTGTTGCCAGCTGAATGGAAAGTGAGGATCAGTGAGAAGCTTGCCCAGAGAGACCAGGTGTTTTCTTTAAAGGAATGGGACGTAGGATGCGCGCAGGGAGCTGTGCACCATATCCGGCTGCATGACAAAAGACCATTTCGTGAGAGGTCTCGACGCCTGGCACCTTCTGACATAGATGATGTGAGACGGCATCTGCAAGAGATGTTAGCTGCTGGTGTAATACAAGAATCCAGAAGTCCCTATGCTTCCCCCACTGTGGTAGTGAGGAAAAAGAATGGGACAGTAAGGATGTGCGTGGATTATCGCACCTTAAACCGGCGGACTATCCCTGATCAGTACACAATGCCCCGCATTCAGGATGCTTTGGACTGCCTAAACGGGAGCAAGTGGTTCTCTGTGCTGGATCTCCACAGTGGGTACTACCAGATCCCGATGGCCCCAGAGGACCGTGAGAAGTCAGCCTTTATCTGTCCGCTTGGCTTCTATGAATTCATGAGGATGCCTCAAGGGATTTCACGCGCCCCAGCCACTTTTCAATGATTGATGGAGCGTGCAGTGGGGGACATGAACTTACTAGAGTGCCTGGTATACCTAGATGATGTTATTGTGTTTGGCAGCTCACTGGAGGAACATGAGAGCCGATTATTTAAGGCATTGGACCGACTGGAAGACTTTGGCCTTAAACTGTCCATTGATAAGTGTCAATTCTTTCAAACATCAGTAAAGTATGTGGGACACATAGTATCCACCGAGGGAATAGAGACCGACCCAAGTAAAGTTGAGGCCTTGACCATCTGGCCACAGCCCAAAAATCTAAAAGAACTGCAAAGATTCCTGGGATTCTGTGGTTATTATCGGCGTTTCATCAAGGACTATTCAAGAGTGATCTTCCCTTTACTTAACCTTACTCAAGGGTATCCCCCAACCCACAAAAAATGCAAAAAGTCAGCATCCCTCAAGACTGAAAGAGTGTATTTTCGTCCAAGTGAAGTATTTGGGGCCCGCTGGACTCCTGATTGTGAGACTGCTTTTCATGAGATCATATATCAACTTACCCACGCTCCAGTGCTGGCCTATGCTGATCCAAGAAAACCTTATGTCCTGCACACTGATGCCAGCTTGCAAGGGTTGGGGGCTGTGTTGTACCAAGAGCACGAGAATGGCCTGAGACCAGTGGCCTTTGCCAGTAGAAGCCTGACCCCATCCGAAAAGAACTATCCTGTACATAAGTTAGAGTTCCTAGCTTTTAAGTGGGCTATTGTTGACCAATTCCATGAGTACTTGTATGGGGCTAAAATACTAGTAAAAACTGACAATAATCCTTTGACCTATGTGCAAACCTCGGCTAAGTTGGATGTCACTGGCCATAGGTGGCTTTCTGCATTATCTACATACAACTATGCTGTTGAATACTGAGCAGGCCTGAATCACATAGATGCTGATGCTCTCTCCCGGAGGTCTCTTCCCCAGAATGATTGGGTCAGATTGTCAGAACCTGATATTCGGGCACTCTGCCAGAAGTTTGACAGGGAGGAACAAATGTCCACAGACACAATGGACTGCATGGTGGATTGCTTGGGACCCTCTGAGAATTGCATACCTGCTGCTTATTGCCACTTTTCTGCAATAGACATTGGTGCACTGCCTCAGCTGGACAATGACAGTATTCAGCGGGCTCAATCCCATGATCAAATCAGCTTTAGAAGCCCTCTATGCAGGTAAAGATGTGTCCAAATTACACTCCACTGATTTGAGAACTGCATTGTTATACAAAGAAGGTAGTAAGTTGAAACTGATCAATAAACTGTTATACAGAGAAACAGTAGACAGAGGGGGACAAGTAGACAAACAACAACTAGTGCTGCCCACTGCCTTTCGAGACTCAGTACTGAGGTCCTTGCACAACCACATGGGGCACCTTGGTATAGACAGAACACTTGACTTGGTGAGATCCAGATTCTATTGGCCTAAGATGGGGCTGATGTGGAGCAACACATTCGAACTTGTAGTCGCTGCTACAGAGGAAAGCTTTGCCTCAGAGGGCTGCCCCTTGTTAACATCACCACCAGTGCACCCATGGAGCTGGTCTGTATTGATTTTCTGAGTTTGAAGTCAGATCAAAGAAATATCAGTAATGTGCTGGTGGTCACTGACCATTTTACGAGATATGCCCAAGCTTTCCCCACCAAAGACCAGAAAGCATCCACTGTGACCAAATACTTGTAGAAAACTTTTTTGTTCACTATGGGGCTCCACAAAGAATCCATTCTGATCAAGGGAGAGACTTTGAGAGTCATCTGATCAAAGAGATGCTTTCTCTGTGGGGAATGCGAAAGTCCAGAACCACTCCTTACCACCCCCAAGGGGACCCACAGCCTGAACGTTTTAACCGCACTTTGCTAGATATGCTAGGCACCCTACACCCAAAGGACAAGCCTAGATGGAGCCAACAAATTAGCACCCTGGTACATGCTTATAACTGCACCAAAAGTGATGACACTTGGTTCTCCCCCTACCGCCTGATGTTTGGAAGAGAAGCTCGACTGCCAGTAGATGTGTGTTTTGGGGTCTCTCCTGATGGGGTTCAAGCTGACAACTATTTACAGTATGTGCAAAAGTTAAAGGCCCAGCTAACTCATGCGTACCAACTGGCTCAAACCATGGCTGCCAAAAGAAATCTGGCCAACAAAGAAAGGTATGATAAAAAGGTGAAAGCACGGAACTCCAGGAGGAGATCTGGTATTGCTAAGAAATCTGGGACTGCATGGCAAACACAAGATTGCTGACAGATGGCACCATCTCCTTCACATTGTAGTGGGCAAACTAGATGATCTGCCAGTGTACAAAGTAAGGCCTTAGAATAATTCAAAAGATGTAAAAACAATGCATAGAAATCATTTACTGCCCATTGGACAAATCTTGATTGAGTCTGAGCCCCCAGAAGATGCCCCCCCTGGACCAGTGACTAGAGCTGCTGCTAAGAAAAGATCAAGAAAGTCTGCACCTACAGAAGCTGAGTTAAAGTGGTCCCCTCCACAAGTCCCAGTTGAGCATGACTGTCAGTCCATATCAGAAGAAAGTGAGTGTGACTTTGAGTACTACCCTTCTTACGAACCGAGTCAATTGTTTTGGGGCAATCCCTAGTCAATACTGGAGATGAAGCTGGGCCTTCTGGACTGTCTAAGCCCCCAGCTTTGTCCCTGGAGCCAATGCTCCCAGAAAGTGAAGTGCAAAGCATCAAGTCAGATGAAATGGAATCATTGTGTATGGCTGAACTGTTTGAGCTTTCGGGGAGGAAAATGATGGACTGGGACAGACTGGTGATACACCAGAACAAGAAGAGTATTTTGAGTGCCCTGACGGTCCACTGCCAGTGTCCGAAAGCTCTCCATGTGAGTCAAATGTTGTGGACTCGGAGACTGTAACTCCTGGAGCTGAAAGTGCCCCAAGTTCTAGCCTCTCTACCCCCATGGAGACTCCCTGACAAGTGAGGACAATGCTGAAATGAGGCTCAGAGTGCAGAAACTGTAACAGTTCCCCTAGAAAGACTGGTCGAGCTGTAAAGCCTGTGGTGCACCTCAGTTATGATTCCCTTGGGAGGCCTGTGGACTTGCCTCTCAATGTTGTCCATAAAGGAGTGTATGTGTCCCGAGCTCATTGCCCAAACTAAGCGTCAGTGCTAACTCCAAGTTACTTGTGTTGCCCTCTAGGTATGGTGCCCCTACCCCGTCCAGCCCCAAAGTAATTAATAGGGAAGAGCCCCCTCTCTTCAGGTTTCATGTACAAGAGGTAATAACCTGAGTTAAGGTACAATGTGTGTGCAATACTGTGTAAAGAGTGACGTATTGCAACGTTTCAGAAATGTGTTCCTGGTAAAGTGATATATTGACTGATGATTACATGTGTGAGCCTAATGCAAATGTATATGGTTGCAAATGAAACTTATGGAGGTACTTGCTTGACGCGGAGGTCAAGCTTTCCCAGGCCAGGAAGGGTGTAACCTCCCTGCAAATGGGGGTTCCCAAAAGACTTCCAGGAGCTTGCTTGAATGCTCTGAGCCTGAATGGTGTTTGGCATTTAAGTCATTTATCTGTGAGTGCTTTTAGAGCCTCTGGTACTGTCTCTTTAAGAGCTGTGATTGGTTTGTATGGGGGGGACTGTGTGTTTCACTGCTTGAGTCCCACTCGAGCTGCTGCCAATTTGCTCCGTTTTTACAGTCGCTAGGAGTGCAAAGGGAGCCTATCTGAAAGATGTAACTGTTTGCCAGAAATCATTTAGAGTAATAATGAAAATACAGTTTGTCTAACCTGTTTTTCTTTGCAATCAGAACTGTGTTTGCCTAGTTCCCCATTCTAGTTTTGAACTGCTGAACTGGACCAATCAGTGTGGGTTAAGGAGCTCTAAAATGGTGCCTGTGGACGAATCAGAACTTGGACTCATAATCTGAGCCAGCCACAAGAGGATTGTATGGGCAGTGACTCTGGAAATGTAGTTTGACTTGGCGCTTTTTGCACCAACCGGGGAGTTCTTGTGAGTGACAGCCAATCCAGCCAAGAACTGAGAGGAACTCAAAGGAAGTGCCCGGTTTTGTCTACTGGAGTTTCAGTTTAGCTCTGGCAGTGAAGAGGAAAGGAGCCCTGTGCTCCTTCGGTGCGCAGCTTTAGTCGGGAAACGCGTGTAAGGCCCCAAGTTTTGGTCTGCAGCTTGTGCAACTGCTTGTTCGGACTGAGTCTGACCTGTGAAGAGAATCAAGGAGATCTGAAGAGTAGAAACCAGGCTCACCCTGTAGAAGACTGGAGAAATTGCTGAATCGCGCTCGGTCTGTCAGGAACTGAATCTGCTGTGTGTTCTCCCGGGTATTGTGCAATAATTGCGATCGAGATAGAGAAGCAGCCTGGTATAGTACTTTCTTTTTCCATATAAATGTGTGTAGTGCTTGTGGGGACTCGTGTTTCAAATCCCCTGTACATTGAATTGAGTGCATGAAGCTGCAAGTAAACCCCAGCTTAATCCAGACTACATCCATTTGCTCTGGACTGCCGTGGGGCAGTCACAAGGACTTTGTCCACATGGTCTGCTCCTCCTGGCAATCCAGGACAATCTGCCTTCCATTCAGTTTCAGCATTGAATTTGTGAGTACAAATCAGGGTAGCTCCCTGCCAACATCTAATTGCAAGTGTTCCATCTGATTACTTTTCCTTTCTTTCTCCACGAACTGAGCCTACTGGCTCCGGATTACAATTTAGGTATTGTGCATGCATTTTCCATCTTCAAGGCCCCAACCAGCTGCACCAAATAGGCTAGCCTCTTATTGCCTGGGTACCCAGTAAGAGTGACATTTGGGACATTTGGGATTCTGAAACATGTGCACAGTACTGTGATTATTAATGTGTTTAAACTAATTAACCTGATTTCCCCCTGTCCTTGTTATATCCCCCTAAATAAATCAGATCTGTTTGTTTCAGCAAAGTTACACTGCCTGAGGTATTCGTTTATGTTAAAGTATTGTACTGTGATTTTTGCACTGTATCATCTTGTTTTACAGGGAGTCCCCAGAGTCACGCTGATTGAACCAATCCTGGGGGTAAGTGTATATTGCAAGGGTACTGTGATTGATTTGTATGGGCCACTAGTGGGAAGAAAGGGGGGCTGCAGTGACCCAGAGGGCTGTGACCAAGTCATATCAGACTGTCTTAACCCCGACCTCTGGGTGGAGGCACCCGCCATCGGATCTAGGCCCCTCTACCTGTTAGTGGCAAATCAGGCAGGGGTAGTAGCCCTTGGGATAGCGCCTCCTGGGGGTTACATCTATATCATACCATTTAAACCAGATCCTTCTCTCGCCCATATGCAGACTGCTGTCATTTGTGCAGCTAGGTAATATTTTTGAAAGTCCAGGAGTGCCAGTCTCCCCTGGTCTCTTGGAAGCTGTAGCAGGTTCCTAGCTATGCGAGGGTACTTCCCATTCCATAGAAATTCCAAAAAGTGTTTATTTATTTTGTTCCAAAATGCTTGATGGACTGGGATGGGTAGAGTTTGGAAAAGAAAGAGAAACCTGGGGAGAACATTCATTTTTAGTGTACTTATTCTGCCTATCGAAGACAAAGGCAGCCTCCCAAAGCTTTTCATAGTTTTGCTGATAAAGCTTATTTAGGTTTGTGGATATACAAATTCCCCAGGTATCTTAACTCCCCTCTCGGGGCCCAGGCAATGGGGAAACTAGACCAGAACCCCAAAGGTTTTGTCAAGGACACTACCAGGGCTTCCAAATTTTTAAAGCTGATTTTGTAGCCAGATACTTGGTCAAAACAACATAGACGCTCCACCATACATGGGACCGTTTGTTGGGGAGGCTAATAAAAAAATGGAATCATCTGCATATAGGGAGATCTTCTGCTCTACCCTCCCACTCCCCTCCCCCACTGTGATACCCCGTATGTCCTCATCCTTGTCTGATTTTGATTGCTAGGGACTCCAGACAGATTACAAATAAGAGTGGTGACAGGGGCATCCCTGCCTGATTCCCCTGTGCAGATTAAAATAGGGGGAATTCATTCCATTTACCCTAACCAGGGCCTGTGGGTCTGCATACAAAGATTTAAGCACACTTAGAAATTTGGGTCCGGATTTCATTTTCTCCATTGTTTTTAACATAAACTGCCAATTAACACTGTCAAAAGCTTTCTCTGCATCCATGGATATAGCTATTTGAAAGGTTTTGTCTTCCCATGACCCCTCCAAAATGTTCAGGAATCTCCTTATGTTATAATGGAGATATCATCTCAATATAAACCCTGTTTGGTCAAAGTGTATGACTTTATGGGTGATTGTTTGTATCCTATCTGCTAGAATCCCTGTAAATACCTGGAGGTCCACATTCAGGAGGGAGATAGGCCTATACGATCCTGGTTCTGTAGGGTCTTTACCTTGCTTTAACAGTATTGAGATTTGTGCTGATTTCCATGAGTCTGGAACTTTTCCGCCCTCCTGAAGTTCTCTATATACCTGAAGCAGTATGGGTGCCAGCTGCTAAACAAATGCCTTGTAGAGCTCAACTGGCAGACCATCCTGTCTTGGGCATTTGCCACCCTTCAAATTTTTAATTTTTGCAATAATCTCTTGTAGTCCCATCCCTTTCTCTATTGCTGCTACCTTTGTTTCCTCTATCCCTTGGATAATCAGATTTTCAAAAAAAGTCTTCCGTCTTCTGTTCGAATGCTGGGTCTTTCCCCTGGGAATACAGGTCTCGATAAAAATTCCTGAATATGGCTATCATTTCCCTGGGTCACTAGGGCCTGCCCTTGATTTTGTGGGTTATTTAGTCTTACCACTGCTTTGCTATATATTATAATTGCTGCCTGAGCGTGTATGGCAACAGGTGTCCAGCCCTCTGCCCTCCCGCATAATAGTGTTGCTGGATCCTTCTATAGCTCTCCTCCATTTTTGTTGGCAGTAAGGAGGTAAAATCCTCCATTTCTTTTTTCTTTCATATGTAGTTTCTGGGTTTTTGCAGGTTTTCTTCCGGCCCCTACACCCATGTGTCGCCAACATAGCGTGTGCATGTGGAGGCACATGCACGCACACCATTTGGGATGCCCCTCCCTTCCTGTCACATCGTTGACCACCTGCACTGGCACCGAACATCCATTTGGTGACTGCAGGACTATGGGCGGGTGACCCCACCCCTTGCTCGGGAGAGGAGAGTCAATGCTCGATCCTGCTCCCACCCCTCCATGCCAGCACCCCAGTGACCCAAGGTCATTCCTGAACCTGGGTCGTCAGCATAGCGCGAGGTATGGTGTCCAATGCCTCAACCCTCAGTGCTACCAGGCCAGCTCTCCATGTTCTTTTTAAGCTGTTCCCTAGTTTCCGAGTTCAGGGTTATTTTGTGTTGAAATTGCAGGTCGGCTATAGAATTTTCCAGCTCCACCTGCTGCTGTTCTTAGTTTTTTCTGCTGTGAGGCATAGCTAATGATCACTCCCCTTAACACAGCCATCAGTACATCCCATCTTACAGCATGGGACGTCTCCCTCTCCAGGTTTTCTCAAAGGACATTTTTTATAGTGTCCTCCATAAGGGTCTTGAAGTCTGAGTTCAAGAGCCCTACATTTAGTCTCCAATTGGAGTTTCGGATTGAGGGTGCGAAGGGTATACAGGAAAGGGAACACTGTGATCGTGGGAGACTTCAGTCTACCAGGTGTAGGTTGGAGAACTCCAACCACTTTGAGTGCAAGGGAGAAGGTGCTCCTGGATGCCTTACAGGATAGCTTCCTGACACAGATGGTCAGTGGGCCGACTCGGTTGGAAAAACTCTGGACCTAGTGCTAACTTACGGAAAGATTGTGAGGGAGCTGGGTGTGGAGGACTTGCTGGCTGGGAGTGACCATAACTCAGTGTGGTTCACACACAGCATGGGCAATGAAGCTGTAGGTACAGGAACCGAGGTGGTTGACTTCAGGCAGGTGGACTTTAACAAGATGGGGAAAATTTTGGGGAGGCACCTGAAGGGAATTAGGCCGGATCGGGATGTGAACCAGAAGTGGGAAGTTATCAAACTTGGGCTTTTGGAGGCTACTGGGTCATTTACCAAGACACAGAGCAATAGGGATAGGGTGAGGAAGACAAGCTGGTTGAGTCAGGAAGTTTTGGAAGGGTAACGGCAAAAAAAGCAGCATTTGCGAGGTTCAAGAAATCCGGGAGGGGGGAGGATAGGGAATCGTATGTGAAGAAGTCAAGGGAGGTAACCAGACTAGTCAGGGCAGCCAAGGCTTTCAGAGAGCTGAGGCTGGCACAGGGTATCAAGGGCGGGGAGAAATACTTCTTCAGATACATAAGGGAGAGTAGGAGCTGCAAGGACCAGATAGTGAGGATTAAGAAGGATGGGGGGGGTTGAGAAGGGGCAGAAAAGGCAGAAGCACTAAATGAGTACTTCTGTTCCATATCCACGAAGGAGAAGAGCAGGAAGCTACCTCAGAGGACTGAGAAGGTGGGCAAAGGGAAGGAAGGGGTGACGGATGGGGCAATTTTGGAAGGTAGAGTGCTGGAGGGGCTGAAGGCACTAAGGGTGGATAAGGCACCGAGACCGGATGGCGTTCACTCCAGTGTGCTGAAGGAGCTGGCGGGAGTCTTGGCAGGGCCACTGGTGGACCTGTTTAATACATCCCTGGACACAGGATGCATACCACAGGACTGGAGGATGGCTCATGTGGTGCCCTTCCACAAAAGTGTCCCAAAGGATGAACCAGGCAATTACAGACCAGTAAACCTCACAAACCATTGTGGGAAAACTTATGGAATCAATCCTGAAAGAGAGGGTGGTGACTTTCTTGAAGGACAATGGACTCCAGGACGGTCAGCAGCATGGGTTTGTCTTAGGTAGATCCTGCCAGACTAACCTAGCAGAGTTCTACAACTGGGTAACGAGGGAACTGGACAAAGGCCATGCAGTGGATGTACTGTATTTGGACTTCAGCAAGGTCTTTGATTTAGTGCCTCATGGGCGGCTGGGTGGAAAGTTGGAATATGTGGGGGTGTGGACAAAGATGGTAAACTGGATCATGAACTGACCGAAGGGGAGGCAGCAGTGGGTGGTGGTGGTGGGGTAGCTCTCTTCCCCAAGGGCGGCAACGAGCGGGGTGTCGCAGGGCTCAGTACTGGGTACGGTGCTGTTTGGATATTCATAGCAGATATCTCACACGGCATGAGGAGCCATATCAGTATGTTCGCAGATGATAGCAAGATGGGGGTGGTGGTGGTGGATAACATAGAGGGGTGGGAGGGGCTACAGGAGGACCTGACCAGACTGCAAGAGTGGTCAGATAAGTGGCAATTGGGCTTCAGTGTGAAGAAGTGCAAGGTCATGCACTTCAGAGCACGGAACTCGGGGAAGGGTTACCAGTTGGGAGGGGTTCAGCTAGGGGTCACCGAGGAGGAGAAGGATCTAGGGGTGGTTATAATGGGGAACATGAACAACTCAGCTCAGTGCAGGAAAGCAGCAGCAAAAGTCATCAAGATGCTGGGGTGTATTTGCAGAAGAATCTCTTCCAGAAATAGGGATGTGATTCTGCCGCTGTACAGGTCACTTGTCAGGCCACACTTGGAGTACTGTGTGCAGTACTGGCGTCCTTTTTTGAAGAAGGAAATCAGATAAGCATTCTGGGATAATATTAAAGGGTACAGGAAATGTGCACTAGTTTGTATCAGGTAATAATGTTCCTAGTGAGACAAATGAAAGACTTTTCTCTAAATGAGCAATATTTAACTGTATCTTAATAAACACTGACGTGAAAAACTGCGTTTTCAATTGTTTTCTTTTCATGGACAACATTCTGCACAGTTCTCTTCACAGAACCAGTAATTTGGAGTTTTTACTATGTCACAGTTTGTGTGCAGAATGCTAAACATGAGCTAAAAATATCAGAATTATGCTTAGAGTTCTTTGCCCAAACCGTGACATAGTTAAAACTCCAGATCACTGGTTCCAGGAAGAGAACTGTAAAAGAATTCTGCCCATAAAAACAGAACAATGCAAAATGTTGTTTTTCATGCTACTTTTTATTCAGGTACATTTACATATGGATCATTTAGGTTTATGGATATCATTTCTGTAAATGGCAACATTATAAAGAGCTGTCAGTTAGAAATCATTTCCTGTCCTCTTTAAGGAGCTCAATGGAAAAACTCGCTCTCCCCCCTTCTCAGATACTTGTCAACGGCGCTGTTACCCCTGACAACCCACATACTGTTGACTGCCTCAACACGGATTTTTCTCTGACCTAAGCACAGTTTTTCCTGTCCACTTTTTCGACCCTATCCCTACCTCAAATCCCCCCACCCTGAATTGCCCCCCATTTCTCCTCCACACCATGTCTCCCCATGAAGCCAAACCACTCCTTCTAAAAGCCCTCTCCAGCCACAACCGCATTTGTGACCCCCTTGACTCCAGGATTCTCTATTTAACTCTAGATGTCATGTTGGCCCCTCTCACTGACCTATTAAACCGGACTCTGTGCCTCGGTCAATTTCCGAGCACATGGAAATCAGCTGAAATTACCCCAATTCATAAGAATGGAGATTGCACATTACCAAATAACTACAGACCAATCTCCATCCTCCCCTCACTCTCTAAAGCCCTGGGAAAAATAGTATCCACCCAACTCATGGAATATCTAACCAAATACAGCATACTGTGTTCAGAACAGCATGGCTTCCGCCCTGGACACAGCACCACTTCAGCCCTCTTAGAGTTCTCACAACAAATACACTCTGCACTTGACTCTGGGGACGTCGCCGGGGCAGTGTTCATTGACCTAACTAAGGCCTTTGACACTGTGTGTCACCCCCTATTGCTTGACTCTCTCCATCAGCTAGGTTTCTCATCTGGCTCCCTTGCCTGGTTCTCCAGTTACCTCCATGCCAGATCCCAATGGGTCAAGATAAACAGTACCCTATCAGCTGCGCTACCTCTTCACTCAGGTGTCCCTAAGGGTTCCATCCTGGGCCCCACATTGTTCAGTCTCTTTCTCAACACCCTTGCTCAGGCAGAATGCTCCTGTATGCCAACGACACAGTCCTCGTCGCCTTCCACCCTGACCCCATCACACTCCAGAATTCTCTGCAACTTACCTTCAGCCAAGCTGAAAAATGGTTCCTCAACCATTGTCTGGTTCTGAAGCACAAGAAGACAAAATCTATGCTTTTTGCCCACAGCCAGAGTAACTCCAGAAATGCCCCCCTTCTCATCCTCCCCAGCACCCTACACCCCCTTGAACAGGTGTCTGCATACAAATATCTGGGCATCACCTTCGACTCGGCTCTCTCTTTCCACTGTCATCTTAACTCCCTGTCCTCTGATGTAAACACCCGAATTGGAGTCCTCTACTGCCACAAAGACTGCCTCCCTCAGAATGCCCTCCGGCTGGCTATCACCTCCTCCATCCTGTCACTGGCCAACTACAGGCTCCCTATCTATGCGGCTGCTGACCCCACCGCCCTCACCAAAGTCCTGACCTTGATCAACAAGGCTTGCAGGCTCCTGACTGGTGCTCCCAGCAGAACGCACACATGCCGGCTCTACTCCTCCTCGAACCTACTCACCTTTGATGAGCGCCTGCGCTACCACACCTGTATACTGGTCAAAAAATCACTACTTGGGCTCTCCCCCCCCCCGGGGTTGCTGCATCCCTAAAACTGGCCTCCCACTCAGTCACCACCCAAAATGCAGCCAAAGCCACCTTCCTGGTCTCGAGAGCCAGGACCTTGCTCGCCTAGAGATCATTCCACTACAGAGCCCGCTCCTGGTACAACTCCCTCCCCACTCATATCACAAACATCCCCAAAATCGGCCCCTTCAGAATCACCCTCTGAAATCACCTCACTGACACTCGGAGCTGTAAATGCCCATGACCTAGAGCTCCGCCTGGCCCAATTTACAAAGTCCTCCCAGACTGCCTTCTCCCCCAGCAACCATCCCTTCCCCCCCAGGTATCGCCACCTAGAACCTTTAGCAATACCTTATTATTTATATGCATACTAGACTAATTGTAACTAATTGAAGCCTTTGTACACCACTCTATTACTGGAATTGTTTTGTGTGTTCCTTTATTGTATCTCACCTGTTATGTTCTCCATTGTTGTACTCCACCAATTGTTGTCTACCCTCCCTGCGATGAAGTGCTTTTGTAAATGAGTCTTTGACTCAAAGGTTGTAAATCTGAATTGTGTAATAAATAAAAAATAAATAAATTACTGGAGGAGGTGCAGCGCAGGGCAACAAAGATGATCCAGGGGCTGGAGGGCAAAACCTATGAGGACAGGCTCTCTGCGTTGAATGTGTACACACTGGAGGAGAGGAGAGGAGAGAGTGGGGAGATATGATAGAGACCTTCAAATTCCTGAAGGGGGGTTAACAAAATGGGCACAGAAGGGGTATTTAAGCTGAGGAAGGGGAGGGACGTGAGAGGGCATGGTCTCAGATTGGAAGGGGAAGACATCGGAGAGAAATGAGGAGGCATTTTTCCATGAAGAGGATGGTGGTGAGAAAAGGTGGCATCCTGTAAGACAGTGGGCAGTTTCAAAAGGGGATGAGACAGGGTGAGGGGGAGAGGGGAAGGGGCAGCTACAATATAAGGGTGCTAGCTGCGCATTTGAGCAGACATGTTAGACCATGAGGCCTGTTTCTGTTGGTAGTTTTGTATGTCCGTATGCATAATTTTAACATCACAGATGAATGACCAGATAAAGAGCATGGCATGATAACACATTCTTCCACCACTGGGACCCACTCCAGGGGCACAAAGAACATATCCAGGCAAGCACAGCTATCATGCCTGTCTGAATAGTGGGTATAATCTCTTGCATTGCCATTTGCCTATCTCCAGACATCTGTGAGACCCAGTTCTAATGTTATTCTCTTGAACATCCTGCCCGCCCTGCTAGCCCTCCTTGTTGCCCCTTCCCTACTATCCTGGGTCCCTGAAATTACTGTATTAAAGTTCCCCCCTATTAGGTACAGAATATTAGGATCTATGATCGTGTCCAGTATTACTTTTTTCAAAAAGGCATGGCATTCTCTCTCTCTTTGTTAGGGGCATAGATGCTCAAGAGAGTACACTTTGTATCTCTGCAATTCCCCTGAAGTCGGATGAACCTGCCCTCTGGGTCTAGTTCCACCTTAGAGATTTCCAGAGGGGTGTCCTTTCTAAACAGTATCGCCATGCCCCTTCTGTGTGGATGTGCCATCCATGACGACGTATACACCTCTCCCACCCATTTTCTTTTTAGTTTTTCGTGCTCTGCTGTGTTCAAATGTGCTTCCTTCAGGATTGCAATCATGGTGCCCATTTTCCCCAGCTCTTGTAATAACCTCTTGATTGGGCTGTTTATGCCCTGGACATTATAAGTGACCACCTTTAGGTCTGCCATTTTACTTCTGATACAAAGAAGAAATGATCAAAAAATGTTTTGGTGTCCCTTGTCCTATGTTCATCCCCCAGGTTTGCCCCCTTCATCGTATATGCAGTACCTCTCTCTCTATAAGAATGAGTCCCTGGCTGTCTTGTACACCTTAATAATTTGATCAACTGTAATATTAATATTAATATAAACTGTAAACGTTTTACCCAACTGGGTAGAAGACTGATTAAACAAGATTAACCCTGGGAGCTGACAGCCGGTCACACACCTGTTCACTCTAAGAACACACTAACTGGCTAAACCTCAACAACAGAATAAAGTACCAGACATGCATTCTGGGCAAGAAAATCCAACTTGGAAAAGCCCACCCCCCAAACTCATGGTGCAGGCTTGTCACTCTTCCTACCACACCAGGGGTATGATCTGCTGTTCGCTAGTCATCCCGTTTAGAAAAACCGCACTTGGACAAAGGTCCTTTGCTTATAGGGCACCCCAATGGCTAAATGAGATCCCAGCACACATAACTACTTTTCCCAGCCTCCCTGCCTTTAAATTAGATCTGATGCAGCACCTCACTGCTGCTTGTACCTGTGTCTGCGGGGGGCGGGGGGGGGCTCACATTTCTCTGCTCTAGCCCTAGCTTCCTGTCCTCCACATTTATCTTATTCTCTGGTCCCTCCTGGGCCTTTTGAGTTACCTGCTCTTGCTCTAATCACCTTTAGCCTCCCCTCCCTCCTCCCCTGCACTAACCCCGCCTTGTTTCTTCCACCTAATCCTAGACAATGCCTGTACTCAGGCAGCTCTGCCTGTTGAACTGTAAGTTCTTTATTTACCTTTTGTGCCGTAATGTAGACCTCAACCCTTCATTGCTTCAATTGTAACAGACTCTCCTCCCGCCAGTGTTGTACCTGCATTGAGTTTTGTATTACATCTGTAGCTGCATTTTTTGTTGTCTCTATTATATCTAACTTTGTTGATTGAGAACCTTATTCATTGTTTTGTACCTGCTGTATTAATCTTGTTCCTAATCTTGTCATGGAACCTTTGAAAAAGAGCATTTTGTTCAAAGGTTATTTTCCAAATAATGAAACAAATAAATAAACATATTTATTGTGCTGCTTGAAAAATCCATATCTTGAAGCATTTTTGAGATCTAGCCCCTGAAAGGTACCTAACCGCCACAATGGTATCTTATGGGAAATGTCTAAACTTTGGTATGTTATAACTATGGAACTCATAAAATTTTATCAGCAAACCAGCAAAAGGCACATTTGTAGGGCAAGCCCTTTGTATCCTAAAAATTTTAGCCCTTAAGAGCAAACCGTTTGTTTACTATGCCATGTCAAAGAAACAGGCATTTCTGCCAAAGTAGTGTCGCAAACTGCAACACTTTCGCAAATTTTGCAAAAGCTTTCGTGAAACAGTGTCACAACTTGCGAAAGTTTCGCAAAAGTAATGTCACAAATTTGCGACACTACCAACAGCAAAATAAACATATTTCTGGCCATTATTTTTAAAATCTAACATCAGGATTGAGTGTGTTCCTTGGGCTCCGATTAGGTAAACAAAAGTGTTGGTGTTTACCTTGGGACAGTATTTTCTTTATATATCATTTTTTTCTGCGTCACTAACTGAAAACAAGATGGCAAAAGCATGTGTAACCCCTTGTTACTCGGGGTTACTAGAATCCCAGTAAGGCCTAGTGGTAGGCAGGGAAGGCAGCTTGTGAAACTCCAGTTAAATGGGTTTCACACTGTCTCACTCGGTTCTCAGTCTCAGCTGAGACTGAGAGATGACATCACCAATAGAACTGTCGCAGCTGCATAAGCCACATTGGAATCTGCAGCAGAGGGGAGAGATAGAACGTTGGAGTTTTCAAAGTCAGTTCCTGTTTACCTTCTGTGAGGAAGGAAGTCAGTCTCCTGCTTGCCCTCAAGCAGGAAGGGAGTTCCTGTTTACCTTCTGTGGGAGAAGGAGTGAGTGTCCAGTTTCAAGTGGTGGAGACCGCTGTCCAGGTCTCAGTGCCCCCTCCCTCCGGTGGGTGGAGGAGAGAAAGTAAAGTATCCCCATGTAGATTCCAGGGGCAATCCCCTAACTTCTGCTAAAGAAAGAAAGCTGCTTTTACAGTTTCGGTTTGTGTTTGAAAAGTAGAAAAAGTTGTACTTCGCCTGTGGGGCACCTGCAACAAAAGGGTGAGTGTTTTGCTCTAATATGAGAGGGCAAAAAATGTGTTTCTTCAGCCTGGGAAATGTGAAGAAATCTGGGATTTGAACTACTATTTGGGAGGCCTATAGTACTAGGACAAACAAATGGAGTAGTGTCAAAAGCTAAAGTGCTGTGTGGATTCAAGTAATGTTGTAGAGGGGGTGCGACAGTTCATCCACCATTTAATCTACATTTCAGAAGTTTCAGTTTGTCCGGAGAAATGGCCGGGTATGGGCTGTGGGAGCTGGAGGTGGGCAAACCCCCCATCTTTAGTAACCAGGTCCACCTCTACGGATTTCTGCTGTGATTACATTACCTCATGCGCTTGGCCAGTGATGAGGGGTACCTAGACGTGGGTCGCAGTCTGGAAAAATCTCTCTAGGAGTCACAGACTCTAAGTGGTATGGGGAGCCACAACATGGGTAAATAATTCTCTTTGTGAGATGGGAGTCAGAAGAAGTAAGAAGGAAATCTCTCTAGGGGTCGCAGACTCTAAGTGGTGTGGGGAGCCACAACAAGAAAGTGGGTTCATTCTTCCAATGAACCGCCAGTCAAGTGGCCGGCAGGGGAGCCGGGCCAGTCGGGCTGTGTACCCAAAGAGTGTGCAAGTCCGGGCTGTGTGCCTGGTGGGTCCAGAGCCTGAAAACAGTAGAAATGGTTCATTCTTCCAGTGGACCGCCTTGTAGTCTCTAATCTGCATTATCAGTAAACGTAGCCCCATGGGGGTCCATCTATGCTTTGATGTGTTTGGCTAGTTGTGAATAAAAGCCACACTGAAAAATCCCATTCCTGGTTCTGGACATTACAGTTATTGCTTCCTGTGTTCGGATTTACCTGGGTGCCCCTGTGCAGAGTAGCCAAACCTAGGTCCCCTTGTGCCAGGTAACCTCATCCTCCCCGAACCCAGGTCCCCACTAGGTATTGCTGCCAGTGCCAACAGCATGCCACCTGTCATTTTGGCAGAAAGGCAGGGGTGGGGGTTACACATGACACTACTTTCCCATTTGCGAAAACAAAAAGTGCTTTCATGAAAGCAGAAACTGCTTTCACATGCAACATAATTTTTCCCATAGGCTATAATGGGAAACTTAAAACTTTAATAACTTTTGAACAGATTAATATTTTTTCACCAAACCTTCACAAGGCATGTGTGTAACCCAGACCCCATGTACCCTAACAATTTCAGACCAGACACCCAAGCCATTTCGGAGATGCGACACGGTGAAGGTTTTGCACCTAAATGGTAATTTTCATATTTTCTTACGCAACGCATCTTCACAACTGCATATCTGACCAGACAAAAACTTGCCACATCAAAAGATCTATGGTACCTGACAGCGCATGAAGCTTTTTGTGCACATTGGTCGTGTGGTTGCAAAGTTATTAAAGTGCATAATCTGGGGTTTAACATAGAAGTGACCATTGAACCCTAACTATACTGACACTGCTCCACCCACCCTACCCTCCCACTCAGCATCCACCACATCACCCCACCCTACAAACATAACACCAACACTGGGGGTGCCCAGTCCCCCAATGTTGCCACCTGAAATAAAGTAAACCATCTTTCATCTTTTTTTTTGTTTCAAACCCTGTAAAAAAGAAATCCATCCATTGATGTCTGTTGCACTGTTAGTCCCCCACTGACCCTCCCACTCAGCACCCACCACACCACACCCCCCAAGCCCTTACTTACCACTGGGGTACAATGTTATAATCCTTTCTGGACCACAGACATGTCTTCACTCTTCAAAGTTGGACCACGAACTGAGGAAATCAGGTATGCAGTTCAATGTATTTCAATGGGGTTCTGAACTTAGTGGCATAACTTGGCCATTTTTGAATATTTTTGCCCCAGATTTTCAACATGCCTTTCTTGGGACCCCACCTCATGAACAATGGCAATCAAATAAGGTAAACCTGTCCCAAAAAGTGATTTCACGGTCATTGCACAAAATTACCTTTTGGGCAGGAGCTGAAAATTGTATCTGCCATTGTACAAGAGGTGGGGTCATAAAAAGGCTATGTTGAAAATCTGGCATAAAAATATTAAAATACAACAAAGTTATGAGCCTACATTGAAATTTGCGAATGCATACGAACATACGAAACTTGCCAGCAGAAACAGGCCTTATGGTCTATCAAGTCTGCTCGTGATGTGCAGCTAGCACCCTATATTGCAGCTGCCCCCGACCCGCGCCCACTCATCTCCTGGAACTGCTCAGTGTCCTTTACCCAGCCCCCTTCCGTGCCCTGTCCCATGCTCTTTGAAAGTCCCACACCCTTTTGAAAGTGTCTTGCATGCCACCATCCCTTCTGGCACAGCGTTCCATTTTGACACAACCCTCTCTATGAAATAATGCCTTCTAATCTCCCTCCTTAACCTGCCTCCCTCCAATCTCAGCCCATGCCCCCTCATGTCCCTTCCCTTCCTTTGCTTAAACAACCCCTCTGCACCAGATTTGTTGACCCCCCTCAAGTATTTAAAAGTCTCAATCATGTCCCCCCTATCCCTTCCCTCCTCCAGGGTGAACAAACCCAAGTGACTGAGTCTTTCCTTGTAGGTTCAGCCCTCCATCCCATGTATCATTTCCGTCACCCTGCACTGCACCCCCTTGAGAAGCTTGACGTCCTTCTTCAGGTATGGTCACTAATACTGCACGCAGTACTCCAACTGCGGCCTAACCAAGGACCTGTAAAAGGGCAGGATCACCTCTTTGTGCCTGGATGAGAATCCCTGTGCGATGCACCCCAGTATCCTATTGGCCCTAGCTGCCACCATCCCGCATTGAGCAGAGTTATTTATGCTCCCCATTACTATGAGCCCTAGGTCCTTCTCCTCCTCAGTGACCCCTAACAACACCCCACCCAGCCAATATTCTCTCTTCTGGTTCCTTACCCTGAAGTGCAAACTTTTGCACTTCTTTGTGTTAAATCCCAGTTGCCACCTCACTGACCACTCCTCAAGCCTGGTGAGGTCTCCCTGTAGCCTCTGCCACCCCTCTAAGTCATCCACTACAGCTCCCATCTTGGTGTCATCCACAAACAGACTGAGCTTGTTCTCTACCCCGTGCGCTATATCCGATATGAACAGTTCAAACAACACCGGCCCCAGCACGGAGCCCTATGGCACACCACTGGTCACTGACTGCAAAGAAATGCAAGATCATGCACATAGGGAAGAGAAACCCTGAAGCCACCTATAGGCTGGGAGGGGAGTTGCTGGCAGTCACAAGGGAAGAAAGAGACTTGGGCGTCATCATCACCGATGAGCTGAAATCATCCAAGCAGACCACTAAAGCAGTAGGTAAGGCTAGGGAGATGTTAGGGTGTATTGGTAGGGGTATCACAAGTCAGAAAAAGGAGGTAATAATCCCTCTTTACAAGACACTGGTTAGGCCCCATCTGGAGTACTGCGTGCAGTACTGGAGGCCACACCTTCACAAGGACATTAACCAAATTGATGCAGTCCAGAGAAGGGCAATCAAAATGGTGCAAGGACTGCAACAGAAAACATATGAGGACAGATTAATGGAGCTCAATATGTATACCCTAGAGCAAAGGAGGGAGAGACGTGATATGATCGAAACATTCAAACACCTTAAGGGCATTAACAAGGTGAAATAGTCTAACATGTTTCAATATAAGAAAAACAGCAGGACAAGAGGACACATCATGAGATTAGAGGGAGGCCGATTAAGGGGTCATATGAGGAAGTTCTTTTTCACAGAAAGGGTGGTGGATGCATGGAACAGCCTACCTCAGGAAGTGGTGGATATGAATACAGTGCAGGACTTCAAACAGGCATGGGATAGGCATAAGGGAGCAATACAGATGAGTATGAATAGACAGTCCATTGACAGAGCAAAGGCCAATGGCACATTTATAAGGTAGAAAAAATGGGCAGACTGGATGGGCCTTGCGGTCCTTATCTGCCATTAACTTCTATCAACTTCTATGACTTGAGAGAGGAGCGTTCTCCCCCACCACAACCACCACCCATTGCAGTCTATCCCTGAGCTAATTTCTGATCCAGCCAACCATCTTAGCCCCTACTCCTATGTGTTCCAGCTTTTCCCCTAGTTGCCCATGAGGTACAGACTCAAAGGCCTTGCTGAAATCCAAATATAGGACATCCACTGCATGGCCTTTGTCCAGTTCCCTTGTCACCCAGTTGTAGTATTTTATCAGGTTGGTCTGGCATGATTTCCCTGAGACAAACCCATGCTGCTGCCCATCCTGGCAGGCTTCTAACTTTGGTAATTTTCAATATGTTGACCCCAAATTTTTAACATAGCCATTTCGTAGCAGCATCTCATGAATGAGCTAGGTGGCATTTTTCAACTCCTGGCCAAAATGTGTTTTTGTGTCCCAAAAGGTGATTTCGTGGTCACCGCACGAAGTAATTTTTTGGGCTGGAGTCGAACATTTTCTCTCCCCTTGTTCATGAGGCAGGATCATACGAAGACTATGTTGAAAATTTGGTGTAAAAATATTAAAAAACAACAAAGTTATGAGCCTATGTTGAAATTTATGAAGTTGGAACACAGGCTCATAACTTCGGTAATTTTCAATATTTTGATCCCAAATGTTCAACATAGCCATTTCATCACAGCACCTCATAAATGTGACAGCTGTCAGTTTTCAAATCCTGGCCAAAATGTGTTTTTGCACTTGTGGTGCAAAATCACCTTTTGGGCAGGATTTGAAAATGTCGTTCATCCTTGTTCATGAGGTGGGCTCATAAGAAGGCTATATGGGGTCAGAAGAAGGCTATGTTGAAAATGTGGGGTAAAAACATGAGAAAACAATAAAGTTATGAGTCTACGTTGCAATTTTTCAGTGCACCCTTACAACTGTGGTAATTTTCAGTATTTTGACCCCAACTTTTCAGCATAGCCACTTTTTTCACACCACCTCATGAATGTGACAGCTGTCATTTCTCCAGTTCTACCCAAAACATATTTTAACACTTATGGTGCAAAATGACATTTCAGCCATTGTTTTATAAATGACATCTGTCATGCTCAGAAGTCATGGTCATCAAAAGATTATGTTGAAAATTTGGGGTTAAAATGTAAAAAAACAACTAAGTTATGAGGAAACAAATTGTTCCAACATTTACTCATAACTTTATTTTTTGCAGATTTTGGCCCTTAACATTCAGCATATCCTCTGTGTTACCCCACCTCCTGAACATGGCAGGTGCCATTTTTCAAATCCCCTCTGTGGCCTGTTTCCATAGTTACAGAGCGAAATCACCTTTCGGATGGGATTTAAAAAATTCCAATTGTCTTGAATATAACATCAGGTCATAAAAGAATGTTTGACATTTGGGGTCAAAATGTAGGAACCCACTTAAAAGTAAATATTGCCTCTCAGTTGCCCTGTCCTGGGTAATTACAATCTAACAATGTGTCAAAACAGGACACCACTGAAAATGAGATATTGCATCTGATCTGTTGCATCCTGGGTAAATATATAGTAAAAATGTGTACAAGCAAGACCTGGTACAACAATAATACCAGTGACAAACATTTGGCATTGACAAATGCTTGTTTAATATTTTGACCACAAATTTTCAACACAGTATTCTTATGACACCACCTCATGAACCTGGAAGGTGTAAAATTTCAAACTCCTGTCGAAATTTCATTTCATGTCACAGGTGCGAAAACATGTTTTCAGCAAGGATTACAAATATGACAGCTATAACGTTCATGAGGTGGTGAGAAAAAATGGCTATGTTGAAAATTTGGGGTAAAAATCTTGAAAACTATCACAGTTATGACTGAGCGTAGAAACATTGCAATGCACACTTATAACTTGGCAATTTTTACATATTTTTTGCCAGACAACAAGGGACCATTTTCTTTGTTTCAGGAAAAAAAAAAGACATTGTGGGACAGTTTCCTTTTTTACAGGCACCTGCAACACTGGGGATTGGGCACCCCGGTGTCCTAGACTGCTGGGTCAGGGGGAGGGAGGCTGTCCATTTCGACACCGGGGAGTGGGCACCCTATGTCAGATAGTATAAATTATGGTTTTGGGGGGATGTAGCAAAGGGGAGGAGGAAGGTACCTCTGACACTGGGGGCTGTGCACACCTGTGCCAGCCTGGCACTTAGGGGACCCGGTCGTGGAAGCCCCAGTCCCCACACTGCAGGCTCGAGGGAGGGGGGTCATGAATGCTGACACTGGGGATTGAGCCCATCCCCCACTGTCAGAAAGCATAAATTATGGTTGTTGTGGGGGAGCAGTATGAAGGGGAAGGGGAATTATCCAGCAGCGGGGGTAGGCACCCCAGTATCAGACTACGTTATTAATTAAACTGGCACTGGAGACTGGGCACCCTGGTGTCCAGTTTTTGTTTTTTTGTGTTTAACCAGGAGAGACACCCTAAGGTGAAAGCTTGTTTACAGGTGCGAACTGGGAGCACAAGGAAGATAAGTGACCTGCTCAGGATCACACAGTATGCATCTAGGCAGCTGTGGGTTTCAAACCCAGGTCTCCAGATCTGCAACTCAGAGCCTTAATCCACTGCACTATACTGCCTCTTATAAAATGAAAATAAATAAAGTTGCTTATGCAGCTAAAGGTGGACATAGCAGTGGAAAAGACACACGCATTTGCACAGCATGCTCGGCAGAAGTGGGCTACATACTGACATATGGCCCTGTTCCTGCTGAATAAAAACAGTAGGGATGGCATATGCAGACAGAACTGGAACTACCACCTGTTAAACAAGAGCAGGTTCATAATAAGACTACATGACTTCATGTGGCTGTAAAAATTCAGTTATTTTTAGGACGCTGACTTTTTTTTTTAACTGCGCATGCTCAAAAACAGAACTTTTAAAAAAATATTTTAAAACCTGCTACAGTTTGGGAGATAAAAACCATGAAAGCAGACAACTTGGGCCAAACTCTATCAAACCTGCAAGCTCCAGATTTCAAATCCTACTAGTTTTTATGTTTGCTTGCACGCATGTGCAAGAAACATAGTGCCATCATCCGAGTTTTCGGAGGTGTGTCACCCCCTCTTCCAATTCAGGCAGTGTGTTGGCAGGCACGGCCCCAGTCCACCAATGCATGCTGGAGCTGTCTGACAGCTCCAAAATGCAGTGGCGCATAGTTGAAAGGGGAGCTACGCTCAGTGAGCAGCGATCAGATATCGCCTGCTCTGCAGCTCCCCCACATACACACAAACACATCGCACGATACTGCGCATGACCTCACCACGACACACGGGCAGCCGCCAGGTGCCCAACCCCGCCGGCCGTGCTGCGCCCCCAAAGCCTTCACATGCCACGCTGGGTGCCCACCCCAGTGTGGCAGTTATCGTGATAGCCGGCGGGGTTGCCCAATCCCGCTCGGCTCCACTGTCCTCCTCCCCCAGAGCACTGGGTGCCATGCTAGGAACCCACCCCAGTGTGGCAACTGATGCTATCGCCGACGGGGTGCCCAATCTCCGGCCGGGCTCCACGCCCCCCAACCAGCCATCCTTGTGCTACACTGGGAGCCCACCCCAGCGTGGCAAACGTCCCGCCTGGCTATTTTGCTAAAACCTGAAAATTAAAACTGTCCTCGGCGCTTTCCCTGCTCCCCTCCCACAACTCGCACCCATCCACCGCGCACCCTGCCTCCTCACACCCCCCCTCACCCCATACTTACCCCCGGACCTCGGCACGATGATCTTCGGTGGACCGGGAACAAGTCTGCACTCTTCAAAGCCGACCGCGAACTGAGGAAATGCCGGTAAGCTGTATAATGGGATAGATAGGGTTTTTAACTTTGTTGATATCTCAGGCATTTGTTTGTGCACCAAATTTTCAACGTAGGGTTTTTGGGACCCCTTCTCATGAATGATGTCACTGTCATGGCGTTATTTGGGCCCGGAGGGTGATTTCGCAGTCACTGTACGAAATCACCTTTTGGGCCTGATTAACGAATCAACACTGCCAGTGTTCATAAGATGGGCTCTCAAGAAGCCTATTTTGAAAATTTGGTGGAGATATTCCAAAAAATGACTGTTTTACGAGCGTGCGTTGCGCAGTTCCTACGCAGGCTCGTAAGTTCACGAATTTTCAATATTTTCACTCCAGAATTTTCAACATTGCCATTTTACCACACCTTCTTATGAGTAGTACAGCTGTCATTTTTCACATCTCACCCAAAACGTGTTTCCACCCATGTAGTGCACAATGGCATAGTCGGTGTGCGAAATCAATGTATGGAACAAATTAAGAAAATCACAGTGACACTGTTCATGAGCAGAGGTTTTAAAATGGCTATGTTGAAAATTTGGTGAAAATTCCTAAAAAATGACTGTGTTTGACGAGCGCAAGCGCTGCATGTTCCTACGCACCGTAAGTTCGCGAACTTCAATATTTCACTCCAGATTTTCAACATTGCCATTTTACCACACCTTCTTATGAGCAGTACAGCTGTCATTTTTCACATCTTGCCCAAAATTTGTTTCCGCCCATGTAGCGCACAATGGCACAGTCGGTGTGCAAAATCAATGTATGGGACACATTAAGAAAATCACAGTGACACTGTTCATGAGCAGAGGTCTTAAAATGGCAATGTTGAAAATTTGGTGAAAAAATTCCATAAAATGACTGTGTTACGAGTGAGCATTGCGAGTTTCCACGCACCGTAAGTTCATGACTTTGTAATATTTTCAGTCCAGATTTTCACCAGTGGCATTTTTCCACACTTCCTTATGAACAGTACAGCTGTCATTTTTCACAACATGGCCGAATGTGTTTTCACGCTTTCAGCGAGAGATGCATGGTCACTGTGGGAAATCATTGTTCGGAAAGATAAGTAAATCACAGTGACACTGTTCATGATCGGAGGTCCCAAAATGCCTGTGTTGACAATCTGCTGTAAAAATCCCCAAACTAATTACATTACGGGTGGCTGCTGTACAGTTTCTATGCACGCCGTGACTTCACCAGTTTTTTTATATTTTACTACAGATTTGCAACATTGCCATGTTTACACCTCCCCATGAACAGTACAGCTGTCATTTTTTACATCCTGTTCGAATGTGTTTGCACCTGTGGTGCTAAATGCCGTAGTCGCTGTGCATAAGCAGCTTTGGCTAACAAACTGATATTGCCACTGTTCATGAGGTAGGGTCACAAAAAAAACATGTTGAAAATTTGGAGTGAAAATACCAACGAATGCCTGAGGTATTACGGTTTCCAACCATAACGCCCAACCCCCGTAGAGAATGACAGGCATCAGGGATGTGACTTGGGATTCTTGCCTGCAATGTTCATACCATTCCACACCCTGCAGCCAGTGAGAGGCATCGAGGTATGCCTTGGACTCTTTGGCCCCAAACTTCACCCCATTCTCTTATACCGCACCCATCTCACTGTATTTCCTGATGGAATGGGGTGCGCATAAGGGCCAAAGACCCCAATGCACACCGTGACACTTGTCAGTGTCTGCAGGGTGGGTGTGTGGTGAAATGGCGTGGCCGTTATGCCTGACGACCCAAAGACACACCCCAATGCCTGTCACTCTCTGCAGGGTGGTGGTGGGGTTGGCGTCAGTTCAATACTTCACTGCCATTCCTATTACGCAGCTCTGTAACTTCTACACTACCACTGCCAATGCCAGCAAGCAAACATTCGGCATTGACAAATGCTTGTTTAGTTATAGTTGAGCAAAAAAAAGTCTTAATTTTGTTGAATTTTGGGGATTTTGCCACACCTGTGTGAAATGAAATACAGTAAATATAATACTCGAGAAAGTCCTGACCCAGTGCATTGGCCCATCAGGCCTCGACACGCATGTCAACATCTTCTGAGGGTAGTCTCCCCAGCTCTCCACAAGGTATTGTGTGTGGGCCAGAACACTGCTCTTTTCCTCCCCAGACTAAAGCCTTCTGAACATGACAGGTGGCATTTAATAAAATACCGGACAAAGCATAATTTCATGCCAGAAGTGTAACATCACATTTTGGCCAGGATTTGAAAAATCACAGCTATTACAACCATGAGGTGGTGTGAAAAAATGGGTATGCTGAAAATTTGGGATGAAAATATCGAAAATTACCAAAGTTTTGAGCGTGCATAGGAAAATTGCAGCATACCTTCATAATGTTGTTCTTTCTGACCCCTAATTTTCAGCACAGTATTCTTATGATCCCACCTCCTGAACCCAGTAAGTGACAATTTTCAAATCCTAGCCAAAATTTAATTTCATGTAATAGGTGCAAAACACATTTCAGAAAGGGTTTGAATAATGGCAGTTGTCACGTTCATGAAGTGGTATGAAAAAATGACTATGTTGAAAATTTTGGGTCAGAATATTGAAAATTACTATTATGAGCAAGTGTTGAAACCTTTCAATGTACGCTGATAACTTTGTTGTTTTTGCAATATTTTGACCCCAAATTTTCAACATAGCTGTCTTATGACACCACCTCATGAACAAGGATGGTGAAAATTTTTAAATCCCACCCGAAAGCTGATGTTCAGTCCGGACTGGAATCATTTCACCACCCTTGTTTGTGAGGTGAGGCCCAAAAATGGCATATTGAAAATTTGGGATTCAAATATTTTAAAATTACCAAGTAACATGGCCGGCCCAGTGGCATGGAGGGCTGAGACATCATGCCTTAACTCCTGCCACGCCGGTGACCCGTGTTCGTGGTGCAAGCAGGTCGTTGGGGGTCGGCCGGGGAGGGAGAGAATTGAGTGACTGGAGGTCAGCTCTCCTCTCCCGGGGAGGGGAGGTAACAGAGACTGGCACCTGCCTGACACCTAGCAGTGGCTGGGTGTTGGCACGCCGGGTCCTGTATACTAGGGCACAGAGGAGGAGCAGCCGAGCGGCATGCTGCGTGCAGAAGTGCGTGCAGCTCAGCCATTGTCAGAACTGCATGCTCCCCTCTTCAGAAAAAAAGGAGAAACTGGTCCCAGTCATGTGGTTTGAAGGCCGTCCTCCACTGGTGCTGTCCCCAAGAAGACACCTCCCCGAACTGGATCTGGACCTGGCAGGTTGGGTAGGGAGGCTCCTTGCCACCCTGCCATGGAGGGTAAGCCATGGGAGAAGATGGGAGATAGGTCTGAAAATTGGGGGATGGGGCCGGGAGGATGGCAGGAGAAGGGCCGACCAGGACAGGGGGAGAAACAATCAGAAAACAAAAATTACCAAGAAATAATTAAAAGTTCAAAACACACTGAAATACATAATATGGAACTTACCTGTTTTCCTTAGTTCCTGGTTCGGTGTTGAAGAGTAAAAACGTGTCTCCAGTCCAGAGAGGATTATGGTGTTGGAACTTGGCTAGGTAAGTATAGGGTAAGGAAAAGTGTAGGATGGTGGGTGCTGAGTGGTGGGGTTGGGAGGATGGGGATGCGGCAGACAATGAGGGACTATTTTTTTTTCATTTCAGGGTTTAAAATGGAAAAAAAAAATGGAAAAGACAACATGGGGCAATTTTCTTTATTTCAGGAACAGTACAATACATCCAACACTGGCGAATGGGCACCCCAGTGTCAACTTCATCCTTGGGGGCATTGGGGGTGGGCACCCTAATGTTCCTTGCTGCTGGGTAAGGGTTTTGTAGTATAACAACATTGACAATTGGGCACCCCGGTGTCAACATGCCAGATTGTTGTGGCAGGGGGACAAAAACAAAATGAGGGGAGATGAACAGGCACCGGGGGTGGGCACCCCATGTCAGTATATTTCAACATAATCAACATAATATACATTTAGCTGTCACCAGGGATTGGGCACTCCGGTGTCCAGTTTAAACTAAGTAGGCCACTAAACCAGCCTGGTGGTGTGGAGGGCTGAGGCACCAATCCTCACCTGCTGCCACATTGGCGATGTTGGGTCAGGAACAACCTCGGGGCATCAGGGGTTGGCCAGAGAGAAGAGGACCAAGCGTCCCAAGGACTGCTTTCCTTCTCTGGGGAGGGAAGGGGATCAGTGGCCAGTGTTAGCCTGACCCCTAGTGGAGGCTGGGGGTTGGCACACTGACACTGCACAATGGCTAGGCAGAGGTGGGACAGATGCCTGGTGTACTGCATATGGGAGCATGCATGACACTGCCATTGGCGTCACTGCACGCCCTTCCTCCACACTGTGAGAAAATGGGAAAAACATCCCGGTCACGCATGATGACCACCGGCCTATACAGGTTCCACACCCTGGCAACTTAAGCACTTCCTGAATCTGTATCCGGTTTGGCAGGTTGAGGGGACTCCCCAACCCCTGTCACAGAGGGCTAGCCATGGGGCATACTGGGAGAAGGAAAGTCCTGGTGGTACCAGGGTTACAGGGCTGGGAGGTTCCATGGGAAGGATGGGAGAGCTGGGATGGGGGGAGAAATAAAAGAAACTAAAAAAATTAAAAAAAAGTAAGCAGGCCACTATTTGATGCATCTGGCTAATGGCAGCGGTCAGGGCATAAAGAAAACAAACTCACACTACTGCACGTTCAACAGGGGCAGGGCTGTGCACTGATACGTAGCCCCATCCCTGCTGAATGAAAACAGCACTATGACATATGGAAACATGAAGCTGGCCCTGCCACCTGACACGGCTATGCATTCTCATAAAATGATCACAGTTAATCAATGTGGTCGCAAAAATTCTGTCATCTTTAGAAAGCTGATTTTTTTTAAACTGCTCATACTCAGAAATTGAATTTTCCTAAATATGTTAAGACTACTTAAAGAGCAGCTGATGCCTTCAGGAGAACTTTAACAAAACATAATATTAAGACACAATTTGGCTTGCATTTCACATTAGTTCTGTATTCCTCCTCTCAATTATTTATTACTGGTTTAAGCTGCATGAAAATAAGATTTTCTAATGCTTCCACCTGGGTTCAGAACCTGCTGTCTCTGCCTCTGAAGAACAGACCTACCAGAAGCTCCACCACTCAAGTTTTCTGTGTACCCAGATGCCGCACTGCCATGGCTCAACTTGCATTCCCACACCGTGCAGCCCTCTGGGTAAACGCGCTGCTTCCGGACAGCACAGGTGCATCAACAATTGGATCTTTTAAATACAGACTGTGCCAGCACCTCCTTAACTTGAATAACTGTATGTGCCCCAGCTAAGCCACTGCAATCAGCAGTAAACTACCTCAGCACTTAATCCCCCTCCAATGTCTGTTCTGGATTGCCCAACCTCAGCACTTCTACCACCTCCCTAGCCCTTTCCTCCTGCTTAACCCTGCCCTAAATGCCCCGCACCTACAACCCTCCCTCTCCCGCTGTTTCCACTCCCCACTGTGTCTCTCATCTTGACACAGACATGCAATGTACAATACCTCAGCATATGTTGTCCATTACCTTATGTTTACAGTTGCTTGTACCTCATATGCATATTGTCTCCAGTCTTTGTATTTACTGTTTTATGCAACTGATGTGAAACCTTTAAAGAGCATCTGTTCATGGGTGTTTTCCAAGAGCTCAATAAATAAATAAATAAATAAGTGAAGATCTTGGCTCCTGAAGAGTTCATCTATTTCTGTTGCTTTCTCTCTACCTGAGGTCATAATGCACTCCTTGTGACATCATAGTTACTCCCATGGCAACAGATTGTGATGTGACAACATAGGATTATGATTTAAAGTGGGGAGTAAGCTATAGGGGCATATAAACTCCACGGTATAAAGATCATGTATTCACAAACATTTCCTCAGTAATAAATAATAGGGAAGAGTAATCTATAGAATATATATGGAATGCAAGCTAAATTGTATCTAAATATCATGTTTTTAAAAGTTTTCTTTGAGGCATCAGCAGCTCTTTAATTTATAGAGATAAAAACAACAAAAGCACACACCTTGGGCCAAACTCTATCAAACCTGCAGTTTTCAGGTTTCAGATCCTCTTTGCTTTTTTTGTGCAACTTGTTTTTAGTGAGATTTGGTCATAGTACACTGCCTTACCAAATGGTAGCAATAAACTTCTATGGCGGGGGGAGGAAAGGGGAAATTGTTTAACCAGGAAAGGCACACTAAGCTGAAACTTGTTTCCAGGTGTGACCTGGGAGCACAAGACAGTTAAGTGACTTGCTCAAGATTGCACAGTATGCAAGTGGGGGCTGTGGGATTCAAACCCAGGTCTCCAGGTTTGCAGCTCAGAGCCCTAAACCACTGCGCTATAAAACAGCCAGAACTCAGAACTTGTAGATTTTGTCTTGCTCCTTTATGTATTGTTGAAATAATAAAAACTGCTTCTATGGCCTGGTTGTGTTCAATTATTTATATTAAGCCACCTTTTTGTGACTAAGTAAACCGGCACATGCATTTCTGCTTAAAGTTGAACCAGCATAATATTCTGTGGTGATTTGCATATGTAACCCATGATGCTTTGCATTGTGGGGTCATGTGTGACTTTGTATTTCTTTGAAACTTGGCTTCCCAGCCAAATGCCCTTTGGGGTAACCATTGCCTCACTGTTTGCGCACAGAGGTTCTTTGTCTGTCAACTTAATATTCACCTCTAGCACATTTGTTACTCTCCTTAAGCACACAAGCCCAGTTCAGCACCTGAGCATTCCATCCATTGTTACAACAATGCCAGATACTCTAGACATGTTTTCCATTTTTCATTATATTTATCTCTTGTGAGATGAAGGTCTGAGGTAATACTTTCCATCTGGCTAACTTGGACTACCTGAGCCTACCATTCTTGTATGGTGGGTATGGCTGCCATAAGCCAATGGGACATAATCCCCTTGATTGCTAGGAGTCACAAAATGTAGAACACCTCCTTCTGACTTGAGCGTTTCAGCTCTGGGATTGGGAGATCCAGGAAGAAGTGTGTGTATGTTAGTGGAATTGTCTGGATCCACATCCAGCTCAGCTCTGTATGGATGTCGAACCAGTATCCTAATATACGAGGACAACTTAACAAAATGTGGTGGTGGTCTCTCCGCACCCTGCATCCCCTCTGGCAGTTGCTTGTACTTTTCCTAGTCAAATGGGAGGTTATTACAGGGGTATGAAAGAACTTTACCAAGATCTTCCACCGAAACTCCTACCAAGGCGGAAAAGAGGTCACTCTCCAACCTATCTGGAGGATCTTCTCCCAGTCTGCATCTGGAACTGGTTCTCCTGCCTCCCCCTCCCACCTTCATTTTACTCCATCAAGATTTGTCCCCCTGGATCCAGTTAGGAATAAATCATGGAAATGTATTTCCCTGTGTTACAAAGTTGTATTGTCCAGTACACAAAGTCCTACTGTTTGGTGGTATCTCTTTTAATATTCCCGATGAGGGCAGTGGACATAATATAATGGACTTGAAGGTATCTAAAGACATCACTGTAGCCGGCCTGGTGGCGTGGAGGGCTGAGGCATCATGCCTTAACTCCTGCTATACTGGCAACCCGTGTTCACGGTGACAGCAGGTTGCTGGGGGGTGGCCAGGGTGGGAGTGTACCGAGCGTCCAGACAGCTCTCCTCTGCTGGGGAGGGAGGGACACAGAAGACGGTGCACCTCTGACACCTATTAGCGGCTGAGTGTTGGAGCACCTGGTCTCGTAACTGATGGACAAGGTCGGAGATGTTGTCCGGCGTGCTGAGGGTGGAAGCGCGCACCGCTCAGCCATTGCCAACACCCATTGCTCCACCTCCAGGAGGTGGGGGGAGGGGAGAAAAAAGCATGACGAGAAAAGTCCTGGGTGGCTGGATGACTGACTCACACAAATGGCAGGCACCTCCAGAACCGGATCCATATCGGCAGGTTGAGGGATCCCCACCACCCTGTCATAGGGGGTAAGCCATGAGGGAAGACAGAAGGTGCACTGCGAGTGGGGAGTTCGGGGCTGGGGAGTCAGCAAGATATTGGGCCACCCAGGAGGGAGATAAAAGAGAGCATAAAAAAAATTTAAAAATAAAGAGATCACTGTTTGGGAGGCCGTACTGTCATTTAAGAGTCTCGAAGGTGTGACAGGCATTGTCCTCCACCAGCTGCTTGAAGGTGGTGAGGCCCACTCTGTTCCGGCATCTAAAACTTTTGTCTGCTGTAGGGGTTGTGAAGGCCAGGTCTCCAATGATGACTGTCATGGGCCCTGCTGCATTAGGGGTGTCAGTGAGGCATTTAAGCTTCAGAGCAACCTTCAGTGAGCGCCTGGTCAGGGTTTTTTTTATTTCTCACATGAGTGGTGTGGAGAGGTGTGCATGAGGTAGGGCATATAACAGTCAGGGAGGGTGGTCATATTTTCCAGATCATACCATCAGGAATCATGCTGCTGTTTAAAGATGGTCACTAGCTGTGCTCCCTGTGCTGCCCAGTAGTACTTTTTAAAATCTGGCATCCTTAGATCACTTTCTTCTCCAGGGAGAACCAGTGTGTTTCTACTCATTCTGAGCCTGTGCCCCTGCCAAAGGAATTTATTTACCATCTTTCTCAGCTGCCTCCAAAAAGAGCCTGATATTTGAATGGGGTGTGCCTGGAAACAGAACAAGAGATGAGAAGGTATGTTCATTTTTATGTTTGTTTGTGCACATGCACAAGAAACATTATGTGGTAGCTTAGGAGAGAAGCGGGTTGTGGAGGCGCGGCAGTGTAGCGGCCAATGCCGCCACTGCATTTGTGGGCTTGCCGCTGTGTAACCAATGCAGCCCCACTGTCCTGGTGACACTAGTTCTCCAGAAGTGCCACCAACTTGAAAGGATTTGACCGTGGCAATCAATGGGTGCCTCGTCACTGCAGCATCAGGCATTCATCTCTCTCTCTTGGGTCTGAAGCAGGCGGTGTGATGCCGGGCGGCCCCTTATTGTTGCAGCCTCCGGTGTGCTACTTCATCAGATTAGAATTTTTTGCAGCTGTCGGTGTGCTACTTCATCAGTTTATTTAAGATGTGTCCCTGATTATGGACATTTGGTAGTCAGCATAAACATTTGATTTAATAGAAAGCGGATAAAACCATTAAAACCACCAATGAAGCATTAATGAGTGGTGTTTGGAGAGAGCAGGGGCTGCTGCCTGTGATCGCTGGCAGAATGAGAGAGGGAGTGAGAGAGATTGTCATGTTAAGGGGATGGGGTGATCAGAAAAAGTAAACAGAAAACGGAGGGGATGCAAAACAAACAGCTGAGCTGCAACTGTTCACACAGCACAATTTTATTGCGCTCATCCCATCAACTGTCTGCATTCAAGCCTCATCAGCTACAATCCAAAAGTCAACATTTAGCAAATCTCCCTGCTAGACACCTCCACCCCTATATAGAATGTGCAGGCAAACTTTGTGGGTAGATACTAACCTTGCATTAACCATGCCCCAATCACGCATATAGCAGGAGCAAAAAAAAAATAATGTTAATCGCAAGCAAGCTGAGATCAAAAGTTTACAACAGATGAAAAGTATTGCAAGCAATAAGCTGGCTGTGACAGAGATCCCCAGTTTACAAGGCTCTGCCCCGCTCCTCTCTGTCCTAGCTGCACCGTCGTAAGATGTCAAATTCTGCTTCTGCTGCCAGATTTGCTCAGTTCCAGCTCATTGACATTTGTGCTGGTTTCTTCTCAGAGTCACAGTTATCTGATCACAGGAGGAGTGATCAGATCTGGTTAAGAAGCGACTGAAATGTGAAAAAAATCCAGTCAGTCAGCCTGCGGTGCTCAGATGCGAAATAAGTGACTTTCACTGAATCGGAATGTTTTTAGCCCAATCTCTCTGTCACTCTCTCTCTCTCTCTCTCCCTCCCTCGTTCTCTCTCTCTCTCTCTCCCTCCCTCGCTCTATCTCTCTTCCAGATCTCCCCTTCCAGTTCAAAGACCATGAGTCCATACTCATAGCGGGTCGGGTAGGACAGGAATACAATGAAAATGAGAAAGAAAACGCTAAGACAAAACCCTGAGCTTTTAACTGGCTTTTCCCCCACTCCATCATCTGCCAAGGGTGCTGTAGCCATAGACTGGTGCTCACATTTCAGTTTCTCATTGAACACTCTGTCAAATCTGACTGCAACCATCAACCCCCATGCTAACTCCCTTTGGCCAAAGGAGATTAACCAGAAAAGAAGTATAACAGAGCCCAAATAGTTTATAAGTCTATACCCACCGCTGGCCCGCTGTGATGTCAGTTTAGACACATTGAGAGGGGGAGCACTTCTGATTGCCTGAACAGACACCTTCAAACATGGACACTGTGTGTTCAGGTATAGTACATGGCGCTGGCATGGTGTGTGGACTAACTCAAAACAGGTCCGCAAGAAATTCAACAGCATTCTCGCCGGTTAGTTGTTCTATAGACAGGACTTGGAGTGGAATCCATGTATGTTGATGGTTCTGGGGAGGAGGCAAATTGCGGGACACTTAATGGGATTATTGCAACCTTGGATTTCACACCTAAAAGCCCCCTCCCCCCAAAAAATCCCCATTCTTTCAACAAATGATATAATTCTCTGTATAAGGGAAACTGCTAAAATTAGATAAACACTTCCATAGGTATATATTGGCCACTGTCACAAAGACGTTTGTTCATCATGATTGCAAAGTAACACAAGACTATACAATTAAAATTGAGTTTGGAATGAAAAAAAAATAGTTGAAGCTCTTTGTCAATATTTATTTAAACACAGAATTCAGGCCCCAGCGTCCGCACCATCCATTTTCGGGAGACTGAGGGTTGAAAGATCTCAGTTCTCCTAACCAGGGTTACATGGTAGGTATGTTCAAACATCCAAATACTGTATCCTAGTACGCTCTTTGTGACGTCAGAATCTGGGGGAAAAACAACTTCGATGGTAAGTCACATTGATGCTGGCAATATTGAGGTGGAATATTCTGGGTTCAGAGGGAGGGTTTTCTTTGTGAATTATAGCATTGTCATTTAGGGATTGTATCGTCCATATTATTTATCACAACAGGACGGAAGGTAAGACCCATAAAAAACATGGAGTTCCTTAAAACCCGATTTATGATTTGTTTAATGCAGCAACAATACATAAAGCAATCATTTTCATTTACAAACATAATATCATAATCAGCACCTGTATGGTGGTGCTTTTAGTTCAGGTCTTTGTTCTGATGAATTTAGTTACACACATTAATGTTCCCTGAAACCACTAGGAAAACTTAAAAATATATACCATATGTTTATAAAACACAGAAATACGCTATGGTCAGAATGTCTTTCCAGTATTTGTATTATTTATGGGAAATAATTTGATCTTTGCACCATAGTCTTTGGCTGCATGTACAAGGTGTCAGTCAACACTTGACTTCTTAGTCCTTTGTTTCATTTCATGAACGATTTATGGGTTTGTAAACTGTACATTGCACTTGCAGACACGATGCATAGTAAGATGAAGAGCACAGGGCAATGATAATATTTCAGTGCAAATGTAATAAAGAGACAAAGGAAGACTCTGAATTACATTACATTGTACAGTTGTCTCTGGACTCTCTCTGTGCTTGCTAACTGGTCAGACATTTGTTTGTGTTTCCCAGGACCTGCCATTTTGTTCAGGTATGGCAAAAAAAAAAAAAAATAAATAATAATAAAAGATGCAGGTTTTCTTTAGCCCTCCGGTTTTGTCTCTCTCTCTCTGTGCTCGTTAACTGGTGAGACGGTTGTTTGTTTCCCAGTATTTGCCACTTTGTTCAGGTATGGCAAAAATAAATAAATAAATAAATAAACAAATAAATAAATAAATAAATTATAAAAGATACAGGTTTTCTTTAGCCCTCTGATTTTGCCTCTCTCTGTGCTCGTTAACTGGTCAGACGTATTTGTTTCCTAGGACCTGCCGTTTTGTTCAGGTGTGGCAAAAATAACAAAAAAATAAAAACTGCAACTTTTCTTTAGCCTTCCGATTTCATCTCTCTGTGCTCACTAACTGGTCAGACTTTGTGTTTCCCAGGACCTGCCATTTTGTTCTGGTATGGCAAAATAAAACAAACAAAAACAATAAAAATAAAAGATGCAGGTTTTCTTTAGCCATCCGATTTCGTCTCTCTCTGTGCTCGTTAACTGGTCAGACATTTCTTTGTGTTTCCCAGGACTGAGGTTTTCTTTACCCCTCCAATTTTGGGGAGACACAACAAGTTTTTGTGGTAAGTGACTTGGAACAGAGCAGTCCTTTATTCCTCCCAGCACGATCACTGCTGTGTACAAAATGTATATTTTTTGGTATCAATAAGGTGACGGTGTAGTTGCCCATGTAACCCAATCTCAGATGTTCCCAATTATTTTTTTCTATATTACACTGCCTTGATGTTGTACCGACTTCCACCCCAGCACTATATTGCACAACACTATTCATTCTTGCACCACCCCGTTCCCCCCCCCATCAAGTGGCAAACAGAGCTGGCCACCTGGATATCCCTGCGTATAATACTGTGGAGCTCGTATTCACATCAGTGGTTTTGTGACTGATTTTTTTGGGCTGGGGTGCATTGTTTTACTAGTGCCACCAATTAATTTAAAAGAAAAAAAAAACATTATTTCGATGAGTGATTTTTCCACTTACAGCTTATGCGTCCCTGGCCAGAAATAACAGGATACAGTGACTCTGAGCAAGTGACTTGACCTCCCACATGAATCCCCTGACTTTGAGCAATTGAGCTTAACTGTACCATCGAGCAATATTTCAATGTTATGTATTGGTTATATCGAGGATGGGGGGGGGCACTATACCACCATGGAATCACAAGAAAAATAATACTTATGGGAACATGGTGGACTGGGGCGTGAGACTGTGTGTGTATGTGTGTGTGTGTGTGTGTGTGTGCATGCATGCGTGTGTGGCACCATGCCTTTAACGGGGACCAATCTGCATTTGGCGTAGCTGATCACAGTAAAGTTTCAGTTTGAAGGCTTTTTACTTGTTCAGTTTGAACGCTTTTTATGTTTGCTTGTGCGCATGCACAAGAAACATTATGTGGCAGCTCAGGAGAGAAGCAGGTTGTGGAGGAGTGGCAGTGTGGCAGCCGATGCTGCCATTGCATTTGTGGGCTTGCTGCTGTGTAACCAATGCAGCCCCACGTCCTAGTGATACTAGTTCTCCAGAAGTGCCACCAACTTTAATCGATTTGCCCACTGCAATCAGTGGGTGCCTCGTCATTGCAGCAGCATCAGGCATTCATCTTTCTGTTGGGTCTGAAGCTGGCGGTGCGATGGCGGGTGGCCCCTGATTGTTGCAGCTGTCGGTGTGCTACTTCATCAGCTTATTTAGGATGTGTCCCTGATTATGGACATTTGGTAGTCACAGTAAACCTTTGAGTTAATAGGAAGCTGGATAAAACCACCAAAGTAAATGAAGCATTAATGAGTGGCATTTGAAGAGAGCAGGGGCTGGTGCCTGTGATCGCTGGCAGAACGAGAGAGGGAGCGAGAGAGATTGTCATGTCAAGGGGATGGGACGATCAGAAAAAGTAAACAGAAAACTGGAGGGGATGCAATACAAACAGCCAAGCTGCAACTGTCCACACAGCAAATTTTATTGCGCTCATCCCATCAACTGGCTGCATTCAAGCCTCATCAGCTGCAATCTACAAGTTAACATTTAGAAAATCTGCCCACTAGACACCCCCACCCCCATATACAATAGGCAGGCAAAATTCATGGGTAGATGCTAATCTTGCATTAACCATGCCCCCCGTCATGCACATAGCAGGAACAAAAGAAAAATAATGTTAATCTGCAAGCAAACTGAGATCAAAAGTTTACAACAGACGAAAACTATTGCAAGCAATAAGCTGACAGTGCCAGAGATCCCAGTTTACACTGCTTATTCTGTTCAGTGCGTAAATCAACCCCCCCCCCCGGCAGCTACACCAACAAGGCTGGGAGTTGGGACCCAGCACGACCACCGACACGATCATGGTGACATGGGTGGGAGAGAGCAAGGGGGAAAAAAAAAACACAACTGTTTGAAATTCTAGAAGGGCAAACCAGTGAGAGATCTGACACTGAAAAAGGCAGAACGAAAACATAAGCTCAGCATGACCAAATACCACAAATCCAAGGGAGACAGGTTAGGGGGAGGTGAGGAAATCAGCAAACATCATCACCGGAGGGAGAACCAAAGCCGAGGCAAGATCAGTTCATTGGGGTGGCATTCAATCGGTTCCTTACATTCTCAAAGGCAACACAACAAGCATCAGGCACTAGGGGGAAATATTTGACTTTGAGTGGTGGGGCTTCTCACATATAACCCCACTGGCTCAGGTGAGAAGAGGAGCCCATTTGGCCGTCATACTGTATGGTGGTGACTGCTGCACAGGTATCTTTACATGTAGGATGATTACTAGGTGCCTAAGGAGCGCAGGTGGCACATCATAAGCTTCAGACATAAATACCACCGGTCTTATAAGTTGTTTTTAAGCAGAACACTATAAAATGACAATCACCCCATTCCACAAAAAAATATTAGCAGTCACAAAATCAACTCGTAGGCAACTCTGCAATTTCACAGTCCTGATGAAACGGGGATAGACAGATGCTGGGCAGATTGGAAAGGCTACAAAGTTTGAAGTTGAGCGAGCATGTGTGCCACTTACTTTCTTGTGGAGGTTGCAGTTGGTGGCGGAGTCTCATGGGTGGCTCTTTGGGTCTGCTCGGACCAGCACTAGGAGGAATGCTTGCAGGAATAGGTTCCAACTAATCACCATCATAGTTGGGAAGTGGTGCCGGGCTCGATGGGTGGGTGAGGGGTTGGTCAGAGGAGATGGTGCAGGAAGTCTAGAAGTGAAGGAGAGGAGGCAGGGTGGGGAAGGGGCTCTTGCTTCTTAGTCTCTCTCAGTCAGTGTGAGATCAAATAGGGGCCCTTAGATGCCCCGGTTGGTAGTCGAGGCTCGAAGCGCTGTCAAGGGGCTCCTCGGGCTGCGATTCCTGTCCGCCATGCTGTGCCTCGGAGATCCGCTACCGAACAGAGACAGGGACTGTGAGAGGGGGTGATGAGGAACCACTGATGCATGCGATGGCCCGTGGGGTGACTGCTTCCAAACTGCTGCACTCACTGTACACACTGGCTGGCTCCGAGCTACTGCAAGTGTATTCTCATGCCTGTTCATCCCCTGGTTCCCTCCTCCTCCTCCTCCTCCTCCTCCTCCTGCTGTCTCTGCTCCTGTGGGTCTGAGAGTTGGGAGCTGTGTGTCAAGGTTTGTAGTTCCTGCCCCTGCTCCTGGATGGAGGCATCAGACTCACTGTGGGCTACGATTCGCCAGCCAGACACATCCACCTAACCCTAAACCTTTCAGTTCCTTAACCCCCCCCCAACCCGCCTCCCCCACACACACACTCCAGTTTGATAATCTGTTTTAGCAATCTCTCTCCCTCTGTCTCTTCCTGAAGACTCAGGCAATGCAAATTTGTGGAGCAAGGGCGCCTTTCAAGTATAAGTGGTAATTACTGCACGTGAAATAGCATTTGCAAATGAGCAGTAATTATTTTCTAGTATAGTACAAAGGGAGTAGGAAGATGTGTTTGCAGAAAGACTAAACAGTTCTTCCCAGTTAAGATTTAGAAGGAAAAAAGGGGACACACACACACACACACTATGTGTGTGGTCAGTCATGACAGCTGAAGGTATCACTACTGAAGGATTGCTTGGTGTTGGTGGATTTTTGCTAGGTACGAGGTGCCAGCTGCCAGTAAAGAAATAGCAGAGCACAGCTTCTGTCCCACATGGACAAGGTGCAGCCCATGCAGAGAAGATGCTGTAAACTTAGCCTTTAAAGCAGCAGTTTCATATCAATCCATGCTTCTAAAGCAAAATTAAACCTGTACAGGTAATGGCATTAGTTTTCACCATATCACAGCTTGCATCTTCATGTTTGATAATGTGACATTCAGGGCCAATGTCTCAGTGTCTCATATTTGAGTGGTAGTGTCCCACATTTCAGTGACACGGGTTGAGAGGTATGCTCCAAGTGGGAGAAAGAAGCTGTCCCCATTCTGCAGAATATAAGCAGAATTTATTTACTCTTTGCTGCCCAAGGAACAGCACACTTTATGGATGGGAAAGTACCTATTTTCACAGAGTTCGGGGAAGGGTGCATAGTTGCAGTTAAATGGCATAAAGTGATCAAACGACTACTTTGCACCACTACCTTGCATCCCTTGTGTTATACATAAAGGGGTCATGATCTGTTCCTGCACCATCCCAATGGGCATTGCACAAGCACAGGGAAAGGCGTGGACTGGCACCTTAATGAAGCACTGGTGTATGAACAGATGCTTCTGGCCCCACAAATCACGTCACATGTCTCAGCGTGTCAGACTCCAGCAGAACTGTGTGAAGCAGTTCTATGGGTGGTCTCAGCATACCGCAGCCAAAATGATGATCAATGTGTCTGATTGGCAGGGGACTTGAAAAGTAACAGCCACGCAGTGTGGGGAAGGGCTACTGAAGGGCTGTCCTGGGCACCAGGGATATATTTCATAATCAGGAGTGAGCACGGGGGTCACAAAACCACCACAAAGTACCAGCAAGAGATGTGAAATATTAAAAAGACTCCACCCACAAGTAGGCCATAAGATATGGGGTTGGGGACAATTGAGTGGTAGCGTCTCATGCCACATGACTGATGCAATGCCATGTTGAGATACCCATGGTGGTTGCAGTTTTTATGTTTGCAGGCAGAATCCCAGTTTCTGACCAAAAACATGCAACGTGTATTATTTGCATTGCAACTTAGTTGCCCAAGTCTCGACTTTGTGTATAGCAGTTTTCAGGAAGTGTGGGGCACAGAGCCGCATTGAGCCTCTAAAGTCTGTCACTCCCAACTGTGACTGTGTATCAGGCCCCTGAGTTTCTGCCTCTGCAACATGCTGTGTGGTCTGTGGTGTCCCACGGACATTCAGTTGATTCGGGGCCAGCAGGGCAGATCATATAGGGACTGCACTTAACATGTACTCACTGGAGACCAAACAAAAGATGGGTAATATAATAGAGACCTTCAGGTTCCTGAAAGAAATAAGGTGAACTGCAAGGAAGTTAACAGTTTAAGGATACAGAACACAAGTGGAAGCTGACAGGAGGAAGGTTCAAGAGAGACGTGAGAAAGTTCTGTTTTACAGAATGGGCGGTGGAATCATGGAACAGTCTGCCAGGCAAGCTGATGGGCACAAAACTATAAATGGTTTCAAGCACAGCTGGGGCAGAGTGAAGGTTACTCAGGCTAGTAGCAATAAGGAGGGAAACAAGGTGGGGATAGTGGGAGCTATTACTGTATATGGACAGTAGGTCACAGGGTTTGGTAGGGAACTATGGGAAGACTGGATGGACCATTGTTCTTTTTCTGCCGTCATTGTCTATGTAACTATGCTTCTATGCCCCACATTTTATCTTGTTTTCCACCATATTTAAATATGAAACAGAAACATAGAATTTGATAGCTAATAAGGACTGCTTGGCCCACCCCAGTCTGCCCATTTTTCCCTGCTGATTCTATCCTGTCAGCACAGACCTTACTTGCTCTCCTGTCCCCTCCCCAGAGTCAGGGTGATTCCCAAGATACCTGGAAATCTCCAGGAGGGGCCCCTTCAGTGAGGTACCTGGCTACCTTCTAAACTCTGCAATTCTTTACATTTATCATCCTGGGGCACTGTAGGTAAATGTAAGATGAAAATACAGACATAATGTATCAGACTTAAGTGGAGTAGTGATATGAGTGTGTCACCCTGAGCCCTCCCTTTTTGGTTTTCCAGGTGGGCTCTGGTCTCCATTTTCCAGGTGGGCCCCCCATACCCCAGTCTGACCCAACCCCTTAGCTTCCCAATGAAGATTCCCTTGTATGTACAGGTACGTGGGTCACTGTAAGTAAATGTAAAATAGAAACACAGAGCTAGTGTATCAATTTACGTGGAATACTGATATGAATGTGTCACCCTGGGATCTCCCCTACAGATTTTCCAGGTGGGCACCAGCACCTGTCAACACATTCTAGGTGGATACCCTGTACCCCAGTCTGACCCTACTCTTGCTTCCCAACTAAGATTCACTTTTGCCTGTCACATGCATGACTAAAGCCCACTGCTGTCCTCCCCCACCTCGTCTAGAAGACTATTCAAGGCATTCACTACTCTTTCAGTGAAGAAATGCTTCCTCACATCAATCCTAAATTTTCCCCCTTCCAGCTTCATTGCAAGTCCCCTTGCTTTCATGCATCTCTTCCTCTGAAGAATACCCCCCTCCTGTACCTTGTTTAACCCTATGAAGTATTTATAAGTCTCTATCAAGTCCCCCCTCTCCCACCTCTCTTCCCAGGTTGTACATATTTAGGTCCTCCTTTAGTCTCTCCTCCTAGGGCTTCTGATGCAGCCCCTACACCATTTTAGTTGCACTCCTCTCGACAGCCTCCACCCTGTCTATGTCCTTCCTGAAATGCGGTCTCCAGAACTGGACAGAGCACTGCAGGCCTCTTTCTGCTGGTGATACCTCTCTCTATGAACCCCAGCATCCCACTGGCTCTACCCACTGCCTTGTGCCACTGTCTTGCCACCTTGAGATCATCAGTTTTGATTACCCTATGTCCCTTTACTCTTTGGTGACTGTCAATATCTCTTCTCCCATTTTATACTCTGCCTCTGGGTTTCTGTGCCCTAGCTGCATGATTTTGCACTTTTTCACATTGAAAATCAACTGCGATGCCCTTAACCACTCCTCAAGATTTCTCAGGTCTCTGCACATTATTCCCACCCCCTTTAGAGTGTCTACCCTATTGCAGATGTTAGTGTTATCTGTAAAGCAAAATAGCATCCCTTCCAGTTCATCTGCAACACTTGTAAAAAAAATTAAAGAAGATCGATCCCAGTGCTGAGCAGTGAGGCACCCTGCTGTTCACCCTGCTTTGGTTCAACCATCGGAACAGTAGCGCATTCCTGTGCCGGGCAATTAGGGCACCAGTCGGCAATGTCACTGATCACTTTTTTTTGCGGGAGGATGTGCCCCCCCAACCCCTACTTAAGGATACCTACTTGGGGGTGTGGACCTTGGGGAAGGGGCGACGAATCCTGCATTTGTTGCCCTGATTGCCTGGCACTGTAATACTAGTGCTCTGAGTGCCATAAGGACCCTCCTTTCCTTGGCGTGAACTCCATTGACCACCATCCTCTGTTGCCCATCCATTAACCAATTTTTTTTACCCGGTTTGCCCAGTTTTCCTATGAGTGTCCTATGTGGTACAGTGTTGAATGCCTTACCAAAATCTAAGTAGGCTACATCCATCACCTCACCCTAATCTATTTCCTTGGTCACTCAGTCAAAGAACTCTATCAGATTTGGTTGACATGACCTCCCCCTGTGAACCAGTTCTGCCTCTGGTCCTGTAACCCATTGGATTCAAGATACTCCATAATCTTTTCTTTTAGCAGCAACTCCATTAACTTCCCCACCACTGATGTCACACTGATTGATCTATAGCTGCCACCCATCTCCCTGCTACAACATTTATGAAGCAGGACTGCTGCTGCCTTCCTCTGGTCCTCCAGAACCACTCCTGTTTCCAGTGAGTTATTGAACAGTGCTGTCAGAGGTGCAGCCAGTACTTTCTGAAGCTCCCTCAATACGCTGGGGGTACCTCATCTGGCCCCGTAGCCGTATCCACTTTCAGATTTATGAGTCCCTTCACGACTGTCTCATCTGTAAATGGACATGTGCCTAGCTCCTTACCCTCAGTGCTCCTTCTTCTTTTATGTAGCCCATCCTCTCCCCCTCGTCTGTGAAGACCGCATAAAAGTATTTGTTCGGGATGTTTGCTTTTTCCTGATCCCCTCTGCATGGTCCCCCTTGCCCTTCTTAACCTCATAATCCTTCCTCTCATCTTCTTTTTACTTTTGTGCCTACAAAAGGTGTTGTCTCCTTCAGTTACCCCTTGGGCTATTCTTTTGTCACTGTGTGCCTTTGCATGTCTCATTATATTCCCTGATTCCCTCTGCTTCTCATGCTACACCTCCCTATCCTCTTTCTTCTGCATCTCATTATAGTTCCTGAATCTCCATTTGGTTTGAACTGGCCCTTGCATCCAGTGAACCACAATCAAGAGCTGAAGTCCTTGATTTTAGAAGAGTGGACTTCAGTAGGATGAGGGACCTGGTCAGGGACAAGTTAGTAGGGGTGGACAACATAGGCAGGGCGGAAGAGAGATGTGGGGTAATTAAGGGGGCCATTGTAGAGGCATTTAAGGTATATATGAGAACAGTAACCAAAAATAACAGGCTCAAGAGAGCATCATGATTCTCAACAAGGGTCAAGGAGATGGTGAGGGACAAGAAAAAGGCATTCTACAACAATAAAGAAAAGCAGGAGGAGAAAGAATTGGGAGAATGTGTACTGAAAAATAGGGAGGCAAAGAGGATGGTTAGGGAGGCAACAGCAGACACAGAGCTGTATATTGTGGAGGGGGTCAAGAGTGGTGAAACACAGTTCTTTAGATACATTAGGAAAAAAGTAGGGGCAATCATAAGGCTAGCTGAGGGGGTAGGATGAAAGAGGAAGACAGGCAAAAGGCCGCCATCCTCAATGTGTACGTTTGCTCAGTTTTCACTAGAGAGGACAGTGGGACCTTCTCAGAGAGTGGCATCAAAGCGGCCACTAAGGGGGTAGGGGATAGGAGGCACCATTTCCACATCACTCACCATCTAGACTTAAGTCCAACAGGCTCCATCCTGAGACTAATCCTGTTCTCTAGCTTCCTCAGTGACCTCCCCTTTGCCTGTGCCAACTCACATAGTCACACGTACACAGATAACCCAGTCCTCTATGCCTCAGGTCCATCAACAGCCTCTCTGGAAGTCTTGCTCCAGCATGACTTTCACAATGTCCTGCGCTGGTTCCTGTCCAACCAGCTACGAGTCAAAACAAAAAGAAAAAAACTGTGTCTATGACCTTTAGTATCTGCCAGATGTTGGTCCACCTCACCTTTCTCTCTGTTTATCCTTCTAATACCTTAGCATGTGGTTAGACAGCAGGCTTGACTTCTTAGCCCACATTGATGCCATCTATGCCAAACTCCACCCCAAGCTTCATACCCTGTACTGCAGTAAGGAATGCCTCTCCCCACTGGTCTGCAGGGAATTAGTCACCATAATGGCTCTCCTGGTCTTTGACTATGCAGATGTGGTCTATGGCACTGCCTCATCCACTTCCCTGGCCAGACTGGACACCCTCTGCAATGCCTTCTGCTGCCTTGCTACAATCTCACCTTCTCGCACCCACCACTACTCGTTGTACTCCTCCCTATCCATCCTCCCACTTACCACACATCACCAGTTCCACTGTGCTTACCCCATCTCTAAATATTGGTTTAGATCCCTCCCCTCTTATTTATCACATCTCCTCTCCCCATACTTACCTCCTTCTTGCACTCCAGGGACCCACACACTTTCTCCCCTTCCCACCCTCACTCCTTAGCTGACAAATCTGCTTTGTGATACTATCTCCCCTCCCTTTGGCATCAGCTTCCCTACTGCATCGTCTCTCTCTCTCTCTCTCTCTCCCTCCTTTTCCTCTCTCAGACACCAACTAAAACTTCTCCTTCCTCCTCCTTGTCCTGCTAACTTTCTTCCTGAACCATTCCTTACCTCCCCCAACCTACTCTCAGCACTGGTTTCAGCATCCCATTACTCAGGTTCCCTGCACTTTTCAAATTTACCAGATTTGCAGTATTGCTTTTAATTTTGTGTGCGATTTATTTGGAACTCAGTTACAATGTTTGGCATTACTGTCTGTACTTCACTCAACTAACACACTTTATGTTATTGTTCTTGTAATTTCATTATCAGTCTTTTTTTGTATTTCTTTGTATTTGCACTCTCCTCTCCCCTCTCTGGCAATGAGCCTTGGCTCAGTGTGCCTCTCACAGTCACCAATTTTCAAATAAATAAACAAACAAACAAACAAATAAATATGTAAATAAATAAAATAAAGAGGTCCTGGAGATGAGGCAGTCAATATTTACTAGCAAAAATGTCCTGAAAGGGCTGGCAGCCCTAAAGATAGATAATGCCCCAGGACCAGATGGGTTGCATCTGACGATACTCAGGGAATTGGCAGCAGAACTGGCTGCACTGCTTGCAGATCTGTTTAACCACTCACTGAGAATGGGGTAGTTCCAAAGGATTGGAGGATGGTGGACATGGTTCTGCTTCATAAGGGGGAGGTGGGAGACAGGGAGCTGCAGGCCTATCAGTCATCTCTATTGTAGGGAAGCTGATGGCGTCACTGGTCAAAGAGGACCTCATGGACAACCTGGAGAGCAATGGTCTCCAGGATAGTAAGCAGCACGGATTTGTGGTAAGGAGGTCTTGTCAAACTAACCTGATAGTTTTCTTTGACTGGGTGACAAGGGAACTGGATAGGGGCCATGCTGTGGATTTGCTCTACTTCGGCTTCAGCAAGGCTTTTGACTCGGTGCCTCACAGATGCTCGCTGTAGAAGGTGCAAGATCTGGGATTGGCTAAGGTCGTAGTAAACTGGGTAGGTAACTGACCAAAGGTGAGGCAGCAGAGAGTAGTGATTAAATCAAAAGAGAGGGAGGTAACAAGCAGGGTACCACAGAGATCTGTCCAGAGTCAGGTCCTCTTCAACTTGTTCATTAGTAACATTAATGAGGGAATCCAGAGCAGGTTGTATCTCTTCGCAGGCCACACCTGGAGTACTGTGCCCAGTTCTAGAGTCCTCACCTCAGGAAGGATAGGGATAGGCCAGAGACTGTGCAGTGCAGGGTAACAAAAATGATTCCGGGCCAGCAGGGCATGTCCAATGAGGAGTGTCTCAAGGCTCTGAACATGTACTCGCTAAAGACCAGAAGGACGTGGGGAGATATGACAGAGACCTTTAAGTTCCTAAAAGAAAGGTGAACTGCAGCAAAATATTTAGCTTGAACACTAGATCGTGGTCCACTTGACATAAGTGGAAACTAACAGGAGGGAGGTTCAGGAGGGACGTGAAGAAGTATTATTTTACAGAAAGGGCGATGGAACCATGGAACAGTCTGCCAGCTGAAGTGGTAGATTTGAAAACCTTTAGTGGTTCCAGGCACGCTTGGGACAGATGGAAGAATACAGTGGTTGCTCAGGGCAACAGTATCAGGGTGGAGCATGGAGGGAGGATGGTAAGGGATAGGACCCCAGAGTAGTGATAGATCCCAGGGCTAAATAGGGAACCCAAGCAGTCAGGATGGACCATTGGTCTTTTTCTGCTGTCATTATCTATAGTTTGTTTCTGTTACCTTTTCAGCCACATTCTTTGAGAACCAGCGGTCTGCTTTTCTTCTTGTTTTTGCTCACTTGTTTTGTGCAGAGATTTGTTGCCTTCACTATGCCTTCCCTTAGTGAAGCTCACTGTGCCTGTGCCCCACCCAGGCCATTCCTCCCTGCTAGGTGATCTCTGAGGCATTCACCCATTTTTTGGTTTTTTTAAATCTGCTCTCCTGAAGTCCAGGACCCCAATCCTTGTGTGGCTCACTTTCAGTGCCATCCTCATGTTGTGAAACACTGTGTGGTGAACCCTGCTCCCCAGATGGCCTCCCACCTTGAAGTCTGCAATACTGTCCCTGTTAGTGAGCACCAGGTCAGTACTGACCCATCACGAGTGGGCTTTCTTAATGAGCTGCTTGAGAAATGTCCCCTGCAGGGAGTCTGATGTCCCTGCTTCTAGCCGAAGCTGTGGCTGGAAGGCTTCAATTTATATCTGGCAGACTGAAGTCCCCCACCAGCAGCACCTCCCCTTTGTCTGCCATTGTGCTAATGGCTTCCTTCACTGCCTTATCTGGTACTCCCCCCGTTCTCCCCTTGTGCTTGAGGTCTGTAGATCACACTAGTGCAAATAGTGTCACTGGTTCTTGTCTCCAGGGTGACCCACAGTACCTCCAATCCCTCCATTCCCCCCCGGATTTCTTGTGTCTATGTTGCCTTGATACCTGCCCTCACATACAGTACCACCACCTTCCTTCCCACCCTATCTTTCCTGAACCAGGTATAGACTTCTATGGCTATGGCTAAGTCATGGCTTCATGTACACCACAACTTGTTAATAGCCACAGTATCAAGGTCTGCCTCCAAAATGATGGCCTCCTAGGTACAGAATTGTGTTTCCTAGATTTCTTGCATTTGCACACATGGCTTTCCATGCTTTGTTCCCATGCTGCCTGATACCCCCCTCTTTCCCATTGTGCCTTGCCTCCTTTTCCTCTCTCTTTTTTCAAGTCTCATTCCCATCCCCTTTTTTCTGTCACACTGCTTTTTTTGTTTATTTTGCTTCCTGGAGGATTTTTCTCCTTGTGGGTCCTCCTTTCTCTCTGCTTCAGTCCATGGGAGTTAATGCCTCCCTTTTATGTTTGTTTAACTTCTTGAAAAGCGTGATGTGGAACAGGAGAGAAGTGGGTTGTGGAGGTGCACCATGGTGGCAGCCAAAAGAGACACTGCATTTGGGGGCTTGGTACTGGTGGACCAATGGAGGCACAGTGTGCTGATGACACTGGTCTCCAAAAGTGCACCAAGTACAAACGTTTTCGCCACTACAATGAGAGGCTGCCTCGTCATTGAAGCCTCAGCCATTCTGCTGCAATGAGGGAGCGACCTGTCATTGCAGGGCAGTACCTCCCTAAGTCGAACAATAAATTTAACAAGGCGGTGGATTGCCGCCACCTCACCCCCATTTGTTGTGTGCTGAGGGGGTGCCCAATCCCCCTCGGCATCATGCGCCCCCCCCAAAATGTCTTTGTTTGCCGACTGGGGCCCCAGTCCCGTCTGCTTCAGTCCCATCCCTGCCCAAGTTTAATTTGCCGACAGGGGAGCCCTCCCCATCAGCGTAATGTCACCCCCCCAAAAAAAAACTGTTGCTTTCTGCTGAGGGGGTGCCCAATCCCCCTCGACTCTTGCACCCCCCACATATGTGCTGAAGGGGGTGCCCAATCCCCCGTCAGCTACAGCCCCCCAAAAAGAAACAGTCGGGTGGCACACTGGGAGCCTACCCCAGTGTGCCAAATGCCCCAGTCAAACTAGAAAACTGTCCCATGATGTTTATTTTGTTTTTTTTTACCTTGAAAACCAAGCGGTCCCTCGTCGGGTCGGTGTCTCTGCCCCAACCTGCACCACCCTCTGCGCACCCTGCCTCCCCACATGCCCCCTCACCCCATACATACCTCCGGAGTCTGGCGCAACGATGTCCAGTGGACCGGGAACACGTCTGCACTCTTCAAAGCCGACCACGAACTGAGGAAATGCCGGCAAGCTGTATAATGGGATAGATAGGGTTTTTTCAACTTTACTGCATTTCTCAGTAATTTTTTGGAATTTTGGCACCAAATTGTCAACATGGGTTTTTTGGGACCCCTCCTCATGAATTCTTGCACTGTCATGGCGTTAATCAGCCCCGAAAGGTGATTTTGCGGTTGCTGCGCGGAATCACCTGTCGGGACTGAGTAACAAAATGATAGTGCCACTGTTCATGAGGGGGGCTCTCAAAAGTCTATGTTGCAAATTTGGTGGAAACATCCAAGAAAGACTGTTCTTAGCATCGCTAAGCAGTTTCCATGCACTACCGTAACTTTGCGAATTTGTAATATTTTCACTCCAGCTTTTCAACATTGCCATTTTACACCTCCTTATGAACAGTACAGCTGTCATTTTTCACATCCTGGCCAAAATGTGTTATTGCACTTCCAGCGAGGAATAGCGCGGTTGCTGTGGGAAGTCAGTGTTCGGGACAGATTAAAAAAAAAATCACAGTGATAGTGCTCATGAACAGAGGTGCCAAAATGCCTATGTTGAAAATATAGTAACAAAAGTCCATGAAATGACTGTGTTACCAGTGTACGTTGCGCAATTTTCACGCACCCTCGTAATTACGCGCATTTGTAATATTTTCACTCCAGACTTTCAACATTGGCATTTTTTCACACCTCCTTATGAACACTAACTACAGCTGTCATTTTTCATATCCTGCCTGAAATATGCATTTACACATCGGGTGCAGAATAGCGTGATACCTGTTGGAAATCAAAATGTTCGGGGCAGATTAGGAAAATCATAGTGACACTGTTCATGAGCAGAGGTCACAAAATGCCTATGTTGAAAATCTGATGAAAAAATTCCACTAAATTACTGTGTTACACACATGCGTTGCAGTTTCCACATAAGCCCGGACGTTCCAGTATTTTTAATATTTTCACTACAGATTTTCAACATTACCATCTCTTCACAGCTCCCTATGAATGGTACAGCTGTCATTCTTCACATCCTGCCCGATCTGTGTTTTCGTACATCTGGCACAGAATGGCACAGTCACTGTGGGAACTCAAATTTCGGGACACATTGACAAAATCACAGTGCCACTGTCCATGAGAAGGGGTCCCAAATGCTTTCATGAGGTGGGGGTCACAAAAAGGCCATGCTGAAAATTTGTAGTGTAAATGCCAACAAACTCCCGGGGTTTTTGGGTGTTTAACCACAATATCCCACCCTGTACAGACTGACAGGCATCAGAGGTGTGCCTTTGGATTGCCAACTATAATGCTCATGCCATTCCACCCACCCCACCTCCCTGCAGCCAGTGACAGGCATCGAGGTGTGCCTTGAACTCTTCAGCCCCACAGTTCACCTCGTTCTCCTATACTGCACCCATTTCAGCATATGTCCTTATGGAATGGTGTGACTGTACAGCCAAACATCCCAAGGCACACCTCAATACATGTCGGTGTCTGCAGGATAGTGTGAAGTGAAATGGCATGAACGTTATGGGCGACGACCCAAACACATACCCCAATGCCTGTCCATCGCTGCAGGGTGGAGGTGGGGTTGGCATGAAGTTCAATACTTCCCTGCCATTCCTATTCTGCATCCCTCTAACTCCTGCATTTCGAATGCTAATACTAGCAAGCAAACATTCGGCATTGACAAATGCTTGTTAGTGCTGTGACCCTGCTCCCAAGGAAAGGGGGAGCAACGCCCAACTGCCGAGGCCTTGTGTTAGTTCCACCAAGAGTTGAAAATGATTTAACCTAAGTAGCTGGCTCAGGTTGGGAGTAATCTGGCCCCCCCAGGTATCTAATAGTATCTAATCGTAATGTGAGTTGCCCACCAACAGGAGAAACTCTTCCTAAGACAATTAGAGCATGAGCCAGATACTATAAGGGCTTCAGAATTTGAAAGTTAAGTTAGTAATCAGAGAGGAGGCCATATTGCTTTAGTTCTTTAGTCAACTCTGGTGTTCAGAGGATCGGGTCTCTCAGAAAAAAATAATGCGTCATCTGCATATAATGCAATCTTTTGTTCCTGACCTCCCACCATCATCCCCTAATAGTATTACTGGCCCTTACTGGAATAGCTAAGGGTTCTATGCAAAGGAAAAAAGCAGGGGGACAGCAGACACCCTGTCTTGTTCCCCACGTAATGGAAATCTGTGGGATGTTACTCCATTAATTTTAACAGGAGCCTCTGGAGAGCCAGCCAGGAAATTTGGACACAATCCTATTTTCCCCAGTATTCCCCACAGGAATGCCAGATGTTAACTGGAGCACTTTTGCTGCAGCCGCATGCAAGAGCAGAACCATTCTCGATGCCCTACAGGGGGCATGCCTCAGACAGCTAGTTTTGTAACCCACTTGGGAGGGAGCAATCTTAGACCTGGTACTCTCAAATGGGGACAGAGAGAGGATCTCAGATCTAGAAGTGGGTAGCCATCTGGATACAAGCGACCACCAAACAGTGTGGTTCACAATAATCTTAGCTGTAGAGTCAAGCCATACAAAAGTGAAGGTACTGGACTTTAGGAGGGCTGATTTTGTCAAAATGGGAGACTGCCTCAGAAAAGCACTAGCAAACAGGCAAAAAGGTGGGGTGGAGCAACAATGGGGAAACATCAAAATCGTCATCACAGAGGCAACAAGCCTTTGTGTGTAGCAAATAAACAAATCAAAACAAAAGAAAAAAACACTATGGTTCTCAAAAAAAGTGGCAGGGAAGGTTAGGGAGAAAAAGGTAGCATTCAGGAAGTATAAAGAAACACAGAAGGAGCAGGACAGAGATCTATACCAGTAAAAGCAGAAGGAAGCGGGGAAGGCAGTCAGAATAGCAAAGGCCCAAACCGAGAAAAAGATAGCAAACTCAGTTAAGAAGGGGGATAAAACCTTTTATAGGTACATTAGGGAGCAAAGAAAGACTAAGGCAGGGATACTGAGGCTGAATAAAGAGGAAGGTGGTTGGGCAGAGAGCGACAGTAAAAAAGCAGGGATACTGAACAAATACTTCTGCTCAGTATTCACAAAGGAAGAGCAGGGAAAGATACCTAATCCAGTCAATAGAAGCACTCTGGATAGGGGGGTTGATATTAGTCCTTTGACAGAAGAAATGGTTCTGAAAGAACTTCTAAAACTGAAGGTGGATAAAGCGATGAGGCCTGATGGGATTCACCCCAGAATTCTAAAAGAACTAAGGGAAGAACTAGTAACACCACTGACTACCCTTTTTAATAAATCATGGGAGGATGGTGTGGTACCTGAGGACTGGAGGATGGCAGATGTGATTCCCCTTCACAAAAGTGGGAGAAAGACAGTGGCAGGAAACTACAGACCTGTCAGTTTGACCTCAGTGGTAGGGCAAATGATGGAATCATTTCTGAAGGAAAGAATTGCTGAGTACCTAGAGGCCAGTGGGGCATAGGACCCAAGGCAGCATGGATTCATAGCGGGAAGGTCATGTCAGACAAATTTAATTGATTTCTTTGACTGCGTGACCAAAGTAGTAGACCAGGGAGGGGCTGTGGACATGGCCTACCTAGACTTTAGCAAGGCATTTGACACAGTACCGCACAAAAGATTAATAATCAAATTAACCAGCCTGGGAGTGGGTCCCAGGGTGGTAACCTGGGTAAAACACTGGCTGGACAACAGGAAACAGAGAGTAATAGTAAATGGAGTCCACAGTGAAGAAAGGGGGGTTACTAGTGGGGTACTGCAGGGTTCAGTACTGGGGCTGGTCCTTTTTAATGTCTTTCTAAGTGAAATTGCAGAAGGACTGGAAGGAAAAGTATGCCTCTTTGCAGATGACACAAAGATCTGCAACAGGATTGATACGCAAGGTGGGGTGTAAAGGATGAAAAGGGACTTGGCAAGGTTGGAGGAATGGTCAAATGTATGGCAACTTAGATTCAACGTAAAGAAGTGCAAAGTAATGCACCTGGGAAACAAAAAACCAGGGGAAGAGTACACAGTGGGGGTGAGATACTGACAACAACAAAAATGGAAGGGGTCCTGGGGGTAGTCATATCAGATGACCTAAAGGTGAGCCAGCAATGTGAGAAGGCAGTAAGGAGGGCTGGGGGATACTGGGATGCATAGGGAGAGGCATCACCAGTAAAACACAGGAAGGTGTTGTCCCTCTGTACAGACAGTTGGTAAGACCACATCTGGAGTACTGTGTACAGTTCTGGAGACTCCATCTCCACAAAAACATAGACAGGGTGGAGGCTGTCCAGAAGAGGGCAACCAAAATGGTGCAGGATCTGCACCAGAAGACATATGAAGAAAGACTAAAGGAGCTTAAGATGTATAGCCTTGAGGAAAGGAGGGAGAGGGGGGACATGATAGAAACTTTCAAATACCTCAAGGGAATCAACAAAGTCCAAGAGGGTAGAATCTTTCAGAAAAACAATGTGCAAGAACAAGGGGGCACAACTTGAAGATAGAGGGTGGATGGCTCAGAGGTAATATGAGGAAGTATTTCTTCACAGAGAGGGTTGTAGATGCATGGAACAGCCTTCCTGAGGAGGTCATAGAGTCAAAAACGGTGGGAGAATTCAAGAATGCATGGGACGGACATAAAGCAAGTCTAGTGGGGGGTAGGAGGAAGTAGGCTGTTGGTTAGCTAGGATCTGCAGCTTATCCGTTAGGTAGGGAAATGGGCAGACTAGGTGGGCCAAGCGGTTCTTATCTGCCATCAGATTCTATGTGTCTATGTAATGTCCAGTCCACCCCATCAAACGCCAATTCCGTGTCCACTGAAATTTCCAATTGAAAGTATGGGCTCCCCTTCTGGGAAGAAATAATATTAAGGGGATGTTGGATGTTGATGCAAGCGCCTTCCCTTAATGAAACCTAGGCACTGACCATTCCTTGTGGTCTAGAAGCCATAATGGAGGTGAACATTTTTAGATCTACTGTGAGTAGAGAGATGGGGCAATAAGAATTGCAGCTCAGGGGATCTTTCTCAGGTTTGGGAATTACTGAGATCTGTGTCAAACGTCAGGTTTGAGGCATCACTCCCCCCTCCCCCATTTCGTGAAAAAGCCACTGCAGCTCTGACGAGAGCAGGTGCCCGATATTCAGAAAAGCGCAAAGAGGAGCGCAAAGTCATGTGCAGTGTTTTGCAATTGCCCAGAGGTCTGAGGATACTGTATGCTGTTAGATAGCACACTGGTACTATCCAACTGAATATAGGGCCATGTGAGTGCAGTGCTAAGTCAAGTAGAGCTGCCTGAATATGGATCCCAAACTGCACCTCAAAAGTAGATAGTGCTGGAGTGCTATCTGCATTTTTCAAAGGGACCCATGCAAATGAGCCCATTGGGCATGCAAGGTGCTAAGGGGCCATTTGCATGGCCATTATGGGCCCATTTGCATGGGTAGTGGAGGCAGGATAGCACGGCATAACCCTCCCTTTCCTCAGTCCGAGACACGTGTGGAAGACCCTGAGGCACAGTGGTCCATCCACCCTCCGATGGACAGCCTGACCAGTATATCCCTGATCTCTGGTGCCTAGTAGTTACCCCACCCTCCAGTGCAAAACCCAACCTGTATATCCCCGCTCCCTGGTGCTTACTGGTCCCCCCATCCTCTGGTGCACAGCACAACCAGTATATCCCTGATCCCTGGTGCTTAGTGCCCCCACCCCACCGATCGCCAGGCAGCTACACAAGATAGTCCCCAAGTGCCCAGTGTCCCAACCCTACCTTCCCATCCTGCTACAGGTATTAGATATCCCTGGTGTCCAGTGGTCCCCCTGGTCACGGATCCCTGGACCCATACCAGAAACACCATACATTTCTGAGCCCATATTCTATGCAAATTGTAAGGTGCAGGGACAGAACAAACATGAGTCCCTGATGTGTCCTGGTAACCCCCCGACTGCCGGTACTGCCAGTGATACTGAAGCAATCCTTGGCATCTACTGGCCCACCACTGCAGCACTGACCACCTAATTAGCCCTCCTTCCCCTTTTCAGCATCTTCGGTGCTGCAAGACTGTAGATGGCGACCATCCCAGCCCTCCTCACACCTTCTTGGCCAGCCGCCATATGTTCATGCAGGAAGCACGCATCTTATTTACAGGACAGAGTATGTCACCCAGTCCCATAAATAAGTAAGATGGATGCTCCCTGTGTGGACAAATGGCAATTGGTGAGGAGGTGTGAGGATGGCTGTGCTGGTGGTATAGATCGACGACAGCGAAAAGTTGACAGTGACTGTCACTACAGTGACTGCAGTATCAGGTCGCTGTAGTGTTGGAGCTGGACCCTGGCACTGTATTCTGGGGGTCTTGCACCCTCTCTCCCCTAATCATCTCCGACTCGGAGTTGATTATCTTTAGTGGGGGGGTGCGAGGGGCACAGCTCCCCACCTGGAGGGTTCTGGGGGGGGGGGGGAGCCCCCTGAAGAAAAACATGTTTCTCAGTGAGAAACCGTTTGCCGACAGCAAATGAAGTTGACATAACAGTTTCGCTATATGGTCGTGCGACAAAAATGTTGTCGATGACCATGCATGGATCCATGCTGGTCACCATTTGCACTCCCACAGCACCGAAGATGCTGGTAAAAGGATTGGGGGGGGGTGATTGCATGTTCAGAGCCACAATGGTAGGGGTGCTAGATGCCAGGGATTGCTGCAGTAACACAGGCAGTACCAGCGATTGGAGGGTGGGTACCAGGACACACCAGGGACTCATGTTTGTTCTGTCCCTGCACCTTACAATTTACATAAAGCATAGTCTCAGAAATGGATGGTGTGTTTGGTATGGTGCTGGGGATAGGTGTTCGGTGGGGGCCATGGATGCCAGGAACATCTAATACCCATAGCAGTATAGAATTGGGGGGTTTAGGACACTGGGCACTTGGGGGGCTGTCTTTGTGTAGCTGCCTGGCAATTGGTGGAAGGGGCCATTAGGCACCGAGGATCAGGGATATACTGGTCAGGCTGTGCATAGAAGGGTGGGGGGACCACTAAGCACCAGGGTCGGAGATATTTTGGTCGGGCTGTGCATCAGAGGGTGGGGGGACCACTGGGCCCCAAGGAGACCTTCAGTGGGCATGGGGATGGTAATCGGGGGGGTTGGGGAGCTAGCCACTAGGGATATGCTCATGCATACCCAGCTCCATAGTTGGCAGCCATGGACCATGGGGGGGCAGGTGTACCCCCTACTGGACAACCAGGTCATCTGGTGCAGTGCCTCTTGCAACCACTAGGGTTGTGAGGAGTAAGAGGGGGAGTTTACTGGCAGTATTAGTGCCGCACAAAAGGACCATGCTAACTCTTTTTGAGCCATGCAGAGCTGCTGAATATGGGTTAGCACGGATATTCATGGCCATGTTCCTCCCCTTCTCCACCTGCATATGTAAGTCACCCCTCTCGGGGAGGCTTACTAAAGTTACCTTCTCTCTCTCTCTGGTCATTTCCGATTTGATGGGCAGCCTGGTTCCGCCCCCTAGGGATATGTTTTTTATGCCCCTTCCCTTTAAAATGAGCCCTCTGGGAGTGGTTTGGGGAGAGGCCGGTGTGTTTCTAGCTAAAGCAAGTGGGACAGGGTCTCAAATCCCTGGCCCGGGAGATGCGTTCATCCTGTGTCGCACTTGGTTGCATGGCCAGGTCCTTGGGGGGGATGTTGTAGGAACAATGCAACCATGGGAGTGGGGTCTCTGGATTTGTAGGGGTGGTCATGGACCAGAGAAATGGAGGTAATCCCCACCTTGGGCATCTGGGTGGGACTGGGGTCCTGGTTTCCATTTTAGGAAGGTCTGGCAGTGGGGCTGTGACAGGGTCTCCTCAGTGGTGACAGTACTGAGGAGGCCTTTACCCAGTGTGCCACAGTGCCAGTGTAAGGTTTGATGGCCTGCAAAGATCTCACGTTATCGGGCTTGCCATGTCTGTGTCTGGGGCAGGTTCTGATCTAGCCCAAATATGCAGGATGGTGGAACTGGAATGAGGAACCTGAGTCATTTGCTGCTATTTATTACAGCATCTTTTTGCCTGGAAAGTTGGGTTAGGATGTGTTTGAACTTCGGTAAGGTGTCAGGTTGGCTGCGGTTTAGTTTTCCCATGTGGGGTATTCTGGGAGGAGTAAGTCACTTCCCCAGTGTGAGTAGGCACCAGTACCGTTTATCACTTTGAGCTTGTTCCGGCTCTAAGTATTTGAGTGGAGCCTGTGCCCAGCCGAATTCGGCCTTTTTGTACCTTCAACCTTGTGCTGAACTCAGTCTCTGCTTGTGTGGCTATTGACCTGTTAGGCCTTTTTTTACTGCTTTACTATGTTTACTCCCTCCAAAGAAGAAACAGAAAATAGCATCTGTCCACCTGGTCCTGGCCTTGCAGTGCTCCAGCTTGCCTTTGGTTATCCAACAGACCAAGGAGAGCCATTTTCCCCCTGCTGCATGAGTTCCTGCAGGTGAGGTAAGACCATCTTATTTACAGTAGTTAAAAGGCTGTGATCCCTGGGAAGTTTTTGATTTGGGCCCCCTTCCCATTTTTTTCCACCAGGACCCCCTAGACACTGGGGAAGGGGGCTTACACATAGATTATGTTTTGCACAGGCTCTAACCCTGTTTGCCCATGCAAATGCGTCTTTTGAATATGGCAATCCAGAGCAAATCCCAGTTTGCGCAGGGAAACACCCGTTAGCACCCACGCAAACTGTTGAATATTGGGCCCCAGATCTTTAAAGACTTTGTAGAATTCTGAAGTGCACCCGTGCATGCTGGGCACCTTTCTGATTTTAAGATTTTGAATCATGGTGTGGATCTCCTAGGATGTGACAGGTGATCCCATCAGCTCCCTATACTCTGGAGAGAGTGTTGGGATTTCTAATTTTGCTAGGTACTCCTCTATTTTTCTCTGGTGGCATGGAACCCTCTTCTCCATGTATAGTACTCGGTAGTAGGCAGAAGAAGCTCGGGCTATTTTGTCTGGGTTTGAAACCTACTGATCCCCTTGGGTGTGTCCTCTAATTTTAAGTACTACCCTACTGATATCCTGCTTCCTCATCTGCCATGCCAGGAGTTTCCCCTCCCTGTTACCAACCTCACAGTAGCGCTGTCATTCATAGTGCAATTGCCCTTCTATTTTCTGCTTAATAAATACGGTCCACCATTGTTTACACTGTTGTATCTGTGGGAGCAGGATATCATTCATCGTGATTTTATGGTTCGCTTTGAGGTCAAAAAGTTCACGTTCTAGAGCCGGGCACCGCACGATATCAGCTTTATGTTTTCATGAGGTATATTGGATGTTCTGAACTGTCAGAGTGATCTTAAGGCCATCCCATCTGCCTGGCTGGTGTCACCCACCTTGTTTTCAGATAGATAATGCTTAATTTCTGTTGGAACGATGTCCTGGAAGTCAGGATTGTTTAATGGGGAATTCTTCATGCGCCATATTAGGGTTATACAGGTAGGGGTGATAAAGAGATCTAGAGCTATCGGGGCATAGTCAGAGAGCATTACGCTCCCTATTGTGCACCTTTGGGGGCAGTATACACCCACTCAGCCGAGATTTATTATTATTATTTAGCTTTTGTTGACCAGGTAAGTACACTAGACAAGACAATTGCCTATTTTCAGGTACAACCCGGGAGGGTACAGGAATTACAGATTTAAATACATAGGACGACATGGTACAGATTAAAGATAGCTTACAAATCATGTGAGGACAACATAAATACAGATTAAAACAGCTTACAAGTCTAGTAAGGCATAATTTTGTTCAGTATGTACATAGCAGAGTAACATATGTAGCAACTAAGAGCAGTACAATAGGTACAGTTGAGATGTGGCAGATATAACACTATTTACAACTTAAAGCCTTGGAAGTCGAGTCTTTTGTCCAGGAAATACATCCAGGAGAGAGGAGTGCTGTGATAGATCACGGGGGTTTGGGGCAACCAGAGGCTAAAGAGAGTTTGAGGTGGTTCCATAGGGAGGAACGAAGGCACGCCTGTGAGTAGGAGGAGCGGACCAAGACAGGGAAAGCGTTCCACAGTCTGGGAGCACACGCAGCAAAATCCCTACCTCCCATTAGAGTCCAGGTAGCAGGTATCTTAAGGATAGCAGGCCCCTGAGACCTGACGGAATAGGTTGAGGAGGCAGCCGGGACAAGGAATTTCGCTAGCCCGGTGGGGGTGCCAGTGCCAAGGACCTTTCCCGTGAAGCACCCTAGGACAAAGTCTATGTGATTTGAGGGGGAGAGCCACTTTAGCTTGCTATAAAGGTCACAATGGTGGGTGAGACAAGGGTCAGCCAGAACGAAGTGGCAGACATTGTTGTAGGCAGTAGACCACCTAGAGAGGTGAGCTTTGGAGGAGCGGGCAAACAAAAGGAGCCCATAGCAGAACGAAGGGAGAAGCACACCTCTGGCAAGAGCAATACGGGCAGCAGGAGTAAGGTTGCTTTTAGCTCTGCAGGCCAGACCCAGTTTGCAGTTGACAGTCTTAAATGCATTCTGAATATGGCAGCCAAGGTCAAGCTGCGGATCCAGCGTCACCCTAAGGTATTTAAAGTTGTCAGTAACAGGGATCGGAGTACCGTCAGTACCAGAAACGCATAATGGAGCAGGGGAGGCCTTACTCTTGGCCTGAGACCTGGGTTTTTTTTAGATTAAGAACCAACTTGTGGTACGAGATACATAACTGAATGTTCCCCAAGTCCTCACTCAGATGGCGATTAATGACCCCTATCTTCTGGGAGTGAGTCAGTATGACCAAGTCATCTGCATAGAGGATTGGCTTACAGTGAACAGCGGCACTGGGGAGATTGTTTACAAACATGTAGAAGAGCAGGGACCCCAGGACAGAGCCTTGGGGGACACCCATGGTTCCAGAAATACAGCCCGAAGGCTCCTTGTCATATTTAACAAGTTGCTTTCTACCGTGTAGATAGTTGGAGAACCAACTGAGCACATCAGGAGATAGACCATAGGATCTAAGCTGAGTGGAGAGTATGGCATGATCAACAAGACTGAAGGCCTTAGAGAGATCTATAAAGATAGCCCTAGAAAGTTTGCCCTGGTCCATAGCCACCCTGATCCAGGATGAGACAGTGACAAGGGCAGAGGATGTGCTGTGCCCTTTCCTAAAGCCATGCTGCACAGGTGACAATAGGTCATCTGACTGCAAGTACTCTGAGAGTTGCCCTGCCACAACTTTCTCAAGGAGTTTGCTGACCGCTGACAAAATGGATATTGGGCGGTAGTTTTCTAGTAGTTTGGGGTTCCCCTGTTTCAGGATCGGGACCACCCTGGCGACCTTCCACATGTCCAGAATAACACCAGATGACAGGGACAAATTGAAAATATGGGCCACCAGGGGGGCAAGATTAAAAGCACCAAGACTGAGGAGCTTCAGTTCCAACCCATCATGGCCAGCACTCGAGAAGGGGGAGAGGCCCGAGAGCAATCTCTGCACCTCTTGCACCATCACAGCCTTAAAATAAAAGGGCGGGCGGGGTGGTGTCGGTGCTGGGACCCGTTCACCATTATCACCTCCACCTGGGGGGAATGACGACGTGAAAGCAGACAGGTCAGAAAAATACATGTTGAAAGCATTTGCGATGGTTAGCGAGTTATTGCAGCTAGCACCATCAATAATCATATCGGTGGTCTCACCACTCTGGGAACCACTAACTATGCTTTTAATATTTCTCCAGAACCTCCTGGGGTCCCTGGCTTAGTTCAGCAGTGCAGTTTTGCAAAACTTACTTTTAGCAGCCCTTATAGCCTTCTTACACTCATTTCTGAGTTTCCTGTACTGCTGAAATACAGCCTGGTCTGCTGTGGCCTTGAATTTTGCCCAGCACTTATCTCTATACTTCAAGAGGGCTAGAAGGCTACCATGTAATCACTTTGTAGCTGATTCCCTGACTCTCCATCTGATGAGGGGGGCATGCTTATCCTACAGAGCCCTAAGAGTGATGAGGAATTGACTGACAGCAGATGGGGAGTCCTGGGCATTCCATACTGCAGACCAGTCGGTGTGCTGGAGATCATCATGGAAGGAGCCAAGATCAAACCTGGAGAAGTCTCTGACCTGAATGATCTTATGCGGAATTTTCAGGGAGGTGATCTTCCACACACAGTACACGGGGGAGTGGTCAGAGATGGAATCGGGAAGGATGCCCGACGAACTGATCCTCTCCGGTCTGCTTGTCAGGACCCAGTCCAGAAGAGAGCTCACTCCACAACTGAGATAAAACATGTATTTTCAGGAACACAAGTTCTGGGGCACTAAGAAAAATGTGTGGTCATAGTCTCTTGGGTTGAGTAGCTGCCAGATCTCTTCTACGTCTAGTTCCCTTGTCAGCCTGCACAATGTCCTCCCTCCCCTGTCTTGTCCCCCTCATCTGTTAAAGGGGAGTTTTCTGTCTACACTAGGGGACATAACATTGTTAAAGTCCCCCCCCCAATAGATGGAGCCAGCTATTAGTTGGTGAAAACTTCAATAATATTTTTTGAAAACACCTCCTGATCTGCTATGAGATTGGGGGTGTATATATTAAACAGGGAGAAGGGGGTGTCTGTATATAATCCTTCCAGATAGACATACTGCCATCTACATCAATCTCTATTTCATCCACCTGCAATGGCAGGCCTTTCTGGATCAGGACAGCAACACCACTCCACTGGGGATGGGTCTTATAAGAGGAGCAATGCACCTGCCCCACACAGGAGTGTTGCAGCTTCTCATGTTCCTCCTGAGACAAATGTGTCTCTTGAAGAAGAGCAAGGGAGACATTCTGTCTATTCAAATCATATAACACTCTACTCCTTTTTATCTGTGTTCCCAACCTTTGACATTGTAAGAGAGTATCCTGAGATCAGTATGTACTGCCATATGTTATTTTTTTATTTTTGAAAGTCGGATTTACAACCTTTGAGTCAGGGACTCATTTACAAAGGTACCTCATCACAGGGAGGGTAGACATGGTTACAGTGTGAGATACTACAGTGGTAACATACAGATGCAATACAGATAACAAAAGAACACAATATAACAGTCGTTTATGGAATAAAATTACATGCAGTAAATAACAATCGTATAAAGTATAACAATAGTAGAAGTCACAACCCTGGTCATACCTGGGAAACACCTATGTGGAAGGGTGGGGCTGGGGAACAGGGGTGAGGAAAAGAAAAAAAAAAGGGGGGGAGCAGTTCAGTGGACATTGTCATGGCTATGGGCCAGAAACGCTGAGGGACCCCAACATTAGGTTGATTAAGGGCAACTACAGCTTTGGGCGCCAAAGAGGTGGTTACGGAGAGCGACTTTAAAGGGACCAATTTTGGTAGACTTAGTGACAGAGGATGAGAGGGAGTTGAACCATGTGGGGGCATGGTAGTGGAAGGACCTTTGGGCTAGGGAGGTCTTGGTACAGGGCACCAGGAGGTGGCCTTAACTGAGCTACAGGTGGCAACAAATGGGGATGCAAGCCGCAGGGACACGGTGACCCCTGGGTGGGGGACAGTCCTGAGAAAACGGGCAGGGTATTGGACAGGGTGCAGTTTACCTTCACACTCTGTGATCTGGCAGAGAGGTAACTGGTGAACCAAGCCAGTGGGCCAGGGGAGAAGCCAAGTTGGTGGAGGGAGTCAAGTAGGAGGGGATGACAGACAGTGTCAAAGGCCTTGGAGAGGTCAACGAACATTGCACCCGCAACATGACCAGAGTCGAGAACAGAGTGGAGGTGCTGGGAGAACTCCAGGAGGGCTGTACTGGTGCTGTGTCCAGGGTGGAATCCATGTTGTTCCGGACACAGCAGGTTGTATTTGGCCAGATACTCGGAGAGCTGAATGGCCACTATTTTTTCTAGTGCTTTGGAGAGAGGGAGGAGAATGGAGATGGGCCTGAAATTGTTAGGAGAGGTTCTATCTCCACTCTGATGGATAGGGGTGATTTCTGCAATTTTCCAGGCACTGGGAAATTGACCAAGACATAGTAACCAGTTTGAAAGGTTGGTGAGAGGGGCTAGTACAGCATCAAGGACTAATCGGAGAATCATGGAATCTAGGTGATCACAGCTGGGGTTGTTGCTAGCTAAGGCTTTTTGCAGGTGAGACCTGGCTTCAAAGGGTGATATGGCACACAGATAGAAAGGAGGGCAATCCGAGGTGGAGGGGTGGAGGCAGGGATAGGGTCAAAAAAGTAGTTGGGGAGGACACAGCTTAGATCTGAGAAAGCCATATTGAGGCACTCAGCTATGCTGGGAGGATCAGTAGTGACAGTACCGTCTATGGAGAGTAGTGGGGGGGGAGCGGGTCTTTCCATTGAGCTCTTTCATATTGCCCCAGAAGGCATGGGATGAGCCCCAAGTGGATTCAAGGATGGCTTGATAATATTTGGCCTTAGCCTGCCTTATAGCCCAGGTGCACTTGTTACATGCTGCATTATAGGCTTGTCTGTCAGCCAGTTTGCCTGTCTCAACAGCAATATACCAGAGATTATCTCTTTGTTTCAGTGTTTGGATGAGGGATGGGGAGATACATGGGTGTTGTGTTTCTTGGTACGGATTCTGGTCGGGGGGGCCAAAAGGTCGCAGGCCTTGCTGAAGGCACTGGAGAAATAGGCTAGGGCAGAGTCAATATCTGTTGCGAGTATGATTGGGGACCAGTCAAACTGGGCTAAGTGTGTTTTGAGCTTTCTGAGACCCCCGGGGTGAAAGCGCTGATGCGAGGTGACCTGGGCCACTGGTTTTGGTGTGGGGGATGACTAAAGCTACCAACAGTCCCTATTTTCCCAGGACAGTCCCTATTTTAGGCAGCATGTCCCAGTGTCCCCACAAGTTTTCCAAAATGTCACTTTTGTCCTGGTTTTTGCTTACTTGTCCCAGTTTTGTTCCTTTTTTTTTTGCTGACTGCTAATCCGTGAGTGACAGTTATTTCAGCACCACTGTGGCGCTTCTCGGGCAGCAGTTTGTAACTTCAATCCCTGTACCTGTGTTGCACTGCAAACATGTCAGTGGCAGCACAGTAAAGCATATTCCTTCCTGTTAGATTAGACTGGATAGTAGTGCAAACAAGTGCATATAGGTGTCTACCTGCCAGCAGTTGAGAGGGACTCCAGACAGAGAAGAGACCAGCAGCAGGGAACTAAGGTACCTGAACCTGATCAGCTGTAGGGAAGTGTGTGAAAACAATCTGGCATGGTGGTGGAAGTCATTGAAGTGAAGTTTGCTCAGCAATTGAGGTGAGTGTAAGTGGGTTGGATGGGACTGTCAGGAGGAACAATACATGCAGCTCAAATGTCTGATTACAATTTAATGCAGGTTGGCTTCTAATGAACTTTCTGTACATCATGACTTGGAACTTGCTGCACCAGAATGATGTATTGTTTTAATCTGGATGTTTGCTACTGTTTTTTACTGTAGGGCGGCATGGCCAGAGCAAGCAGCAACATTTAATGGATTGTGTGCAGTGCTGTCTGCAGCGGTGCCCGTGGGAATGACATGGTGGGGGGTCATGGTCAGGATGGACAGTCCCAGTTTTAGGCCTCAGAAAGTTGGTAGTTTTAGGGATGACCAGTGACCAAGGACAGGAGAGTATTCACTAACAGAGTCTGGTAGTACATTAATGTAACCCCCCTGCAAATGGGGGTTCCCAAAAGTCTTCCAGGAGCTTGCCTGAATGCTCCAAGTCTGGGCGGCGTTCGGTGTCTGAGCTGTTTAAATGTGGTTCCAAGTAAGTGCTGTTTGAGCCTCTACGTACTGTCTCTTTAAGAGCTGTCTGCTTACAGACTTAATTAGTTTGTATGGGGGGACTGTGTATTTAATGCTCGAACCTCGCCCAAGCTGCTGCCAATTCACTCTGTTTCAGCCGTCGCTACATGTGCAGAGGAAGCCTTGTTGAAAGATATAACTATTTGCCAGAAATCATTTGAAGTGACTGAGAAAATGTAGTGTGTCTAACCTGTCTTCATTTCAGCACGAACTGTTTCAGTGTAGCTCTTTCATTTTGGTCCTGAACTGCTGAAATGGACCAATCAGTGGGGAGGGGTTTCTTAAAATGGAGCCTGTGGAAGAATCGGAACTTGGACTCTCAATTTTGAGCCAGCCACAAGGGGATTGTATGGGCAGTGACTCTGGGAAATGTAGTTTTGACCTTGGTGCCTTTTTTCACCAACAGAGGGAGTCTTATTGTGAGTGGCAGCTGAGCCAGCCAACAGAATGGTGTGGAGTTAAAGGAAATGCCCTGCTCTGTGACTGGAAAGATCAGATCAGTTGTGACAGTGAAGAGAGAACGAGCTCTGTGCTTCTACGGTGTATAGTTTCGCGTGGGAAGCGCGTGTGAGGCCCTGAGGTTCAGCCTGCAGCCATTGTAAGCGCTAGTTCGGACTGAATCTGACTTGTGAGGGGAAAGAAGGAAGTCTGAAAGGTAGAAACCAGGCTAAACCTGTAGAAGACTGGAGAAATTGCTGAATTGCACTTGGTCTGTCAGGAACTGAAGCTGCTGTGTGTGCTCCCGGGTATTTTGCAGTAATTGCGATCAGGATCTAGAAGCAGCCTGCCTGGTATAGTACTTTCCTTTTACATATGAATGTGCGTAGTGCTTGTGGGGAATCGCTACTTCCAGTCCCCTGTGCTGTGTGCTGTGTGTTGAAGCTGGAAGCAAACCCCAGCTTGTCTCGGACTAAATCCGTTTCTTATCTACTGCAGTGGGATCCAGTCACAAGGACCTTGTCTCCATTCCCTGTTGTTCTGGCAACCCAGAAGAACATCCACCATCCGGTTCTCAGCTTGGGTATTGTGAGTACAAATCAGGGTATTCCACTGCAGCCTGTTTTCAATTACAAGTAGTCATCTAATTATTGTTGTTTCACTTCTTCATGGACTGAGCCATCCGGCTCTGGATTACAATTGGGTGTTGTGCATATATTTTCTTCTACAGGGCCCTGTCCATCTGCACTTGCTGGCCAACCCTGGGAAATGGACCTGGCTAGCCCCCCCCCCCCAACCTGGGTACCCAGAGTGTGACTTTTCAGACCCTGTATGTATGCACAGTACTGTGATTTAATTCTGCCAATTAGCCTGATCTCCCCTCCCGTGTTTTATAGAGGGAATAAAAGGGGGTCTCAGTGTCCCAGAGGGCTGTGACCAAGCTAGTCTAACCACTACAAAGCCTGACCTCTGGGTGGAGGCACCCGCCATAGAACCTACGCCCCTCACCTGTCAGTAGTCAAGCAGGCAGGGGTAGTAGCCCTTGGGATAGCGCCACCTGGGGATTACATTAATATCCATGATTTTATGGGGGTGGTTCGACAGAATTACATCTAGGAAGGTGCTGGAGCCACCTGTTCGGTTAAATCTAGTGGGTGAGGTAACTAGTTGGGACATATCTAGGGCAGCGAAGGAGTCCCTGATATGGGGGGCAGTGGTACTCAGCCAATTGACATTAAGTTCACCTAGGATGAGCTGCTCTGCCTTGTGTAGGAGTGTGGTGAGGTAATCAATGAGGGAGTGGACAGCTGGTCCCTGGTCCCTTGGGGGTATGTAAGAGACTGTGATAAAAAGAGGGCCCCTGGCTGGGTCAGAGGTAACCTTAAGGGTGAGGGCATGGGGGCAGGGAGAGCATGACCTAAAAGCATGTCAAGCATAAAGACTGCACACCTGCTGCCATGTTTGCCTATACGGTCTTCCCTGAACAGAGTGTAGCCAGGGAGGGAGATAACCAAGTTGGGAGTTTTTCTCGAGAGCCAGGTCTTGACTAGTGCTATAACATCAGGACGATGTTGTACAGCCCAGCACTGGAGAGTGGCGGATTTTTTTAAGAGGCTGCAAATATTCATGGATGCAATGCTGAGGCCAAGAGTGCAGCCCACAGACTTACTGCTCTAAGAGAAGGGGCACAGGGCTCAGGGCAGATAGCATCACACTACCTTAAAAACCTCTCTCAAAACTTATATCAACTCTAAGAAATCTGCATCAGACTAAACATTACTTAAAGTGAGAAAACAAAACATTTCAAGCAGAGATTAGTCCTAGCATTAATTTCTTGGCAGCAGTTCCTAGAAGACTTCTGGATTGCTGCACATAGTGTGAGTAACACTGGCAAACAGGAGCACCTACCCAACACCATGCATAAACAACAGTGGCATACATAAGCTGGTGAGCAAGAACGACAACAAAGTGACAAGAACTAGAATCAGTAACTGAAAACTGTTGAACCAGCAGTTCTTCAAGGTGAAAGATATCACACAGAGTTTGTTCAAGATGGTAAAGGTGACTCTGTGTATAGCAATTCTGTAGCACACCACTTAGGTGCCATGTGGGTCCGAGTCATCAAGCTCTCTCCCACACTTGGTCCACCAAGATCATTATCTCTTCCATCAATCCTACACTTGAGCTGGTGGGAATAATGCAGCAATTGGATGGTGTGTGTGGCTCTCAGTTCTAGTTACCCCCTTCCACCTTCATAAATGAAAAGTCAGGCTACTATGTTTGTAAACCTGTGCTACCCGTCTGTGTCTCAGGGAAGGGGGTGGGGGTTGGGGGTGGGACAACTTTACTGCCATCGCATTACCAGGTGATATGAAACTATCTCTAAGGTGGTAAATCAAACTGCAGGGAATGGTTGTTTCCACCAGGGGGCAGGTTCATATGCCTTCTGGGTCTCACTTCAGTGTGTTTGTATAAATAAGAAAAATGGTGTGGAATAGGTCCGGCAGACCAAAAACACATCTACATGAGACTATCTTGTTAAAAAAAGAGGGTGAGGTGCTATATCCACTGCTCCTATCTGCTTGACTGGTTGCTTTTGCTGACACCACAGGCCACCTCCACGGTGCACTACCAGGTCCAAGTAGGGAACCTGAGCATGTCTCATAGCAGACTGGCTAATTCTGATTTACCAATCCCAGAGGTGGGTGTCTGAATCTGGAGGGATCAGATTATACCCTTAGGTAATTCAAGACTGAGGAGTGCTGTGTTCACTGGACCAGGGCAGGGTGCAAGTATAGGGCTACCACCCCAAAACCAATACAAAGAAAGACAAGGCAACTCGCACTCTGGGGCTGAAGTATGACCATAAACAAAGGTTTCCAGGCACTAATTCTCTCCACCAAAAGTTTTTTTTTTTTTTTTTTAAAGCCAAAATAGCCAGTTTTAGTCATACAGATGCTGGCCATGAACCACCATGATTCAAGTGCCCCAGTGCTTTGCCACATAAGGGCTTCATTAGGCCCTCTGAACTAGAACTAAGACCCGCACATAGCAGCCATCTAGTTTCTCTGCAAGTTCCAGCTCCCAACGGCAAAGATAGAAAAGCGTGTCATTGTGGGTTTCAGTCTGTGCTGAGGTGTCAGTGAAGCTCTGTTCCAAATCTGTTGTGTGTTATTTTACCTCCTGGATGTCCTGTTGTGTAGCAGAAAAATGGTCTTGCATTGAGGAGGTAACATTTCTGAGCTCTAACAGCAATGATCTTGAGGTGACAGTGAAATTCTCCTTCTAAGTCTAAAGATTGATCACAAGGATCGTTGATTGTAGTCAAGGAAATGCTGCCTGATCAAGATCTCATATTCTGCAGCACCTGTGGAGTCAAGTTTAACAAATCCTTAGTGTTCTGCTTAGATGACATGTCCCCTTGTATTCTGGGTTGCCTCAGGGTCAGATGTACCACTTTTTTGGGGGGGGGATTAATATGGATTTAGCTGGAGAGAGGTACGGAGCTCCAAGCTACCTTGCTGTATCTGAGATGACATCAATCCCTCCTAGTATTTTTATTTACAGGTGAGCAAAAAAAAGTCCTAATTTGTGTGACTGTTGTGGGTTTTTTTTTGCCTGTCTGTAACTCTGCCACCCATGAACTGACTGCCCAGAAATTGTCAGAATCCAGAGATTCTGGCACCATCTCTGTGCTTTCCAAACTTCCAGTAAATCGGCTAAACGGGGGCAAAGTTATTAAAACACAAATTGGGTTTTAACATTGAAGTACTTACTCAAGCCTAATATACAGAGTCCTGGCACTCCAAAGACCAGTCGTGCAGTGGTACTTCCCCAGGCAAGGAGAGCACTACTCTGGGGGGCAAGCTGTGTCGGCACATGTCTTGACATGCCCAGAAAGGCAATAAATTGACAAGTGTGTCAGCATATGATGTCACTACTAAGTGCATAAAGTATGGTTGGTCCAGCCATGTATGCCTCCCTTTGATACTCCACTAATAGCTGTAATGGCCCAAAAAGCAGAATCTCATGTCTAGCCCCTCACATGGGGACTTAGTGACCCCAACCCTTGCCAGGCACCGTTATACCTGATGTCCATTCATTTGGCATTCATTCAGCCACCTGCCAGGGGTTTACTGCTGAAACTGCCTCACACACAAACAGCATTTAGCAAGGTAAACGTTGCTGTCTTTTCCTATATTCTCGGCCTGCTAATAAGAGTGAAACCACAAGGGTTCTGATGACCTCCTTTGTAGGGTGTCCCACCACTCTTCAATATGTACCTTTCGGGTGATGGTAGCCCCTTCTGTCAAGGCGAGTTCCTGGGACCTCCATCCCGCCTGCTGCTCCTGACATTATCCATCCCTGGAGCCCAGGCCTGAGGGGACCAGTGCCTCCTGATCCCAGGGACCTTGCCATCATCTTTGGAACTCTCTCTCTCTCGCTGTATGTGTGTGTGTATATATATATATATATATATATACACACACACATATACACACACACACACACACACACACTCAGGAAGACCTCAGCACTCCAGCTCTGTTCCCAATGCCCTGATGCCTCACCCTTATACAGGCTTTCAGGGAAAGGGCAGAAGTATGCATATCCAGGCTCCAGTTTCCCATTCTTAGCTGAATCAGGCCACTCACACCATGAACATCCAGACATACTGTCTTTGAGCATTCTGCCCCCCGCCTCCCCACCAAGAACAGCTTTCAGGGTTTGGCTTAACCCTTCAAGTGCTGTGTGGTAACCGGCCCCAAGATGGCAAAGGAGAGAGGCTGGTTACACTAACTCACAGACTCACAGACACAGACACACACACACGCACACACATATATATCGATAGATAGATAGATAGATAGATAGATAGATAGATAGATAGATAGATAGATAGATAGACAGACAGACATATATAAAGGATATGCCATGACCCTATTGAAGCTATCTATGTTATTTTCCACGAATGCATTTTGAACTTATGACATCATGAATGGCGGAGCCACAAGTGATGTCAAAGGTCAAACTACTTAAGGGAGAAATAACGTAGATATTTTCAATAGGGCCTTAGCATATTATTCCATTTATGCAATGTCCTGAGTTTATTTGTTTCTGTTTTATTTACTGTATATGGTTTGTTTTAAAATGCTTACTGTTGGGGTTTTTGGAAGCCCGAGCACCATCTCAAGATGACCTAGTGTTTTTTTGTTTGATGCACATTGCGTCAGCCCGTCATTCCATCAGAATGTGGGTGAAGAGGGTCAGTGTTAGCAGATCGAGTGTTAGAGGATGTGGCCTAATCAGGGAGTGGTATGGTGCGATAGCTGTGAACACATTTCAGACCTAGGTAGTGACAGTAAAAGTTGATGAGTACCGGTCGGGATTGCAGCGATTGGATCTATGTTACGGAGGGAGTTAAGTGGTCACTGTTCACCAGTATTGACAACATTGAACAAAGTTTAGGGGAAAACAAGTATTTTGGAGATATTTAAATGGGAAGAAATAGTTAAGTCAGACCACTCACACCACCATCTATGTTTTTCAAGAGTTTAAAACACAGGAGATTAACTGGAAGTGCTGGAGTGGGAGCTGGCGAGTGAGTGAGCAGTTGAGGTACAGAAATAGAATCGTGCTTCTCATGCCGCTAGAGCCAGCGAATCCTGACTTGCAATGAGAATATTTTTGCCCCTGGAGACCTAGAGTGGAATATTTCTTTCAGTATTTTCATCCTAGGTCTGGAGAGAGCAAAAATATCACTGAAAAGTGCCTTGCAATATACTGGGATATGAGATAAATATCAGGAATATCTTCTTAAGTTGAAAGTTTTATAAATAAAACTGTAAACAAGGGATTTTCTTTTTCAGTCACTGTTTTTGTACTTGTTCTATGAATGGAATGTCTCTAAAGAATGTGTGAAGTAATGCTTGTTAGGTAGCATTGTTATTTATTTATTTTTAGTATTTGTTGACCGGGTAAGTGCACTAGACAAATCCTGCCTATTTTCAGGCACAACCAGGGGGAGGGGGATACAGATGAATGCCAACTGACCTTGAACCAGATTAAGCTGTTTGTGGTATTTTTGTGAATGAGGGAAATTTGGCCAGGACACCGAGGAAATTCCCCTACTCTTTTCGATAAGTGCCATGGGATCTTTAACATCCACCTGAACTACCACCAATCCAGGCAGATGGGACCTCGGTTTAACGTCTCATTCGAAAGACGGCACCTCAGAAGTAGAGCACCCGTCTCATGCTGCACTACAGTGTCAGTACTGGGATATTAACCCAAGTGCCAGATGTGGGAACTGAACCCACAGCCCTCTGATCTCCCAGCCTCAGAGGTGAGTGTGCTACCTATTGAGCCACTGACACTGACAATTACGACATAATGTGGCATGTTCTGTTGCTATAGGTCAGCAGTGATGTATCTAAGTGGTAATATATTGGTATCTAACAGGTGATATCTTGTTATCTTGAAATTTAGCTCAAAGATATCACTAGTTATCTTTATAAATTTATACTTGCACCTTCTTTTTATATCTTAATATCACTGACCTCGAATGAAGATAAATATGATGGCTCAATTCTCAAAGGTTGATACAGGGCTTGCATAAGCCCTGTGTCAAACCCTGTGCTGCGCCGACCCCTCTGACGCACCTTGTGCCAGATTCTCAAAGGTTGTATGCATTTGCAACAATGTACCTCTTTTACAGCGGCTTGCGCCAAATATGTAATACAAACCTGCCCCTAGATGTATGCCTTGCCCCTAATCATGCCACCTTTAAGAAGAGGCACTGCTCCCTCTTTACTGCATGTGCTCATTGTACCTGCTTCACCCCTCCATAGATCTTGACTCCCTCTGCCTTGGCTGCCCTTGGTATCTGGCACCCTGCTCCTTTCAGCCTCCCTTAAACCTATCCCACCACTACCTCCCTCCCTGCCTCCTACAAATAACATCCTTTCAGTTTCAGCAGGATGTAATGATACCCAGCTGGTCTATTTTTTCCTTTTCTGCACCTTATATTGTGATATTACTATGACAGTCTACACATGGGTATTTATCTCCATTTGTATAATTTACACCTTTACGTGCCTTGTACCAATATTTGTCTTAATTTTGTCTCACTTTCTGATTGTGATGTACTGCATATCTCCTGACACTGTATTCTATGTAACTGTATCTCTCTGTGTTGTAGACCTCCCGGGTCATGCCTGAAAATAGTCACTTTCGTGTCTAGTGCACCTACCCGGTTATCAAAAAATAAATAAATAAAAAAATTAAAAAACCCCATAAAAGGGTCCCCAAAGTTAGACCAACAACAGCTGGTTTAACTCACGCTGTATGGTGCATGGGATCAAGAATCTCGAATGCTGGCCAGGAACCACTGCAAGCCCTATGCACTTTGTGTTCGGCGCACCCGGGGCTTACAGCAGTCCAACATGAAGGAGAATCGAACCCAATATCCTCAGTCAGACCATGTCATGTTCTGTTTATACTGTGCTACCGCACCCCAATAATATATATATATAGCTATATATATTATATGTATTTTAAACAGCTGTGCATTTTGCAGAACTTTTTATAACTCTGTTGAAACTATGGGAATTGGGATACTATTTTAAGTAACTTTATTGTTTAGAGCTCTAAAATGGCTGCTGCCAAAAAACTGTCTCTTCCTGCCCGACAGGACATGGGGGAGAGGGGTTTGCTATACTGTGTACTATCCTAGGTCCTTATGGCTGGAGTGTTTAAATGTGCAGCTACCTCCTGAAGCTGAACGTATTCTACTAGGGGATTTCAACATAAACTGGTTAGCATCGGGTGCCAGTGCTTATATAAGACTCCATCTCAGCTGCTAAACTCACGCAAATGGTAAACTCCCCTACTAGGATTAACTACAAGACTGGCACCAGTACCCTCCTGGATTGCGTCCTCACCACTCACCCCACAAGGATTTCTTGTATGACTGTTCTCCCAGACTCTCTCACTGACCACTCCCCAGTCATATGTGCATGGTCTAACAAATTCCTCAAGTCCCCTCCCCAAATTATTGCTAGCAGAGTCCTTCCTCGTGGAAAATTTCCAAATCTCAAACAATACCTGCTTCTGCAAGACTGGCTACCCATCTACGAAGCAACAGATGTTAACTTGGCTCTTGATCACTTCAACTCAATTTTCAACAAAGCTCGTGCCTTTGCCCCCTGCTAAAGGCAAAACAAAATCTCTCTCTAACCCATGGCTCACCGCGGCTCTTCTCTCACAGCTGAAACTAAGGGACCACCTCTGGGCAGTTGCCAGGGCTACTGGCAAACAACTGGACATCCAAAATTACAAACAAGCACGAAATGCCTGCACAAAAGCCATCAGGCTCACGAAATCCACCTATTACAAAGACGCTCTCACCAATACATGGGGAAATGGTCGTGCTTTCTGGGACAATATCAAGGATGTCATGGGGAAGCAGCCAAAAACCTCTCCAGCCATGTTAATGGTTGATGGATCCTCAACCCTTGACCCCAAGGTGATCGCAAACATCTTTAACACGGCTTTTTCACACCTTAGTGCTGTCCTACCCCATGACTTTTTCAAAAATAGGGCCTACTCCCCAAATACCTCAGCCCCACAGTTTAACCATCCCCCTCTTCTACTTCAGGAAGGTAAGGCTGAATGAAGCTCACCGCTATATTACTGCAGCTATCTCTAAATCTAGATCTAGTAGCGACACCCTGGACCTTAAGCTTCTGTTGCTCACCCTCGATGAGGTAATTCATCCATTAACAAAAATCCTAAACCTCTCTCTCAGCTGTGGAAAATTCCCAGACTTATGGAAAACAACCACTGTGACACCTGTCCATAAAAGTGGGGATAAGACGAATCACTCAAATTATCGCCCTATCTCCATACTACCCCCACTCTCTCTAAGGCACTCGAGTGCATTGTGGCTGATCGACTTACCGACCACTTGGATAAATACAATATACCTTGTCCACAACAACACGGTTTCCAGAAAGGTCACAGCACCACCACAGCCCTTCTTGAGTTCACTGGAACTTTGCACAAATCCTTGACAATGGCATTCTCACAGGGGCCGTTTTCGTTGACCTTTCTAAGGCCTTCGATACAGTACACCATGGACTACTGATTGACCGACTCCTGAATACCAGGCTATCACCTGACTCTTCTCTCTGGTTTAAAAGCTACTTAGAAAACCGGTCGCAGAGAGTAAAAATTGCTGATGCTCTTTCTGACACCCCGCCTGTTTGCTCGGGTGTCCCACAGGGATCCATACTGGGCCCCCTCCTTTTCAGCCTTTTCTTAAACTACCTCCCTTACCACTGCTCTGAGCAGATCATACTATATGCTGATGATGCTGTTGTATTCTCCACTCACAGAGATCCTGCAACTCTTCAACACAACCTTCAACTTGGTTTCAGTTCTGTAGAGACATGGTTTCTTAATCATAAACTGGTCCTCAATGAAAAGAAAACCAAATCTATGCTCTTCTGCAGCTCTCATAACCCACACAAGCTACACCACTTGGCTATCTCCACCACCCAGAGGAACACTCTAGGTTAGGTGGGGTCCTTCAAATACTTATGGATACAGCTTGACCCTAATCTCTCCTATGGACCTCACGTAGATAATGTAGCTAGAGCTGCTAATACACGGCTTGGTCTCCTCTACAAACACAGACAACACCTCTTGCCAGAAACTTTGAAGGTTGCAGTCCTGAGGTCTATGATCTCTGTAATAGACTAAGGTCTCATCATTTATGGCTCAGCCACAACCACAACCCTTAGACGCCTCTCAACTGCCTTAAATAAGGCATGTCGACTCATCACTGGTGCTCATCGTCTCACCCACACGTGACCTGTACACCCAGACCGGCTGGCTCCAACTATCAAACCGCATAAAGTTTCTCACCTGCTCCATGGTGAAAAAAATCTACCTTGGCCTTGCATCTGCTGGGGTCTCAATTCTGTTACAACACTGAACCAACAAACGGTGCCTTTGGAGATCCACGCTACAGCTACTGAATGTCCCCCACTGTTACACTTCACAGGGACAACGCTCTTTTGCTTATCGAGCGCCACTCTGGTTCAATGGCCTCAGCTCCACCATCTCCTCTGCCCTGACAATTGGTATGTTTAAAACTAGGCTCCGGGACTATCTCACTACCAACAGCTAATGTGACTACCCAACTTAAGCTTGTGTGCTAACAGATTACTGCTGTAATCTTCTGATTCAAATTGTCTTTTGCAAGGTATATCTTCTGTTACTGCTTTATTTTTCTCTGTAGCAAAGTGTTTCTTACAGGATATATCTTCTCTGAAATTATTACAGGTGGTGCTTTACAGGTTTTACAATTTTATCTAACATTAGGATAAGCTTTCAGGGTTACTGCATTTGTTGTTGACTGATTGTTTCTGCTCTTACCTCCTTGTTCTTTCATCCATGTTTCTTCTTTTTCGGCAGGGAAGGGCCAACCACCCACCCCCATCCCCAACCACCCCACACTACACTCCTTTTATAGGGTACCACAGTTGTGACATTTCCTGTGGCAAAGCAGAAAGGGGCGGATCAGTGGGGCATCCACAAGGTGAGCTCATTTACAGGGGCACTAGTAATTTAACTTGTTATAACAAGTTATGCGAAAACAAAACCATTACTTGCATTTTCTTCCTTCTAATTACTCTGACCAGGTTATAAACCCAGCAACTTATCAGGAATGGATATCATTAACTGCAGGTACTGCGGAACACTTTTCAGAAGGAGAGTCCTACATGCTGGGCCATTGGAGATCTTAGGGCTCAGCTCCGGGCAGCATGGGCAGAGATTGCGCGCTTCAAATTTTATATTCAAGAGGAAATACATTATAAGAACCACCCACCATTTCCCCAACATCCAACAGAAGAACCTCGACCGCAGAGGGTAGTTGGTCCAGGAGGTTGGCAGGTGGTTAGGAGGGGCAAATCGGGTGCCCCATCACTCTGTGCTCTACAACATGTTGCCTCCAAAAACCATATAAACACTACAAACAGGTATCTGCCTCTATCTCTGAAATCAAACAAAGGGGCAGAGGACACTGCAGAGCTGGACACTGCAGCACAGGAGCTAGCACAACAAAACTCGCCCAAATCAGGAACCAAAACAAAAAAGCAAAAAGGAAATCCAAAAAACTTCTGATCATAGGAGACTCCATGATTCGGGAGTTGATACCCATTTCAGCCAGGGATAATGGTCAGATGTCTCCCAGGTACATCAGCGTGGAGAGACACATGACCGCATTCTAATATAGTTCACAAAGCAGGAGAAAACATTGACGCCCTGGTACACATAGGGACTACGATCTCACCAGCCGGCTGGGGTTGTGGGACACCAAGGAACACCTGACCAGGCTGGTGACAAACTATCATCCATTTCATCTGACATCTCCTTCTCTGAGATCCTTCCAGTCTGGGAGGGGGCAGATGGATGGAAGGTCGAGAAGGGAAATAGGGGAGCTAAACATGTGACTCAAGGGCTGGTGCCAGGAAAAAAGACACATATTTGTAGGGAACTGGCAACAGTTCTGGGAGTGAAAGTTCTTTAAATTTGATGGACTGCATCTGACTAAGAAGGGAGTCAGTGCATTGGGGCAGAAGTTTGACGTCTTTGCTGAATATTTAAACTAGCAAATGGGGAGAGGGGTGCAGCACCCCATACGTCGAATGGGAAGAACATCCCACCCCCTCAGCTAGTGGTCAAATAGGGATTCAGCATGTTTGCAGTTCATTTGCATCAACAGGTCAGAAAAAAGGTCTGTCTCCCCATACGATGCACAGGGAAAATGCCAAACCTCACCCAACAATTATCACACCAAAATCTGGCCAATGGAAAATCATGTACACAAATGCTCACAGCTTGGGAAATAAGATCCCAGACCTGCAGGCAATAATGTCAGAGGCTAAACTGGACATAGTAGCAATTAGTGAGACATGGTTTACCAGTAACCACACTTGGGAGACTTCAGTACCTGGCTATGTACTGTTCAGAAGAGACCGAGGTGCAACACGGGGGGTATAGTGGCCCTGTATGTCAATAAAAATATCAAAGCTACAGAAATTCAAAATACACATAAGGAGCCAGAAGAACTGTGGGTCACCCTGGAAACAGGAAATGGGACAGCCATAAGAACTGGGGTTGTCTACAGGCCCCCAGACCAGGGGGAGGACATAGACACATTACTGTTAGAAGATATACAAAACATGACAGCTAAAGGGGAGGTTCTGATAATGGGAGGCTTCAACATGCTGGATACAGATTGGTCAATACTGGCAGGAACATCTGCCAGAACTAGACACATGGTGGATTCCTCAGGGGGAGGGCCTCAAACAACTGGTACAACAACCCACAAGAGACAGGGCTATCCTAGATCCAGTACTGACTAACAGGGAAGGGATCACAGATCTCCAGGTAGAAGGTCACCTGGGGGCCAGTGACCATCACATGGTGTGGTTCAATTTGGCCACTACATCTAAATCATCCCATTCCAAGGCAAAAATATGGGACTTCAGAGGAGCTGACTTTGATAAGATGGCCAACAGAGTTAAGCTAGCCCTGGCAAAAAGAAACACAGGTGAGGGGTACAGGCAAAGTGGGCATTAATAAGGATGCAATACTTGAAGCAACATCCCATTGTGTTAGACAGAAAAGGAAGTGCAAAAGAAGAAGGAAACCAGTTTGGTTCTCAAATACAGTAGCAGAAAAGGTCAGAGCCAAAAGGCTGGCCTTCAGGAAATATAAGAGAACACATGAAGATAGAGAGGCATACCAAACTGCCCTAAGGGAAGCAGGGAAGGCAGTAAGGCAGGCAAAGTCCCAAACTGAGGAAAAACTAGCATGAACAGTAAAAGAAGGTGACAAGACTTTCTATAAAAGTTTAAAGTTTAAAGTTGGACCAGCATAACATTCTGTGGTGATTTGTATATGCAGCCCATGATGCTTTGCATTGTGGGGGCATGTGTGATTTTGTATTTTCTTGAGACTTTCTATAGATACACTGGTGAAAGGAGAAAGTCCAGAGGGGGTATTGCTAAGCTCAAAGGAGAAAAGGGGGCATGTGAGGAGGAGGAGGACCCTGTAAAAGTATCTATCCTAAATAGATACTTTTACCAGTATTTACTGAAGAGAAGGTAGGCAGGGCCCACAGCTCAGCACCACGGACACAGGGGAGGGAGGTGAGCACTACCCTTCACAAAAGAAAGGGCCCTACAAGAGCTGCTAAGCTCAGGTGGACAAGGCAATGGGACCTAATGGCATACATCCCAGGGTACTTAAGGAGCTAAGGTGGAACTAGCAGAGCCATTAGCAGAACTGTTTAGTGAGTCTCTGAGCATGGAGAGGTCCCAGAAGACTGGAGAAGGGCTCATGTGATCCTGTTCCACAAGAGTGGTAGCAGGAGGAGGCAGGGAACTACAGGCCAGTCAGTCTTACCTCAGTAGTGGGCAAGATTATGGAGGCACCTTAAGGAAAGGATAGTGCAACACCTGGAATCCATTGGGGGCACAGGATCCAAGACAGCATGGGTTTACAAACGAAGGTCCCGTCAAACTAATCTCATAGATTTCTTTGACTTGGTCAACCAGAGTGGTGGGACCAAGGGGAGCAGTTGATGTCGCTACCTTGACTTCAGCAAAGCTTCACACTGTTCCATCACAGAAGATTGATAAACAAGCTGGTAGGCTCGTGTGATGAAGTTGGTCAACTGGGTGGCAAACTGGTTGACGGACAGAAAACAGAGAGTGGTGGTAAATGGTATACAGTCAGAAGAGATGCAAGTCACAAGTGGGTACCTTCAGGGATCAGTCCTGGGGCCAGTCCTCTCAATATCTTCATATCAGTGACACTGCAGATGGACTGTATGGTAAGGTTTGCCTGTTTGTAGGTGACACCAAGATCTGCAACAGAATAGATGATCCAGATGGGGTGGGCAGAATGAGAAGAGATCTGGATAAACTAGCAAAATGGTCAGAAGAGTGGCAACTGGGATTTAATGCAAAGAAGTACAAGATCATGCACATAGGGAAGAGAAACCCTGAAGCCACCTATAGGCTGGGAGGAGTTGCTGGCAGTCACAAAGGAAGAAAGAGACTTGGGCATCATCATCACCGATGACCTGAAATCATCCAAGCAGACTCTAAAGCAGTAGGTAAGGCTATGGGGATGTTAGGTGTATTAGTAGGGTATCAAGGTGGGAAGAGGGAGGAATAACCTCTTACAAGACACTGGTTAGGTCCTATCTGGAGTACTGCGTGCAGTACTGGAGGCCACACCTTCACAAGGACATTAACCAAATTGAGGCAGTCCAGAGAAGGGCAACCAAAATGGTGCAGGGACTGCATCAAAAGACATATGAGGACAGATTAACGGAGCTCAATATGTATACCCTTGAGCAAAGGAGGGAGAGAGGTGATATGATTGAAACATTCAAACACCTTAAGGGCATTAACAAGGTGAAAGAGTCTAACATGTTTAAATATAAGAAAAATAACAGGACAAGAGGACACAGCATGAGAATAGAGGGAGGCCGATTAAGGAGGAATGTGAGGAAATTCTTTTTCACAGAAAGAGTGGTGGATGCATGGAATGGCCTACCTCAGGAAGTGGTGGCTATGAATACAGTGCACAGCTTCAAACAGTCATGGGATAGGCATAAGGGAGCAATACAGACAAATATGGATACATAGGTCATTGACAGTGTAAAGGTGTGTGGCACATTCATAAGGTAGAAAAAATGGGCAGACTGGATGGGCCTTGTGGTCCTTATCTACCGTCAACCTCTATATTTCTATGTTTCTCCACTTCCCTGCCTGCTCTAGTGGTCCCCCCCTCCCCTCCTCACTGGATTCTACCCTCACATCTTGGTATACCCAATGCTGCACTTTTACCCTCTCCCCACCCTACCACATTCCTTCTCCCCATGACTCTGGCACTTCTTATGTCTTGTCTGTGTAACCTCCAGGTGGCACTATCCCAAGGGCTACTACCCCTGCCTGCTTGACTACTGACAGGTTGAGGGGCCTAGATTCTATGGCGGGTGCCTCCACCAGAGGTCAGGGTTTGTAGTGGTTAGACTAGCTTGGTCACAACCCTCTGGGACACTAAGACCCCCTTTTATTCCCTCTAGTGGCTCACACAATGCACAGAAGTTACAGTCCCAATACCCCACATGTACACACTGTTCATTCGTAAAGTACCACTTACCCTCGAGACTGATTCTGAGGTTCGTCGCTGGGGACCCCCTGTAAAATAAGGTTAATCAACATACACAAACCAATGCAGTGTTTGATACGTAGGTACTGACACTTCAGACAGTTTAAAGTTTAGCAACATCAAATATGGTTTATTTAGGGGGAATAAAACACGGGAAGGGGAGATCAGGTTAATTGGCAGAATTAAATCACAGTACTGTGCACACATACAGGGTCTGAAAAGTCACACTCTGGGTACCCAGGTTGGGGGGGGCTAGCCAGGTCCATTGCCTGGGGTTGGCTGGCAGGTGCAGATGGAAAGGGCCCTGTAGAAGAAAATATATGCACAACACCCAATTGTAATCCGGAGCCGGATGGCTCAGTCCATGAAGACGTGAAACAACAATAATTAGATGACACACTTGTAATTGAAAACAGGCTGCAGGGGAATACTCTGATTTGTACTCACAATACCCAAGCTGAGAACCAGATGGTGGATGTTCTTCTGGGTTGCCAGAACAACAGGGCATGGAGACAAGGTCCTTGTGACTGGACCCCACTGCAGTAGATAGGAAACGGATTTAGTCCGAGACAAGCTGGGGTTTGCTTCCAGCTTCAACACACAACACACAGCACAGGGGATTGAAAATAGTGATTCCCCACAAGCACTATGCACATTCATATGTAAAAGGAAAGTACTATACCAGGCAGACTGCTCCTAGATCCCGATCGCAATTACTGCAAAATACCCGGGAGCACACACAGTAGCTTCAGTTCCTGACAGATCGAGCGTGATTCAGCAATTTCTCCAGTCTTCTACAGGGTTAGCCTGGTGCCTACCTTTCAGACTTCCTTCTTTCTCCTCACAAGTCCAATTCAGTCCGAACTAGTGCTTACAACAGCTGCAGGCCGTACCTCAGGGCCTCACACGCACTTCCCGCGTGAAACTATACACCGTAGAAGCACAGAGCTCCTTCTCTCTTCACTGTCACAACTGATCTGATCTTTCCAGTCACAGAGCAGGGCATTTCCTTTAGCTTCACACCATTCTGTTGGCTGGATCGGCTGTCACTCACAATAAGACTCCCTCTGTTGGTGAAAAAAGGTGCCACGGTCAAAATTACATTTCCAAGAGCCACTACTCATACAATCCCCTTGTGGCTGGCTCAAGATTGAGAATCCAAGTTCTAATTCGTCCACAGGCTCCATTTTAAGGCCTCCCTATCATCCTGATTGGTCCAAGTCAGCAATTCAGGACCAAAATGAAAGAGCTAGACTGAAACAGTTCATGCTGAAATAAAGACAGGTTAGACAAACTACATTTTCTGAGTCACTCTAAATGATTTCTGGCAAACAGTTAAATCTTTCAACAAGGCTCCCTCTGCACATGTAGCGATGGCAAAAATGGAGCGAATTGGCAGCAGCTTGGGCAGGATTCAAGCATTAAATACACAGTCCCCCCATACAAACTAAGTCTGCAAGCAAGCAGCTCTTAAAGAGACAGTACGTGGAGGCTCAAATAGTACTCACTTGGAACCACATTTAAACAGTTCAGACACCGAACACCACCCAGACTTGGAGCATTCAGGCAAGCTCCTGGAAGACTTTTGGGAACCCCCATTTGCAGGGGGGGGTTACATCTGTTTTCTCTGACAAATGCCGCTGGCTGCCTTGCTTACAATGTTACCCTTGAATTGTATTAATCTGTAATCTGTTTGCAATATTCACATTGTTGCAATGTCTGTCTTGATGGTCCGCATAATTTGTATTTCTCTGATGTGGAACCTTTGTAAAAGAGCCTTGGCTCAAAGGTATTTGTAATCCTAGACTTGATAAATAAATATAAATAATAAATAAATAAAAACTTGTGGAACCATGTTTGAAGTTTTAACTTTCTCTTTTTCAAGTTTTCTCCTACGTGGAGGTTTTGTTTTTCAGCTGGGGTGCACCTACAGAGTTGGAAAATAGTGCCTGTATAAAATATGTCTGGAACCACTTGTAGAGGGTATGGCTGCAGCTTAAGCCTGAGGGCTCCACCACTTGCAGTCCGTATCCACTACCATCACCTGCACGGCACAGCCCAACTTCAACTATCTTGGGGAAGCTCTTTCAGCAAACATACCTGGGAACCAAACCCAATGAGCAATAGCTCCCCAGCGCTCATCTTTGCACAGAAATGGCCTCCGCTCTCAGAGTCGCTTTGACTCGCAGCCGTCGCAGTCACCATCACAAGCCACTAGCCATGATGGAGGTACACACATTAGCCTCATAGAATCTGGAACGAGCTCAAATCACTTACCCACTCTGTCCAGAAGCTCAATAACAGTATTGATGATTTTAGAAAGGACCCGAAGGATATGGTGCATAGAACTGCTGATCTGGAGACTTGGCTAACACAAATGACTGAACAGACAGACCTGCATGAAAGGCCCTACTCTCTATACTGCTAAGAAATGCAGCTCCATCAGTGCCAAGAAGACATGGAAAACAGAGACAGAAGGCTAAATATTATAATTCATGGGAAGAGTCCCATGATCCCCTTTTTACAAGAGTTATTATGGGAAGTGCTGCACCTAACCCTTGAGTAAGATCTGGAAATGGAGTGAGCCCATAGAGCTCTGGCTAAAAAGTCCACCACACCGGACGAAGACCCAGGTCAGTTATCTGTTTTTTCTGCTTCTCTACAAAGTTATTCTGCCTACAGACTGGGTAGCAAAGGAGGTGAAGTATCAGCGCCACTGCTTATACATAGAAACATAGAATGTAATGGCAGATAAGGACTGCCAGGCCTATTCAGTCTGCCCTTTTTCTCCTTTCTTATACCCAAAGCCTCAGATCCGACTTAATCTCTGGCCTCTTCTCCTTCTTCGAACCCCCAGGGAACACCTATGTCTGTCCCATGCAGTTTTGAATTCTCCCACTGCTTTTGCTCCCACCACTTCTGCTGGTAAGCTGTTCCACGCCTCCACTACCCTTTCTGTGAAGAAGTACTTTCTCACGTTGCCCCTTAGTCTACCCCCTTCCAGTCTCATGTTGTGTCCTCTTGTTTTTGAGCATCTTTTCATTTTAAAGATGCTGCCGTCTTGTACCTTATTTATTCCTTTTATGTACTTGAAAGTCTCAATCATGTCACCCCTCTCCTTCCTATACTTTGAACCAGATTACTGCTTGGAGCTGCAGTTCAAACATAAACAAATCTATGGGGTGCAGAAACAGCTGAAAGAAGCAAATTAAGGACCACCTCACTTTCCCCACCAAACTAACCATATACCAAGGGGATAAAGCACAGACTTTCTCAACACTTACTAATGCTGCCCATTGCTGAAAAAAAAATTGGGGTTACAGTTCCTCACAATGAAGCAGAGCAGCTGGAAAGAGTCCTGCAGCAGGCTGTGTGGATTCCAACTACAGGCAACAAGCATGAGATTTACACCTCATCTGACCTTGCTGCCCAGAGACTATACCCCCTTGAAGCAGAACAAGCACCACGTATCTTCTGTGGAGGGCACCTGAACATGCGAAGAGAACTTGTAAATGGTGGTTTCCCACCATTGCAGGTACACTCATGCAACTCCTTTTTTCCTCCTACAGATCAAGCTTTTCTGTTCACCCCTAATGCTGTGTTGCGCTACCACATAGACTAGAACACAGACTATGGACTGCCAGACTGTCAGTACTGGAACTATGTGACTGCTGTTACCTTCCTTGTTGTGTTACTATTTGTATTTTTGTTCTATTATAAGGTGGAACAGCATGCCAGGATACTCCTAAACATTGTTTGCTTGTACATGTATAGCCCACCCTTGCAGTGAGAGGCTCTCATAGACCAAGAAGGGTATTGAACACAAAAACCAAATTCTACCGTCAGCTCCTGGACCAGTTGTATCTGTACTCTCACCGGGATGCATAGCATCTCCCCCTTCTAAGCTCACTCTCTGTGTATGAATCATGGTGGCCTGACGATAGTGTACTGGGCCACAATCTTGGTGCCCTCCCCCCGAGAGGGGTCTGTATAAGTGGGGGAAGACATCACGCTCTGAGATGGGTAACCTCAAAGAGGTTGGGTGCCTTAACATGCAACAACATGGGGGGTAGCTGAGGGTATTTTGTTCTGTGACTCCTAATGCAGTCTACACTAACAAGTGCCAGACTGATGGCCATGTACTTCTTGTTATTGTTCTAGACACTTTTTGGAACTGCCCCCCACAGGGCACGATGGGGACAGGAATGTATCTATCGTGCCCCATGTAAGGGAGATTTGATGGCTGAGAAGATGTTAATGTATTAATTCTTCTAAGGGTTTCCTACCTCCCCCCCATGACCTATCCAGGGTTTCAGGCCCCATTATTTTCACTAAGGGGGGTCGGTGCACTGGGGTTTGCAACCACAGACACATCCACTTACACATGGACCCTTGCACCCCTGACACTGGGTCTGTCATGCAGCCGAAAACATTGAGCAGGACTCCCAGCAACCAATCTGCATGTGCTGTGACAAGAAGGCCCACGCTTACCCTAAGGCCTCAGAATCATCCATTCTGGGCAGCCAGCTGCATCCACCCAGTTGGCGTTCACTATGGATGAGAAGAAACCATCAATTTCCTTTTTTTTTTTTAACTCTTTATTTTCAACTTTTTAATTTTACAGACAGGTACAAAAAAGAAAATGTACAACATACCACGTTCTAAATCAATAAAAAAGAAATACATACCATAAAGAAACACTTATAAATGTTCCTGCCAGTTCATCACTTATTTCTTTCCACACCTCTGTACACTTCATGGGGTTTACCTCTAGTATCTCCAGAATATATGAGTTTCAAAACCATTTCTATACTATGGGATAAAATCTGGTTTGATCAAAGAAATATATACGACCCATCTCCTCCAGAATATCTCAAACTGATCCCTTCTTTTATTCACTATGGCTATCAAGTGCTCCATCCCATAGATTCAAATCGTTATAACTCATGCCACTGGTCTATAGGTGGAGGAGCAGAGGAATGCCAATTTTTCGTTATAACCTTCTTTGCTGCCAGTGTGCATATGCGCACTAGTTTCCTTGTGATGGGGTCCCAGTAATTCTGCGGCAGTGAGGAGAATAAAAATATTTGGGGTGTGAGCTGAGGGAATAGTGGAAATATCTCTCTCAGAGCCACAGACAGTTCATTGAGGAAGGGTTGCAGGTTTAGGCAGTGCCAGAATATATGCTCATGTGTGGCATTAGAACTACCACAGTGCCTCCAGCATATAGCAGTTCTATGTTCAGAGTATTTTGAATGGATGGCAGGGATTCTGAAATATCTGTGTGTTATCTTCCATGAGAATTCCCCCCAGGTCAGAGAGACCATTCCAACCTGTAGGTGTCTCAGGTGAAGATCCCAGGTGCCTTCATCAAGGACCATATCTAAATCCTGTTCCCAGGTGCCCTTAAGTCACAAGAGAGAGAATCCTCTCTTAAATCTAGTAATGTCTGGTATAGGTATGAGATTATATGCATGACAGCTGCCTTGCCATCGTGGGCTAGGAGTAACTGCTCCATTATCTGAGGTAGTGTATTGTCTTGCCTGGTCCCTCCCATTAATGACCTGATGAAATTGGTTACTTGTAATACTCTAAACTGATTTTGTGGTCTGATATCATATATAGTCCTTAATTCCTCAAGCGAGTATAGCCCACCTTTGCCAATGAGGTGGCAAACTAAATGTAGCCCCTGCCTCTCCCATCTCTGGAAGCCATGGTCCATATGAGCAGGTAAAAAGGCATGGCATGATGGGAGTTATCTGAGCTGAGTTCAGATTGGATCTCCAGATGCGGAGAGTATTGATGGTGTAGGGGTTCTCAGTTATTTCTGACAGAGTGGGAGCTGGACTTTGCAATAATAGCTTGTTTATGTTAGTCAAGTCCTCTTCCTCCCTTATCTCTATGTCTCTCCACTTAGCTTGATACTGAAGTTGAAGCCAATGTATCACTACTCTGAGCTGAGAGGCCCGATAGTAGGCCAGGAAGTCCGGCAGTGCGAGTCCACCTAGATTTTTCGGTAACTGCAACACCAAATATTTTATTCTAGGCTTGTGTGCGTTCCACACAAATCTGTAGATTTTTTTATTCGGTTCTCTTAACATGATATCCAGTATAAGTATCGGAAGTGTCTATGCTAGTGTAACCCCCCTACAAATGGGGGTTCCCAAAAGACTTCTAGGAGCTTGCTTGAATGCTCCAAGCCTGAATGGTGTTTGGCATTTAAGCCATTTATCAGTGAGTGTTTTTAGAGCCTCTGGTACTGTCTCTTTAAGAGCTGTCTGCTTGCAGACATAATTAGTTTGTATGGGGGGACTGTGTGCTTCTCTGAGTACCACTCGAGCTGCTGCCAATTCACTTCATTTTGCAGTCACTAGAGTGCAAAGGAACCTATCTGAAAGATGTAACTGTTTGCCAGAAATTATTTAGAGTAATAATGAAATTACAGTTTGTCTAACCTGCTTTCTTTGCAGTCAGAACTGTGTCTGCTAGTTCCCATTCTAGTTTTGAACTGCTGAACTGGACCAATCAGTGTGGGGTAAGCTAGCTCTAAAATGGTGCCTTGACGAATCAGAACTTGACTCATAATCTGAGCCAGCCACAAGAGGATTGTATGGGCAGTGACTCTGGGAGATGTAGTTTAGACTTCAGTGCCTTTTGGACCAACAGCAGCAGTCTATGTGAGTGACAGCCAATCCAGTCAAGAACTGGGAGGAACTCAAAGGAAATGCCCGGTTTTGTCGGTTGGAGTTCAGTTGAGCTTTGGCAGTGAAGAAGGAAGAGCCCTGTGCTTTTTCAGTGTGCAGTTTTAGTCAAAAACGTGTAAGGCCCAGAGTTCGGTCTGCAGCTTGTGTAACAGCTTGTTAGGACTGAATCCGTCCTGTGAAAAGAATCAAAGGATCTCTGAAGAGTAGAAACCAGGCTCACCCTGTAGAAGACTGGAGAAATTGTTGAATTACACTCGGTCTGTCAGGAACTGAATCTGCTGTGTGTTCTCCCGGTATTGTGCAGTAATTGCGATCGGGATACAGATGCAGCCTGCCTGGTGTAGTGCTTTCTTGTATATGGATGTGTGAAGAGGTTTGTGTACCTCAAGTGAGCCCTGCTGACATTGAAGGACCCTATCTTATTTGGAGGTCGTGAGTACTAATTCAGGGTCGCCCTGTTGAATTGCCACATTAAATCCAAATGGAATTACTGTACTGCTGACTGTTTAATTCTCCTTTTCTCTGTGTGAAAGGGCCCTACCAGCTGCCACGGTTTGACTAGCCACTAGGGCTTGGGTACCCAGGGACAGTAACTGAGAGGGATAGGCCTGTGCACAGAGCCATAGGTAGATTATTAGAGTGATAAGCTAATTAACCTGATTCCCCTGTCCTTGTTATATCCCTAAATAAATCAGAGCTGCTTGTTTCAGCAAAGTTATACTGCCTGAGGTATTTGTCTATGTTAAAGTACTGTACTGTGATTGTTGCACTGTATCTCATTTCACAGGAGGTCCCAGTCGGAACCAGACCTGGGGTAAGTGTATACTGTGAAGGTAATTCTGATATATTGTGTGGGCCACTAGTGGGAAGAAAGGGGTTGCAGTGTCCCAGAGGGCTGTGACCAAGTTAGTTTAACTATTGCAAACCCTGACCTCTGGGTGGAGGCACCCGCCATTGGATCCAGGCCCTCAACCTGTTAGTGGCAAATCAGGCAGGGGTAGTAGCCCTGGGATAGCACCATCTAGGGGTTACATCTTGGAGGCTCACCGCTGGGATTGTGTGTCCTCTAGTGGCCATATTTACGAACCACTGTTAAGAAAAAATGGGTACCCGACAGAGTGGCTGTGCACCGCTGGTGGAGTGGTGTACTGGGAGGAGATCGACCCCCAAATGCTATGCTTATCCTGGACATCCCCCTGGGTATCAATACGGACACTGTGCAGGGAGTACTTTCCAAGGTGGAAGGTTTACAAAACCCTGTGGTGGTGGGTCGGCATGCTAATCTGCTCACCCACACTTTCCTGGCCCTAGTAGAGTTTAAGGATCCCATAGATAGCTCCAAAGTGCCACAGACCATTACCCCAGAGGGAGCCCTCACTGCTTGGAGAGTGATAACTAAGGACAGTAAAGACCCGGGGGGGAATCAGCCCCCACCACTATCTGAAACTTTTGAGGAGAAATTTGCTGAATGGTTGCTGGGAGAGGGGAAAACTGTGGAGGACTTGAAGAAACTATTCTTGCCACCTGGGGGTGTTCCTCCCCCAACACCCTCTCCTGCTCCAGTGCCCGTAATGGTGGCTGAACCAATGCAGACTCCTATTTCTGCACCTGCCATTAGTCACGACTCTTACCGAAGGTTGAGGATCTTCTCTGGCACCCTCCCACCCCCAAGGGAGGATGACTGGGAGACCTGGATAGACTATGTTGCCCCATGCCTAGGAATGGCAATGCTCGGAAGCGGTGCTAAAGAGGGTTAGTGAGAGCCTCCGAGGTCCTGCCCTGGCTACCATCCGTGCTAAACGGGCCAGTAACCCTGAAGCGACTGCACAGGCCTATCTTGAGGCCTTGGAGAATGTATGGGAGCCCAGATTCTGATGAGGACCTATGGTGGAGAGTAAGAAATGCACAACAGTACCAAGGGAGTTGTTGTCTGTGTATGTCTCTCGGCTGGAAAAATTGTTGCAAGAATGCCTCAGAAAGGGTAGTTTGCCAGCGATTGAACTGGACCGAACCAGACTGGACAGAATCCTTAAGTCTGCCCCTTCTCAGAACTGCTGCTTCAGTTACGCCTGGCAAATCGACTGAATCCCCACCTCCTATGATGAGTTAATGAGAGAAATTCGAGGAGTTGAGAAAGGCGACCGGGAGGTACCTGCACCAACAGCTGTACTCACCCAGTGACTGAGGGTGACCCATCAAGTGAAGTTCAGGGCAGAGGTTGACAGTCAATGAGTGCTCTGACAAGGAAAAGATATGCCACAATGGAGCGAACTGTTGAGAGAGATCGGGAATTCAAAACAGTCCCTTTATGAAGGCCACGCCTGCAAGTGAGCCCTGACCTATATCCGACTGCATCTGCTATGGGGTGGGGTACCCACCCGTGTATCTCCTGCTGATAACAGCTCCAAACTCAATTCCTTGACCATGGAAGTGGAGAAACTGACGAGATGTCTCCAAATGCTTATCACGCCAAGAGACAGAGATGGCACCCAGGTTTCCAGTTAGTAATACCCCGCCCTGGCTCCCAGTGTGGCGCCTCGGCCAGCTCAAACTCCAGAAAGTATGTTTTGCTATAATTGTGGGAAAGATGGGCACATGAAAGGGAATGCCAGTCCCAAAAGACACTGACAAAGTTGCATATAGGCTACAAGGAGAGCTTGGAGAAGAAATCAGTGGTTAAGAGGTGCGACATGATCCCAGTGAGGGCACCAAAATGCTAATTCACGTCCTTTGTGGCAAGGTCAGTTGCCCAGGCCCCACTACCGCCTCTCCAGACTGGTCCAGAATAGTGGGTCCCTCCATGGAGACCACTGTAAAGGTGAATGGAGTGTCTACAAGAGCTGTATTAGACAGTGGCTCCCAAGTGACAATTATGTTCCAGGATTGGTATCAGAAGCATTTGTCAGACGTACCCTTACAACCATTAGAAGGACTGCATGTATGGGGGTTAAGTGAGAAGGCCTACCCCTATTCCGGGTATATCCGAATTTGGCTGTCTTTCCCCACCTCCGTGGCTGGAGTGGCCGAACAAGTAGAGACCCTAGCCTTAGTGTGTCCCCCACTGGGCTGTATGATGGTGTCCCTTTGTTGATTGGAACAAATGCTCATATGTTCGGAAGGCTGGCACAGTTGTGTTATGAAAACAGGGTCAAAGACTAGTAGAGCTTTAAGAGTTCGGCTTTAATTAAGAAGGCCTATGAGGCACAGAGAGATGCTGAAAAACAGAACCAGAGGAACCGGTCGGAATTGTATGGAAGAAGGATCCTGAGTCTCTGATCCTGCGCCAAATGCCCAGTGTACCTTACAGGGAGAGGTCCGTATCAGAAAGGATGTTAAGAATAAAATATTATGTTGGATGCACCAGGCGATGGGAAATTGCCAGAGGGACTGCTGGTCAAGCTTAGTATTTTGCCCGCTAGAGCCCATGCTTATGCCAGAAGGGTAATGGTCCAAGTTCATAATGTGTCTGAAAGAGACATTCGAGTAAACAGAGGTTGCATCCTGGCTAATGTGCATTGTGCAGACACTGCAGTGCTACAGCAAGAGTTCAAGGAAGAATGACAGAGTAACGCCTGACTTGTTTGATTTCGCGACTCCCGCTGCCAGCTGAATGGAAAGTGAGGATCAGTGAGAAGCTTGCCCAGAGAGACCAGGTGTTTTCTTTAAAGGAATGGGATGTAGGATGATGCAAGGAGCTGAGCACAATATCCGCTGCATGACGAAAGACCATTTCGTGGAGAGGTCTCGACGCCTGGCACCTGCTGACATAGATGATGTGAGACGGCATCTGCAAGAGATGTTAGCTGCTGGTGTAATACAAGAATCCAGAAGCCCTTATGCTTCCCCATTGTGGTAGTGAGGAAAAAGAATGGAACAGTAAGGATGTGTGTGGATTATCGCACCTTAAACCGTGGACTATCCTGATCAGTACACAATGCCCGCATTCAGGATGCTTTGGACTGCCTAAGCGGGAGCAAGTGGTTCTCTGTGCTGGATCTCCGCAGTGGGTACTACAGATCCCGATGGCCCCAGAGGACCGTGGAGAAGACGGCCTTTATCTGTCCGCTGGCTTCTATGAATTCATGAGGATGCCTCAAGGGATTTCAGGTGCCCCAGCCACTTTTCAACGATTGATGGAGCGTGCAGTGGGGACATGAACTTACTAGAGTGCCTGGTATACCTAGATGATGTTATTGTGTTTGGCAGCTCACTGGAGGAACATGAGAGCAGATTATTTAAGGTATTGGACCGACTGGAGGACTTTGGCCTTAAACTGTCCATTGATAAGTGTCAATTCTTTCAAACATCAGTAAAGTATGTGGGACACATAGTATCCACCGAGGAATAGAGACCGACCCAAGTAAAGTTGAGGCCTTGACCACCTGGCCACAGCCCAAAATCTAAAAGAACTGCAAAGATTCCTGGATTCTGTGGTTATTATCGGCGCTTCATCAAGGACTATTCAGAGTGATCGCCTTTACTTAACCTTACTCAAGGGTATCCCCAACCCACAAAAATACCAAAAGTCAGCGTCCCTCAAGACTGAAAGAGTGTATTTTCATCCGAGGAAGTATTTGGGGCCCGCTGGACCCTGATTGTGAGACTGCTTTTCATGAGATCATATATCAACTTACCCATGCTCCAGTGCTGGCCTATGCCGATCCAAGAAAACCATGTCCTGCACACTGATGCTAGCTTGCAAGGGTTGGGGGCTGTGTTGTACCAAGAGCACGAGAATGGCCTGAGACCAGTGGCCTTTGCCAGTAGAAGCCTGACCCCATCCGAAAAGAACTATCCTGTACATAAGTTAGAGTTCCTAGCTTTGAAGTGGGCTATTGTTGACCAATTCCATGAGTACTTGTATGGGGCTAAAATACTAGTAAAACTGACAATAATCCTTTGACCTATGTGCAGACCTCAGCTAAGTTGGATGCCACTGGCCATAGGTGGCTTTCTGCATTATCTACATATGACTATGCTCTCGAATACCAGCAGGTCTGAACCACATAGATGCTGATGCTCTCTCCCGGAGGCCTGTTCCCAGAATGATTGGGTCCGATTGGCAGAACCTGACATTCGGGCACTCTGCCGAAGTTGACAGGGAGGAACAATGTCCACAGACGCAGTGGACTGCATGGTGGATTGCTTGGGAGCCTCTGAGAATTGCATACCTGCTGCTTATTGCCACTTTTCTGCATAGACATTGGTGCACTGCCTCAGCTGGACAATGACAGTATTCGGCGGGCTCAATCCCGATCCCATGATCAAAGCAGCTTTAGAAGCCCTCTATGCAGGAAAAGATGTGTCCAAATTACGCTCCACTGATTTGAGAACTGCACTGTTATACAAAGAAGGTCCTAAGTTGAAACTGATCAATAAACTGTTATACAGAGAAACAGTAGACAGAGGGGACAAGTAGACAAACAACAACTAGTGCTGCCCACTGCCTTTCGAGACTCAGTGACTGAGGTCCTTGCACAACCACATGGGGCACCTTGGTATAGACAGAACACTTGACTTGGTGAGATCCAGATTCTATTGGCCTAAGATGGGGGCTGATGTGGAGCAACACATTCGAACTTGTAGTCGCTGCTTACAGAGGAAAGCTTTGCCCAGAGGGCTGCCCCTTGTTAACATCACCACCAGTGCACCCATGGAGCTGGTCTGTATTGATTTTCTGAGTTTGAGTCAGATCAAAGAAATATCAGTAATGTGCTGGTGGTCACTGACCATTTCACGAGATATGCCCAAGCTTTCCCCACCAAAGACCAGAAAGCATCCACTGTGGCCAAAGTACTTGTAGAAAACTTTTTGTTCACTATGGGGCTCCACAAAGAATCCATTCTGATCAAGGGAGACTTTGAGAGTCGTCTGATCAAAGAGATGCTTTCTCTGTGGGGAGTCTGAAAGTCCAGAACCACTCCTTACCACCCCAGGGGGACCCACAGCCTGAACGTTTCAACCGACTTTGCTAGATATGCTAGGCACTGCACCCAAAGGACAAGCCTAGATGGAGCCAACAAATTAGCACCCTGGTACATGCTTATAACTGCACCAAAAGTGATGCCACTGGATTCTCCCCACCGCCTGATGTTTGGAAGAGAAGCTGACTACCAGTAGATGTGTGTTTTGGGGTCTCTCCTGATGGAGTTCAAGCTGACAACTATTTACAGTATGTGCAAAGTTAAAGGCCCAGCTAACTCATGCGTACCAACTGGCTCAAACCATGGCTGCCAAAATCTGGCAACAAAGAAAGGTATGATAAAAGGTGAAAGCACAGGAACTCCAGGAGGGAGATCGGGTATTGCTAAGAAATCTGGGACTGCATGGCAAGCACAAGATTGCTGACAGATGGCACCATCTCCCTCACATTGTAGTGGGCAAACTAGATGATCTGCCAGTGTACAAAGTAAGGCCTGAGAATAATTCAAAGATGTAAAACAATGCATAGAAATCATTTACTCCCATTGGACAAATCTTAATTGAGTCTGAGCCCTAGAAGATGCCCCCTCTGGACCAGTGACTAGAGCTGCTGCTAAGAAAGATCAAGAAAGTCTGCACCTACAGAAGCAAAGTTAAAGTGTTCCCTCCACAAGTCCCAGTTGAGCATGACTGTCAGTCCATATCGGAAGAAAGTGAGAGTGACTTTGAATACTATCCTTCTTACGAACTGAGTCAATTGTTTCGGGGCAATCCCCTAGTCAATACTGGAGACAAAGCTGGGCCTTCTGGACTGTCTAAGCCCCCAGCTTCATCCCTGGAGCCAATGCTCTCAGAAAGTGAAGTGCAAAGCATCAGATCAGATGAAATGGAATCATTGTGCATGGTTGAACTGTTTGAGCTTTCAGGGGAGGAAAATGATAGATTGGGGCAGACTGGTGATACACCGAACAAGAAGAGTATTTTGAGTGCCCTGACAGTCCACTGCCAGTGTCCGAAAGCTCCATGCGAGCCAAATGTTGTGGACTCAGAAACTGTAACTCCTGGAGCTGAAAGTGCCCCAAGTTCTAGCCTCTCTACCCCCATGGAGACTCCCTGACAAGTGAGGACAATGCTGAAAATGAGGCTCAGAGTGCAGAGACTATAGCAGTTCCCCTAGAAAGACTGGTCGAGCTGTAAAGCCTGTGGTGCACCTCAGTTATGATTCACTTGGGAGGCCTGTGGACTTGCCTCTCAATGTTGTCCATAAAGGAGTGTATGTGTCCCGAGCTCATTGCCCAAACTGAGCATCAGTGCTAACTCCAAGTTACTTGTGTTGCCCTCTAAGTATGGTGCCTGCCCCATCCAGCCCCAAGGTAACTGATAGGGAAGGTCCCCTCTCTTCAGGTTTCATGTACAAGAGGTAATAACTTGAGTTATGGTACAATGTGTATATATACTGTGTAAAGAGTGACGTACTGCAATGTTTCAGAAATGTGTTCTTGGTAAAATCATATATTGACTGATGATTACATATGCGAGCCTAATGCAAATGTATATGGTTGCAGTTGAAACTTATGGGTACTTTGCTTGACGCTGGACGCCAAGCTTTCCCAGGCCAGGAAGGTGTAACCCCCTACAAATGGGGGTTCCCAAAAGACTTCTTAGAGCTTGCTTGAATGCTCCAAGCCTGAATGGTGTTTGGCATTTAAGCCATTTATCAGTGAGTGTTTTTAGAGCCTCTGGTACTGTCTCTTTAAGAGCTGTCTGCTTGCAGACATAATTAGTTTGTAGGGGGACTGTGTGCTCTCTGAGTACCACTCGAGCTGCTGCCAATTCACTTCATTTTGCAGTCACTAGGAGTGCAAAGGAACCTATCTGAAAGATGTAACTGTTTGCCAGAAATTATTTAGAGTAATAATGAAATTACAGTTTGTCTAACCTGCTTTCTTTGCAGTCAGAACTGTGTCTGCTAGTTCCCCATTCTAGTTTTGAACTGCTGAACTGGACCAATCAGTGTGGGTAAGCTAGCTCTAAAATGGTGCCTTGGACGAATCAGAACTTGGACTCATAATCTGAGCCAGCCACAAGAGGATTGTATGGGCAGTGACTCTGGGAGATGTAGTTTAGACTTCAGTGCCTTTTGGACCAACAGCAGCAGTCTATTGTGAGTGACAGCCAATCCAGTCAAGAACTGGGAGGAACTCAAAGGAAATGCCGGTTTTGTCGGTTGGAGTTCAGTTGAGCTTTGGCAGTGAAGAAGGAAGGAGCCCTGTGCTTTTTCAGTGTGCAGTTTTAGTCAAAAACGTGTATAAGGCCCAAGTTCGGTCTGCAGCTTGTGTAACAGCTTGTTAGGACTGAATCCGTCCTGTGAAAAGAATCAAAGGATCTCTGAAGAGTAGAAACCAGGCTCACCCTGTAGAAGACTGGAGAAATTGTTGAATTACACTCGGTCTGTCAGGAACTGAATCTGCTGTGTGTTCTCCGGGTATTGTGCAGTAATTGCGATCGGGATACAGATGCAGCCTGCCTGGTGTAGTGCTTTCTTGTATATGGATGTGTGAAGAGGTTTGTGTACCTCAAGTGAGCCCTGCTGACATTGAAGGACCCTATCTTATTTGGAGGTCGTGAGTACTAATTCAGGGTCGCTCCCTGTTGAATTGCCACATTAAATCCAAATGGAATTACTGTACTGCTGACTGTTTAATTCTCCTTTTCTCTGTGTGAAAGGGCCCCTACCAGCTGCCACGGTTTGGACTAGCCACTAGGGCTTGGGTACCCAGGGACAGTAACTGAGAGGATAGGCCTGTGCACAGAGCCATAAGTAGATTATTAGAGTGATAAGCTAATTAACCTGATTTCCCCTGTCCTTGTTATATCCCCTAAATAAATCAGAGCTGCTTGTTTCAGCAAAGTTATACTGCCTGAGGTATTTGTCTATGTTAAAGTACTGTGACTGTGATTGTTGCACTGTATCTCATTTCACAGGAGGTCCCAGTGCGGAACCAGACCTGGGGTAAGTGTATACTGTGAAGGTAATTCTGATATATTGTGTGGGCCACTAGTGGGAAGAAAGGGGGTTGCAGTGTCCCAGAGGGCTGTGACCAAGTTAGTTTAACTATTGCAAACCCTGACCTCTGGGTGGAGGCACCCGCCATTGGATCCAGGCCCCTCAACCTGTTAGTGGCAAATCAGGCAGGGGTAGTAGCCCCTGGGATAGCACCATCTAGGGGTTACACTAGATATAAGAAATGAGGCAGAAGATTCATTCTAACTGCGCCCACTCGTTGGATCAGTGGGAGTGGTATAGTCTTTCACCTCTCAAGGTCCAGCGTGATCTGGTGTATCAATGGGTGATAATTAAGCAATAAGGCATGACAAGGTGTGTGTTATCGTGTAATAACATCACTCCTGGGGTAGGTTGAAGCACGAGGCGAAGCCGAGTGCTTCCTACCCAAAAGTGATGTTATTACACAATAACACACACCTTGGAATGCTATTACAATACTCAATGGCTCAATGTTATACAAAATTACAAAAAATTTTTTTTAATGTTTTTAGTAGATTTTTAGTGAGGCAGTATATCTTTGTTTCTTAAGATAAAAGCGGTGGCTAAATATCATCAGTGACAGTGATGTTATTGTGTAATAACATCACTGTCTCAGGCATACACTGACCAATCAGAGTCCAGGATTCTTTCTTGCCATTGTATAATTAAGGTTATATAGTTGATTATGATCTCTTGATAGATGTACCCCAAGATATTTTAAACTTGTTAAATCCCACTTAAAGGGGAAAAGTTGCTGTGTTGTAGTAGATGGGTAATAGTTAATCCTCAGTGCCTCTGTCTTTGTGGTATTGATTTTATACCCTGCCAGATTGCTGAAATTCATTAATTCAGTAACTGACACAGTGGTAGAAGAGAGGCATCAGGGTCTGTTACATAAAGCAATAAATCGTCTGTATACAGAGCAAGTTTATGCTGTTCTTCCCCAACTATTATTCCCCGGATATTAGGGTCCTGTCTGATTGTTTGAGCCAAGGGTTCTAAGTATATGGCAAACAGAAGGGGTGAAAGTGGACATCCCTGCCTAGTGCCTGTGCTCAGATGGATAGGTTCGGAAATGGATCCATTTATTTTGATATAGGCTTTTGGTCCCCTCATACAAGAACATAATTAGTTGTATGAATTCCCCAGAGCATCCCATCTTTTGGAGTGAGGCCATCAAAAAGGACCATGCCACCCGGTCGAAGGCCTTCTCCGCATCTAGGCTCAGTAACAGAAAGGGGGAGTTCGACCGAGTGGCATGGTGCAAGATGTGCAAGGTTCTCTTAATGTTGTCCTCTGCCTGTCTGGATGTGACAAAGCCGCATTGATCCATGTTCATCAGGCCAGGAAGCAGGGTCTTCAACCTCCTAGCCATCACCATCACAAAGATCTTGTAATCTATGTTAAGTACAGAGATTGGCCTGTAGGAGGTGCAAGATAAGCGGTCCTTCCCTGGTTTCCATATACTGGAAATTGTAGCATATCTCCAGAAATCCAGTGTTCCCTCTCCCTCCAACACTCCCTGACAGGCTGAGTGTAGCATCAGTGTCAACTGCTCCCTGAACAGCTTATAAAACTCCCCCGAATATCCATCTGGACCTGGGCTTTTGTTTGATTTTAAGTTTGTGATGGCTTCCCCAATTTCTATCAGTATGAGTTGGGAGACTAATGCCTCTCTTTGTGTTTGGGTCAACCTTGGAAGGTCTAGGTGTGATAAAAAGGTCCGCACTCCCTTGGGGTCCCTCAGCTCTTCTGGGGTATATAACATCTGCTAATATTGTCTAAAGATTTGATTGATTTGGGGAGGGGGGCTTGTTCTCTATTCTCCTTGTTGTTGGGTCTCTTATCTGAGTTATCCAGGTATGAGCTGTTTTTTGCCTTAAGCGATACGCTAATAATCTGGTGGCACGAGGGCCTCCCTTGTAATAATTTTGCTTTAAATATTGGAGAGCTTGTTCCGTATCTATGTTCAATATGTGCTGAATTCTTTGTCTAGTGGCCTCCAGCAATGGGCTGATTGCCTTATCTCCTGCTGCATATTGTTCCTGTAGGTCCTTGAGCTGCTTCTACAAGTCATCCAACTGGGATGCCTGTCTTTTCTTGTAGAGTGCTGCATATTGTATGATATCCCCCCGCAAAACTACTTTGAAGGTGTCTCACAGGGTGCGCACCCCCACCCCTGTCATCCGATTCTCTTGCAGTTTTTGAGGTATTCTCTTTAACATTAGATCCTTAAGTTCTGGGAGGTTAAGTAAATAATTGTTAAACCTCCAAAGGGTCATTTTCTTGGGCTGTCCCCACCCCATTATTAGGATCAACATCGAGTGATCGGACAGGGTGGAGGGGAGAATATCACAGTCATGAATTTGGGATTGATGTTCTTTTGTTATGTGGAAGTAGTCTATTCTCACATAGCAGTCATGTGGTGCAGAGTAATGTGTATGTGCCCTGCTATGGGGGTTCAGGTGACGCCAGGCATCAACCCATCCGACCTTCTTTATATAAGTTTGTGCTATTTCTTGGGCCCCTGATTTTCTGGAAGAGCCTGTGTTCATGGTATCTAGGTGGCTATAAGTAAAATGATGATCCCCTCCTATGATCAACACTCCCTCATAGTGCTCTGTTATTTTTTGGAAAAGATGTCTGACTGCCTTAGCGTCTGAACCTGGGGAATATGTATACTCACAAGAGTGATTTCTTTCCCTTCAAATAGCCCCGCTATTATCGCTAAGTGCCCTTCTGAATCTATATATGTGGATGTGGTCTGGAATGAAGTATGCCTTGGGATTTAACTCCGCAGTTCCCCTTCTTTTGCCTTCCTTATATGAGGATGCTACCACCTGTGTACACCCAAATTTCTGCAGCTTCTGGTGCTCCGCTCGACTCAGGTGCATTTCTTGTAGCATCAAAAAAGTAGGTTTTTGTTTTTTAATAAAAGAAAGCACCTTATACCTTTTTACAGGGCTGTTTAATCCGTTCACATTCTGTAAACAGACCTTTATCTTACCATCTAGCGCCATTTAAATCCTTAGTTAATATGCACTGTATATGGCAAGTCGAGCAGAGTCTAGCCAATCCCACACTCCAATCCCCCTCCCAGGCACAGTAAGTTCCCCCATCAGTTCTCCTATTTGAGATTTTATCATTACCTCTAATCCGTGTTTCACCCATCCCATTACATATACAGAGTTTTGGCGTTATTACATTCAGAGTGTCAGGAAAGAACAGAAATACACAGTAAACAGTCATGAACAAGGAACTATAAACAAACATGAACTTTTGTACAGTGTAACTCCCAAGGCAGGAGGGCTGCCCATTGTGCCCTTTGTGTAATCCTGCAGCGAGCCCAACAGGGGTCACCCCAGGAAGAGGGGGTAGTGTGGTGGGAATTCTCACCAGGCCCCCTAGGTCATAGATCAGTCAGGACCAAAGCAAGATGGCAAAATAAGAATCCACGTCACCCTCTGGTGGTAGGATGGGGGCTTTCCACCCATCGCTTAGCACTTTGACAGATGTGCATGAGTCTTTGTCCAGGTCTGTCCAAAACAATGGAATTCATTACCTCAGGAGTTGATTAATTTAACTAACTTTGATACTTTCAAATCAAAGCTCGACATATGGTTAAATTCAACAAATTCCCAGTAATGACCCACTGTTGCGGGGTACAATCACGATGGGCCTTGTGCCTTCTTTTGTCCTACATAATCCAGTAAATTAAGTTCTAGGTCCTGCCTCCTCTTCTTTTTTCTTCTCCCCCTTCCCCACCCCGGAGAGAGTTCTTGCCTTTTTTACCAAGACTATGAGTAACTCCGACTGCAGTTAATATAAAGTCCTTCAAGTAAGTGTCCATGCTGTTTGCAGAGAGCACAGTGACTCCAACTATACCCTCATTAGTGAACTCAACGGGGAGTGGGGCCATGCTAATCAAATGATCCCAATAGGTTCCCGATTAGTTGTAGGGAATATCCTCTTTCAGATTATCCTATATTGTTCATAGTTATGTAACAAGAAGGAAAATAACAATGTCCTCAAGAGTATGTCCAATAAGGAGTCAGTCAGCAGCTGCCTAATCTGATTTGAGGCATAAGTGTTGCCATTTTTAAGACACGGGGCCCGTACTGAAGTAAAAAAAAAAGGGCTCCCGATGTCTTACCAGTCAGGAAGAAGCCCTACGAGATCTTCAATATCCGTACACTCGGGACTAACCTAATTTTTCAAGTTTCTCCGTTTGCTGTTGATTTCAGGGGAGATCTCTGCTCTTGCATCCCTCGGAGCATATTGCAAATATTGTGTAGGGTGGCTGGTGCTGCATGTCTCGCTTTGTTCCTATGGTGGTGTAGTTCACCCACTGTTTAGTTAGCGAGGGAGGTCCTCGGGCATTGATCTTGTGGTACGTCAGTTGCTTTCATCCATCCCTTCTCTTTCAGGGCTACCAAGGCTTCCTCCGGGGTTTGGTATGTTACAGTTCCAGAGTCCCAAAATATTTTTAGTTGGGAAGGGTATGGAGTTTGGAATCGTTGATTGTGTGCCCTGAGCTCTTTGAGAATGGTGTTGTAGGCCATGCACTGTTTCAGGATTTCATTTGGGTAGTCGTGGTCAAAGATTAGTCTCACTGCATTGTATTTGACTACTTTCTGCCTCCATGCCGTCAGCAATATCTCCTGTTTGTCTCGGAAGCTGTAAAGTTTAGGCACAATGGAGCACAGTCTGGCGTTGGGATCTACAGGCTTAGGAGTCAGCGCATGATGGACCCTTTTGATTCGAAATTGGAGCGTGGGGAGAACTCCAAAATGTCTCGCAGCAGGTCCTCCAGGAATTACAACATTCTCCCAGTCTCTGCCCCTTCTGGTAAGCCATAAATCTGTAGATGTTCTCTATGAGACCTCGCCTCTAGGTCACTGAGTTTGTTTTGAATCGATTCCTGGTTGTCCACCAACAAGTTCATAGCCACTTGAAGTTGTTCAGTCTCTGAAGATAGAGGGGGGGGACGACTCAGGGGCAATGTGAGGAAGTATTTTTTCACAGACAGGGTGGTGGACACATGGAACAGCCTTCCTGAGGAGGTTGTGGGGTCTAAAACTGTGGGAGAATTCAAGAATGCACGGGACAGTCATAAGGCAATTTTTGTGGGGGGGGGTAGGAAGAAATAAGTTGTTGGTTAAATAGGATCTGCAGCTTATCCTCTAGGTAGGGAAATGGGCAGACTAGGTGGGCCAAGCGGTCCTTATCTGCCATCAAAGTCTATGTTTCTATGTTTTTGTTTCAACTGCGGCTATGCGGGTCTCGGATTCTTCCATCCGTTCCTCTACAGCTTTCAGCTGTTGGCGTATGGTCTGGAACTCCCTTCTATTTTCTCCCCCTAAAAGATTCAATTTCCTGTAGGAGAATCTCAAATCTTGAGTGCAAGAGATGTTCCATCTCGGTGTCTGGGTCTGGGTCTTGGCCATGCATACGTGCTGGTGAGGAGCCCAGGCTGGCCATCTTTTTCTCTTGGGATCTTTCGCCATCCGTTGAGTTTATGGAGTTTTTGTGGCAGGATCTGCACATTCTTGTACCTCCAGTTGCTCCTGATGCCATTTTGCCTCTTTTTAGCTTGTTTTGTTGTACTGGAGTGATTTATTTGGGTGACCCAATACAAGCTCTGTTAGAATGCAGCCATTTGAGCGATGACATCACTGGAAGTCCAAACCATTGATTTCTAAAAGTTTAAATTGCAAAAGACTGTTTCAGTTTCTCCACATTGCAGAGTTCATGTTTTGTTAAAGTTGTACTGTGCTGTGCTGACTCCAGATAATATGCTTATTTGTCATGGTACTTAGGAATTGCTGGCATTTGCCCCCAGGGATCATCTGTCCTCCTTACAGCCCTGGAGACCCCCTCCCTTTTTTCACTTTTGATGGTTTAAAATGTCAGACATGAAAATAATTTCGCATGATGTGAAGGGTATGACCAATCTTCTCAAATGCTTTTGCAATTGAAAAGGATGACTTGTACTGAGACAGCTCTCCAAGAGACCCACATCCCCCAGCAGAACATCTCAAACTGTTTATAGAGCCTTGGGTGGGCCAAGTTTTCATAGCCTCTCACCCCACCCACAGATAATGTGGGGTAGCAATCCTCATTCACTGGTCTCTGCCACTAAAAATCATTTTCCACTACCCAGATCCAGAGGGTAGATACATTCTGGTTAATGTGGTATACCAAAAACAACCCTGGTATTCCTGAATGTGTATGCTCCAAATACAGATTCTCTGACCTTTGTTAAAACCATACATTGCCTAATACTTGAAAGTTATTTAATTATGTATTTATTTAAAATTTAATGACTAAGAAAAGCACCAATGAGTCAAGGCTCATTTCCAGATGTGACCCGGGGAAAGGGGAACATAGTATACAGAATTAACAATGAGACAATACAATTGCATGGAAGTAAGATTAAAGGGTCAATGATTACAAGACCAAGAGCAGCGGATTAGCAACCAAGTACAGGAGTACAACTTAAAATGCAATATCAAAAATACAGAGCGCAACTTAAACCCAGGGGTAGTGCCATTATACCAGATAATTAATTGGGTCCTTGGCAATAGATTCAAAGAGCAAGTGGTGAAGCTCAGTACAAGAGTGCCATCTTCAAGAAGGGGATAAGGCTACAAAAGGGATGACAACTAGGGGGAGAGACAACCGGGAGCTAATGAAGTAGGGGTTGGGGAGCACAGAGAACACAGTGGGTGAGGCAGAAGTCTGAGGACCCTTTTTAGCGATAGGGAGGAACAGGATAGACAGAGGTCAGAGGGGAGTTTGTTCCAAAGAGAGGGGAAATGAAAGGAGAAAGCAGACTAGCCAGAAGAACAGTTAGGGCGAGGGATGGCAAAAGTATGTGGATCATGGTGGCAAATGGAGTAGGTTGAGGTGGGAATTTGGCGCAGTCAGGCTGAGAGGTAGGTAGGAAGGGTGCCAAACCAAAATTTTGCAACAAAAGATGCACAGTGAACCAGACACCTGTGAGAAAGGGGAGCGAAGGCAAGAGCAGAGTACAGGAGACAGTGGTGGGTAAGGGGGGGGGAGGCGGTAACAAAGCGGCAGAAGGAGTTTAGAAGGGTATCTAACCTGGCAAGTGACGACTGAGTGGCAGTACCGTAGACCACATCAGTGTAATCAAAGATGGGTAAGATCATTTTGGTTACCAGTTCATGGCGGGTGCGGAGAAGGAGGCTATTCTTATGTTGATAGAGGAAGCCAGTTTGGCATGCAGTTTAGTGCAGGTAGAGTCGACGTGAGCAGAAATGTCCAGATGGCTATCCAACCAAACCCCCAGGTATTTGAAGGTGGAGACATTCACAAGGGTAGAGCCATCCAGGGTTGTGAAGATGGGAGGCGACTGGATGGTAGCCATTTTTTGTCTGGAGATGAAGGTCATGGCCAAAGTTCTTTTGGCGTTGGGTTTAATTTGTTTTTTCTGGAACCCGGCCTGGACTCTATTGAAGTTGTCCTGGGGGGGCCTGTACACTGAAGGCAGAGGGCCCAGAGATAAAGATGACAGTGTCAGCATACATGTGCATATTGGGAGACTGGCAGACCGAGGGGAGGTTATTTATAAAAAGGGAGAAAAGGATGGGGCCAAAGACTGAACCTTTGGGGACGCTGGAGAGGATAGGAAGTGGGGAGGAGAGAGCGTCCGCTATTTGGGCTGATTGCTGCCTGTCGAGAAGGTAAGAATGGAACCAGTTTATGGATGATTCAGCAAGGCCAACCAAACTTAGGTTTTGTAGCAGGAAGGGATAGGAGACTGAGTCAAAAGCCTTGGCCAGGTCTATAAAGATGGTGACTGTGATGTGGCTATGGTCCATTGCTGAGAAAATTGAGTCCATAACTTGCAATAGTGAGGAGATGGTCAAGTGTTGTTTTCTAAAGCTGGACTGCACTGGACAGAGCATGTTGGTGGAGGCCAGAAATTTGGACAGTCTAGCGTGAATGAGGGATTCCAAAAGTTTATCGAGAGAGGGGAGGAGGGAAATGGGCCTATAGTTTCCGGGTGCTGAGAGGTCACCTCCCTTGTGGAGGGGTAAGACCTTGGCGGATTTCCAGGCCTTCAGGATGGTGGAGGTGGAGAGGGAAAGGTTTAGAATGTGGGTGAGCGGGGCGGTAATGGCTGGGGCAGAGATGTGGAGAAGTCTGGGATGGAGACCATCAGGGCTGGACTTGGAGGGGTTAAGGGTGAGGAGCGCATTATAGACTTCCAGGGGGAGAAAGGTGGGAATTGAAAATTTGAGGGTGGTCCAGGAGCATCCGAGGGGACAGAGGGGAGAGTGGGAGTTAAGGGGGATAGAGTGTCAGGAAGGGCACAAGTGGTGAAGAACTTATTGAAAGTCTCAGCAACTGAGGTGGGGTCAGAGACGAAGGCACCATCAACTTTAAGAACAGGGGAGATCTGTTTGACAGGCGAATCAAGGAGAGAGTGGAGAGTTTTCCAAAAGGAAGCAGGTGTGTGTTGATCTTGCTGCAGATGTTGCCTGAAGTAATTTGCCTTGGAGAGGCAGATAGCCTTTGTGCACTTATTCCTACAGGTTTTGTATGCTTGGAAGTCCACATGGGATTGGGACTTTTTATAGTATTACTACACTTTGTCCTTAGCTCTGCATTTGGCCAACAGGTCAGCAAAGATCTAGGGGTGGTGGTGTCTTTTAACTCTGGATTTTTTTTTGGGGGGGTGTGGGAGATTGCAGATGTGGAGGAAGAGGTTAGTGAAGAGAGATAGGGTAATGTCAATGTCTTTTGCTGTGAGGACAGGTTGCCAGTCTGCTACAGCAAGATCATGTTGGAGGGCAGTGGCATCTAGCTTGTGGAGTGGGTGGGACCATAAGTATTTTGGTGTAGTACGGGGAGAGTGACTCTTTCATATACAGAAAGTAATGCAGTGGTCACTAAGGGCATCTGGTAAAGTCCTGGCTGCAATGATCCAGTGGGGTTGAGAGGATAACACCCTGTCAAGCAGTGAGTGGTTTTGTGAGGGAAGATTTAGTTGGGTGGGTTCATGGATCAGGATCATGAGGCTGACGGCTTTGATTTTAAGGAGGGTGGGCTTTGAGGAAGGGGAGACTCAGTCCAGGTTGAAGTCACCTAAAAGCAGCAACTTGTTGTTTGTTGTGAGGGATGAGGTAGAAGTGATGATGGATATTAGGGTGTCAGTAGTTGTTTTTGGTGGAGCAGAATGTGCACCTACAGTATATAGAGTGGGGCAGAGAAAGGGAGGGATAATTGTGCTAGGATAACTTCATGGGAGGAACTGCGGGACTCTTTGAAGGTAATGGAGCAGGAGAGAGATTGATTAATGTATAGGGCAACACTGCCACTTCACACTTGCCGCAGTCTTGATGGAATAAGTTGAACTCTGGGCTAGAGAGAGCAGAGTCAGGGATTCTGGCTGATAGCACAGAGAATGTCAGGTGGGTATTGGGTGACCCAGATTTTAACATTGTCCATTTTGGGAAGGAGGCTGCGAACATTTAAATGAAAGGTGCGAAGGCCTTTAGGCAGGAAAGAAAAGTTGAGAGTAGTGCCTAGTTAGGAGTGGGCAGAAAAAGAGGGGGTAGGGGTAGGACTTGGATTAGGATGGACATCTCCGGAAATAAGAAGGAGTAGTAGAAAAAGGGGGAGGTGGGGGGGGGTACCTGTACCTTTGACAGGTTTGAGGGGAGGTAGGGGTAGGCAAGGAAGTGCAGCAATGCAGAGCTTCAAGGCTGAGTGGGCATGAGGGCAGCAGCCCAGAGTGGATGAGAGGAGGGGGATGAGGGAAGGGGTAGACAGGAGAGATAGGCAGAAATGAGCTTGGGGTCAGGAGAGAAGGCTAGGGCAGGAGACAGTGGGGGGGGGAGGAGAAGTAGTATTTGGGAGTAGGAGAGGGGTCTGCTGTTGTGAGCAGGGCCAAGTAGGGTGTGATGTGGGGGAGAGGAGCATAGTATCAAGAGAAAGAGCAAGGAGAGGGAAGACAGTATAAAGTAAATGTGGAGGAACATCGTGAGAGGCTGTGGGGAGAGGCAGGAGGGAAGGCAGAAAAACTGAAATCAAGAGGAGCAGGATGAAAGGTACAGAATCAAAAACAGATTTGAAAGGGGCATATGTTTTCTGCTGGACAACTTTAATTGTGTCCTGAATCCAAAAGAGGATAAAGCCCCATCCTCAAATCTTCCCAGATTATGCATGGCAAAGGCCCTCCTTAAACTGGCTAACCAACAAGGGTTCCAAGATGTGTGGAGGTTTTTGAACCTCTCTACCCAAGAGTTTAAGCTCTTTTCTAACCACCACATAAGCTATTCACCATATAGATCTTTGTTTTGTACCATGAAGCTGGTTCCACATGGTAACAGGCTGTAAAATACGTATCACACACTTCGACCATGCTCCCCCCCTTCCCTACATGTACAGCTTAGGCCAGTAATTACACAATAACTTTGGCACATAAATGTGGGCTTTTTAGCAAACGAGGCTAACTCATAAGATTAAACAAGACATACGAGACTATCTGACCCTTAATTGAAGGAAGACACTGCTAGTGAGACATGGTGGGATGCCGTAAAAGCAGTATTTCAGGAAAAGACCCCTGGCTGGATAATCTTGTTTAGGAAGACCCCTTCCCTGAGGATCCTATCAGCTATTAATGTACAGTTGAATTTATAAATGTGCAGTAAACAAATTATTCTATTCTAAATAGCAGCAATAGACAAATCAGTGCTCCACATTTATCACTACTCTCTCAAATGCCTGAAAAGCCATGCTGTTTCTTTAGTTTCAGCATAATAATAGCAACAATTTTGTAGAATTTGGGATTGTAATTTGAAATGACTGTGTGCTGGCAGTAGATAAATACTGTGGCTGAAGCAGACAGGATTGGGGTTATTGCCTCTTTAACTCGAGGACTATTATCACTCAGTTAAAACTGGTTTCTCATAGCAAAATGGTGTGCATTAATCTTTGTTCCTCTCTTTGCATAAAATCCAAAAAAAAAAAAAATGTTTCTGGGTTGCAGCATATTATGTTTTATTTCATTTTGCACCAGTATATTACAGAAGCAGGGAAAGCTGCTGCTTCAGTTATCAAAATCATTTTTCATGTACATCCTGTTAGCCTTGAAAAATATTTGTTGAACAAAATTGCCTTTGCTGTTGTTTGGTACTTATGTCTTGTTTTCCCGTTGGAAATGATGTGATTAAATCATTGGGCTACAGAGCTTACCATTTCTTTTATTTTGACATCAGCTCAGAGTTCTGACAAAAGTTACAGCAATATCAGTCAGTCAGTATAATTTAGAATTACTTTTCCCTGGTGATAAGTGCTTTTTATTGTACTGCTGAAAAATGCTTTTATTTGAACTGATGGCAATGAATTAAAAGTAAATAGGATAAGCACTCACTTCTGTCATCTACATTTAACAGCAATTGTTCAGTGATTAACAAAAAGTTAATAATTTCTCTGTTAATTCAACATTCTTCTCAACAGGATAGCCTCACAGGATGAACACTTCTCTATTTTCATGAGGGTCCCAGGGGATGGAAGACAAATAATTATTTCTAACATACATTATTGTCTTGCCAGTGATCTAATGGCAAGAGTTGCAGTTTCTCATATTGAAAACATTGTTTTGAGCCCTGAGTTGGGTCATTACATACTGGGTGATGGCGAGTGGAGACAGTGCTATGCGTCTGTCCCAGATATCTTTTACCTCTGGGAGTGCATGTGGCTGCTGTCATTTACACAACTGCCTCCATGGTGGAGCAGGGGGAGGGACCCATGTGGGCTCCGGAGGTTTGGTGCTCATGTGACCAGCCTCTGTCTTCACCCAGCTTGGGGCCAGTTACTAGAGGGCTCTCTAAGGGTTAAACCTGACCAGAGAGTTGTCCTCTAGAGGGGTAGTGCTTGGAGATATAATGTCTGGGTTGTTATGTACACCTAGAAACGAGAAACTCTGTCATGAATCTGCGTGGTCATGCCCTCCCCCAATTCTCTGTAAGAAGAGAAGGCAAGCCCGAGGAGAGGGAGAGAATTCAGGAGGTTCTAGGTCTGAAGATGGAGTCCGACACTACCAGTACGATTAAGCCGGGGTGGGGGTGGGAGGGTCTGCAAGCTCAGAGATGGTGGCAGGGTCCCTGAGTCCAGGTGGTACTGGCCCCTGATGAAATCTACAGAACAACACTGGTAGGCACAGTCAGAAGGCTGGAGCATCCCAGGAGTTTGCCTCAAGGACAGAAAAATATTTTAAACCAGCACATACGCCATACTGGAAGAAACTTTGTAGAATTTATTACAGAAAAGACTCCACAGGAACAAACACTTCTATGTAGTGCCTTTGCAGGCTTCCTCAGAGGGTGGTGCTTGTGCAACATCATGTACTTAAAAGAGATAAGAAATGATTTTTACGTAATTAATTGCCTTTCCATTTTCCTTTCCATGCCAGCTATGTATTCTGATATGCTTTGACAAACTCATGATAAATAGCTGATCTAGTTTTGGCGTGCCCTCAGATCTACACAGAGTTCCTCTCTCCTCTGCAGCTACTGCTCTTTCTTTTCATATTTCTAAGATATTCCATGACATCAATAACACCATTCCATGCTAATTATCTGAATGGCCTGGAGTGGTGCTACTGTCATCATAGAATGTTCAGGCAGTGTGAAAAGAGAGAACAATTGCTAAGGAGAGAGGGACTCAGGGTAGTTACAGTGGCAACAAAATTACATTATTATTTAACAACAACAAATGTCAGAAACATATCAGAATAATGGATAGACACTAGGAGGGCATCTAGAAATATAAAAAACTGTTTCCTATCACCTTTAAGTATACATCTTATTAACATATTTCCTTCAACTACCTTGGGGTGTGGCTTGACCGTCACCTTGATTTTTCTGGGCACGTGGACACCATCCACAAAATGTTGCACCCAAAACTAGGTGCTTTGTACTGTAAACGTAGATGCATTCTCTTGCCTGCTCATAGAGCTAATATTTTACAGAAGATGATTCTCCCCATCTTTGAGCAGAACCAAGAACAGGTGTGCTCAGTGAAGTGGCCCCAGTGCTACACAGGAGGTTGCTAACCCCCAACAAGCCCAACAATATGATCAAGAAAGTTCAGCACTCACTGGTACCTGAATAGGTAAATACATACTGGAGTCCCATTCAAGGCTGAATTCTCCTTAAGTCTATTGCAGGCAAATCAGACTTGGTATAGACCTCTATATTTACAGTTATCCCCAGCTCCTACTGTATTAGAAGGTAAGAGAAATTTGTTGTACCCCCATAGATACTTGATTTGGTCTGTAAGTGACCATTTGTATTTTGTATCTCTTACATGAGAGTATTGACTGTATTGTTTTTATTCAAAACAAGAAACAGAAAGTACGAAAATGGCAAACTGGAAACCCCTTCACTTTGACTTTCGTCTTCCTGAGGGGGCTAAATTTCCTGTAACACAGTCTCCTATTTTATAAATTTTTTATAAGCTCTCCAGTGCCACCAAGTGTTTCTTTATTTAATTACATTTGATTTATACAAAACCTTTTGAAGTGGCTAGTAGTGGGATTCAAACAAAGATAACACACTCAAAAAATAAATACAATATAAAAAACATTCAATTTATACTTTGATGAATAGATTATAAATCTTAATGCAGTATCAATTTAAAAAAAATAAAGTGTCACCAGCAGGGTGGCGCTGAGGGTTGAGGCCCTGGACTCCACACCTCGGCCACGCCAGTGACCTGGGTTCGGGAATGGACTCGGGTTGCCGGGGGTCGGCCGAGAGGGAGAAGGATCGAGCACCCAACAGCTTGCTCTCCTTCTCCAGGGTGGGATGGGAAGCTTTCCTTGCCACAATACCGACGCCTACTGGGGAACTCGGGGGATGTCGGTGTGGCTGGGGGATGCCGCAACACTAGGGTTGATGCTGGCAGAGGACTGGAGCAGGACATACGCCTGCAAAAGGTGATGACTCGTTCCTCATTGCACGCCAGCACTGGGGGCATAACTTGGAGGAAAACGCTCTCCAATCTTGCCTACCACCACGACCAAACAGGGCAGACCCAGCTATGCAGCTCACTCTCGGGATAGAGGGAGGTAAGGGGCTCTTTCCTGCCCGCCTGGGGGTAATCCGGCTATCTAAGGGCCCCGAGGGCAGGAATGTGGCACTCAGGAGCAGGCCCTGAAGGTTGGTAGGGTCGGGGGGGGGCGACGTCCCTTGGAGGCCTGAAGGAGTGAAGGTTGGGGGACAGTAGAGGCACAGAAAAACAGAGTAAAAAAAACAAAACAAAGTAAATGTGACTGAAATCAAATCAATATGCTAACAATTTAAATATTTAAACTTATATTAGTTTTTAAGTTACAGTTAGCATGTTACAGTTACAGTCACTGTTGAAGAGGTGAATTGCAGAATTTGTCTGGTAATAATGGAGATGTGATCACCCACTAATTTCATGGTACTCTTTAGTTTGAGTGATCCACATTGTCCAAGGTCACCAAAACCCATTGTCAGCTGGTCCTGATAAAGAGAGAAAAGAACATGAGTTGGTTACTTATATGGCAGAAAGCTTTGCAATAATTATACTTTTCAGGCAGTTATTAGGGAGGGTCAATTATCATTTTCGCTTTAGAGAGGGTTTTAAATCCCATTCTGTGTTTAGTCCTCTGGATTGTAGACTTCCTAAGTAGAAAATCCAGTAGCTTTCTTGTTGTAGCAGCTTATTTGTTCTATCACCCCCTCTGGATGATCTTGGTATAAATTCCAAAACCATAAATTGGGTCCCATCTGGTTTACAAACATGTCTTTCCAGGTAATGTCTCCCTAATGGTTTAGTAAATAGACCTGCACAAATGTTTCGGATGTATTCTTGTATACGCTTTCTAATGGGTCTGACTGTACGTCCAATATGTAACAATTTACATGGACACCAGATCCCATAGACAATGTAAGAGCTGCTACAATTCACAAACTCCTGATTTTCACTGTGTTTTCATGCCCTTGAAATTGAATTGAAATTGAATTGAAATTTCTTGCTTTGGCAGCAAATTTCACAAACATTACATTTCCTACATCTATATATTCCTTTGGAGGTGGGGGAAGCCATTGTCTGTATGGCATGTCTGTTTTTCTCTATAAAATGACTATGGACTATTGGCAAGTATTTCTTGATAATGTTTCCAATTGCCCCTGCTGTTCTGTTGTACTTTGTAATGAAACAGATTGGTGGATTCTCACTCCTGTCCCTTATTTTTGGTTCTAACAGGGAGTCTCTTTCTATGTTGAGGACTGGAGGAGGGCGGATGTGATTACACTTCACAAAAGTGGGAGCAGGGCAGAGGCAGGAAACTACAGACCAATCAGTTTGACCTCAGTGGTAAGGAAAATGATGGAATCACTTCTGAAGGAAAGAATTATTGAGTACCTAGAGGTCAGTGTAGCACAGGACCCAAGGCAGCATGGTTTCACAGCAGAAAGATCATGTCAGATGAACCTAATAGATTTCTTTGACTGGGTGACCAAAGTAATAGACCAGGGAGGGGCTGTGGACATGGCCTACCTAGATATTAGCAAGGCATTTTACACAGTCTCACGCAAAAGATTAATATACAAGTTAGCCAGCCTTGGAGTGGGTCCCAAGGTGGTAGCCTGGATAAAAAACTGGCTGGACAACAGGACGCAAAGGGTAATAGTAAACGGAGTCCACAGTGAAGAAAGGAGGGTAACTAGTGGGGTACCGCAGGGTTCGGTACTGGGAGTGGTCCTCTTTAATGTCTTTATAAGTGACATTGGAGAGGACCTGGAAAGAAAGGTATGTCTCTTTGCAGATGACACAAAGATCTGCAACAGGGTTGATACCCAAGGTGGAGTGGAAAGGATGAAAAGGGACTTGGCAAAGTTGGAGGAATGGTCAAATATATTGCAGCTCAGATTCAATGCAAAGAAGTGCAAGGTAATGCACCTGGGAAACAAAAACCCAGGGGAAGAGTACACAATGGGGGTGAGATAATAAAAATCGAAAGAGACCTAGGAGTAATTATATCAGATGACCTAAAGCTGGGCAAGTAATGTGAGAAAGCAGTAAGGAGGGTATGGAGGATACTGGGATGTATAGGGAGAGGCATCAACAGTAGAAAACAAGAAGTTGTTATCCCTCTCTACAGACAGTTGGTGAGACCCCATTTGGAGTACTGTGTGCAATTCTGGAGACCCCATCTTTGCAAAGACATAGACTAAGTAGAGGCTGTTCAGAGGAGGGCAACCAAAATGGTGCAGGGTCTGCACCAGAAGACATACAGTACGAGGAGAGACTAAAGCAGCTTAATATGTATACCCTTGAGGAAAGGAGGGACAGAGGGGACATGATAGAAACTTCCAAGTATCTCAAGGGAATTAAAGTACAAGAGGGTAGCATCTTTCAGAAAAAGAGATGTGCAAGAACAAGGGGTCACAATCTGAAGATAGAGGGGGGATGGCTCAGAGGTAATGTTAGAAAGTATTTTTTCACAGAGAGGGTTGTGGATGCATGGAACAGCCTTCCTGAGGTGGTTGCGGAGGTGGGAACAGTGGAAGAATTCAAGAATGCATGGGACAGACATAAGGCAATTCTAGTGGGGGGGGAGGAGGAAGTAAGCTGTTGATTAACTAGAATCTGCAGCTTATCTATCAGGTAGGGAAATGGGCAGACTAGGTGGGCCAAGCGGTCCTTATCTGCCGTCAAATTCTATGTTTCTAGGTTCCTAGCCCTCTCCAGGGCTGTGTCCAACAGTGTCTTGCCATACTTCCTATTGACAATTCTATTGTATAATTCCTTGGACTGTATTTCAAACTCTGCCGCCCTTGAACAGTTGAGCCTTATTCGTATGTACTGGCCATAGGGGAATGATTTGATTTCAGTCACATTTCCTTTGTTTTTGATACTGATACTACATCAAGATTTATATTCTATTCATCAAAGTATAAATTTTATGTTTTTTTGATATTGTATTTATTTTTTGAGATTTTTATCTTTGTTTGAATCCCACCATTAGCCACTTGAAAAGGTTTTGTATGAGTCATATGTAATTAAATAAAGAAACACTTGGTGGCAGTTGAGAGCTTACAAAAAAATTTATAAAATGGGAGTCTGTGTTACAGGAAATTTGGCCCCCTCAGGAAGATGAAAGTCGAAGTGCAGGGGTTTCCTGTTTGACATTTTCAAACCAAGTCTGATTTGCCTGCAATAAACTTAAGAAGTATTCAGCCTTGAATGGGACTCCAGTATTTATTTACCTATGCAGATACCAGTGAGTGATGAACTTTCTTGATCACATCTTTGACTATGGAGACACGGTCTACAGCACTGCTCCTAAGTCTACTCTGGCCAGCCTGGACCCTCTCTACCACTCCTTCTGCCGATTTGCTCTTGACTGCCCACTCTACACTCACCACTGCTCCCCTTTACTTTGCCCTCTCTCTCTACCCTCCCTTGAAACCAGATCCCATGTACACAGCTCCTCCTTTAATGCCAAACACTGGCTTAGCTCTCTTCCTACTTACTTCTCCTCTTATCCCCTCCTCCCACCTCCTATTCCCTTCGTAGCTCTAGCTTTTGTTGCCTTGCACTCCCACCTAGATCTGCTTCAGCTGGTCAGGTGGCTTTTTTCTACCAGCTCCCTAAACTCTGGAACTCCCTCCCCCTATCCACCCGCTCTGCCACTTCTCTTCACTCCCTCTCTTCTCTGCCCCGTGGCATATCCTCTCCCTCAGGCAGCTGCACCTGATTTCTCCCCCTGAACTTCCACCCTACATATTCCCCCCCTTCTCTTCCTTTCCATCTTAGTCTTCTTCCTCCCACTCTACTGATTCCCTACCTCTCTGCTACCTCCCCACCTTGTATAATAATGCCACTGCCTCCACCAGTTGTGCACCCTGTCTGCTGCTCTTTCTAGCCCTCTCTATATGGAACACTATTCCTGTCCCAGTCAGAACACTGAATAATTTTGCCTCATTTCCTACAGAACTGAAAACTCATGCCTTAACACTGAATGATTTTGTAGTGCCTGGGTGGAGCTGTGCCTTTTCCACTGTTTCCCTTTAAGACCTCAAGGTAACCAAACAGTGTGACAAGGCTGTGGGGAAAGCCAGTGGGATGCCAGGGTGCATAGGGAGAGGTATCGCCAGCAGAAAAAAGGAGGTGGTTATGCCACTGTACAGATCACTAGTGAGACCTCATCTGGAGTATTGTGTCCAGTTCTGGAGGCAGGGTTTTAAATAATTGATTAACAGTTTTTTTTTTTCTTGGGACAATACTAACTGTTAAGAAAGTATTTACATAGGTTTTCTAGCAGTGTTATGTTTGCTAAACACAATGAGGCAGTTGCTATGCATTTTCACATAGTTTTAGCACTTTTATGAGCAAAACGCTAATCAATTTTTAGAGTTAAATAAAACCCTGTGGAGGCCACATCTCCAGAAGGACATAGACAAAATAGAGGCAATCCAGAGAAGGGCAACAAAAATGGTGCAAGGACTGCACCAAAAGTCATATGAGGAAAGACTAGAGGACCTCAATATGTATTCCCTGGAGGAGGGGAGGTATGATGGAGGCATTCAAGTACACCGGGGGTATAAGCAAGGTACAGGAGGGTAGCATCTTTTAGAAAAATTGTGCAAGAACAAGGGGGCATGATATGAGGCTGGGGGAAGCTCAGGGGCAATGTGAGGAAGTACTTTTTCACAGAAAGGGTGGATGCTTGGAACAGCCTCCCTGCGGAGGTGGTAGGGGGCAAAAACAGTAGGGGAATTCCGGAATGCATGAGATAGACGTAAGAGTACTCTAGCAATAGGGAAGAGAGGGTAAGCTGCAGATCAGCTAGGTTCTGCGGTAATCTTAATTGGGTAGGAAAAAGAGGCAGACTAAGTGGGCCACACGGTCCTTATCTGCCATCACCCTCTGTGTATCTGTGAGGGAACAAGTGCTCTCAGACAGAAGTTGTATGTCTACCTGGCTAGACAAAATGGCTGAGAATGGAGCTAGGAGATTGGGGGGAGTGAGAAGAGGGCCTAGCTAGTACTCCCCTAGAAATTTGGAGGAGGCTCAGAGGAACTAGGAACAGCTCCTGGTGGGGGACTCAGTTATTAGGGGGATAGAACTGGGGAGGAGCAGGGAAAACTGAAGTAAGGTGCCTGCCTGTTGCCATGGCTTGGAGGGACAGGAAGCGCATCCTTAGGATCACGAGAACAGTTGCACGGGAGTCTGAGTTGGACGTCATTGTCCACCTAGGGACAAATGACTTGGCTCATCATGAGATTAGAGCAGTGCAGAAGGACTTATAGAGTTGGGGAGGGGTCTAAGACAAGTAGCACATACAGTATCCTTCTCAGAGGTGCTGCCTGTCAGTGGCATGGGTGAGGCGAGGGTACTTTGCACCATGTAGTTTAACGAATGGTTGAAAAAATGGTGTGGAGCACAGGGGTTTGGCTTTATTGGGGACTGGGGTTCCACCTGGAGGGACTCCAGCCTATACTGGCAGGATGGTGTGCATCTGTCCAGGAAGGGAACAAGTCTTTTGGGCAATCGGTTTAAATGCTTCATTGGTAAGCTTTTAAACTAGTCAAGGGGGGAGGCACTTATAAGCAGCAGGAAAATCCCAGCCTACCACTACAAAACAGGGTACTAAATGAGAAAAAGACAAAGGTAGAAAGGTCAGTAGGGATGCTGCTACAGAAGGTAAAGCCATCAAAAAATGGAGAGCAACGAGTACCAATGCTCGTAGTCTGGGTAACAAGCTTCCTGAATTAGTGGCCTTGATGGAGGAGGAACATCTGGATATCGTGGCAGTCACAGAAACATGGTACACACAGAACCATGACTGGGACATAAACATACCAGGATACACTATCTACAGGAGGGACTGGGAGGGTAAAGAGGAGGTGGAGTAGCTCTCTACATAAGGGAAGGAATCAAAGCAACAGAACAAAAGGGGAAACAGGAGGAGAAGAAGCACTGTGGGTCAATTTGGAGAGAGGAAATGGCACCACAATCCGCACAGGGGTTGTATACAGACCCCCCCCCCCGGGGAGGAAATGGACAAGGAAATGATGGAAAGTATACTTAGAATGGCAGAAAAAGGGGAGATATTGCTGATGGGTGATTTGAATATGCCAGATGTTACCTGGAGTGCAGTTGCAGCAGCCACTTCTAAGAGTGGGGTTATTTTAGATGCCCTACATGGGGCATGCCTTAGACAACTAGTATTGGAACCCACTCGAGAGGGAGCAATCCATAGACCTGGTTCTCTCAAATGGAGATGGAGAGAGGATCACAGATGTAGAAGTGGGTAGCCATCTGGGAACTAGCGACCATCGAGCAGTATAGTTCACAATAAACACAGCAATAGAGTCAAGCCATACAAAGGCAAAAGTACTGGACTTCAGGAGGGCTGACTTTTAAAAATGGGTGAGTGCCTACGAATGCACTAGCAAATGGGCAGGAAGGAGGGGTGGAAGAGCAATGGGGAATAATAAAAACTGCCATCACAGAGATAACAAGCCTTTGTGTGAAGCAAATAAACAAAACAAAATGATGTAACAAACCACTATGGTTCTCAAAGGAGGTGGCAGTGAAGGTTCAAGAGAAAAGAAAGCATCAGAAAGTACAAGGAATCACAGAAGGAGCATGACAGAGAATTGTATCAGTTAAAGCAAAAGGAAGCTTGGAAGGTAGTCAGAACAGCAAAGGCCCAAACTGAGGAAAAAATGGCCAACTCAGTTAAGAAGGGGGATAAAACCTTTTTTAGGGACATCAGGGAGTGAAGGAAGACCAAGGAAGGGATAGTGAGGCTTAATAAAGGGAGGGTGGGGTGGGCAGAGGTGACGATGAAAGGCAGAGATACTAAACAAATATTTTTGCTCAGTATTTACAAATGAAGAGGAGGTATCTAAAACAAACAATAAAACACTCTGGATACAGAAGTTGATACCAGACCATTTACAGAAGAAAGGGTTCTGAAAGAACTCTTAAAACTGAAGGTGGACAAAGCAATGGGCCTGATGGGATTCATCCCAGAATTCTGAAAGAACTAAGGTAGAACTAGTGACACCACTGACTACCTTCTTTAACAAATCATGGGAGGATGGGGTGGTACCTGAGAACTGGAGGAGGGCAGATGTGATTCCCCTTCACAAAAGTGGGAGCAGGGCAGAAACAGAAAACTACAGACCTGTTAGTTTAACCTCAGTGATAGGGAAAATGATGGAATCACTTCTGAAGGAAAGAATTGTTGAGTACCTAGAGGCCAGAGGTGCACAGGACCCAAGGCAGCATGGATTCACAGCGGAAGGTCATGCCAGACAGATCTAATAGATTTCTTTGACTGGGTGACCAAAGTAGTAGATCAGGGAGGGCTGTGGACATGGCCTACCTAGACTTTAGCAAGGCATCTGACACAGTCCACACAAAGATTAATATACAAGTTAGCCAGCCTGGGAATGGGTCCCAAGATGATAGCCTGGGTAAAGAATTGGCTGGAGAATAGGACACAGAGGGTAATAGTAAATGGGTCCACTCTGAAGAAAGGGGTTACTAGTGGGGTGCATGAGGTTCAGAAATTAGGACGATCCTCTTCAATGTCTTTATAAGCGACATTGCAGAGGGACTGGAAGGAAAAGTATGTCTCTTTGCAGATGACACAAAGATTTGCAACAGAGTTGAAGCACAAGAGTGGGGTGGATAGGATGAGAAGGACTTGGCAAGTTTAGAGGAATGGTCAAATGTATGGCCTTAGATTCCAGTGCTAAGAAGTGCAAGGTAATGCACCTGGGAAACAAAACCCAGAGGAAGAGTACACAATGGGGGTGAGATACTAACAACAAAAACAGAAGGGACCTGGGTAGTCATATCAGATGTAGCAAAGGTGGGCAAGCAATGTGAGAGGCACTAAGGAGGGCTGGGGATACTGGGATGCATAGGAGGCATCACCAGTAGAAAACAGGAAGTTGTTATCCCTCTGTACAGACAGCTGGTGAGACCCCATCTGGGTACTGTGCAGTTCTCGGAGACCCAGTCTCCGCAAGAACATAGACAGGATGGAAGCTGTCCAGAGGAGGGCAACTAAAATGGTGCAGGGTCTGCACTGGAAGACATATGAAGAGAGACTAAAGGTGCTTAATATGTATAGTCTCAAGGAAAGGAGGGAAAGGGGGGACATGATAGAAACTTTCAAGTACCTCAAGGGAATCAACAAAGTCCAAGAGGGTAGCATCGTTCAAAAAAAGAGGTGTGCAAGAACAAGGGGGCACAATTTGAAGATGGAGGGGCAGCTCAGAGGTAATGTAAGAAGTATTTTTTCACAGAGAGGTTGTGGATGCATGAAGCGGCCTTCAGAGAAGTTGTGGAGTCAAAACAGTGGTTGAATTCAAGCATGCATGGGACAGTCATAAGGCAATTCTAGGGGGTGGGGGTAGAAAGAAGTAGGCTGCTGGTTAACTAGGATCTGCAGCTTATCCAATAGGTAAGGAAATGGGCAGACTGGGTGGGCCAAACGGTTCTTATCTGCCGTCAAATTCTATTTTTCTATGTTTCTATGTGTTCTGTTTGACGTCCTTTGTATTATACTACTGCCTCCTTATCTATGTGCTGTAAAATATTTTGGTTGGTCATTGTACTGTGTATGCCTATACCTAAACCCTGTTCTGTGGCACAACCATGCCTTAACTATGTATTGCATTACCTGTTCATATAGTCACTCATCTGTTCGATATTACACTGTTGTATGCTGCACTATTGTACACCGGGTCATACCTGTAAAAGGTGCCTTTGGTGCCAGTGTAGCTTACCCGGTCATCAAAATAACAACAAACAAACAAACATACTGTTAAGGCACCAAGCTACTGTGAGCCCCCTACTGCCCTTTTGCCCATGTGGTTTGTTCCTCACCTATTGTAAATATAGTAATTATTTTCTTGTTATTATTGTATATACTGAACTGCATGGTTCTGAATTATTTGTGCTATTTTGCCATATTTCTTTTCCCCTTCCCCCTTCCCCCAGGACGCATCTGGAAACAAGCTATTATTCAGCTTAGTATATCTTTCCTGGTGAAAGTTTTGCAATAAATAAATAAATATTTACGTATTCATACAGTACTGCATTCCTTCATGTCACTTAATAAAGTGCATAATGTTCTGTGTAAATCCTAAACAAGATAAGTATTCACCCATGTTACATGATGTCATAAAGAAGAAAGTACATTTCACTTAAAGTGCCAAAGTGAATTATATTTTATTGCATCAAACAGTATACCTGCTCGAGGCCACAATGATACTGGTGTCCCCAATTTGCTTTTTAACTGTAACTGGACATCCCTCCACCCAATACATTTTGTATAAAGTATATAGTTGGGGGAGGGGGCAAAAGTAAATAGAGAAAGGAAGGACAGTTTCACTATGTCCACATCCTATTTTCCACGTGAAACCTCACACAAACTATCCATTTACATAGTGGTTAAGTCCTCTTTTACTTCTGCTATCCATACTTCATCCCACGGGAACCCAGATATACTGTGGTCATAGGGTTTATTTAGGCTGGTTTACTTAGTCGTCTTCCCTTCATATCATATACTTAAAAACTAACAGTGAGGTAAGGAAACTGCTGACTCCTATACTGTCCTACCCATTTCCTCTAGTTGTTTATAGAAATGATTTAAAGTCCTTTTCGGTATTCAACCCCTGTGTGTATTGGGACTGAAGCTTGTAAATCCATTCTGTCTCCATCATGAGTAGTATCTTAAGCCTATTCCCTTCCCTCACAGATTCTGGTAGATGTTCTAGAACTCAAAATTTAAAACAGGTTGTGGTGCAGCCATGGTGTTTTCTACAATGACCCCCCAGTGCACTCTCATTACATACTCTTTGCATTGCTCTTGCATGTTCTTATATAAGCTCTTTCAATGGGTGTTTGGTGTGCCCTACACATCGCAATCCAGAGCTGCACACCACCTCACATATGCTACATACTGGGTTCTGCAAACCACATATCCTTTCAATGGGCATGTTTTCCTAGTAATAGGACGTACAAATTATTTTCCTTTCTGTCCATATTTACAAATATTACAGGAATGACGCAAAAAAATCCTTCTCTCTTTATTGTTTTGTTTCTCTTCACATCCACCTAATGGCTGTTTACCAAATGGTCAGCTAAATTTTCCCTCTTCTGAATGTGACTCTGGATATTTTGGAAAAGACTGGCTATAAGTGTGCAAGGAAATAAAGAAGAGAAAAAAGGCAAGGAAGAAGGGAAGGAGAGGGAGAAAATAGAGAAGGAGGGAAAAAAAGAGGATATATCTGTGCAGAAAAGTTTCGTGAAAACCTAATCTGAGAGCAAAATAAGAAGAGGGTTAAATATACCTAAGAATTAGGGTGTAGAAGAACTAGGTTCGATGTACTTGAAGTAATCCTGCCAACATCTGTCATATACAGTGAGTTTGTTATGAGTAACATGAGAGAATCAGTCTAGGGAGGCATACTGAGAAAGGCTTTGAAGAACATCTGAAAGAGAAGACACCAGAGTTGATTTCCATTTCATAAGAATCAGATGAAGAGAAGGTATGTTTAGCCATCTAAAATGTGCATGTGAAAGGAGAGAGCTATTGGGGATAAGGATGCCTAGAAGGAATAGCTTGGGGTCAAGAGGTAGTTTTTGTCCTGTTACTCTGGAGGCAAGTAAATAGACTTTATGCCAGAGCTTATTAATGGGAACACCCAACCACAAGATATGAAGTAGATCCCCGTTGGCCAAATGACAGCACCAGCAGTTATTATTATTTAATAGGCCCATTCGTTGAAGCACAGAGGGGGTTCTATACCAAAGATGTAGGATTTTAGTTTGTATTACAGAACTACGGGCATCTTTAAAGGTATTATGTGCAAGACGTCAGCAATTACTCATTGTGCATCTGAAATATTGCAGTTAAGAACACTACTCCATTTATTTTTGGCCTGTATAGACTGGTCAGGTAGATTATTAATAATGTTTTTGTAAATGGAGCTATTCAATTTTACTGATATATTAGTCCAGTGTGAAATGTATGGGTTTAGAAGAGTATGCTTATACACTAAGCTAGAGAGAGAGAGTTATAAGCTGCCCGGATTTTTAAAAAAATTCCAGAAGTCCTGTTTAGGAAGTTTCCATGTAGCCTGCATGTCCAAGAACAATCTAAGAGTGAATGAGTGAATTCTGGTCCAAGATATTTCTGAGAAAGAAAATGCCTTTGTTCTACCATGTACGACAGAAAATTGGGTGATCTTCTAGAGTGAGCAGTGGATTGCCCATAAGGGGGCATATAACCAGGGCGTTGGACTGCATTTCAGGAATTTGTGGGTTAGTTTCCAATAAAGAACAGAGGATGATACAGTCGGGTGAGATTTTAGTTTAGAGGAAATTGGATTAAAAATAAAGGAAGTAGGAACTCCACCCTGGCACAATGCAGATTCCACTGCAACCCATAGTGGTAAGCGAGGTAAGGGTTTCTGAAACCATTTAATGGTCTGGGCCATTTGAAAAGCCCAGAAGCAGCCTTTGAACCAGGGGAGTCCGAATCCCCCTTTTTTCCAATGTGATCGAAGTTTGCTGTGGTTTAATCTCAGTGGTTTCCCATCCCAGATAAAGTTGCCTATTAATTTATCAATTTTAGCAAAGAAGGAGGATGGTAAGACTAAAGGAATATTGCAAAGAGGTAAAGAATCTTGGGAGATATGTACATCTTGATGGCTGCAATTTTCCCCATGAAGGAGAGATTAAGATGCTTCCATCTGTCCAGAATTGTTTTGATGTTATCTAGTAAGGGGTTAAAGTTAATGTCCCATATCTTCCCTAAGTTACTAGTAATTTTGATTCCTAGATATGTTATACCCTGTGGTGACCAACGGAATCCAAGAGGTATGTTCATAAAGGCTTTACAGTGGTCCTTAAGGGGCAGAGTTTGTGATTTACCATAATTCAAAGCAAGGCCAGAAATGTTAGTAAAATTATTAAGCAAATCAGCCAACAGGGGCCCAGCCTCATTCAGGTTTTCGAGTAAGATTAAGAGGTTATCCGCGTAAGAGAGAGAGACATATCCTGAACTGCCCACAGGTATGCCCATAATACCAGAAGATTGACGTAAACAAGCAGCCAGGGGCTCCATGGCTAAAATAAACAGGGACAGTGATAGGGACAGCCTCGTCTATTTCCCCTTGGTAGATGAAAGTAAGAGGAAAGGGTAGAATTAGTAAGTACTTCAGCAACAGGGGAATTATATAATAGCTTGATCCAGGAGCAAAAGGTATGAGAAAGACCAAAATGAGATAAAACTTGATGAAGGTAGTCCCAGTTTAAGGAATCAAAGGCCTTCTCGAAATCAATAGCTATGGCTGCAGCTGGTGTCTTGAGGGATTTGGCTTTGTGAATTAGATTAAATAAGGAATGTAGGTGATCAGAACCAGATCTATGTTTAATAAAACCGGCTTGTGAATGATGAGTTAGCGTGGGAATCAAGGATTCAAGTCGATAAGTTAGTAGTTTAGCAACTATCTTCCCATCCGTGTTTAATAAAGAGATGGGCCTGTAACTTGTGGGGTGAGTGGGGTCTTTTTCATTCTTAGGGATTATGGTTATGATCGCTTCAGTGCAAGATAGGGGAAGTTTGCCAGTATTGGAAGCTTCCTGATAAACATTAAGAAGAAAGGGATATTAGGTGTTGGAAAACATTTTATAGAAATCGACAGGGAATCCGTCACCTCCAGAGGATTTGCCGGATTTCAAGGAAGACAAAACTTGAACAATTTCTTTTGATCCTCAGAAATTGACTGTAGGGGATGCTGTTGACCCAACTCCTAGGGTGATCATTTTCTGGGTTTACACTGAACACTATGCTCTTTGTTAAAGTAACACGAAGGAATGCAGTATGACTATGTCAATATGTTAAGATACATATTTAAGCACATGATGTTGTAACAAGCATCGCTCCTGACAAAGCCTGCAAAGGTGCCACATAGGGGTGTTTGTTCCTGTGGAGACTTTGCTGCAATAAATTCTACAAGGTTCCTTCCAGCATGGTGTGTGCACCATTTTTTAAATATTTTTCTGCACTTGGAGGTTTTAAACCCTCATACAGTAGCACCTTTAGTAACGGTTGCCAGCGCATGCTTCTTTCATTTTTGCCTCAAGGACCCTAGAAGAATGAAAACCAGTATGGTACCACTGGGAGTAATGGAGGGCTTAAACTAATGTAAGGTCATTGTAATCAATGAGGATCCACTCCCATCGTGAAATTGCTTGAAAGAGGGCATCATCTAAAAGGGCACATTTTTAAGTGAGACTTGAATTAAAGATACCCTGTAGGGAATTGGGGAACCCCTGGGTATTACAGAGTAGATCCTCTGGCATGGAAGCCGAATTTCTGGTCATGGGGGGGGGGGTCTGGCAAGAATTGGGGTTTGTAAGTCCCCATATAATGGGGCAGGCATGGGAGCTTGTTCTTCTGGCACTAGGGCTATCAGTGTTCGGCCTGAGAGAGGCAGACATGGCTGGACCAACAATCAATTCAATTGAATTTAAATGTAATTTAATTTGCAATATAACTGATAACATGGCTCAGGCCCTAGTTTTCAAAATCGTCATTGGAAAAAAGGGTAAATTTATCACTGTGCTCTCGGTATACATTCTGCCATGCTCTACCAAATTGGGGTTTAATGCCATCCTCGACTGGGCATTCCACCTCCCCAATCGGTCTGAAGTGATCCTCCTCAGTGACTTCAACATTAACTGGTTGGCCTCTGACTCAGCTTCTTATAGAGATGCTGCAGCAGCTATGGACTTGTCCCAGGTTGTTTCATCTCCCACCAGGATCAACTACAGAACAGGCTCCAGCTCCCTTCTTGACCTCATACTCATCAACCATCTGGATAGAACTTCCTGCATTGAAGTTCTACCCGATTCACTAAGTGATCACTCCCCAACCCTCTGCCTCTGGTCAAATGGCTCCATTAAAACACCACCCAAGTCAACGTTTCAATGCACCCTCAAAAAAGGTATGCCAGAGAAATTCCAGTCATACCTTCTTAACTGACTGGTCCCCACTAGACTCTGCCACTAACACTGATAATGCCCTTACCTACTTTATCTCTACTTTCAACTCTACATGCAACACTTTTGCCCCCTTCATGAAATTAAAGGTAAAAAAACATGACAGTCCCTGGGACACCCCTGCTCTCATAGAATTAATGGCAGCTCGTGACAACCTTTGGTACAAGGCCCTGGCATCCAAATCCCTGCGGACAGACAACAGTATAAGACAGCTACAAATGTCTGTACACGTGAAATCAGATGAGCCAAGGCACAATTCTACACAACCTGCCTCTCCTCAGCAAGGGGCAATGGATGGAAGTTTGGGAAAATATTAAGGACCTGACCAGTACAGCTAGTACGTCTCTCCCCTCTATACTAATGTAACCCCCCTTTCTGCTCAGTCTAGGGGCATGATTTTTCTCTCACAGGTGTTCCAAGCAGAAAAGGGGAAGCACTCCTAAGCACCAACATTCAAGACCTTTTGCACACTACACAGCAGGGAAAACAGTTGTCTCCTACCTGCACTGCGTCTGCACAGCTGTGCACTTTACCTTCTCTCTCTCTCTCAGCATCTGATCTCCTCCCTGAGCTGTCCACTGGACCAAAACCTCCCTCTGCACCTTCAAAGGTCTCAAATGTCCTTGCAGCCCCAACCAGGCTGGATAGGAATATTCTGCCTCTGGAATGCAACTCATGGAAAGTTAATTAGACTGCATATACAGGGGGGAAAATTTTTTTTCATTTCATTAACTTCCCTCCTACAGTCAAATAAGGCACAAACCACTATTTCTCCCCAAACTGGCTTTTATTTTGCACCTGTATGGCAACTGATTCTAGCAATACAGGGGTCACCATTCTTCATGGGCCAAGCCACAGGGGCATCCAGGAATTTTCTTCCTTCAAACAGCTGGCACCATTCCCGTTGCTCAGTCCACCCTTGCCACGGTCACTTGGCTCTGCCTCAGCACCCCATGGCCACATTCACTCCGAGGATTCCACTGGTATTTACTTCCTACGGGGGTACCGGCCAGACCCACATCCCTGCTTCAGCTCCTAGGCTTGCATTAAGCTACAGCACGGGGACTTCCTTCCAAGGTCTGCCATTTCTTTGGCCTGTGACCCGCCTGGACCTTAATGTGCTAGTGCCCCAGGACCTGTCCCTCCAAACAGGCCCCCTGTTTTGGGTGAAAGGCTCCCCGGCTCCCTCAACTCCCCAGGCTGCCCTGCCACACTGGGTATGAGGGGAACCTTTGCCACCAGCTTCCCTCCTGGGAGGGCCCTGGCAACCTGGGAGATCACACAAACAGGCTTCCTAAGGGCTCCTAATCTCTCTCTCTCTCCCTGGGCATGCTAAAGCCTCCTACTGCCCTAGCCCACAACAATGCAGGACCTGGCTAGCTGTGCCCCCATGGAGCTCCATACCACCACTCCTTGTCAACCACGGCACATGAAAAACCGTCCTGACTGCATTCATAGAAACAGAAACATAGAAGTTGACAGCAGATAAGGACTGCAAGGCCCATCCAGTGTGCCCATTTCTTTTTCTACCTTATGAATGAGCCATTGGCCTTTGCTCTGTCAATGGCCTATTTATTCTTTTGGGAGGTTTCCCCACTGGCCCTCCTGGACCACCAAGCTTCCTCACTTGCCCACCTTATCTGTTCCTGATGCTACTCTTCCAGCCTCTCCCTCCAGCCCCAGGCCTAATGCCTGGGCTGGAAAAGGCCCCGCTACTTCTTGTCAGTCCACTTATATACTCTTTTCTTGCTCTCTGCTACCACTCTGAGGTGTCCAGAGCAATATCTCCCAGAGCACTAAACCTATTTCCCAGCTCTTGGGGGGGATGCCTAAACAGTGGAAATATAAGTCCCGCATTTACAGGGGGCTTACACTAAATATCAATGGTGTTACTATGCAAGATCCACTTCTAATAGCTGATACCTTCAACAATGCCTTTACTAGTTCTCCTCCAACCCCTGCTCCCACTGGCATCCCCCCATTTTGTTTCAAAACCGTAATCCCTAGGGAAGCCAGATCATACCTTACTCGAGTACTGGGCAAGTCCAGATTTAGTGGTGGCTCGCTTGATCTGAAATTACTATACCTTGCACTTGATGCAATCCTCTCCTCCTCACTAAAATCCTTAATCTCTCTCTTTGCCAAAGCCAGTTCCCACCCTGTGGAAATCTGTGGTCATTATTCCTGTTCATAAAAGTGGTGACAGAACCACCCATTGTAACTTTCTCCCTATCTCCCTCCTCCCCCCTATTTCTAAAGCCTTAGAATGCATAGTGCATGACCAACTTTCTGATAGTCTTGCCAAATACAATCTCTAGAGTCACCAACAGCATGGCTTGGGAAAGGGCCACAGCACTATCACTGCCCTCTTGGAGTTTACTAGCTTTACTCACAAAGCCTTGAATCGTGGTCACTTAGTTGGGTCTGTGTACATAGACCTAACAAAAGCATTTGACATGGTTAACCATGGGCTTCTCATCTCCTCCCTGTTGGGGTTGGGTCTATTCCTTAATGCCACTTCTTGGTTCCAAAGTTACGTCTCTGGGAGGTCCCAGAAGGTGAAAATCCTGGATACCCTCTCCTCAAGTAAACCAGTTCGCTCAGGAGTACCCTAGGGCTCAATACTAGGCCTGCTCATGTTTAGTCTTTTTCTAAATACCCTCCTGTTAGGCCAGCCTGGTGGCATAGAAGGCTGAGGCGCTGGCACTTTACCTTGCACCACATCGGTGACCTGAGTTCGGGAACAGACTCGGGTCACCGGGGGTCAGCAGGAGGAGGTGAAGACAGAGCGTCTGGAAGACTGTTCTCCTCTCCTGGAGTGGGTTAGGAAGACTGCCTCGCTCTGTAGAAAATGGTGTCTTGATCGACTGGATGATGGCTATCTGGACCCTTGCATCCACAAAGCCCTTGGACAGCCGGGGCTGACCTCAGCAGCACCCAGGGTGAAGAAAGGTAAGCTGTGAAGGCACTTTCTCCCCGGAAGGGGAGAACCTGTCCGACAAAGGGATATGTTGGGTTACTCTTGGCCAGCTGCAAAATTAATCAGGGAGTGGCGCCGGGGAGTTCAGAGGGGATGCGGGGGTTCCTTGACAGAGCCTGAAGGAGTGACTGGTCAGACGCAGGGGCAATAAACAAATAATGCAAAAAAACCAAGCATTTGTCAATGCCGAATGCTTGCTTGCTGGCATTGGCATTGGTAGTGTAGAAGTTACAGAGCTGCATAATAGGAATGGCAGTGAAGTATTGAACTGAAGCCAACCCCACCACCACCCTGCAGATAGTGACAGGCATTGGGGTGTGCCTTTGGGTCGTCAGGCATAACGGCCATGCCATTTCACCACACCCTACCCTGCAGACACTGACAAGTGTCACGGTGTGCCTTGGGGTCTTTGGTCTTTGCGCGCACCCCTATCCATCAGGAAATACGGTGAGATGTGGGTGCGGTATAGAGAATGGGTGAACTTTGGGGCTGAAGAGTCATGGCGGGTACCTTGATGCCTCTCACAGGCTGCAGGGTGTGGAATGGTATGAGCATTACAGGCAAGAATCCCAAGTCACACCCCTGATGCCTGTCATTCTCTACAGGGTGGGGCGTTATGGTTGGAAACCCTAACACCTCAGGCATTCGTTGGTATTTTCACTCCAAATTTTCAACATGGTTTTTTTGTGACCCCCACCTCATGAACAGTGGCAATATCAGTTTGTTAGCCGAAAGCTGCTTATGCACAGCGACTACGGCATTGAGCACCACAGGTGCAAAAACACATTCCGAACAGGATGTGAAAAATGACAGCTGTACTGTTCATGGGGAGGTGTAAAAAATGGCAATGTTGCAAATCTGCAGTAAAAATATTAAAAAAACTGGTGAAGTCACGAGCATGCATAGAAACTGTGCAACGACACCGTAATGTAATTAGTTTGGGGATTTTTATACAGATTGTCAACACAGGCATTTTGGGACCTCCGATCATGAACAGTGTCACTGTGATTTTCTTAATCTGTCCAGAACAGTGATTTCACAGCGAACACGCATCTCTGTGTTGAAAGTGTGAAAACACATTTCGGCCATGTTGTGAAAAATGACACCGCACTGTTCTAAAGGAAGTGCGGAAAAATGCCACTGGTGAAAATCTGGACTGAAAATACTACAAAGTCATGAACTTACGAGGGTGCGGAAAGCGCGCTAATGCTCACTCGTAACACAGTCATTTATGGACTTTTGTCACCAAATTTTCAACGTAGCCATTTTAAGACCTCTGTTCATGAACAGTGTAACTGTGATTTTCTTAATCTGTCCCAAACATTGCTTTCCACACCGACTGCACCATTGCACTACATGTGCGGAAACAATTTGGGCGACATGTGAAAATGGCAGCTGTACTGTTTATAGGAAGTGTAATAAATGGCAATGTTGAAAATCTGGAGTGAAAATATTGAAAATTATGACTTACGAGCATGCGTAGGAACTGCATAGCATGCTTCATTAAACAGTCATTTTTGGGAATTTTTCACCAAATTTTCAACATAGCCATTTAAGACCTCTGCTCATGAACAGTGTCACTGTGATTTTCTTAATGTGTCCCATTCATTGATTTCGACACCAACTGCCCATTGTGCGCCCATACGGAAACATGTTTTGGGCAAGATGTGACAAATGACAGCTGTATTGCTCATAAGAAATGTAATAAAATGGCAATGTTGAAAATCTGGATTGAAAATATTGAATTTGCAAACTTCGACGTGCGTGGGAACTGCAGCAACGCTCGTAAACAGTCATTTTAGAATTTTTTCACCAAATTTTCAACATAGCCATTTTAAGACCTCTGCTTATTAACAGTGTCACTGTGATTTTCTTAATGTGTCCCATACATTGATTTCGCACACCGACTGTGCCATTGTGCGCTACATGGGTGGAAACACATTTTGGGCAAGATGTGAAAAATGACAGCTGTACTGCTCATAAGGAGATGTGGTAAAATGGCAATGTTGAAAATCTGGAGTGAAAATATTGAAAATTCGCAAACTTACGAGCGTGCGTAGGAACTGCGCAACGCACGCTCATAAAACAGTCATTTTTAGGAATTTTTCCACTAAATTTTCAACATTGGCTTCTTGAGAGCCCACCTTATGAACAGTGGCAGTGTCGTTTCGTTACTTGGTCCCAAAGGGTGATTTTGCACAGTGACTGCGAAATCACCCTACGGGCCCGATTAACGCCACAACAGTGACAGCATTCATGAGAAGGGGTCCCAAAAACCCCATGATGAAAGTTTGGTGCAAAAATTCCAAAAAATGCCTGAGATATGCAGCAAAGTTGAAAAAACCCTATCTATCCCATTATACAGCTTACTGGCATTTCCTCAGTTCGCGGTCGGCTTTAAAAGTGCAGTGATGTTCCCGGTCCACGAAGATCGTCGTGCGGGTCTGGAGGTAAGTATGGGGTGAGGGGGTGTAGGGAGGCAGGGTGCACAGTGGTTGGGCGCGGGTGGGGGCAGAGTCAGTGAGGGACCGGTTTTCTATTTCAGATTTTTTTTTAAACAACGGAGGAGACGACGCAGGACATTTGCCATGCTGGGGTGGGCTCCCAGCGTGGCACAAGGATGGCGTGGAGCCAACGGGGATTGGGCACTCGTCGCCGGCGACAGCATCTGTTGCCACGCTGGGGTGGGCTTTCGCGCGGCTACAAGGACAGCTGTTTGGGGCGGAGCCACGGGGATTGGGCACCCCTATCGGCGACAGCATCTGTTGCCATGCTGGGGTGGGCTCCCAGCATGGCACCCTGTACTCTTGGGGGAGACGAGTGGAGCCGATGGGGGATTGGGGCACCCGTCGGCTATACATATGTAGCCACGCTAGGGTAGGCACCCAGCGTGGCTTGTGGAACTCTGTTTGGGAGGGTAGCGCAGCACAACCGACGGGGATTGGGCACCCCGCTCGGCCATACAGTGTGCATGGGGGCGAGCACGCAGAAGCGCGTACGCGTGTGTGTGTGTGTGTGTAGTTGAGAGCATGAGCAGGCGATATCTTATCGCTGCTCACTGAAGCGTAGCTCCCCTTTCAACTGTACTCCACTGCATTTTCAACTGCTGTCATGAACCCGCTCCAGCGGGCATTGGAGAGCTGCGGCCGCGCCTGAAAACACACTGACTGAATTGAAGAGGGCTGCCACACCTCCGAAAATTCGGATGATGGCACTGTGTTTCTTGCACATGCGTGCAAGCAAACATAAAAATATACCCTCTTGTTAGCCTACTCAGGCAACCTTCTCCTATATGCGGATGACGCTATTATTTTCTCTAGCTATCCAGACCCCCTTCAGCTTGAACAAAGCCTTCATAGACATTTTGCCGAATCTGAATCATGGTTCTCTCTAGGCAAACTGATCAATAATTATAAAAAGACCAAAGTGATGCTGTTCGCTAACAACCAGAACAAGCACAAAGGTGCGTCTCTAAATATTCACAATAATCAACTCACCCCACCTTGAGCAGATCGACAGTTTCAAATACCTTGTGATCACCTTAGATTCCTCCCTCTACTACCATGAACATGTTAACTTGGTTTACAAAACAGCGAATACTAGAATTGGCCTCCTATACAGGCACAGGCACTGTCTGACAAATGATGCCTTTTGTTTGGCAGTCTCTAGCTCCATCCTATCAGTTGTTGATTATGGTAGTGTAATATGTGGCTCTGCCTCTGATACTGCTCTTAAAAGAATCATGATCTCCCTCAACGAAGCCTGTCTTCTAGTTGTGGGAGACCCTAGGCTAACCCATACCTGTGATCTTTATAGTCAAACTGTCTATATTTTAAGGGAAGGCTTGCCTACCATATCTGCTTGCTGGCCTGAAAGCTATCCACTAGTCTAACTCCTTCCTCAATTGAGCAGCTCCTCACACCTGCCCCTACCCCCAGAGCTACCAGGAGCTCTGACAAGGCCTCCTTCCTAGCCCCTTTCTGTAGGACTGTCCTTGGGCAGCGCGCTTTCATGTACAGGGCCCCTGTTTTGCTGAACGATCTCTCTATGACAGTTTCTTCTACAACAAAACTAGACCCCTTCAAAACTTTACTCCACCAGCACCTACTATCCACTAATCTTTGTGACTGCTCTTAGTTGTGCTGCCTACTCGTGCCCACCCATGTGATGTCCTTTATCTCCCCCTTTTGTCCCTCACTACCTAACTTCCTGATTCTCCCACCATTCCTGTTCCCCCTGCTCCTCACACACAGTTGTTACCTGTTACACCTCCCTCCCCTGCTCTCTCTCTCCTCTCCTATGCTGTCACCCCTGGTCAGTCCTCTCAACCTAATCTCTGCTACCCCAACACTTTCCACAGGCCCTGTTTGATAAGTCCCCCTGTCCCTTCTCCTACTAAGCCTCTGGTCTCTCTGTCACCCTGCACTGCTGTTTGTCCTAAGCTCTACTCCACCTGTCCTGCTTGTTTGCTCCTGCTTCACTCCCAACCCCAGGGTACTATGCTTTATTTTGTTGTCCAGACCACTTATCTCCAAACCCTAGCATTGAGGACAGTACAATGCTTACTTATTTTTGTTGTCCATAATAAATAGGCCTGCTTATCTTTTACCACATACCTCAATTACCTACTATGTACCTATGCCCTGTTTTGTATATTATTGCAATCCATCTCCAAAATTAGGCAATTCTCTACTTTGTATCATTGCTGCTGATTGTAACTGTTTGTATGGTTGTTACTGTCTGTACCGTATTATTTTTCTGACGTGGAGCCTTTGTAAAAGAGTCTCTGACTCAAAGGGTTGTAATTTCGATACTTCAATAAATAAAGCAATAGTAATAATGTTAAAGTCTGATTTGTTGTTTAGATCGTTGTCCCTTGTGGGGACCAAGAGACATGTACTGGCACAGAATTGCCTCTGGAGAAGTTCTTGCCCTGCCTGGGAGAGTGCCACTGCATGAATGACCTAGGCCGGGAACCCCAGGGCTCCTGGGACCATGGTAGGGAGATTAGGGATTGTGAGTGAAAACTGAAATTCAACTTGGACAGGGACCCAGTTTAACTTTTGCAGAAGTGCCCCTTAAATCAAGGTAGGAAACATGGCAACAATCATGGGAACAGTTCAGAGTAAATTCGTCCTGGAAAGACTGGTGAAGACAGAGATTGGAGCCCAGTGAACAGAATGCGTACAGTGTAATATAGCCAGTACTGTGACCAAAAAACTGAATGGTGAGCAGAAGTGGCAAGGGAGATGCCCTAAATGTTGTGTATCACCGAGCAGCACAATACAGTACATGCATCCAGTTTGACCCATGCTCTATGTTTGGAACTCAGTTTGTGTGTGGTCTCACGTTTAATGGTGCTCCAGTGTATTGTTAAGGTGCCCCTAGACCTATCACCCCACACCCAAAGTGGCAAGGTAATGGCAAGAGTACTGGTTTCTATGGCATAAGGCAGGTGCTCCTCCAACAAGAGATGCCATCATACACCTTAGACACGGGGGGGGGCAACCCTTACACATGGGAGCTTGTCTGGGATTTGAGGGCTGGTGGTTTTAGGGTGCACCATGCACTGGGTACCCTGAGAACTCCTGCACTGTTTAAACTTTGTTTGGTGCAGATCATTTACAAAGCCGCTGGGATGTGGGCCCCAAATGTTTTGCAGCTTTAAGAAAAAAAAAAGTAACTTGTCTGCAATTTATTTTCACAGCTGATTAGACCACACATGAACTGACTGGGAGAGGAGCATTTGGCCCATGTAACCCAAAATTATGGTACCTGAATCCTGGAAGCCTGCCCTGCAGTACAAATGAGCAGAGCTACAAGAGAGCCTTTAGAGACAGCTCACATGAAGGAGATGCAGCACAAGGATTTGGGAAGTAACACTGACATCAAGGACGATGGCAACAGTTGAACTGCAGCAGTGACTGGCTCAAAGACAAAGACCACAGAGTCACAATATGCCCTCTGACCCTTCTGAATGACCCCTCAGAGACTGTAAACCCACCAACAGCTGTAGCAGCAGTGTCACAGGAGTCATTAGCCTTCAAGAACACTGCCTACACCTGACTACTGTTGCCCAGAAGAGGAAACAGCCAACAGCAGTCCCTGCCAACATTCAACGTGAAACCATGACTAAGGACTTCAACCATGAATCCACCCTCTGGGGAGTCATCTCAGGAACTATCTAATGTAACTCAGGGGAGCCTGGTTAGAGATCGAAGCATGAAACCAAGCAAAAGTAAATTCACAGTAATTGCACTGAACCTCTGGTGTGCATGTGGTATGGACAACTTAAACTGAACTTTTGGGAACTGACACAGAACAGGAAAAAGTCAGGCATGTCTGGGAGTGGGGACCAATATGTGGAAACTGATGCAGGAATGAATACTGGACTGGAAGAGTGGTTGTGCCATCAACAAATAAGAGCCTTCCACATGCAGAATGGTAAGGCCCTTGAAAAATTCCTAGGAAGTCAGGCCACAGGCCATGGTGGGTCACTAGCCATTGCATTCCCCTCAGGGTACTGCGACCACTGCTTTGGACATGCCAGTAGAGTGTGGGCAATCAAAGTTTGTAAAGTATGCTATGACTGTTCTATTTTGGGACCAGAAGTAGTGACTGCACCCTGTTCCCTAAGAGGAATGCTTGGACAATGGGCCTCTGAACAAACTAGATACCAGGGCACTACTCCCCCCCCCCATTTTGCTGCATCAAAGTCTGCACTTTTTTCAAATTAACTCCAATGTTCCTACTTTCCTTACTTTTTGGAGGGGCTCTTGGTTCTCATCCTCCAGCTGAACCATGATTAAGCCTGACCACTTGCCTTATCAGAGCTGAGGTCTCCTTGCCTTCTCTATATTTTTGAAGAGACCACTCTCCTGGCTTCATTACTTATAGTGTGCTCTGGCCAATGAAAGACTCACAGGTGTTTAATAGGGAGCTTAGCAATTAGAAGAAGGCCACAGTTCTCCTACATTCAAATCAGTACAAAAGGTTTGCAGGCTCAACCCCTGTATTTACAATACCATTTTTTTGTATCATATTTTTATTGTGGTTTTTATGTTTGCTTGCACGCATGCACAAGAAACATTTCATCACAGCTTAGGAGAGAAGCAGGGTTTTGGAGGTGCGGCACTGTGGGGGCCAATGGCCCCAGGGCCTTTTGAGGCTTGGCCCACTTTCCCCAATGCAGTAGCACACTGCTGCTGACACTAGTTCAGCCAGCATGCCACCACCTTGAAACGAATCCGCCTCTGCAATGAGGGAGCGACTCGTCATTGCAAGGTGGTACCTTGCCATCCCCGACCCAGTTCATTTGCCAATGGGGGAGCCCACTCCTTGTCGGCATGCTATAACCCACTCCCCCATTTGTTGTGTGCCAAGGGGTGCCCAATCCCCCTCGGCATCATGCGCCCCCCAACAGTCTTTCTTTGCCGACAGGGGGGCCCAATCCCCATTGGCTTCAGTCCCCCCCTTCCCACTTCAATTTGCCAACAGGGGAGCCCACTCCCCATTGGCATAATGTCCCCCCAATTTGTTGTGATTTGTTGTGTGCCAGGGGCTGCCCAATCCCCTCGGCCACAGCCCTCAAAAAAACACTAAGGTGGCATGCTGGGGAGCCCACCAGCTTGTCAAATGTCCTGTGAAAAAGAAATCCCACAATGTTTTTTTAAACCTGTAAAACAGAAAACAGTCCCTCATTGAGTTGGTGGCCCATCCCCAACCGCCCCTCTCTTGCATCCTGCCTCCCCCACCCCCTCACCCCATACTTACCTCCGGGCCCAGCACGATGATCTTCAGTGGACCGGGAATACGTCTGCACTCTTCAAAGCCGACCGCGAACTGAAGAAATGCCGGTAAGCTGTATAATGGCATAAATAGGTTTTTTTCAATTTTGGTGCATATCTCAGGCATTTTAGAGAATTTTGGCCCCAAATTTTCAATGTGGGATTATCGGGACCCCTCCTCATGAATTCAGCCAGTGTCATAGTGTTATTCAGTCCCGAAAGGTGATTTTGCAGTCACTGCGCGGAATCACCTTTTGGGACCAAGTAACGAAATGACAGTGCCAGTGTTCATGAGGTGGGCTCTCAAAAAGCCTATGTTGCAAATTTGGTGGAAAAAATTCAAAAAATTACTGTTTTAAGAGCGTGTGTTGTGCTGTTTCCACGCATGCTTGTACCTTCACGAATCTGTAATATTTTCACTCCAGATTTTCAATATTGGCATTTCTCCACACCTCCTTATGAACAGTACAGCTGTCATTTTTCACATCCTGACTGGAATGTGTTTTCGCATTTCCAGCACAGAGTAGCGTAGTCACTGTGGGAAATCAGTGTTTGCGACACATTATGAAAATCACAGTGACACTGTTCATGAGCAGAGGTCCTAAAATGCCTATGTTGCAAATCTGGTGGAAAAAATCCCAAAAATGACTGTTTTACAAGCGTGTGTTGTGCAGTTTCCATGCATGCTCGTACCTTCGCGAATTTGTAAGATTTTCACTCTAGATTTTCAACACTGGCATTTTCCACCTCCTTATGAACAGTACAGCTTTCATTTTTCACATCCTGGCCAAAATGTGTTTTTACACTTCTGGCACAGAATAGCGCGATGCTGTGGAAATCAGTCTTCGGATACATTAAGAAAATCATAGTGACGCTGTTCATGAGCAGAGGACCTAAAATGCCTATGTTGAAAATTTGGTGACAAAAGTCCATAAATTGACTGTGTTACAAGCGTGTGTTGCGCAGTTTTCATGTATGCTCGGAAGTGCGCAAATTTATAATATTTTCACTCCAGATTTTCAACATTGGCATTTTGTCACACCTCCTTATGAACAGTATAGCTGTCATTTTTCATATCCTGCCTGAAATATGTGTTTACACATCTGGCGCACAATGGCGCGGTCGCTGTGGGAAATTAATGTTTCGGACAGATTAAGAAAATCATAGTGACAGTGTTCATAAGCAGAGGTCACAAAATGCCTAAGTTGAAAATTTGGTGAAATAATTCCACTAAATGACTTGGTACAAAGCATGTGTTGCGGTTTCCGCGTCGCTTGGAACTTGAGCATTTTTAATATTTTCACTACAGATTTTCAATATTGCCATCTCTTCACACCTCCCTATGGATGGTACAGCTGTCATTCTTCATATCCTGCCCGATCTGTGTTTTCGCACATCTGGCGCAAAATGGCACGGTCTCTGTGGGAACTCGAAGTTCGGGACACATTAACAAAATTACACTGCCACAGTTCTTGAGAAGAGGTCCCAAATGCTTTCATGAGGTGGGGGTCACAAAAAGGCCATGTTGAAAATTTGTAGTGCAAATACCAACACATGCCCAGGGCGTTAGGGTTTCTAATCATAACGTCACACCCTGTATAGACTGACAGGCATCAGAAGTGTAACTTTGGATCACCGGCTGTAATGCTCATACCATCGCACCCCCACCCTGAAGCCAGTGACAGGCATCAAGGTGTGCCTTGCACTCTTCAGCCCCAGACTTCACCCCATTCTCCTGTACTACACCTATTTCAGCGTATGCCCTTATGAAATGGGGTGACTGTGAAGCCGAACACCCCAAGGCACACCTCAACACTTGTCGGGGTCTACAGGATAGGGTGAGGTGAAATGCCATGAGCATTATGGGCAATGACCCACAGGCACACCCCAATGCCTGTCTATCTCTGCAGGGTGGAGGTGGGATTGGCGTGAGTTCAGTACTTCACTGCCACTCCTATTCTGCATCAGTCTAACTCCTGCACGTCCAATGCTAATATCAGCAAGCAAACATTCGGCATTGACAAATGCTTGTTTCATATGCCATACAAGTACATTCAGGTAGAGTGATACAGCATTGTTACTTTACAGTTCTCCCCTCACACTTTGGGGTTACCAAATTAATGTACAATCACTTGCCAAAGCATTATTATTAATTGATTCCCATCTGGCACATTGGTAAGAATAAGAGAAAAATAGAATCACAGGAAATTTGACTATATCATCAAAAGAAGAGAGATAAAGCAAACACTTTCATCAAACTATAATATGCAATGTAACTGGTGCAAGAGAAAAATAAGTATAAATAAATATGCTTTGCCTTAACCCTGAGTATGTCTCATTGTGTTTTATTTCTTATGTAGTCATTCATTATGATGTAATGCAGAAGATTTGTTGTAACCACTTTAGTTATAGTCCCTATTCTCTTTTTCTTATAAGCATAGGTGGGTACCCCTAGGACATCCAACCCTCACTAAGGAGAGCAGCTTCCCCTAGAGTTAATGTGGTCATGAATGCTGCCCATGTATTCATATATCTCTCCTCACGTCCCTTTAACACATGTCAGCCTATCCACTGAGAGTACCCTTAGGGTGAGGGTTTTCCACTGATCAACTGTGGGAACATTCCCAATAATCCATAGGTTTTGTATCCCTTGTCTAGCCACTACCAGGAGGATCCTAAGCTTTCTGGGATGTGGTTCCCAATCCCCATTTTCCTGTCCGGCCACCCCTAGCAGCAGTGATCTCGGTGATACTTCTAATGGGTATCCTACTATCTTGTTCATCTCTGTAACCACCCCTCTTCAATACCTCTGTATTCCCAGGCATTCCCAGTAGTAGTGCATCCAGGTGCCCCTAGCCTCACCACATTTCCCACATTTCCCATATGTGGGCAACACTTCCGGGTAGAACCGATGCACATTGGATGGGGGGGGGGGGGGTAGTATAACCCGAGCAGGAATTTGTATTGCATTTTATTATATCTGTTACACAATAATAAGCCCATATGGGAAGTCAGTAGCAATTCCCAGTTATTATCTTCCCACCTTTCTTTTGCCCTCTGGGAGTCTCCTTTAAAGTATACCCTGTCTAGTTTAGCTGACCGATCAATCAGTGCCTTCTCCTGTGTCTTCACCCCTAGGATTTCTCCTTTGCCCTCTACCAAGGCATTTTCTGTATTGGCATTTCTGTTAAGGCTCTGCCAGTATTTCTGGATTTGAAAGAATCTGAAAAGATGTGAGGAAAATATTCCCAGGTCCAGCTGTAGGTGCTGAAAGGAGTGCATCCCTGGTTTGGAGGTCAAATCTCCTACACACCTAATGCCCCTGTCCTGCCAAATTTTTAATCTTTCATCCCCCAGCCCTGGTAAGAAGCCTGAATTATCTGCTACTGGTACCAATACTGTATTTTCTTGTCTGACTCCCCTTCTTTGCCTAATACATGCCCACACCTCTAAAGATGCATGACCAATGGGTTTGGGTGTTCCTGCCGCTTGTATGACTTCAGTCCATCCGCCCCTACATAGGCAGTAAGTCTGCCAGAGCACCCACTCTCTTCCAGTGCCAGCCAGGTGGCCGCCTCCCCTCTGTTGACCCAGTTGTGGATATACCTATACTGGGTAGCTAAGTAGTACCCTTCATGTCTGGTAGGTTGAGGCCTCCATTCTCTGGTGCAGCCTTCAGCCTTGTCTCCAAAGTCTGGATATCCCTGTTCTTTAGACCCATCGGCATCATTTGAAGGATATATAATATTCTGGAGAGCACATTCATCTTTAGCACATTTATTCTGCCAATCCAAGATATTGGAAGTGCCCTCCATCTGTGCAGGTCGCTCAGGACCGTGTCTACCATAGGTTTGTAGTTTAGTTCATACATCTTCCCCAATTCGTTGCCCACCTTAATGCCCAGGTAAGTAAAGGCTCGTTGTTCTAATTTGAGTCCCCAGGTATTTAAGTCTTCCTTATCCCTACCATTCTTCAAGTACATTATCTCAGATTTATTTAGGTTAAGCTTATAACCTGAAAACTTAGCAAAGTCCCCCACCAGGCCCAGAAAAGCAGGTACCGATCAGTCAGGCTGAGTTAGGAAGAGCAAAATATTGCTCTCATACAGAGTGATGGTATATTGTCCTCCTTGTTTATCTGATATGCCTCGGATTTGAGGGTCCTCCCTAATTTTGATTGCCAATGATTCTATGGCCAATGCAGATAGGAGAGGGGAGAGGGGACACCCTTGCCATGTGCCCCTGCCAAGTCGAAACTCCTCTGATGGTGAGACATTAATTAATATTCTTGCTGTGGGGGCTATGTAAAAGGCTTTAACCAACTGAATATATTTTTCTCCCATGCCAAATTTCCCCATGATCTTAATCAGGTATTCCCATTTTATCCTGTTGAAGGCTTTTTCGGCTTCCATAGATAGAACATATGCCTTCCCTGGGTGTTTGTTTCCCCACCATATGACATTAAGTAGCCGTCTCATATTGTGATATGATATTCTGCCTTGTATAAAGCCAGTTTGGTCTGGGTTAATTATTAGGGGTAGTAGTTTGTCTAATCTTAATGCTAGAACCTTTGTCATTATTTTACAATCATAATTTAAAAGTTGATATGGGTCTATAAGAAGGGCAATCTGTGGGATCTTTGTTCAGCTTGGGAAGTACACATATGTGAGCTTCACAGCATGACTTAGGTAGGCCTCTCTCCCCCCTCACTTCCTCAAGCACATTCCTGATAGGTTCTGCTACCTTCTCTTTATGCTCTTTGAAGTATTCGGCTGTAAACCCATCCGGTCCTGCAGCGTTGCCCCTATTAAGCATACCTATAGCCTGCAGCACTTCCTTGGTAGAAATATTTCTGCCCAGAAAGGTGCGGTGTGCCTCTGTGAGTATTGGGATAGGGAGCCCCTTCAAATATTCCTCGTCCAGCTACTCTGTACTTGTGCACTCCACAGTATACAGGGCTGCTTAAAATTACTGGAAGCGCTGTTTGATTTGTAAGTCTCCTTGTACTAATTTATCCTTTTTCTCTTTTATGGCAATGATTCTTTTCAAGGTCTTCCCTTCCCTAATTAGGTTCACAAGTAATGGCCATGGTTTGTTGCCCCACTCATATATTTTTTGTCGAGCAAACATTTGTTTCGCTCAGGCTTCCTCAGTTAGACATGTATTTAGGGCTTTCCTGGCAGCTTGGAGCTCCTTTAAAGATTGCTTGTCTCTGGTTTCAATTACAATTTTTTCTAGCTGTTGTATCGTTCCCTCTAGTTCCCCATTTTTTCTTTTTTTAATCTCGCTGTATAGCTGATTATTACCCCCCTCATGTAAGCTTTACTCGCCTCCCAGTATGTCCCCTCCGTCTCCACCTTACCCTTATTAGTGGTCTTGTACACAGTCCACTGATCCTTCAAAAATTGTCTGAAGTCACTCTTAGATAGTAGGTAGTTTGGAAATTTCCATCACCCCACGTCCCTGCTCCCCACCCAGAGCCAGCTCAAGTTGAACCATAGCATGGTCAGACAAGTAAATGGGGCTATGTTCCACTCTAGTGACTACAGGGTATATCTCCCTTTGTATGTATATATAGTCCAGTCTGGACCAGGTAGCATGTGGGCGGGAATAGAATGTGTACTCACGGGACCCCGGGTTGGACGTCCTCCAAGCATCCACCAGAGCTAGCTCCGTTAGGCCCAGCTGCCATTGTTGTACTGCCAGTACCACCCGGAGCCTTGTTCCTGAGTAGTCCAACCCAGGGTCCACAACACAATTGAAATCTGCCCCCATTATTAGACTGGGAAATTGCTCTCTCACTAATATGTCCACAATCTTCTGCTAGAAGGCCGGTTCCAGGACTGATGGGGCGTAAACATTCCGAAAGGTGGTAAGTTTTAGTGTTATATTGTAAATACAGGGGTTGAGCTTGCAAACCTTTTGTATTGATTTGAATGTAAGAGAACTGTGGCCTTCTTCTAATTGCTAAGCTCCATATTAAACACCAGTGAGCCTTTCACTGGCTACAGCACACTATAATTAATGAAGCCAGGAGAGTGGTCTCTTCAAAAATATAGAGAAAGCAAGGAGACCTCAGCTCTTATAAGGCAAGTTAAAATGTGATGCTTCTTACCTGACTGATGGAGGTGGTCACTTTGCTGAAGTGGTCAGGCTTAATCGTGGTTCAGCTGGATGATGAGAACCAAGAGTCCCTCTGAAAAGTATGAAAAGTAAGAACATTGGAGTAAATTTGAAAAAAGTGCAGGCTTTGATGCAGCAGAATGGGGGGGAGGAATAGTGCCTTAGTACCTTAACCATATGTTTCTGTTTGGTCACACACCAGGAGCCACCGTACTAATTTTACTAAATTCTATTGTAAATATAGGGGTTGAGCTTGCAAACCTTTTGTACCTCTGAACAAACTACCCACAGTCCAGCAGCCACTCCTCTCCAGTGAGTAGTTGAAAAGCCGCAAGAAATTGCAGAGGCCTTAGCCCAAGCCAGAAGAGAAGCTGAACAGACCGTAGCTGAAGGTCAGCACTGTGGCAGGGGTATACATTTATTTATTTGAATTTTGATGACCGAGTAGGTCATTTATTAGGGTTACCTAGGGTTCAGGAGGCAAACACTGGGATGCAGGGGGTGAGGTTCAGCCAACCTGCTGGTGACCGGGTCTGGTCTCAGAGTAGGTCCAGGGCTTCCTTCCTGACTGACTCTGTGGTGAGCACAGGGTCTGGTTTACCAGCTATTGAGAGCAGGCAATGGTTGGAGGTGAGTCTTGGTGGCATTCCGGGGTGGTTCAACAGCTGACCAGGCCTATAGACCCCTGTTGATTTAATGGCTCTGCCCACAGATGTTGGACAACAGCATGGCTCTTGAACCAGAAGTGGAGTTAGAGGGTCAGTCAAAGTCCGATTCAAAACCTGAACCAGAAGCGGAGCCTGAATCCACAGATGTGAAGTTTGAGGGGATCACTGAAGGGGAAGAAACTACAGTAGCACCCAAGTCCCATCTCAAGCAAAGTACTGCTGCACTAGAGATCCCTAAACAGCCGCCAGTAGAAGTCACCGCAGATACTCAAACACAGCCCTATGTGGATGAAAACAAAACTGAGGAACAGTTAGCCATCAAGGACTCCATGAAGAAATGGTGGTGAGAACTGTGGCTGCCATCTGACCAAGGAGCCATGGAAAGGCTCAGAAAATTGTTTCAGGCAGACCCTGCCATCAAGTGATGGGCTGACCCAAAATATGGGTACGGTGATCCCTACATGCCAAGATGGGTGTGAGAGATTGTTGAAAACCAGTGAGAGAAATCCCGCTGACTATAGCTAAAAAGGACATGTCTGGGGCAACCATGAATGCTACCTCTGGCATAAAGAACAGATTGATTGTATTGCTCAGTCTAAAATTACCACGGGGGAAACCAATAGATGCTGCTGGACGCATGAGGTACTGTACATGGACTTATATGACCAGCAACTTGGTTATTTTCTATGGAGTACCAGGCCTGATGGGGTATGAGTCAGAAAACCCTAACCAAAGCTAGCCCGGTGGTGTGGTGGGCTGAGGTGCCTTGCTCTTTACCTGTCGCTACACTGGTGACCCGGGTTTGGAAACAAACTGGGATCATCGAGTACCAGCCTGGGAGAAAAGGACTGAGCATCCTACAGGATGCTCTCCTCTTCTGGGGAGGGAGGGGGTCCATTTTGTTGAGCAACTGCCACCTAGGGAACATGGTAGAAGTGCATGAAGGAACCAGGACATTGTAGGGTGGAAGCTGGTGCCTTACGTCACTCTGCTCTCAGCCAGTGACAAGGTGGGCAAAAATGGAAAAATACCAGCCATGCATAATGAAGACTGCTGCTTTGCATGCAGAACTCATATCTGCCAACCTAAGCAGCCTCTTGGTGCCATGCAGACCCAAAGGGACCAGGTCCACCACTGCCATCCTCCGACATGGGGAGGGGATACCATAGGCCAACTACCAAGGAGGTAAGTAAGCCCTAGGAGAAAGCAGGGTGATGGGGTTGGTACAGAGATGATGATACTGAATAAGAGCCAAAGGTTAGGTTGGAGATAAGGAGGAAAAGTACAGTTGCATAAGAACTTACCGTAAGAGTAGATCTTTGAGAGGAGCTCTTGCAGCAGGTAATACCATTAGGACTAATGCCACCAGGTGTTAGGACCCCATGGAAAATCTTGTAGCTAGCAGTCTGTAGTGGGGGACCACCCCCAATGTCGGCTTTGCCTGACATCAGACGTGGTATAAAGGGGACAGTCCCCCGGCGCCATCTCAGTTCTCCCACTGGAAACCTGGCTGAAAGGATAGAAGAACTGGACAGGATCTCCCCAACCCTAAATAAGGGTATGAACAAATTCCTTATGGATGGAGGGTGGGAAAGCCACCTGCTGCAAGAGCTCCTCTCGAAGATCTACTGTTATGGTAAGTTCTTATGTAACTACACTATCTGACTTCAAGGGGGAGCTCTTGCAGCAGGTAATACCATTAGGACTGAGTACCAAGCAGTACCCAAGAATAGGCCCAGGTCTGACGGGAGGAGGAGAAGAGAAACAAAGGCTGAACAGCTTCAAGAGAGCAGGCCCTGCAGGACGGCCAGCCCAAAACCTGCTCTCCTCCAGGAAGCAATGTCAAGGCTGTAATGCCTAACAAAAGTATGGACTGTGCTCCATGTTGCGGCAGCTCAAATATCTACCAAGGATACGTTCCTTAGGGAAGCGAACGAGGTAGCCACAGCCCTGGTAGTATGACCCTTGACCGTGCCTGTTAATAGCTTACCATGATGTTGGTAACAGAAAGAAATACAGTGCATTAACCAACGTGTTAGAGACTGTTTGGAGACAGGAGCCCCTATCATCCTATGTGCAAAGGAGACAAACAACTGGTCCGACTTCCTAGTTGCACTGGTTCTATGGATGTAATAGCGAAGAAGCCTATGCACATCCAGAGTATGTAACAAGGCCTCATCTTGATTACAGAACTCCGGATAATAAATTGGAAGGTTAATGTCCTGGTTCAGAGTCAAAGCAGACACTACCTTAGGTAGAAACTTAGGACTCATGTGAATGGTCACACTGTCCCTGTGGAAAACAAGATAAGGCTCCTCACACAGAAGAGCCTGAAGCTCAGAAACCCTTTGAGCAGAAATAATAGCAACTAAAAATAATGCTTTCCATGACAGAATGTGTAGCTTGCAAGATGCAGCTGGTTTGAAGGGAGGCAGGGTGAGCTTCTCGAGAATGAAAAGCAAGTCCCATGGTCTGATGTGAAGAACCCCTCAAAGAAAGGTCTTGCACACGTTAAGCTGTGCCAGAGTCCTCTCCCCATATGGTACATGGTAAGCTGATGCCGCACACATATGTACCTTGATGGACAAGTAGCTAAACCCAAGTCCAAGAGGTGGAGAAGATAATTCAACACATGCTTGACCGTACAATTCAGGGGATATAGGGCATGAGCTGCTGCCCAGAGGCAAAAATGCTTCCACTTCATTGCATAAGTTGCCCTAGTGGAGGGTTTCCTTGCTGCCAGCAAGACCTCTGCCACCCTGCTTGACACTCCTAATCTTTCTTCCACTAAGATTGCAGGAGCCAGGCATGCAGATGAAGAGAGTGCAGAGCAGGACAGACTAGTGTCCCCTGTTCTTGACAGAGCAAGTGGGTGGATAGTGGCAACTGTACGGGGGTTCTGAGGTCAGTTGCTGCAGCAGTGGGCACCAAATCTGCCAAGGCCAAAGAGGGGCTACCAGAATCATTCTGGCTGCCTCTGACTGCAGTTTGAGCAACACTCTCTGAATGAGAGTGAAGGCTTAGAGAAACCTCCCTGTCCAGGAGAGGGACAATGCGTCTTGTCAGAAAACACCAGGCCCTGGATCAAGCGAGCAGAATGTAATAAGGGATAAAGAAATGTGTCCCAATAATGCAGGCAAACCTTATTTTGGTCTAAAACATAAGGTGTTTATGTAACAAATATTGATATATGAAGCTGAATCATATAACTTGTAAAAGTTACAAGTTTAATTAACTGAGTCACAACTTGTAATGTTCAAGTGTCTTTTGATATTTGTACTAATCATGTGAGTAATAGAAAACAGGTGTCTTAAGTGTCTGCAAAAACAGAAATACAGGGAGAGAGTTCAAATTATCCCTTCAGACTATTTTTAGTGTTTATTATTAGGACAGGCCAGAGTGCCTGTGTGCACATTCTTAAGTGCAAACCTATTTCTTCCTTCTAGGTCTTAACAACTGGTAATGATCATTATTATTATCCTTATATAGTAGTATCAATACAAGAGCTAGCTCATACATTAGCTCATGCAAGAACTAAAAGGAGAATTGCCTTGTCATGCATGAACTAAAAAGAGAACTTCCTTTTAAAGTTAATGTTTATATTTGTTTTGTACCAATCATAGACAACCATAGTACTGTCTTCCACTATATAAGCAAGCCACTATACACTGTTAGTTTGAAGAATGAAGAATGAAGGATGTACCACTTGTAATCTCTCGCTGTGATTATTGTTATAATCATTAAATTCTTCCGCCATCAGCATCATCTCCGTTCGTCTCCTTTCTAAGTATCGGTAATAGATAATTTAAATGGCAATTTTCTGCCACCGTTACATTTGGTGCCGGGACTCGGATCGCTGGTGCTGTACACTTTGGAGTCTTAATAAGAAGGTGACGATGCTCAGAGAAGGTGCTGATTGCTTAAAGCGAGAGAAAATGGTGCACACAGACAGTTTAGCCATTTGCTAATCAGGTGATGTATGCTTTGTATGCTTCTCAAATTTTTTTAAATAAAAGTAATGCTTAACTCTGTAGGAACTCTATGGGCAGAGTAGGTAAGTGAAGGTGCTGGGACTTGCAAGCTGGACCTCACAGGGGAGCCATAAGACATAGCTAGACAGACCAGGGCACCAGTGCACGGGTGCACCCGGCTGTAAAGGCTAGGCAGGCAAGAAAAAGATAAGAAAAGTGAGCATGGAAACAATAATAGGTCATTTTCTAGGAAAACACCTAAAGGGGAAAGCATACAAACCAATGCCTGATGATCAAATGGTACAATTGTATTTTATGAGTATGGAAACATTGATAGGTTGTTTCTGTGGGAAACACCTAAAGGGGGGAGTATACAAACCATGATTAACAGGCACAGCAGTGTTTTGATTAAAAATAAAAAAAAAAGAGTAACTAGCAAATATTGTACAAAGTCTGTGATAATATAGCCAGGTGTGAATTCGTTAACACATGAGATTTTTAAAAAAGGAAAGCTGCATAAACAGTAAGATGTAATAATCCAGCTACAGTCAAAAATAAATAGTTTAGAAATGCAGAATAAGTCAAGAGTCAAAATCCCTGCAAGAGAAAAACTGATAACTAAAGATAGATAGGGATAATTCTCTTTTATTAATTGCAATATAAACTATAACACAGCTTCTGTAGAATGTTTGTAAAATGTAAATGTCTTAAAATCTAAAAACAAAACACTTTACAGTGTGCTAACTCCTGTATAGGAGCAGTTAAAATGTAGGAGTAAAAAGTCAGTTTTGATTATTGGCAAGGCATACTAACTTAATGCCCAAAGACCTTGCCTCTTCTAATGTTAAAGAGTTTGATTCTAAATACTCTTAGTATGCTGTGGGGTGGACTAGAGCAAATGCTAGCCACTTGTTCTTATGTAATTGCTACCATGACCAAACAAACCACTCAGAGTTGTTTAACATGATTAATAATGTTATCAGTAACACTAGAGTTTCTAAAGGACGAAAGATTCTCATTAAAAATGATGTTGGCATATTTTTAAATGTGGTATTCAAGTGTCCTTGGATAAAAAAAATGTTTAAAAGTTGTTTTTATTTCTTGTGCAATGTAATGTAACATTAAGATATTTTTTAAATATTAGTAGTGTTCAAAGATCCTACAAAAATAACTGGGTTTGAGCGACCCTTGTATGCACACTATGTGACCTTTTGACCTTCTTGTGTTACAGCCAACACAGTCAATCAACATTTAACTGTGAGCAAAACTTCTTTGTTTAAACTCAGCTAACATTTTGTCATGCTTAGGATAAGAAAACCCAGGGACGCTTGGCTTCTTTTATCCTATGGAAATAATCTTGTATTACAGTAGTTGAGCTTTATCTTCTGCCAGTAGAAGCTCAGGGGGAGGGGGTAAGCTACCCTTCCTTCCTTCCAGTGTAATGTCCACAAAGGTTGCAAGGTACATTGCTATCTCCCCATAGGGGTAAATACCAAAAAATGTGTATTTGATTCTTCTTCAAAAACATATGCTTCAAGAATTAGTTAAGCTGGAGTGGGAGTTGTGTATGTATTTCTACATATTCATTCTTTTTATACATTATGCTCAATACTGAAATTTTTCTATTGCAAAAATGCTTATGTTTTCTAATTGGTTCCACATAAGTTCTATTGCATAAATCAAGTCATTATTACCTCTGCAATTGTAATGTTTTAGCAAAATTACATTTATTTGTGAAACTTTAAATCAACTGAAAAGGTCTAGTGAGTTTAAACTCTACAATCAAGCTTATTGTTTCTACTTACTATGAAGTAAAGTCTGGGGTAGGGGCAATCCTCTAACTTCAGCAAGAATATTTTCTTCTTCAATTGATCTTCAAGCAAGACATCCATTTTCTTCATTGTTGTTTATTCCAAACATGGCTGATACTTTATGCAAACCTATTGCTTTACTATGGACTGTTAATCTGTGTACCAGGGTGTAATCAACTACCACAACACAAATGCCATGCCAGTGTGTGTGTGGCTACTCACTGCACAATCTAATGCACCCCTGACCAGTGCGTCTGCTAATCAGCCAGCCAGCAATATGAACACAGCTGGTCTAGCAGCTGTGCCTCAAAGATCAAGACTAGATCACCGCAAAGCTACATGGACTGAAAACAGAAAAAATGTGTTTCTTGTTATAAACAGAGCCACACCAAAGGACAATAATGTTTATGTGTTAACTCTGTCCTACTGTTTTGGGGTAATAATAGTGTTTGTAACTATGCTAGTTTAAGCAACTCATTATGTTTTGTAGTCTCAGATGCCATATACTTAACTGTAACACCAACCGAATGCCAAATGTGACAAAAGGGCCAGAGAGTGGATTTAATCAACACTTATTGATCTATAATGCTTGTGAATAATGTGAAGTACATAGTGAGATGTACATGCTCAGAGGAGTTGTATTGTTGCATAAATAATAATTAAGCAATATTGGTCCAAAGGGGGGCATGTAATAAGGGATAAAGAAATGTGTCCCAATAATGCAGGCAAACCTTATTTTGGTCTAAAACATAAGGTGTTTGTGTAACAAATATTGATATATGAAGCTGAATCATATAACTTGTAAAAGTTACAAGTTTAATTAACTGAGTCACAACTTGTAATATTCAAGTGTCTTTTGATATTTGTACTAATCATGTGAGTAATAGAAAACAGGTGTCTTAAGTGTCTGCAAAAACAGAAATACAGGGAGAGAGTTCAAATTATCACTTCAGACTATTTTTAGTGTTTATTATTAGGACGGGCCAGAGTGCCTGTGTGCACATTCTAAGTGCAAACCTATTTCTTCCTTCTAGGTCTTAATAACTGGTAATGATCATTATTATTATCCTTATATAGTAGTATCAATACAAGAGCTAGCTCATACATTAGCTCATGCAAGAACTAAAAGGAGAATTGCCTTGTCATGCATGAACTAAAAAGAGAACTTCCTTTTAAAGTTAATGTTTATATTTGTTTTGTACCAATCATAGACAACCATAGTACTGTCTTCCACTATATAAGCAAGCCACTATACACTGTTAGTTTGAATAATGAAGAATGAAGGATGTACCACTTGTAATCTCTCACTGTGATTATTGTTATAATCATTAAATTCTTCCGCCATCAGCATCATCTCCGTTCGTCTCCTTTCTAAGTATCGGTAATAGATAATTTACAATTAATTTACAATTATAATTTTTTCCCAACGCTACACAGAAATTTGGCAGTTTGGTGTTGAGCAGAGATGCAAAGAGGTTCAGTTCTGGATGGCCCCAGTGACTGAAGTGACCTCTTGGAGCAATTCCCACTCATGATTCATAGAACGAGAGCAACTGAGACTGTCGGCAAGAACGTTCTGGTTTCCTGGCAGGTGTACAGCCGTGAAATCCAGATGATGTTCTACTGCCCAGTCCCACACTCTCATGACCTCCCTGCAAAGAGGTTATGACTGACTGCCCCCTTGCTTGTTGATGTAGAAGACAACTGGGGTGTTGTCTGACTGCACCAAAAGAGAACCTGGAGGGATCTGGTCCTGAAAGCCCATCAGGGCACACAGAATGGCTCTCTATTCCAGAACATTTATGTATAGAGAGCACTCTGTGGGGGACAATGACCCTCTGGTTCTGTGATCCCCTAGGTGAGCCCCCCCATCCTGATAATAAGGCATCCATCGTTAGAGTTTGTGATGGGAGCAGTCTCTGAAAGGAGACACCTTCCTCTACATGTGGGGGATGGAGCCAACACTTGAGGGAGTGGCGGACCGCTGCTGAGATTCAGACCAGTTGGCCCAAATCATCCGCTGCTTGGTCCCACTGGACCTTGTGGTGCCACTGCAGAACTCTCATGTGAAGTCTGGCAAGGGGAACCATAGCAATGGTCGCAGCCATGTGGTTCAGAAGCTGAAGGATAACCCTCATTGGAATGGAGGAAGCTGCTTGGACTCTGCACACCAGGTCCATCAAGCAATCTGCCCTGTCTGTAGGCAAGAAAGCCTTCCCCTGAACAGTGTCCAGGATGGACCCTATGTATTGCAACCATTGGGGAGGCCTGAGTTTGCAATATTTGCCAATTTATGGTGATGCTCAGGGAAAGAAAAATAACTCCATCTCTTTTAGGGTCACCACCAGATGGCTTACTGACTTGGCTGATAGAAGCCAGTCGTTTAGATAAGGGTAGATGAAGTGGCCTTTCCTCCTGAGAGCCACCACCACTACTGCCAGGCACTTAGTAAAGACCCTGGATGCCAAAGAAAGGCCGAATGGCAGTACCCTGAGTTGGTAATGCTGATCCCGAAACCTGAATCAAAGTAATCTTCTGTGGGAACACAAGACCTTGATATGCATGTAGGCATCATGCATATCGAGGGAGCATAACCAATCTCCCTGCTGGATGAGGGGGAGCAGACTTGCCAGTGTCACCATCCGGAACCTCTGGTATCTGATGGAGAGATTGAGTTGACTTAAATCCAGAATGGGGCGAAGGTCTCCCGTTTTCTTTGGGACTAAAAAGAAACAGTAGTAAAAACCTTTGGCCCGTTGATGGTGAGGAACCAGCTGGATGGCTTTTTTGTAGAGCAGCTGCTGGATTTTGGCTGCCAGTAGTTCTGCATGGGCCAGTGGATGATAGACTAGAGGGGGGGAGGGGGGATTGTCCGGTGAAATGCTGAGGAATTGTAAACAATAATCTCTTAGAATGGTGTCTAGCACCCATTGGTCCATGGTTATGCTGGACCATTCTGCATGGTAAAGGGAGAATCTCCCTCTCATCCTCTCATCCTGTGTCTCCCGAGGGGAAAGAGGGGGATGCAGCACATCAGGCAGTGGAGGGAGGGGAACCCTGTGCCCTAGGAGCTCTGGGCTGCTTGGGAGGGGGCACCCTGAGGGGCAGGGTGAGCACGTCTTTTGAATCCCTTTCCTTGGGATTGCTTACCCCCTTGTCCCTGACCCTTATGAAAGGGACGGTGATTGGGGCCCTGGGGAATTGACTTGTACATCCGATGTACATCTGCTACAGCTTTGCCCAGCTCCAGAAGTTTTTTGACCAGTGATTCAACTTCTGGGCCAGACAAAATGGGGCCCTGGAAGGGAGCATCCAGGACAGAGTCCTAGAGGTGTTGGCCAAACCCAGAGAGCCTGAGCCAGGAATGTCTCCTCAGGCAGACACCTGTTGCCGCGGCCTGGGAAAGCATATCTACAGAATTGTACGAACATCTGAGAATATATTTGTCCACATCAGCACCTGATTGGGCATAGGCTAAGATCTCAACTTTGATGTCAAAGTCTGGGAGAGTCTTAACCAACTCTAGGGCTTTTTCCCATAAGGATTGTTGGTATGTCACCATATAGGTGAGGAAATTTAAGGACTGTATTGAGCCCGTGGCTGAGGTAAAAATCTTTCTGCTCCAACTGTCCATTCTCTTGGATTCAGGATCCGGTGGTTGGGAGCTCAGGTGCTTAGGCTGGCTACCTCTACTGTGAGCTGCCATAAGCACCAGAGAGTTGGCCTTTGGGTTCTCCCCCAAAAAGGGTTCCGCCTTGGGGGGTTCATATAGTCTGTCTCTCTTCTTTGGGATGGCAGGGGTGGACAATGGTTTGTACCATGTGATTCTGGTGACATCCTGAAATGGCTTAATGAGAGGTGGGATGACCAGGGGCTTTGGATCCATGGATCCCAGAAATTTAGCCAGGCATCTGCGTTCTGGGTCCAGCTCTTCTGTGTCCCATTCATAGACAGACTGGATGGAATGCATAATGTCTAAAAATGACGGGTCATTTGGAGGGGACCTTGGAGATTCCCTAGGGCCCGGAGAGGGTGCAACAAAGTCTTCTTCCTCTGAGGACTCTGGAGATGAGGGGTTAGCATCCCCGTCATCTGGAGAGAATGGATGCCTGCTGGAGGAGGGGACTGGAGAAGAACGCCGTCTTCTGCTCTTGCCCTTGTCTGGGAGGGTCACCTCTTCTCCTTCTGGCATGGGGGGGTGGAGGAGGAGGAGGACCCATAGGAGGAGGTTGTGGGGTATGGTCTGGGGGTCTATAAAGAAGGTCCCCTTTGACCATCCTCCACCATGATGTAAAGAGCAAACCGATGTCTGCCACTGGGTTGACCACTGGGGTGGGTGTCAGATTCAGCGAACTGGGTGTTTGAGGCTCCTGTGTGTTGGGCATCTGATCTATAGGGCCCTGATTGTCCTTGTGTGGCAGCTGAGGTTCTGTGTTGCCAGGTGACCCAGCATCTGGGGTTGGAGGAGGATCAACGGGCGACTGAGCCCCCTGAAGGCGGGGGGGCATCTGAGTCTCTGCCGATGACCGTTCATGGTCTGGAGTCAGGGTGCGAGTCGTTGGTGAGGCTGATCGGCTAGTAGGGTGCCGGTCAGGGGCAGAGGGGTGTACCTTAGCTGGTGGCGGGGCATCTGGTGATGAACGTCCTCCCGTCACCTGTCAGAGTCCTCCGGGTGCTTAAGCTTTTCTGAGGAGCCGTCTGGTTTCCCTATGTCCTTAGGCTTGCTGGCAGGTGAACAAACCTCCTGAGTCGAATCTGAAGAGGACATGTGGGGTTGGTGGGCCAGGGAGGAGTGGGAGGGTGAATGCTCGGAGGATGAAGGCTCCTTAGCTTTGCCCTGAGAAGAAGCAGGTGCATGTTTAGACCTATGGGCCTTGGTCGACTTAGGAGGAACCGAGCCCGACCTCCCTCCGGAGGCTGAAGATGAAGGCTTCTTGGCTGGCGACTTATGGTGGGACTCAGACCTGGCCCTATCCTTATTCCTATGATGGTGATGCTTCACTCCCCAATGACTTATCTTTGGGAGGGGAGTCCTTGGTAGGAGAGGAGGAGCTGTGATCCGAGGACCGCTGCATGGTCGCCACCTTCTGTTCCAGGAGATATGTTTTCAGGGTGTTCACTCTCCTGGTCCTGGTCTTCTGATTGAACTTTTTGCAGTGCAGGCAGTCAGCAGGCTGATGGTCGGGGCCTAGACAGATGAGGCAGGCCATGTGGCCATCTTTGGCCGGAATCTGTTTGCTGCACACACACTTAGACTTGTGTCGCGGTGGAGAGGGCGACAACAAAAACAGAGAAGGATGTTGATTGAAGAAAACACAGAAAAGATTTGAAGTTCTTTTAGTAGCGGTTGAGTGCATTTGAAAGGCATCCATGGAGCCGAACTAAGCGGGTCATCGGCGGGAAAAGAACTGAGATGGCGCTGGGGACTGCCCTTTATAACACGCCTGACATCGGGCAGAGTAGACGTCAAGTGTCCCCACCACATACTACTAGCTACAAGATTTTCCAGGTGTCCTAATGCCTGGCGGCATTAGTCCTAATGGTATTACCTGCTGCAAGAGCTCCCCCTCAAAGTCCGATCAGAAGTTCTAAAAAAAAAAAGAAGAAAACCCCAACCACTTCACTATTCTTAGACAGTACTGAACAATGAGCATTAAAGTCAGTTGGACTACTGTTTCAAAAGCCAATTACAAAAGGGTCAGAGGGGCAACAGGTTCTCAAAAAGCACCTTGCACACTTTCCCCGTGTTGGGGGGAAGACAAATTTAGGTACTATGTCAAGGGAGTGGCTTGTGATCTCAGTTCTGGTGGCTACAGCTTGACTAGTGATGGGATACTGGAGCACGGGTCACAGAACTACCTCAAAGTTTAAAAGTTCAAAAGCACTTTAGGTTCTTCTAGTCCTAAGGGAGGCCCTTTAGGAAGCAAATTGCTCCTCTCACGAAGGCTGAAATAGTAATGGCTTCCACGTTCACCTACTTAAAACTGATTTTGTATTTTTGGAAAAACTAATACAACTATTTTTGGAAATCTTGTGTGTGATGTGTTTGTTTTCTTGCAAGTGGAGCTGTGCCTCACCATCATGTCTCTGGAGGAAGCAGATGGAGACAAAAGGGCAGGAGGAAGACAGACCGAAGACTTTGAGAAAGTGAAGGCTACTGTTGGGTGCTTGGGTTCATTCCGACTCCTACATACTTAATTGCAGGTTTTGAGTGATCTAATATTGAAAATGTTTGGTACTGCGGAAAGAAGGAATATGTGCAGTTAACATGTGCCCTGCATCCCTGATAGAATAGGACTTATTTACGTAGGCCCACACTGGTACATGGTAAGACCTTCCGTGTGCTATGCCCTGCAGTGGAATGTGGATGCAGGGAGAGAAAGGGACAAATCCACCCCATCGTAGGAATGCCAGAAGGGCAATAACACTAGCAAAGGAGATGGCACTGGTCTGGGTCATCCTTGTGGGGGACTACAAGGGATTTTGGGAAAGGACAGAGTAACCAGCCTCCCTCTTCACTCAGCTTGAAGCAGGTTACTAGAGGGCTTTTGAAGGGTTAAGCCTAACCTAAGATTTGTCCTGTAGAGGAGACAGTGCTCAGAAACAGGGTGTCTGGGTGTTTGTGTACAGATTGTTCTGGCTCAGCTAGAAGTGGGAAACTGTCATGAATATGCATAGCCTTGCCCTCCCCCGATTCTCTATAAGAAGGGTAGGCAAGCTCAAGGAGAGAGAGGATCCAGGAAATTCCTGGTTCCAAGAGGGAGTCCAGCTTTCTGGCTGCAACTGAGCCGGTGGGTCTGTGGGCCCAGTAATGGTGCCAGGGTCCCTAGATCCAGTGGCTCTGGCCCCCTGGTGAGGTCTCCGGAACAATGCCAGCAGGCACAGCCTGGAGGAGGGAGCATCCCAGGAGTCTGCCTCAAGGACTCCAGAAGAGTAAGAACTAGCATGGCACCACTGGGAGTACTGGAGACCTATCCCTCAAGGGAGCTTGCCAGGATCTGTGAGGATCTACTCCCACCATGAAATCACTAGACAACGGTTCACTGGCACAGCAGTAGTGCTACTGCTTGTAACGCTATCGACCTGAGTTTGAGAATGAGCTTGGGTTGTGGGAGGCTGGCCAGGGGTGGAGTAAGATCGAACATCCTAGAGAACATTCTCTTACTCCGGGGAAGGAGGCCTGTCACTACTGCTGCAAGAGTGCCACTGGATGACCACAGGTGGCAATGTGGGTGAGTATCACAAGTGGTAGGTAGGAAGAACATTGGCTGAGGCTTGTGGACGCACACCCAAAGTGCACACGCTTGGGCCTCCTAGCATACCGATGTCCTGAGGGTGGGGATTAAGGGTAAACTGTCCCAAAGCATGGATGATCCTCCAGTGCACTCAGGCCCTGACCCCCCTCCCCCACTGTCCACCTTGGGGACACCCAAGGAACCTCTATGACGCTGGAAGAAGTGGAAAGTTGGTACCAGTTTGACTGGTCCCCACCATAAACAAACAAACTGACAGACTTTGAGACCCTGTAAGTTCAAAACTACTCATTCAAGTGTCATGAAATGTGGCATTCCTTTAGGACTCCTTACATCAATTATGCCATCACAGAGGTAACAAGCCTTTGTGTGAAGTAAATAAACTAAACAAAACAATGTAAGAAACCACTATGGTTCTCAAAGGAGGTGGCAGTGAAGGTTCAAGAGAAAAAGGAAGCATTCAGTACGTACAAGGAATCACAGAAGGAGCAGGACAGAGAATTGTATCAGTTAAAGCAAAAGGAAGCTGGGAAGACAGTCAGAACAGCAAAGGCCCGAACTGAGGAAAAGATAGCCAACTCAGTTAAGAAGGGGATAAAACCTTTTAGGTACATCAGGGAGTGAGGAAGACTAAGGAGGGATAGTGAAAGCTAATAAAGGGGAGGTTGGGCAGAGGTGACTGTGAAAAGGCAGAATACTAAACAAATATTTTGCTCAGTATTTACAACGAAGAGGAGAGGTACCTAAAACAAACAATAGAAACACTCTGGATACAGAAGTTGATACCAGCCCATTTACAGAAGAAAGGGTTCTGAAAGAACTCTAAAACTGAAGGTGGACAAAGCAATGGAGCCAGATGGGATTAGTCCCAGAATTCTAAAAGAACTAAGGGCAGAACTAGTGACACCACTGACTACCCTCTTTAACAAATCATGGGAGGATGGGGTGGTACCGGAGGACTGGAGGATGGCAGATGTGATTCCCTTCACAAAAGTGGAGTAGGGCAGAAGCAGGAAACTACAGACCTGTTAGTTTAACCTCAGTGATAGGAAAATGATGGAATCACTTCTGAAGGAAAGAATTGTCAGTACCTAGAAGCCAGAGGGGCACAGGACCCAAGCCAGCATGGATTCACAGCGGAAAGGTCATGCCAGGCGAATCTAATAGATTTCTTTGACTGGGTGACCAAAGTAATAGAATCAGGGAGGGGCTGTGGACATGGCCTACCTAGACTTTTAGCAAGGCATTTGACACAGTCCCACACAAAAGATTAATATACAAGTTAGCCAGCCTGGGAGTGGGTCCCAAGATGATAGCCTGGGTAAAGAATTGGCTGGAGAATAGGACACAGAGGGTAATAGTAAATGGAGTCCACTCTGAAGAAAGGGGGGTTACTAGTGGGGTGCCGCAGGGTTCAGTATTAGGACCAGTCCTCTTCAATGTCTTTCTAAGTGACATTGCAGAGGGACTGGAAGGAAAAGTATGTCTCTTTGCAGATGACACAAAGATCTGCAACAGAGTTGATGCACAAGGTGGGGTGGAAAGGATGAGAAGGGACTTGGCAGGGTTAGAGGAATGGTCAAATGTATGGCAGCTTAGATTTAATGCTAAGAAGTGCAAGGTAATGCACCTGGGAAACAAAAACCCAGGGGAAGAGTACACAACGGGGTGAGATACTAACAAGAACAAAATGGAAAGGGACCTGGGGATAGTCATATCAGATGACTTAAAGGTGGGCAAGCAATGTGAGAGGGCAGTAAGGAGGGCTGGGGGGATACTGGGATGCATAGGGAGAGGCATCACCAGTAGAAAACAAGAAGTTGTTATCCCTCTGTACAGACAGCTGGTGAGACCCCATCTGGAGTACTGTGTGCAGTTCTGGAGACCCAATCTCCACAAGGACATAGACAAGATGGAAGCTGTCCAGAGGAGGGCAACTAAAATGGTGCAGGGTCTGCACCAGGAGACATATGAAGAGAGCCTAAAGGAGCTTAATATGTATAGCCTCGAGGAAAGGAGGGAGAGGGGGGACATGATAGAAACTTTCAAGTACCTCAAGGGAATCAATAAAGTCCAAGAGGGTAGCATCTTTCAAAAAAAGAGGTGTGCAAGAACAAGGGAGCACAATTTGAAGATAGAGGGGGGGCGGCTCAGAGGTAATATAAGGAAGTATTTTTTCACAGAGAGGGTTGTGGATGCATGGAATGGCCTTCCGGAGAAGGTTGTGGAGTCAAAAACAGTGGTTGAATTCAAGTATGCATGGGACAGCTATAAGGCAATTCTAGGGGGTGGGGGTAGAAAGAAGTAGGCTGCTGGTTAACTAGGATCTGCAGCTTATCCATTAGGTAGGGAAATGGGCAGACTGGGTGGGCCAAGCAGTCCTTATCTGCCGTCAAATTCTGTGTTTCTATAGTTATGTTTCTATACATGTTAGTTTTCTCTAAGTGTGAGAACAGCTGCATTATGACCAATAAAAGAATGTTGTGAAATTTCATGGAATTCCACAAAAATTCATGAAAATTCTGTGAAGACAAATGATCTAGTTTCACCCAGTCCTAATACACAGGCATAAACCCAGTGCATGAAAGTAACAATTAAAATATCTTCTCCAAAAAATACATATTTAGCCAGGAAATCACCTTCTACAGAAAAAAAATGTCAAACTGGTTCAACACAGTTCTCCTTTAAGAAAAGAATGGATGTTACACAACCCCTCTTTGCCACTGAGGTCAATGATTGGCCAAGTTGGATCGTACTAGTCATTAATCTCTGTGGAGAGAATTCTGCGCTCGCACCACATACACGTTGTTTCTAATGAAACCTTTTCCCCTTGGCCAGAGCAGCTATTCATCAGATAGAAAAACAAAGCTCTTCTGTAGAAAAACCTAAGTAACTACGTTTGGTGCAAGTCTCCAGCCATTTACGTGATGTGGGCCTTTCTCCAGTCATCTGTGAGGGGTGAGAGCACTGGTCCCTAGCCAGCTCTGAGGGAAGGGCCTGTTTCCTTGGCTATTTGAATGATAAAAGGCTTCAGTTGGACTGAGGGGAATGGAAAGAAACCTACAGTCTAATATCACAGGGAAGGATGCATTTATTTTACTTTTAGATTGATGGCTTAAATCCTAATATCATCTAAGACCACCTGAGATATTGGAAATTGAAATGCTTAAAATCCTCCAACTGGGAGACAGAGTCCTCATAAATCCTATGGCATTTCTGATGTAAAATGTGTCATCCCTTATAGAAATTACATCATAAAATAAAGACTTGTAGAATATTTAGTAGTAAATCATTTCAGTAGCCACAATAAGCAATGCATTACTACAGCTGTTCTTGTGTGTCACTGAGTGCTTGAATTTCACAGACTGCCCAGTTTTCTGCACAGTTGATTTGTTTGGTGCTGTCGAATGGTTCTGCTGTTTGGTGACAAGTTATATAGCAGCTCAGTTGTATCTATTATGTAAGCATCACAGTACCTGTAGATGGAAGAGCAAAGTTAGATTATTAGTGTGAGATTACAGGTGGGATCCCTGCTCTTGTGGCAGCAATGGGCTCTGTGAAATACATGTGCTAATGCAAATAAACTCCCACCCCAACTTTCCCACCAACAAAAAAGGTTTAATCAAGACATTTCATTCTGAACTAAGTACCAGTACTAGTAATACTACCAAAAGCTCAACCTAATTCAATATGTCAGTTTGTATCTGCAGCCCCCCCCTCCCCGGGACAAGGCTAAAAATAGGCAGAATTGCCTAGCCCTCCTGTCACAGTTAAACTAAAAAAAAGTTAAAATCTGCATTAAAGGTTTTTTTGCACTTTAGAAGCTAATGTAAGCCTATGTTTTCAGAAAGGTTTAATGAGGAGTTTCCTGTTATTGCAAATGTTCTCTTTGGTGACATAATGTTTCCTGCCTTTTGCACAGTTGGTGCTTATTGCCCCGGAGCCTTCCTGGGTCTTTTTCACACCTGCTAGGGATATATATATTGGCAACTCTCCCAAGCAGGAAAAGGAAAAAAACATTAGGGTTTTGGGTTTCCTGAGTCTGGGGCTTCCTTGGGGTTGTCAGCCCTAATGCCACTCCCCCCCCCCCGAAGAAAACAAAGTCAGATGTGATCTCTTTTCTTCAGGCAGGACCATAGAAACAGAAACATAGACTTTGACGGCAGATAAAGACCACTTGGCCCACCCAGTCTGCCCATTTCCTTTCCTATTCGATAAGCTGCAGATTCTAGTTAACCAACAGCCTACTTCCTGCAACCCCCCACTACAATTGCCTTATGTCTGTCCCATGCATGTTTGAATTCCCCCACTGTTTTAGACCCAACAACCTCCCCAGGAAGGCGGTTCCATGCATCCACCACTCTCTCCGTGAAAATTTTTTTCCTCACATTACCACTGAGCCGCCCCCCCTCTATCTTTAAATTGTGCCCCCTTGTTCTTACACATCTTTTTTTCTGAAAGATGCTACCCTCCTGGACTTTGTTGATTCCCTTGAGGTAATTGAAAGTTTCTATCATGTCCCCCTGTCCCTCCTTTCATCAAGGGTATACATATTAAGCTCTCTCAGTCTCTCTTAATATGGTTTCTGATGCAGACCCTGCACCATTTTAGTTGCCCTCCTCTGGACTGCTTCCATCCTGTCTATGTCCTTGCGTAGATGGGGTCTCCAAAACTGCACACAGTATTCCAGATGTGGTCTCACCAACTGTCTGTACAGAGGGATAACCACTTCCCTTTTTATGTTCGCTTGCACGCATGCGCAAGGAACGTCTTGGGAGAATAGGACACTTTGGAGGTGTGACTGTCCTGTGCAGACCACCAGCTTCTGACTTGGAAACCACCAGAATAATAACTGGGGAAATACAGCAATTTTCTGATAGAAATGACATACTGTTATTAGGAGATTTTAATCTGCCAACCATTAATTGGAACACATTAACTGGATCAAATCAACATGATAACCAATTTCTATCGGTAATGACTGAACAGGGTTTAGTACAGAAAATAAGGGAGCCAACCAGGGAAAAAAAGATATTGGACCTTGTCATCACTAACCTGGAAATTCCATTATCCGATATAATAACTTTACCACCAATCGGAAATAGCGATCACATGACAATACACTTTTCCATTCAGTTATCTTCACAACCAAAAATAAATAATATTAAAGTAAAGCAATACCACAAAGCAAACTTTCCCCTTATTAAACAAGAACTGGGAACAACTAAATGGGAACACATTCTACCCCCTTTAAAAACAAAGGAAGTATGGGAAACTGTTAAACAAAAGATATTAACACTTGATAGAAAATATATTCCTGAGAGACTCAAGTATAACAACAAAGGGAAAATTCCTCAGTGGTTTAATAAACCTATAAAAACTCTAATATCCCATAAAAGGAAACTTTTTTCTAAGCTTAAAAAGACAACACCATCTAAAATAGATAAAATATTAATGTCCTACAGACAAACAGTCAAAAAACTTAAAAAACACATAAAAATAGCAAAACATAATCTTGAATTCAAGATAGCATACACAAAAGATTCCCATAAACCTTATATTCTTATTTAAATAAAAAAAAAGAACTGTAATAACCAAATTGGACCCTTGGTTGTAAACTCACAAACCATTACCTCTGATATAGAAACAGCCACTGAATTTAACAATTATTTCTCTACTGTCAATACATACAAGTTAGACACTATAACCGTTCCCCTGATTACTGATACAAACACAGAAAAGATTTCAGAGAATGATATAAAAGATGCAATTAATACTCTCAAAAAACACACAAGTCCAGGACCTGATGGAATCAGTTCTAGATTCCTAATAGAAACAAAGGATGAAATTACTCGACCACTAAAAATATTATTCAATAAATCACTGAATGAATCATCAGTGCCAAACGAATGGCGCACTGCAATAGTGACACCAATCTTTAAAAAAGGCTCCCAGTCAAAGACTGAAACCTATAGACCCATAAGTCTGACGTCTATTCCATGCAAGCTTATGGAAAAAATTATTAAGATCAAAATCGAGCATGAATTAGAAATATTAAAAATAACTGACATATACCAGCATGGGTTCAAACATGGTTTTTCATGTGCAACTAATCTTATCTCTTTCTACGAACATATCAGTTACCACTTAGATAATAACATACCTATGGACGTTATATTACTCGATTATAGCAAGGCGTTCGATAAAGTCTCACATTCTTTATTGATCAAAAAACTTATCAAAATAGGACTCTCATCTATATTAGTCTCCTGGATAAATTAGTGGCTGAATAACAGAACACAGAGAGTTAGGGTCAATAATTTAATGTCCAGAGAGAGGGGAGTGGGTAGTGGGGTTCCCCAGGGTTCTGTGCTGGGGCCTGTTCTTTTTAATCTCTTCATAGGGGACATGTGCATATCTAGTAACAACAAAATGGTGAAGTTTACAGATGACACCAAAATTGGGGGAAAAGCTAATAGCCAAACCAAGGACTCTGGCTTACAAGCAGAACTGTTGCTAATAGAACAATGGGCATCTATAAATGATATGTATTTTAATGTCTCTAAATGTGCAACCCTTCATTTGGGAAAAAATAATCCATTGCAAACATATTTCTTAAATAATTTGGCTATTAAAACCTCTTCAGTAGAAAAAGATTTAGGTGTCTTAATTAATAACAAACTGTCCTCTACATCACATTGCACTAAGATAGTCAATCAAGCAAAAGTCACCCTTAGAAGGATCAATAAAACATTTATAAATAAAACTGAACAGTGTTTACTTCCACTCTACAGATCCCATGTTAGACCTTACCTAGATTATTGTTCCCCCTTTTGGAACCCCTATTTAATCTCTGATATTAATAAAATTGAAAGTATTCAACATAAAGCAACAAAATTAATACCTCACCTTTCTAAACTTGACTACACCACTAGATTAGAACAAACAGGCTTACATTTGTTCTCTCAAAGAAGACTTAGAGGAGTTTGTTATTATTATTCAAAATCACAAAACATCCAGATCAGATGCAAATATGCGATTAAAATATTCTACTAGAAAATAGTTGCAAGATTACACAATAGACAACTGGAGATTATGAAAGCAAGAACAAATAAAAGAATGAATTCTTTCACCATAAGAGCACCTAAAATGTGGAACAAACTGCCTCAGGAAATAGTTGACTCACCTAACATTTTGATTTTTAAAAATAAACTAGATAAATGGTTAATCAATCAGGGATTTACTCAATGATCCACAAACGTGGAGGACGAACCATGATGGGCGAATTGCCTTTGTTTGTCCCACATTACCAAAGTACCAAAGTACCAAATCCACTGCTTCGTTGAGCAGGCGTGGCGGTCCTGCACCAATGGATGTGGGTGCTGTGTATGACAGCAGTGGTCTTCACGTCAAAGAAAACCAGCACTGCGATCAGTGCTGGCAGCGCCTCTGTATGAGCTGCAGAAACAAAATACGTCCAAGTCTGCACGCCCCCCCCCCATAGCTTTGGTGCCACGCTGGGAGCCCACCCCAGCATGGCAAATCTTGTTTTGGCTGACGGGGGTGCCCAATCCCCCATCGGCTCCACGTCCCCCCAAACAGCTTTCCCCTGCTGCCATGCTGGGAGCCCACCCCAGTGTGGCAAACGTCCCGCGTCGTCTGAATAAAAAAACAAAAACCTGTAAATAAAAAGCGTTCCGTCGCTGTCTCCCCACCCCTCCCACAACCCGCACCCACCCACTGCGCACCTGTCTCCACACCCTCCTCACCCCTACTTACCTCCGGAGCTCGGCGCGGCGATCATCGATGGACGGGAACACGTCTCACTCTTCAAAGCCGACCCAGAACTGAGGAAATGCGGTAAGCTGTATAATGGGATAGATAGGGTTTTCAACTTTAGTGCATATCTCAGGCATTTTTTGGATTTTACCAAATTTTCAACATGGGGTTTTTGGGACCCATTCTCATGAATGCTGTCACTGTCATGGCGTTATTCGGGCCCGAAGAGTGATTTCGCAGTCACTGTGAAAAATCACCTTTCCAGAATGATTAACGAAATGACACTGCCAGTGTTCATAAGGTGGGCTCTCAAAAAGCCTATTTTGAAAATTTGGTGGAAAAATTCCTAAAAATGACTGTTTTACTAGCGTGCGTTGCGCAGTTCCTATGCATGCTCTTAAGTTCACGAATTTTCAATATTTCAACTCCAGATTTTCAACATTGCCATTTTACCATACCTCCTTATGAGCAGTACAGCTGTCATTTTTCACATCCTGCCCAAAACATGTTTCCGCCCATGTAGCGTACAATGGCGCATTCAGTGTGCGAAATCAATGTATGGGACACATTAAGAAAATCACAGTGACACTGTTCATGAGCAGAGGTCTTAAAATGGCTATGTTGAAAATTTGGTGAAAAATCCTAAAAATAACTGTTTTACGAGCGTGCGTTACGCAGTTCCTATGCACGCTCGTAAGTTTGCGAATTTTCAATATTTTCACTCCAGATTTTCAACATTGCCATTTTACCACACCTCCTTATGAGCAGTATAGCTGTCATTTTTCACATCCTGCCCAAAATGTGTTTCCACCCATGTAGTGCACAATGGCACTGTCGGTGTGTGAAATCAATGTATGGGACACATTAAGAAAATCACAGTGACACTGTTCATTAGCAGAGGTCTTAAAATGGCTATGTTGAAAATTTGGTGAAAAAATTCCTAAATATGACTGTTTTATGAGTGTGCGTTGCGCAGTTCCTACGCACGCTCGTAAGTTTGCGAATTTTCAATATTTTCACTCCAGATTTTCAACATTGCCATTTTACCACACCTCCTTATGAGCAGTACAGCTGTCATTTTTCACATCCTGCCAAAAATGTGTTTCCGCCCATGTAGCGCACAATGGCGCAGTCGGTGTGTGAACTCAATGTATGGGACACATTAAGAAAATCACAGTGACACTGTTCATGAGCAGAAGTCTTAAAATGGCTATGTTGAAATTTATGAAAGAATCCCTAAAAATGACTGTCTTGACGAGCTGCGCTATGAGTTCTACGCCTCATAAGTTCTCATGAATTCTTCAATATTTGCACTCCAATGACTTCCAAATACCTAAACAGCACATAGAAGCAAGCAACATTTGGCATTGACAAATGCTTGTTTATTTTGCATTCGCTGCATGCATGTGCAAGGGCGTTTTGGGACAGTACGACTTTTTGAAGGTGTGTGACCCTCCTGTCAATGCAGTGCTCAGTGTAGCGTGTGCAACCCTACTGCACCAATGGATGCATGAGCTGTCTATGACAGCAGTTTGGCTACAGTGGTCTTCAGTTAAAGAAAAGCACCACTGCAATCAGTGGTGGTAACGCATGTATTTAGCATATTAGCGTCACCCTTTTCCCTCTGGCTGCTAATAAAATCCTCCCCTGCCTCCCTGCTGCCATCTACCCTGCTCCCTTGTTATGCCCCGCCAAACACATTATATGCAGACAGGTACCCAGTACCCATTGTCTCAGGCCCCCAACAAACACCCAGGTGGCATGCTGGAGCCCACCCCAGCATGCCCATTGTCCCTATAAATGGGAAAACTGTCCCGCAACATCTTTTGTTTTTAAAACCTGTGAAAACAGAAAACGGTCCCTCGCTGTGTCTTGTGCCCCCTTCCTGTACCCACCCACCCTCTGCATACCCACCTCCCCTCACCCCATACTTACCTCTGGAGCCTGGCGCAATGATCTTCAGTGGAGTGGGAACACGTCTGCACTCTTAAGCCCGACATAAACTGAAGAAATGACGGTAAGCTGTATAATGGCATAAATGTTTTTTCAACTTAGGTGGCTATCTTGGGCATTTTGCAAATTTTGGCACCAAATTTTCAACAGGGGGTTCTTGGGACCCCACCTCATGAATGCAGTTACTGTCATGTGAGTTATTAGGTCCCCAAAGGTGATTTCATGGTCACTGCACAAAATCACCTTTTGGGATTGATTAAATAAACAACAGTGTCACTGTTAATGAGATGGGCTCCCAAAAGCCTATGTTGCAAATTTAGTGAAAAATATCAAAAATGACTGTGTTATGAAGCATGCATTGCAGGTTTCCAACAGCTTCGTAACCCGAGTTGAAATATTTTCACTCCAGATTTTCAACACTGGCATTTCACACCTCCTTATGAACAGTACAGTTGACATTTTCACATCCTGGCTGAAATGTGTTTTGCACATCCAGCGCACAATGTGTGGTCACAGTGAGAAATCAATGCTCAGGACAGATTATGAAAATCACAGTGACACTGTTCATGAGCAGAGGTCCCAAAATGCCTATGTTGAAAATTTGGTGACAAAGTCCACAAAATGACTGTGTCATGAGCATTCATTGTGCAGTTTCCATGTACGCTCGTAAGTTCGAAATTGTTGTATTTCGCTCCAGATGTTCAACATTGCCATCCCTTCACACCTCCCTATGAATGCTACAGCTGTCATTTTTCACATCCTGCCCAAACTGTGTTTTTGCACATGTGGAGCAGAATGGTGTAGTCGCTGTGGAAATCACGTTCAGGACAGATTAACAAATAACAGTGGTACTGTTCATAAGCAGAGGTCTCAAATGCTTTTATGAGGTGGGGGTAACAAAAGGTCATGCTGAAAATTTGTGAGTGCAAATACCAGCAATGCTTTGAGGGCATTAGGGTAAAAGCACCATACGTGCCAAACACCACTGCAAATACCTGCAAGTGAGCGTCCGGCATTGACAAATGCTTGTTCTACTTGTGATGCCCTTCCTATGCATCCCAGTATCCCCGGCTCTCCTTACTGACTTCTCACATTGCTTACCCACCTTTAAGTCATTTGATATGACTACCCCCAAGTCCCTTTCCATTTTTGTTGTTGTTAGTACCTCCCCTGCTATTGGGTACTCTTCTCCTGGGTTTTTGTTTCCCAGGTGCATTACTTTGCACTTCTTTGCATTGAATCTAAGTTGTCATATGTCTGACCATTCCTCCAACCTTGACAAGTCCCTTCTCATATTTTCTACCCCCCCCTTGTGTATCAACTCTGTTACAGATCTTTGTGTCGTCTGCAAAGAGGCATACCTTTCCCTCCAGACCCTCTGCAATGTCACCTATAAAGATGTTAAAGAGGACTGGACCCAGCACTGAGCCCTGAGGTACTCCACTAGTAACCCCCCTTTCTTTGGAAATGTGTTCCATTCACTATTACCTTCTGTGTCCTGTTGTGCAGCCAGTTTGCTACTCAGGCTACCACCCTGGAACCCACTCCCAGGCTGGCTAACTTGATTATTAGTCTTTTGTCCGGGACTGTGTCAAACGCCTTGCTAAAGTCTAGGTAGGCCATATCCACAGCCCCTCCCTGGTCTATTACTTTGGTCACCCAGTCAAAGAAATCAATTTGATTCATCTGAGATGACCTTCCTGCTGTGAATCCATGCTGCCTTGGGTCCTGTGCCCTGCTGGCCTCTAGGTACTCAACAATTCTTTCTTTCAGAAGTGATTCCATCATTTTCCCTACCACTGAGGTCAAACTTGCAGGTCTGTAGTTTCCTGCTTCTGCCTTGCTTTCACTTTTGGGAAGGGGAATCACATCTGCCATCCTCCAGTTCTCAGGTACCACCCCATCCTCCCATGATTTGTTAAAAAGTGTGATCAGTGGTGTCACTAGGTCCTCCCTTAGTTCTTTTAGGATTCTGGGGTGAATCCCGTCAGGCCCCATTGCTTTGTCCACCTTGAGTTTTAGGAGTTCTTTCAGGACTCTTTCCTCTGTAAATGGACTGGTGTCAACCCCCCTACCCAGAGTGCTTCTACTGTCATGTTTAGGTAACTCCTCCTCATCTTCTTTTGTGAATACTGAGCAAAAGTATTCATTCAGTATCTTTGTCTTTTCACTGTCTCCCTCTGCCCACCTCCCCTCTCCTTTATTAATCTTCACTATTCCTCCCTTAACCTTTTTATGCTCCCTAATGTACCTATAAAAGGTTTTATCCCCCTTCTTAACTGAGTAGGCTATTTTTTCTTTGGTTTTGGCCTTTGCTATTCTGACTGCCTTCCCCACTTCTTTCTGCTTTAATTGATACAGTTCCCTGTCGTGCTCCTTCTGTGATTCCTTATACTTTCTGAATGCAGCCTTTTTCTCCTTAACCTTCCCTGCCACTTCTTTTGAGAAGCATAGTGTTTATTTACTTTGCTTTGTTTTCTTTATTTGTCCCACACAAAGACTTGTTGCCGCTATGATAGCAGTTTTGATTTTTCTCCATTGTTCTTCCACCCCTCCTTTTTGGCCATTTGGTAGTGCATTCCTCAGGTATTCACCCATTTTGCCAAAGTCAGCCCTTCTAAAGTCCAGTATCCTTGTTTCTGTATGGCTTGTCTCCATGGTTGTGCTTATTGTGAAGCACACTGTGCAGTGGTCACTTGTTCCCAGATGTCTACTGACTTCTAAATTTGTGATCCTCTCTCCATTTGAGAGTACCAGGTCTAGTATTGCTCCCCCCCGAGTGGGTTCCAACACTAGCTGTCTAAGGCCTGCCCCCTGCAGGGCATCGAGAATGACCCTGTTCTTGGATGTGGCTGCAGTACATGTCATCCAGTTAATATCTGGCAAATTTAGGTCCCCCATCAACAGTATCTCCCCTTTTTCAGCCATTTTGAGAATGTCCTCTATCATTTTCTTTTCCGTTTCCTCCCCTTGAGACAGGGGTCTGTATACAACCCCTGTGTGGATTGTGATGCCATTCCCTGTCTCCAAGGTGACCCAGAGTGCCTCTTGTGCTCCCCCTTTACTTTTTAGTTCTGTAGCTTTGATCCCTTCCCTTATGTATAGAGCTACTCCACCTCCTCTTTTACCCTCCCTGTCCCTTCTGTAGACTGTGTACCCTGGTATGCTTGACATCCCAGTCATGGTTCTCCATGTACCATGTTTCTGTGACTGCCACAATATCCAATTTTTCATCTTTCATCAGGGCTACTAGCTCAGGAAGCTTGTTTCCCAGACTACAGGCATTGGGACTCATTGCCCTTCATTTAATGTTGGCTTTATCCTTTTTTCCCCAAACCCTGCTCTTATAGCCCTTGTCTATTTTTCCATTTACCTTTGTCCTGCCCTCTGTTGCGCTCTGTACCTCATTGTTTACCTTACTACCCACCATGTTTTGTGGGGGGAGGCTTGAAATTTCCTGCCTCTTATCAGCACCTCTCCCCCTTGACTAGTTTAAAAACTTGCCAAGGAAGCATTTAAACCTGTCACTTAGGAGCTTGATTCCCTTCATGGACAGATGTAGACCATCGTGCCAGTATGGACCTTCATCTCTCCAGGTGTATCCCCAGTCCCCAATGAAGCCAAAGCCCTGTGCTCTGCACCAGTTTTGCAACCATTCATTAAACTGCATGGTGTGCAGTACCCTAGCCTCACCCCTGCCATGGATTGGCAGCACCTCTGAGAAGGTAACCATGCTTGCTACCTGTCTGAGGCCCCTCCCCAACTCCACAAATTCATCCTGCACTGCACTGATTCCATGCCTAGCTAGGTCATTTGTCCCAAGGTGGACAATGATATCTAGTTCCCTCTCCTGTGATGCTGCTTCTGCAATCATGAGGATTTGCTTCTTGTCCCTCCAAGCCATGGCACCAGGCAGGCACCTTACTTCCCTCTCCTCTCCCTTCCCCAGTTCTACCCCCTAACAATTGAGTCCCCTGTCAGAAGCTGTTTCCTTCCCCTGTGGTGTCCCTTGCCACCCTTTTGTGGGTCTCCCTTGTGGATGTCCTCAGCATTCTTCTTGGTCTCCACTGAGGGTGCCATCATAGAGGAACCTTGCTCTGCCAGACTGGCATATGATTTGTGTAGAGGTACAACTAGGGGTCTTTGCCTCTTTTCCACCACCCGCAGCCTCCCAGAACCCACTGTGGTCCAACTGCTCTTCATACCTGGCAACCTCTGAGGCAGTGGTTGTGGCAGTGGTGCTCTTTGGGTGGGGGAGGCCTCCTTAGTCCTTGCCAGTTCAGCCTGGAGGTGGGCAATCTCCTCCTTCAGAGCTGACAGTTGCCTGAAAATAGGACAGCAATGCAGTTTCCAGAATGTCTCCCGGAAAACTGCAAACCCTTGTGAAGTTACTTCCAAGATAAGCAGAGTATGCAAGCTTCTTATTCACTCCTCAGCCACCTGTAATTTATTTAAAAATAGTTTAACTGTCAGAAAATCCTAGTAGACAATCTAGCTACCTCCAAGGGTCTACACAAAGCAGTATTTAAATACTTCTGAAGTTACTCACAAGATAAACAGAGTTTGCAAGCCCCTTCTTGGTTAAACACTAAATAAATATGTAAATAAAAAGCAATTACCAACGGTAGTTAGTTTTACCTCCCACAGAATTGAGCAAAAGTGCATGTTGTTGCAGATATCAAGTGCAATATAGAATTTCCCACACAGCTCACAGCTGAATAAAGTAGTAGTGTCCTTCCAGGTCAAGACGATGTGATTTGTGTCTCTGGCTGGGTCTTGCATGAAGAAAGCTACAACAGATGTTGTTGGCAGCATGTGACAAGACATACTTCTCTTCCTTTGAAGAGTGTATCACTATGAGGCACTGGCCTAGAGTTGTACCTTGTGCTTCGGACAGGAGGCTACACACTGGGGAGGGGGAAGGGGGAACATTAGGGTTGACAACCCCAAGGAAGACCCCTGCACTGATTTGCTAAGACACAGGAGATCCAAAACCCTAATGCATTTTTCCTTTTGCTGCTTGGGTGGTGGGGAGGTTTGACTGGAAACCCTAATGCCACATTTCCCTACTTCTTTTGCTTTAACCTGAACCCTAAGTGGTGCATTAATGCAGCTTTTTGCAAATAATTTCCTTTCTTTTTGAGATAGTGGAATTGTATCCCCATCATTCATCTTGCTGCAGACATGCAGGGCCTTTTGTGCCCTGTGCCAAATGGGCACGGGGTCAAAATGTCGCACGTCAGAATGCCGTGTGACTTAATTGCGTTGCGCGATTTCTAGATTTATTTTGTTCTGTGGGGGGCTCTGCCCCGCACACACCCCATTATGGGGGGCTGCATCCCTGGACCCCCCCACTTAGGATTCTAACTCTGGGGGGGGATCCAACATGGAGAGTGCACAGGTCTGGGGTTCACGCATAATGCCGTATGCTATTAAGCGTACATTATGACCCAGTACATGCCAAATGTGGAGTCCATGAGGCTACAGAAGTGCAGGGCCCTGCACTTCTGTATGGCTACAGATGCAGACATGCAGGGCCCTCTGGATCATGTGCCAACTGAGAAGTCCATATAGGCATGAAAGCACAGTGCATTTTGGGCCTTGCAGTTCTGTGTTGCTGCAGATGCAGACTCGGAGTTCTTCTGAAAGGGCCCAGCAGTTCCTTTAGCTATGGGTGCACCTTTTTGATTATGTCTTAAGTATATTTCCACAATGGTTCCATGAGGTAGGGTCAGAAAAGCTCATGTTAAAAATGTGGCTTTGAAATCTTCAAAAACGGCACAGCTATGAGGACAACTCGTCATTCTTTCAATATAAAGAAATTCTTCTTCTGTGAGCCCATATTTCTGTTTTGTGAGCCAGCAGTCTCGTTTTGTCAAAGTCACAAAGAAGAATGTTGGCTCATGGAACAAGATGTTGGACTTTCTTTTTCAGTTTTGTTTCATGAGCTGATTTCTTGTTTCTGAGGCTCACAAAAGAAGAATTCAGCCTCACTAAACAAGATTCTGAAGCTCACAAAACAAGAATGTGGACTTTGTTTTTTTTTCTTAATCTTGTTTCATTTCTCAGTCTTGTTTCATCAGCAGACCTGTTGTTTCGTGAATCACAAAACAACTCACGAAAGAAAATGACTGTCTAATAAAACAAGATTTGGGACTTGTTTTTTTCTTTTCCATATAGGTTTTTATCTCCTTATCACCCCTAGCTGCCCCATCATCCCAGTATCACTGGGACGTACCTCTAGAGTTTTGGCCGGTCACCAGGTGCAGAGGCTGCAGAGGGTCAGTCATCACTCGCAGCCAGGGGATTTTTCCTCCATTTTTTTGTCCTCCCATCCCCATTGCTGGGGTGCACATGCCAGATGTGCACATGTAGAGGCACCTGCACATCCGTGGATGTCCCACAGCAACCTCCCTTCTTTGGCACCCACAGACCCACACTACCCTTGTGCCTCCGCCCGGGGACAGCCATTCGGCGGGAGCGCAAATTCTCCCTCCCTGGGAGAGGAGAGCAGTCCTTCTTACAGTTGGTCCTCTCCCTCCCCAGCAAACCCCTGGTGGCCCGCTCGCACCATGAACATGGGTCACCGGCATGGCAGGAGGTAAGGCACAGATGCCTCAGCCCTCCACACCACTGGGCCGGCTCACTTAGTTGTTTTTTCAGTCTTGTTTCATGAGTCTGCCTTCTTCTTCCGTGAGTGAGGAAACAACTCATGAAACAAGGTCTGCTCAAGAAACAAGATTGAAAAAAAACCTACAGAGTCCTAAATCTTGTTTCGTGAGCTGGCCTTCTTGTTTCTTGAGTTGGTTCATGAAACAAGTGGCCTGCTGACGAAACAAGACTGGAAAAAAACTAAATCCACATTCTTGTTTTGTGAGCGTAGACTCTTTTAATGTGAGGCTGTAATCTTCTTTCATGAGCCTCATGAAACAAGCCTTGCTAAGGATTTTTGGGATGTCTCCAAATCATATTTCCCGGACTGTAAATAATTTGTGGTGGTGGCGTTGCAATCTACACCTCCTCCTCAATCCAAGTCACCAATGCCTTATCCTCATCCATTCCCTCAGCGCATGAGGCACTAGTTATAAGACTAGCCCTGCCTTTCTCCATCCCCATATATGTATCTGGGATTTATTGCCACCCAGGCCTCAACTCAGCTATCGCTGCTGAACTCGTTACCACTATTAAGTCTCAAGCTGCTGTAGGTGAGCTATACATAATGGGAGATTTCATTCTTAACTGGTTGGCCTCCTCCCTAGGGAAAACTCAAAACGAATTAACTGCCCTAAACCTCATGCAGTTAATCCATGAACCAATGCATATCAACCATAAAACCCTTAGCAACTCCCTGATAGACTGGGCTCTAACCTGTCACCCTCATGGAGTCATTTTATCAGGACTACTCCCTGATGCTCTAAGTGATCATCATATGATCTTCCTGGATTGCAAAATTCACAGACCAAAAGACCCACACAATACTGATGATCCAATCTTACAAATCACTTGACCTTGCCCCCCCTTCATCATGATCAAACTGACTGAGCACCAATAGTATCAGCTATTTATTTTTTATTTATTTAGATTTTTGGTAACCGGGTAAGCCCACTGAGACCAGAGATCCCTTTTTCAGGGGCAACCCAGAATTAGTTACAGAAAAAAACACATATTAGCATTATTTACAGTAGTTACAATAGGCACACAACTATACATCAGCATCAGTTTACAGGGGTAACAACAGGTTCACATTCAGGCTCTTATAAGCAGTACAGTGACGTGAAGTTTCACACCGTTAGTAAGAAATTGAGACAATTACAGTATAATTGACAACCTTGTTTAGGAGATTCATCAGGGATGCAGGAGGAATTAAGGCAGTGGTAATGGAAGGGAGACCTACAGAGCTAATTCTATCGATCATGCATTAGCCTATTTTAAGGATAACTTACTCAACACTTGGAACAAGCATGCCCCACTAAGATGCACTAGAGTCCAAGGGAACCACCTCTCATGGGTTACCCCTGAACTTTTGGCCTGTCAGCATGCCAGTGACCACACTTGGAAAGCGCACAAAGTGTCCAAGCTGCCTAGTGACCTTGAAATATACCAGGCCCTCCACAACTCATGTACAAAAGCCATCAGGCTTGCAAAAGTTGAATACTTCTGCTCCTCTTTTCAAACCAACATTGCCAACCCCTTGAGGTTTTGGAAGGTCGTTCACTCCCTTCTCCCCCCCAACAAAACCACCTACGCCACTTGTAAAGGTAAATAACTCCCTCATCTCCAACCACTCCACTGTCGCATCAGAATTCAACACTTACTTTACATGTGCTACCGCCCTCCTACCATCTCTCCCTTACACCCCCTCTAACCCTACCCATGTCCTCTACCCACTCCACTCACCCCCAGCTGGGAGCTTCTCCTTCTCCCCTGTCTCACTGACTGATGTTTTTGAAGCCCTCTTCACTCTCAACCCATCCAAAGGTGGGTCCCCGAATGGTCTCAACCCTAAACTGTTATATCTCTCTGTGTCTGCTATCTCTTCACTGCTATCTGACATTCTAAACCTCTTTTTCTTCTAAGCATCTGTCCCTACTGACTGGAAACATGAACTATCTTCCCTCTACCTAAGGGAGGTGACTCTTCCACCCCAAGCAATTACCATCCAGTTTCACTTTTTCCAGCCTTGGCTAAGCTCCAGGAACATCTGGCCTTTTCCAGCTCTCCTCCTATCTCTTTGACTCCTCCTTCTTCACTCCCTTCTAATCTGGCTTTAGGAAAAATCACTCTACAACAACTTCCCTTCTTAGATTCACCAATTCTATCCTCACAGGGATGGACAGTGGTCAGATTACTTCTGCCATTTTTGTTGACCTCGCTAAGGCTTTCTACATGGTCTCCCACTCCTTCCTTCTAGATACCCTTACATCAACTGGTCTGTCTGAGTCTGCCACCAGTTGGTACACAGCCTACCTGGTAGGTAGGACACAGTTGGTCAGGATAGCTGATGCAATATCACCCCCTCTCCAAATACACTCAGGTGTTCCACAGGGCTCAGTGCTAGGCCCACTACTATTCTCTATCTTCTTTAATGACCTCCTGACAATCTGTTCATCTTCCTTCATACATATGTATGCAGATGACACTGTCCTGTTCACCTCCGGTCATTCCTCCTTGATGTAGCAACCAGACTACAACTTGACTTCAACAAGGTTCAACACTGGCTTCACTCTCATCAACTTTTCCTAAATGCTAAAAAGACAGTCTCCATCACCTTTGGTACTAGGCAGAGACTCTCCAGGTTAAACCCCCTACCCTCCTTCCACACCCTAGATGGGACTACCTGCGAGGACACATCCTCATTCAGGTACCTTGGGGTTTGGCTAGACCAACACCTCAGTTTCTCTGGACATGTGTACATCATCCTGAAAAAAACTGCACCCCAAACTTGGTGCCCTGTACAGGAACCGTAGCAGTCTACCTCTTATGGCTAGGCATGAACCTGTCCAGAAAATATTACCTATTTTTGACTACTGCGATGTGGTCCACAGTGGTCTACAGTGCTGCTCCCAAGTCCTCCCTAGACAAATTAGATATCCTTTTCAACTCTTTCTGTCTCTTCGCTTTGGACCCCCCCCACCACTGCAACCTCTACCGCTCTCTGACTTCCAATCGCTGTACAACAAACGTCTGTCCCGCTGCACCAAATTTATCTCTAAATTCTGGTTTGGTACACCACCCTCTTACCTCTCTACCTCCCTTCCCACTCCCCAACCCCATGTCACTCTCTCAGATTGAATGATTCTCGCACTTTGCCTGTCCCTTGCCGCACTACAATAATAGGCCAAGCTGTGTTTTCATATAATTTCCCTATACTCTGGAACTCATTACCTCCTCATATTCATCACTCCTTGTCCCCGTCATCCTTATCTTCGGCCCTACTAAACTTCTTAACCCATGACTGCACCTGCTCCTAAACAATCTTCCTCATACTCTCACCTTACTATCTTTTACTCGCCCTCTCCCTTACCCATTATGCTCTATTTTAAGCACTTAATAGCACTTAAGTTATGCTCTAATTGTGGAATTTATGTCCCCTGCTTCATCAATTGTGTTTTATCCTACTCATTTTGTATAAATCTTGCACTGTATATATCATGTATTGTATTTTATGTAGCCAGCATTGGCATATGTACATGTACTATTCCTCTGTACCCCTTCCCCCAGGAGATACCGGAAGATGAGCAATCCTGATTGCTCAGTGTGCTTTCCTGGTGAAACTTTTCAATAAATAAATAAATAAAACCTTTTTGGAAAAACTAAGTGCTGAATTGAGCTAAATGGGTCCCGTATAGCTAGATTCATGTGTTGCTTTCTTTCCAGGGCATCATTTTGATGGATTTTTCAAAAACATTTTTTGAAAGAAAAAAAATGGAAACAAAATGGCCACCATATGAAAAAGAATTTTTTGCTCACTAAAGAAGAAGAATTTCAGCTCATGAAACAAGAATCTTCTTTTGTAAGCAGAAATTATTCTTTTGTATCAAACATATATCTGAAAGACCCCACCAAGCATGCTCAGAACTGAAATTTCAAATACTAATAACTTGAGAATGGATTAATATTTTTTCACCAAACCAATGAGAGGCATCATTTTAAGGTGAGCCCTTTCTACCCTGAAAATTTCAGAACAAAATTCCAAACCAACTGGGCCCTAGGTGAGTGCAAAAAAAAAGTAAAAAAAAGAAAAGATTTTTCCTCTTTTTGCACTATCTAGATCTTGGAATCTGCATAGCCAATGGAACAAAACTTGCCCAATCAAGAGACCTTGCCCCCATACTGCACATGCAAACTTTCATGCAATTCCTTTGCATAGGGTGAAGTTATTATGGTGCAAAGTTAGGGGTTCAACATTAAATGCTCTCCACAACCCTAACTATAGTGGCGCTACCTCATATAAAGGGACTTCAATCCTATCAAGAGTGTTCTTCCAGTTAAGTGTTACAGTAGTTCCAGACAAAGTCTCTGGATTCTGAGCACTTTTGGATGCTCTTCTATGGCTATGACCAGCTGGAGGGAGCCAGTGAGCCCAGGGATGGTGGCAGGGTCCTGGGTCTGGGTGGAACAGGTTCCCCCCAGTGTGGATCTCTAAAGGCTTGGGTCCTGATGATCAAGGACAGTGGGGGCTTGTTCGGGGTACACCTGCGATGAAGGTCGCCTGATGGTTCTTGCACCAACCATCCCATTTCTAGCAAAGAAACAAAGAAGAAACTTGTTCTGATGGAGGCCTGTGGCCTGAAAGAACTTGTGTCAAAAGGTGCGTGTTGTGGAAGCTTCACTGCAGTTGGCAGGTGTCGATGTTCTGAACCCCAGAGCAAAGGGACAGATAGGGTGAGCATAGTAAGCCTATGCAGCTGTAAACACTTTGGTGCTGTGTACTTGAACCCCAGGAGGCAGGGGCTAGGGGCAGCATCCCATAAGGTATTTACTTCAATTTTTTTAGGTCCAGGCTGTTGCCAGATTCTAGACATGTTGGTGGAAACACAAACACAAGTCCAAAGATATCACAAGTGACATAATTCTTTATTACTATCAGATAGCACAAATACAAACAGGTATACCTGGCTGGGAGCAGCGGATCCCATTTATGCACATCAGTACTTTTTTCCTACTCAAATTGGTGATGTTTTCAATCTGTTCTTATACCTCATAACAATTTCTTATCAGAGATAAAAGTTATTCTCCCAAATAAGGCAAAAAAAACATGATCTTATATGTATTCTCATTGGCAGGGGGATTCTCTGTGTCTCTGTACACTCCACCCAGAAAGTTGGATCTATTTGCTACTGTAGGCTGATTTGGACTGGTTCGGACAGCAAACTCAGCAGTTAGTTTGTACAGAATAGTAGAGTTGTTATGCCTCTCTGTTTCAGGGTCAGAGGGAACCGAGAACAATGAAATGTGTATATGCCTGCATGCATGTCATGCTTTGCTCACATCATACTAGGCACAATGCCATATGCTGAAGAGGAAGGAATATATTTGTGTGTATCAATGCATACCAGTGCATGGGCATGTGTGGCACTCTGTTCCAGCTTTGCTGGATATAATGTCATGTGTTAGTACAAATACCAAATACAATAAAAGTTAGGGTTATATCTGCTAAATCTATATACTAGTATGTGTACATAAATGTAACCCCTTGTTACCCGGGGTTACTAGAATCCCAGTAAGACCTAGTGGTAGGCACGGAAGGCAGCTTGTGAAACTCCAGTTAAATGGGTTTCACACTGTCTCACTCTGTTCTCAGTCTCAGCTGAGACTGAGAGATGATATCACCAATAGAACTGTCGCAGCTGCATAAGCCACATTGGAATCTGCAGCAGAGGGAGTGAGATAGAACGTTGGGAGTTTTCAGTCAGTCTCCTGCTTGCCTTCAAGCAGGAAGGGAGTCTCCTGTTTGTTTTGAAGTAAGAAGGTCAGTGTCCAGTGTTCAAGTGGTGGAGACCACTGTCCAGGTCTCAGTGCCCCCCGCCCTCCGGGGGGGGGAGTAGAGAAATGAAAGATCCCCATGTAGATTCCAGGGGCAATCCCCTAATTTCTGCTAAAAAGAGAAAGCTGCCTTTTACAGTTTCGGTTTGTGTTTGAAAATTGGAAAGAGTTGTACTTCACCTGTGGGGCACCTGCAATGAAAGGGTGAGTGTTTGCTCTAATATAGAGGGCAAAAAATGTGTTTCTTCAGCCTGGGAAATGTGAAGAAATGTGGGATTTGAACTACTATTTGGGAGGCCTATAGTACTAGGACAAACAAATGGAGTGGTGTCAAAAGCTAAAGTGTTGTGTGGATTCAAGTAATGTTGTAGAGGAGGTGCAACAGTTCATCCACCATTTAATCTACAGTCCGAAGTTTTCAGTTTGTCCAGAGAAATGGCCAGGTATGGGCTGTGGGAGCTGGAGGTGGGAACACCCACCCCCATCTTTAGTAACCAGGTCCACCTCTATGGATTTCTGCTGTGATTGCTACTTGCCTCATGCACTTGGCCAGTGATGAGGTAGGTACCCAGACATGGGTCGCAAATGGGAAAATCTCTCTAGGAGTCGCAGACTCTAAGTGGTGTGGGGAGCCACAACATGGGTAAAGAATTCTCTTTGTGAGATGGGAGTCAGAAGAAGTAAGAAGGAAATCTCTCTAGGGGTCACAGACTCTAAGTGGTGTGGGGAGCCACAACAAGTAAAGTGGGTTAATTCTTCCAATGGACCGCCAGTCAAGTGGCTGGCAGGGGAGCCGGGCCAGTCGGGCTGTGTATCCAAAGTGCATGCAAGTCCGGGCTGTGTGCCTGGTGGGTCCAGAGCCTGAAAACAGTAGAACTGGTCCATTCTTCAAGTGGACCGCCTTGTAGTCTCTAATCTGCATTATCAGTAAACGTAGCCCCATAGGGGTCCATTTATGCTTTGTTGTGTTCAGCTAGTAGTGAATAAAAGCCACACTGTAAAATCCCATTCCTGGTTCTGGACATTACAGTTATTGCTTCCTGTGTTCGGATTTACTTGGGTGCCCCTGTGCAGAGTAGCCAAACCTAGGTCCCCCTGTGCCAGGTAACCTCATCCTCCCCGAACCCAGGTCCCCACCAGGTATTGCTGCCAGCACCAACAGCATGCCACCTGTCGTTTTGGTAAAAAGGCAAGGGTGAGGGGTTACATAAAGATAATATGTGTGTGTATTAAAAAAATAAGAATGTGAAGTCAGATGGCTAAGTGGTTAGTGCAGTGAGTACAGAAATTGCTAGTCTACATTCCCCCCCTTGGTGCCTGTGATGGAGGCAACACAGCAGAAGCAGTTAGGTTAGTAACTGTTGTGATGCATACAAGAATTTTTATGATGATTCAGAAGAGGTAGATCTAAAACAGCATATGGTACAAATCAGAATAAAAATAAGAATGGCTTGATGAATAACAAAAGCCTTAAAAATTAATTTTAACCAGGTATTTGAAAGAACTATTTGCAAATCACCATCGTGAAGTATATTATCTAAATAATTTTCAGCCTTATGGGCATCACTGCTAATTTGAATGAGATGCAAGTCTCAAAAGAGTTGAGTAATATGCACATTGAAGGTTGGAGTGTAATTTATGATATCAGTTTGATGACCAGGTTCACTAAGAAGATATTCATCCTCATGAGGTGGCACTGTTAGGATAACCACTTGACCGATGACTGCGCAAGAAGAAGGTGTGAAGCAGAAGTTTGGAGTAATCACCAGACATGCCAATGTCCCATAAGTAAAGCATTTATGGTTTTAATTTATGCAGTACTGACCAGCCATGTTGTGGGTGACTTTACCATGGGGGGGGCATCATTTAGTTAGTTGCACTGGACAGGTGTCATTAGTGTTGACTCGCACCCAGCTAGACGGCACAGTGTGTGGTTGCGCCTGTGCGGCATATCCATCTACTCATATTATGGGGTCAGTTACATCAAACACATGACTTCTGCACATATATCTATAACCTTTTACAGAGCAGCAAGCCGTATGAGGAGCTTGCCACAGTTTTTGGGGTTGTACACTACTAGGAAGGTGCGTCACCCTCTCCTTATAAATGTCACCTTTCAAGTGACCCAGAGAATGGACTGTGGCCAGTTGGTCAAAAACCATCTCAGTGGGGTCAAATATTGGTAAACAGTGAAATATATGTACAGGGTATCCGGTCTAGAACAGGACCTGCTGGTGTAGCATTTGCCCTGGTTGGGGTGCAAGGTAACATGTCCCAAGTTTCTAGCTGTCGCAAAAGAAAACAAAACTTTTGACAGGCCTACGCCTCAATGCATTCTGTCTAGATGTCTTGGGACCCAGCAACACATACTGGGCAATACCATATAGTCAAGTAACTATCTGCAATGAGGTCTGGGAAATGCCCTTGTTTCCATATCTCATGATCCAATTATAAATCACTGTGAGGACATAGTTCCCTTAGGTTGTGCATATTACTTATCTACCTACAGTATGTGCTTGTGTCAAGCCTTTAAAGATTGTTTGTAAATGCATTGATCTCAGGTTGTGTGTCAGTAAACAAAACATGCAACATCATACATATCTTATTCCTTCTTTCTTTTTGTGCTAGGCCATCAATCTCATATATCATAAGTCTGGAGCTCAGAATAATGCATGTCTCTTTATGGTCTCCATGTCAGCCATATTCCATGTGGCCAAGCCAGATTCAAATAGGCCTGAGATGGTGCCAGTAAATCCTTCCAGGTCTGGAACCTGTCTGGTATGGAAGACTCTCATCTTGGGGTCTCTTTTCTAGTGTAGCTATGGGATCTTGGCCTCTAGCATGATATGAAACCAAGATATCCAAAGGAAAAATAAACCTTTATTTCATTGCTAACCATTAAGACAGTGTAGCACTGGCTTTGTACATTTTGCTTGGGTCCCGAAGTACCCAGTATGTCGCTTTACGGCCTCTAAATTGACCCTGTTCAAAATTGACATCCCTAACCCAAATAGATCTGACAAAGACCCGACAATTCCATCCAACCAATGCAGATGCCTAGTGCAGAATATGCCGTGCTGTGGGTAAGTTTCTTGTCCGGCTACAGGATCTTGTACTCGTGCCTGATAGGCGGCTATAACATTTATACATTTCTTACCACACAAGGCCCATATTATATTGTATCCCAATGTAACAGCAAATTCACATATGAAAAACAACATATTTATGCACATAACAGTACATTTTTCAACAAAGTCCTTAGGGAAAAGTCCCAATAAGTCCACTGCATGGGCCCCATCTCACTATATGATGATGTTCATTTTCTACAGGCCTGTGTGGCAGAGGTGATGATGTGTCATTGGAAAATGTCAAAGTTCATTGTAAAACCTTTAAAATGATGCATCATAGCATCACAGTATTGTATAATACAGTACTTGGGTTGCCTTGTAAATGTGATTGTCAGTTTATAAATGCCTGTGTGTGAGTGTCGCACTGGATCAATCGGCAAGGAGGCATTGTCTAAAAAAAAAATGTTTACTCGGCCCTTATACAAATGTCTTGTATAAAGTGACACAATTCTGTCCAAATGTGTGCCTTCATAGCAATGTTTCTCAGTAAGTCTTTGAAGTGGACAAATGCACAACACTGGGAGCCAGTGGTAACAGTACAATGGCCCTCAGTATGATGTATGTTACAGTCCGATGGATTGGTTCTGCATCACATGCTCAGACACCTGCAATGGATTGGTGCACAAGGTTAATTAAGAAAGATGCAGTTTTCTCATACAAGTGTATGTATCCTTCATACTGAAGTCCTATGGATGAGGTGTTGTAGGCCATCCATGGATGTCTCCCCCCTGGAGGGCAAATCTTGTAACTTCCAGCAAGGCATTCTTTTTTTTTTTTTTTTTTTTTTATTGAAGTAATCAGTTTTACAACCATTGAGTCAGAGACTCGTTTACAAAGGTACCTTGTCATGTGGGTGGGGGAGACAACAATAAGTGCAGTTATAGACAGAGGTTACATACAGGTGAGATACATACATACGTTGAGTTACACGATCATTATATACACACAAGTTATTATATACACACAAGTTATTACAGCTGCAGTTGCTACAGTTGCCCAGTCGTCGGACTTGGGGGGCTGTTTGAGACAGGGTTGTGTTCCACTACAGGCAATTACAGCATCGGCTGTCGATGATATGTTTTCGGAGGGCTATTTTGAACCATCCAATCCCGGGGATCTTTGATATTCCCTCAGGAAGGTTGTTAAACCAGGTCGGAGCTTTATGATGGAAGGATCTTTGGCAGAGAGAGGTCCTTGCCCTGGGTACCAGGAAGGTGGCTTTGGTAGAGTTACGGGTATGCACCAGTTGGACGGCTGGTTGCAGAGATGCGGAGACCCCTGGTGGGCATAACCCAGATAGTGCTTTTTTTGCCAGAAGGCAGGTGTGGTATTTCAATCGTTCTTCAAGAGTGAGTATGTTGGTGGCAGTGTAAAGCAGGCAAGTGTGAGTTCTGCTGTGTGCGCCGGTCAGGAGCCTACAGGCTTTGTTAATAGAGGTCTGGACTTTAGTCAGGGTGGACAGGTCTGCCGCTGCATATACTGGAAGGCCGTGAGTCGGCCAAGGACAGCACAGATGAGGTGATGGCCAATTTTAAGGCAGGTTCTGGGAGGCAGTCTTTGTGGCGGTAGAGGAGCCCGATCCTGGGTTCATGGCTGAGGACAGGGTTTTAGGTGGGCGTGAAAGTAAAGCCTGCATCAAAAGTGATGCCCAAATACTTATATGTTGTTACCTGTTCAAGTGGGAGGAGTGTGCTAGGGGTGATGAAAGGGAGTGTCCTTGGCATTGTTTTGCCGATGTGCGAACAGCATTGATTTTGTTTTTTCAGGTTCAGGACTAGCCGATGGTTACTGAACCATTTTTCAGCTTGGAGGAAGGTGCTTTGGCGTGCTTTGGAGTTGGAGAGGGTCTGAGTGTGTTGCTAGGATCACCGCATCATCCGTGTAAAGCAGTATTTTGTTGGAGCAGGAGCTTGGGAGGGTGTTTAGGAAGAGACTGAAAGAGTGGGTCCAGGATGGAGCCTTGCGGGACCCCTAGAGTACCCGGTAGGCTGGTGGACAAGTCCTATTTAGCTTAACTCTTTGGGATCTGTTGTGCAGGTAGCTTGAGAACCAATTTAGGGGCCAGATGAAAATCCCAGTTGGCTAAGGGAGTTTAACAGCAGGGGTGGCACACAGTATCAAAGGCCTTTGATAGGTCGATGAAAACTGCCCTACAAATTGACCTTCATCAAGCGCAGAGTGTATATAGTGGGAGAATTCCAGAAGGGCAGTGGATGTGCTGTGCCAGGACGAAACCCATGCTGCTCAGGACATAGGATGTTGTATTTAGACAGGTATTCCATTAGCTGGGTGGATACTATTTTTTCCAAGGCTTTGGAGGGGGAAGGATGGAGATGGGTCTGTAGTTATTTGGTATTGTATGGTCCCCAGACTTATGGATGGGGGTGACTTCAGCCTCTTTCCATGCTTCCGGGAATTGGCCAAGGCATAGGGATCTATTAATGACACACGTGAAGGGGATTAACATGACCTCTAGCGTGAGGCGAAGTATCCTGGAGTCAAGAGGATCATTACTTGGATTTTGCGAGGCGAGAGATTTTAGTAGGAAAGGTTTGGCATCATGGGGTGAGATTGTCCGAAGTGGAATGGGGCCGGGAGGTGAGTGTGTGGGAGGGCAAGGGACAGGGTCAAAGAATTGGGCAGGAGAACTGCACTTAAGTCCGTGAAAGTTTTATTAAGGCACTATGTATATATGATTGGTCTGTCGAGACTGCCCAATTTGAGACAATCTGAGACGGAGGGGAGGGCGGGTTTTGCCATTCAGTTCTTTAATATTGTCCCAGAAGGCTCTGGTTGAGCCCCAGGAGGATGTCAGAGCAGCCTGATAGTGTCTAGCTTTCGCTTGCTTATGACCCCAGGTGCACTGGTTGAGCTGCTCTATAGGCTTGCCTGTCTGCCACCCTACCTGACTCATTTTGCTATGTGCCAAAGATTGTCTCTCTGTTTTAGTTGCTGGATCAGTGCAGGGATATCCATGCTGCGCGCTTTTTTTCTTTCTAGGTGGTGATGGGGTAAATAGGTCGCAGGCATTGTTGAAGGTCCTGGTGAGGTAGGTTAAAGCAGAGTTTATGTCAGATGCTAGGGTCATTGGAGTCCAATCGACTTGTGCGAGGTGATGTTTGAGGTTGTCAAGACCCTGGGAGAAATCTGTGACGAGGGTGCTGCAGTGCTCGGGCCGTGTGTGGGTGAGCACCAGAAGCAGATGACAGGGAGTGGTCGCTAAGTGAGTCCGATAGGACTTCTACAGAATCCAACTTGTGTGGCGGTTGGAAAGCACTATGTCAAGGAGAGAGCTAGTTCCTTCGCTTGGTTAAGTCTGGTGTGCTGGTGACCATTTGAGACAGGTCAAGGGCTGCAAGCTCGTCCTTTAAATTGTCAGACGAGGGCTGAGCCAGTTGGTGTTTAGGTCTCCCAAGATCAACTGTTCAGCTTTTTGAGGTAGGTGGACAGATAGTCTAAGAGGGAGTTGATTGCAAAATTTTTGGTACTCGGGGGTATGTAAGCCGTGCTTAGGTATAGGGGACCACGACCAGGATGTGGGGTGATTTTTAGGGTAATGGCTTGTGCCCCATATTTGAGCTCAGGGATTGGGAGTGCATGACCTAGGACTGAGTTACGTAAGTAGATTGCACACCCCCCTCCACGCTTGCCCATCTTATCAGCCCTGAAGAGGGAAAAACCTGGGAGGGAGACAGCTGAGTCAGGTGTACGCTGGGAAAGCCAAGTTTCCACTAGCATAAGAATGTCAGGGGAATATTGTGTAACCCAGCATTGGAGTGCTGCAGTTTTCTTGGGGAGACTACATATGTTCATAAAAGCAATTCGGAACCCTTTGCCAGAGGAGTGCCGAGGTATGGCAGAGTTGCCAGGCCCAGGGTTTGGGTGCACATTTCCTGAGAGCAGGAGAAGCAGGGCAATAAGGCGCCTCATAGAGGAGCAGTTGCTGCGGGAAGGGCGCTTTTGCAGCTGCCCTGTCATTGTATGGGTGGTGCACGGGATGGGGAGAGGGTTTAGTGCTGGAGACCCTACAGAGGAGAGAGACCAATTGTGACAGAATTCATGAGACAGTGGGTTGTGTGTTGGTGGTGGGTGGGTGGGGGTAGAGTGGTAGTCCAGAGTTCGGGAAGGATTTGGGGGATGGATTGATAGGTGGACAGGCAGTAAGCTGTGGAAGACAGGATATTGTGTGTGGATGGACTGGGGTTCGGGCACTGTACGACAGTGGATGATATAAAAGGGTTCCATAGTAGACAGTGGGTGTTGTGGTACTAGGAGAGCCAGCATGGCAAGGATCATGATTAAGTGTGATTTTTCAGTAGAGAGAATAGGTTTAGAGAGCAGGCTCCTCTAGTGTTAGAGAGATATAACCTGCAAATGGAAAAGTTGGCTGATTGGTTCTGGCAGCCCATGTGATTATAACTATAAAAGGGAGTGCCGACCAAGGGTGGTGGTGGGGGCGGTGGGGAGCCGAACGTAGCGTTCAGCGGGGCTAGACCTAGCGCCGAGAGAGAGAGAGAACAGAAGCCGGTTCCCTTTTTCTTCTGGAGCAGTGTGCAGGTAATAAGAAAAGGCGCCAAATACAGGGTTTCAAAATGCCACAAATGTCCACAGTTAGGCTCGCTCCACAGGGACCAACAGTCGCGAAATGCAGCGGAGCGTTGTTTCTCACTTTAATTACCTAGCAGCACTTCGGGCTTTCAAATAGCAGGGAGGGCTTCACAAGTAGCCCTCGCGACCTCTGGCTCCTCGGGGTTGCCTCAAACCGCAGCTTCGGGCTTTCAGCTAGCAGGGAGGGCTTCAGCAGGTAGCCCTCTCGACCTCCGGCTCCTCGGGGGAGGGGGGAATTCGATCTGCAGGAGAGGGAGAGAGAACAAGATTAAATAGGCAGGTAGGGAGTCGGATTAGCATAGGGGGCGGAAAGGAGTTGTTCAGCTAAAGGCTCTGCTGTGGGACAATTGGAGCTAGTAGCTCTGGGGAAATTTGTTTCAGGTTAGACCCTTTTTCAGATTCCAACTACACACAATCAATACATTTACTTTAAAAAAATGATCACTTCTGAATAGGCAGTAATACAGAGAAGGAAAAAAGGTAGAAACAACAACAAATTCATTTCCCTAGCGCCGAGAGAGAGAGAGAACAGAAGCCGGTTCCCTTTTTCTTCTGGAGCAGTGTGCAGGTAATAAGAAAAGGCGCCAAATACAGGGTTTCAAAATGCCACAAATGTCCACAGTTAGGCTCGCTCCACAGGGACCAACAGTCGCGAAATGCAGCGGAGCGTTGTTTTTCACTTTAATTACCTAGCAGCACTTCGGGCTTTCAAATAGCAGGGAGGGCTTCACAAGTAGCCCTCGCGACCTCTGGCTCCTCGGGGGGTGCCTCAAACCGCAGCAGGCTTTCAGCTAGAGGGAGGGCTTCAGCAGGTAGCCCTCGACCTCCGCTCCTCGGGGAGGGGAATTCGATCTAGCAAGCACTGGCTTTCAAATAGCAGGAGGGCTTCACAAGTAGCCCTCGCGACCTCTGGCTCCTAGGGGGTTGCCTCAAACCGCAGCTCGGGCTTTCAGCTAGCAGGAGGGCTTCAGCAGGTAGCCCTCTCGACCTCCGGCTCCTCGGGGAGGGGAATTCGATCTAGCAGCACTGGGCTTTCAAATAGCAGGAGGGCTTCACAAGTAACCCTCGCGACCTCTGGCTCCTCGGGGTTGCCTCAAACCGCAGCTTGGGCTTTCAGCCAGCAGGGAGGGCTTCAGCAGGTAGCCCTCTCGACCTCCGCTCCCTCGGGGAGGGAATTCGATCTAGCAGCACTTCGGCTTTCAAATAGCAGGGAGGCTTCACAAGCAGCCCTCGCGACCTCTGGCTCCTCGGGGGTTGCCTCAAACCGCAGCTCGGGCTTTCAGCTAGCAGGAGGGCTTCAGCAGGTAGCCCTCTCGACCTCCGCTCCCTCGGGAAGGGGATCGATCTAGCAGCACTGGGCTTTCAAATAGCAGGAGGGCTTCACAAGTAGCCCTCGCGACCTCCTGGCTCCTCGGGGGTTGCCTCAAACCACAGCTCGGGCTTTCAGCTAGCAGGAGGGCTTCAGCAGGTAGCCTCTCGACCTCGGCTCCTCGGGAGGGGAATTGATCTAGCAGCACTTCAGGCTTTCAAATAGCAGGGAGGGCTTCACAAGTAGCCCTCGCGACCTCTGGCTCTTCGGGGGGGTTGCCTCAAACCGCAGCTCCGGGCTTTCAGCTAGCAGGGAGGGCTTCAGCAGGTAGCCCTCTCGACCTCCAGCTCCTCGGGGGAAGGGGGAATTCGATCTGTGTGGATCATGACCACCTCATCCTTGATAGGCCTCTATGCAGTGGTAATTGTGGTGCTACTTGTTGGTGCATGGTCACTTCAGTACAGGCCAGTGTTGGTTTCTGATAAACAAGAAGAAGAACAAAGAGGAGGGCCTCGGCACCCTACCTCATTAGTATATTGGTGTTAACCTTTAAAACAATGATGCATTATTTTCAGACAGATGTATATGCTTTTGGTAGTGTTGTCCAACATCTGCTGCAACTGCTGCCATCCAGTTTTGGCTGCAACCACATATCACTTCATTTCTGAAAGACACAAAAAACAAAGAGGGCTTCAGGTCCCTCTCTCATTGTAGGTTAGTAAACAGTTTCAACTGATTTACATTTAATCATTTGTCAACACTTCCAGATTGATTTGGCATCTTTTCTGTATAACCAGTGCAGGTCTATGGGAAGAATCTCCCTGTAGAGCTGCTCCAAATCTCTGTAAAATACAGAAATCACTGTAGATCTGGGAGACCATCCCCAATTCTGTATTTTCAAAATAGGGTTTGTCTGCCCCTGATAGCCTCCCATGGGCATATCAGGTACAGTACTGCGAAAATAAGTTACTGAATCTGCATAAAGCAAATTTTAGTCTTTGGATAACAACTGTAATTTCTTCCAAGCAGTTAAACTGTTCAGTAAATGGGATCAATTTGTTATGTCTCTGTGAGCTGCTAAGATAAACAGCCTTGGGTTTTCTGTGAGGCTTATCACAGATTCTGGGGGTTGGGGTGAGGAAGATCCGTATCCCCCCCTCGATCACCTTGCTTGGCAAAGGAATCAACTTGTGCATTGCAGTGGGCAAAGGAAGTCATTTTTAAAGTGAGTTTTTACCTTTTTTCTGTTGCCAAACAGACAAATCTCCATTAAGGAACAGCAAACACACATGTAGTGCAGAAGTGGGGTGGGGCTAAGAGATGAGTCAGAGGATTATTGACTGTAAACCTTACAGAAAATTGGCCCCCTTCCTAGACATAGTATAATTACCAAGTGTATGCTTTTTAAACAGTTAAACTATAAGAATCAGTGCTTGATTTATATTTCTGGGAAGCTTGCAACAGGTTATGGGGGTGTACGGGAGCTCCATGCCTCCTCCCCCTTCCTCGATCTCTTTACTTGCTTCACAAGGAGATTGGCTTGGCACGGCTGTTGCTAAAGGGAGTGGGTTTTTTTTGTTGTTGTTGGAGTTGGCTTTAACCATCTAATCCTATTTACATAAAATTGACAGATTGTAAAAAACAATTGCCAGAAAAACAATAAACTAAAACAGCATCTGAGTTTTCATACTGCCAGACATAAGTAATCAAAAGGGGAAGGGTTGTAAAAAAAAAACTCTTACTTTGAGACACAATGCAGTTTTCATACTACGGATGTACAAAACACATATGCAGATAAAACAGGGGAATCTCATGCATGATAAAATGTCAAAATCTTAAAATGTTAGGCCGGCCCGGTGGCGCTGAGAGTTGAAGCGCTGGACGCCACACCTCGCGCTACGCCGTCAACCCATGTTCGGGAATGGGCACGGATTGCCGGGGGTCAGTTGGGAGGAGGAGGAGGATTGAGCACCCCAAGGACAACTCTCCTCCTCCGGGTGGGGGGTACAACCACCGAGGTGCCAGCTCCTAGCGGTGGCTGGGAGCTGTGCAGCTTCTAGGCTAACAGCAAGGGACAGCGGTGGTGGTATCTGATGTGCAACATATGGAAGTGTGCATTGCAGTGTCATTGACACCACTGCATGCCAGCACCGAGGGGTGGCTACCTATAAGAAAAAAAATCCTCAGCAGCATGACAGCTGCCCCAACGGTGCCGCCACGGTCATGCCCAAATCAGCTCCCTTCTGGGCCCGCCATCCAGGTCTCTGCAGTGGTGGGTAATTACCCACTGTGATGCAGTCTGGGAAGGGGCAGTAGCCATGAAGGATGGCTGGAAGGGGGGAGCCAAAGGCACAAATGCCCCAGCCAAGAACCGAAGGAAATTAATAAAAAAAAAAAAAATCTTAAAATGCAGAAAATAAAAAGGTTAGTGCCATGCTATAAACTTCATTTCTGTTTAATTAAGGCATGTGTTCCTATAATAGTGTATGATGATAGTGGACTGCATCCCAGCCAGTCATGCCCTCTCCAGCTAAGGCTGACGTATAGTAAGACTGAGAAAAGAAATTACAAATTTAACCTTGTCTACTCATTTTTTGTTTGAGGCATTTCTTTCAAGAAGCCCCGTCGCAGAAGGTGGAGTGAAGAAAAACAAACATTCTTAACCACTAATGCTTAACAAGCATTATGGCATCAGAAAAGCTGGTGCTTTACACAGTAGGGATATACCAAGTTAAGACTCCCTTGAAACTGAGATGGTACAGATGTACCAATTAAAAATCCACAAGTAAATTCAAATAAGCAAACATTAACACCCAAAGGAAAACCTTATTTCTGTGTCCCCCCCCAATAGGTTCAAACCAGTGAAGGCGGTAAGGTAGTTAGCTGGACCTTGTGCCTCTTAAGTGGTGATTCCAGTACCCAGATCCCCTCTGGTGCATAGGGTAGGGACTGAATCACATTAGTTCATACCCCACCATACATTTGCCATAACACTTATTTTTGCTTTCATAATGCACATTCGTAAACCATGCATATTAGTTCCATGACGTCATCCTGCATTCGAAATAGTTCCTAATTCTGTTACTCTAAGGTCTCCACCATTTCTGCCTTCTTAAATGCCATATCATCCCCACACACATTCTCTTACTCAAACCCATCATTTCACATATAAATACAATCTTGCCATCAATTCTTCCAGACTAACATTATTATTTTTACTTCCCCAATTATCTGAAGACACTTGTGCATATGGGGCTTTCCTCATATATTTTCCAGAAACTATATTTTCTTTAAACACTCCAGACCTATGAGTCACATTGCATTTGTGTGAAGGGGTCAAATCACACTGCAAAGTATGTAAAAGAAACCTTTTTATCTGTAGCGCTCCACATTGTCCATGGGTAAGGCTGTAATTAATTCACGGCGGTCACGGATTTCACGATTACCATGAAATCTGCTCAATGCCGTGAAATCAATGAAATTTTTTTTTTGGTCTTAAATTCAGTCCGGCACTCCTGTCCCAAAGACCGCGGACCCACACCACTTGTTCCAGCAGCAGCAAACAGTTGAAATATAACAGTTAAGACACTCCAAAGGCTCAAATTCACTGGGTAAGATTCAGACAGTGTCCCAGGCGCAGCAACATTTTTTTTATTAGAAGAATTACAACTTCCTGTTGCTAGCCTTGCTTGTAGAGCAGAAAGTAGCTAACTAAAAGAAGCTACATTTTCTTATTAATTTAACACATATCTCAGCAGGAGTCAGTGTCTGTTGAGATTAAGCAGCAGATACTTTATTAGAAGTAGAAGGGGTATTATTTAGGGTTAAAAAAAGAAAGGAAAGAAAGTCAGTGTGTGTTCTGTGCTGTGAAGGGTACTGTATCAACTTACTTTGCTAAACCAGTAGGAGGAGAGACAGCTTAATTGGGGGGTGTGGCTTAGACACTATAAAAGCAGGTGACTCAATTACAACTCCTGTTGCTAGCCTTTTTCTTACTAATTGCCCTCCATCCCACCCACCCTAAGCCAGTTCTACTTTTACAGCCACTGGATTTGACTGTCAACAGGAACTTCCTGTTTGGCAATAGGAAGGAAAGGATCATAGAGAAACATTGGTTTTGTCAACCCTAAAGGAAAAAAGTTGCTCACTCTCCCTCCCAGCTGGTGGTGGTCTGACACTGAGCAAGGAAGAAGGAGGCTACTGAAGAATATAGGAAGTTGCTGTCCCAGAACAGGAAGGGTGAGAGCTGTAAGGAGAGGAGAGAGTAAGCATACAGAGAAACAGGAGAGGGGACACAAAATAAGACTTGATAGGAGTGGTGCAGTGCAATGGCTGTGGGGCAGCAGTGTTCCAGGAGACATTCTGGAGGCTGCGATGCTGCCCTATTTGCAGGCACCTCTCTGGTCTGAGGGAGGAGGTTGCCTGTCTCCAGGCTGACCTGGCTAGGATTCATGAAACCTCCTCCCCCACCCAGGGACCACCAGGGCCAATGCCACTACCTCAGAGGTTGCCAAGAAAGAGGAGAGGCTGGACCAGGGTGGGCTCAGGGAGGGAGAGGGTGGTGGAACAGAGTTGCATTCCTCCAGCTGTACCTCTCCACAATTCATTCACTCTTCTGGTGAATAGTGGTTCCTCCATAGAGGCACCTGCAGTGGAGACCAAGGAGGATGCTGGGAACCTTCACAAAGGAGACCCACAGGAGGGTGGCATGGGACCCCACAGGGGAAGGAAACAACTCCTGGTGGGGGACTCAATCATTAGGGGGTAGAAATGGGGAGGAAGGGGAGGTAAGGTGCCTGCCTGGCGCCATGGCTTGGAGGGACAGGAAGCAAATCCTCAGGATCATGGGAGCAGCTGCACAAGGGAGGGAGCTGGATGTCATTGTGCACCTAGGGACAAATGACCTGGCTAGGAATAGGATCAAAGCAGTGCAAGAGGAGTTTGTAGAGTTGGGGAGGGGCCTTAGACAAGTAGCACATATGATAACCTTCTCGGAGGTGCTGCCTGTCTATGGCAAGGGTGATGCTAGGGTACTCCTCACCAGGGAATTCAATAAATGGTTGAAAAACTGGTGTGGAGCTCAGGGTTTTGGCTTCATTGGGGACTGGGAAACCACCTGGATGGATGCAGACTTATACTGGTGCGATGGTCTGCATCTGTCCGGGGGGAACCAGGATCCTAGGTGAGAGGTTTAAATGCTTCATTGGCAAGCATTTAAACTAGCCAAGGGGAGAGGCACTGAAAAGGAGCAGAGAAATCCCAGCCTCCCCCTACAAAACACAGTAATTAGTGAGGTAAACACCAAGTTAGAGAAGTCATTAGGGAGAAGGACAGAGGTAAATGTAAAAAAAGGCAAAGGCAGTAAGGACAGAAATGGGGCTAAAAGGGGTAAGGCCATCAAAAAGTGGAGGGTGATGAGTACCAATGCCCATAGTCTGTGTAACAAGCTCCCTGAACTAGTGGCCTTGATGGAAGAGGGTTGCCTGGATATTGTGGCAGTCACAGAAACACGGTACACAGAGAACCATGACTGGGATGTCAACATACCAGGATACACAATCTACAGGAGGGACAGGGAGGGTAAAAGAGGAGGAGGAGTAGCTCTCTATGTAAAGGAAGGGATCAAAGCAACAGAACTAAAGAGTAAACAGGGAGCAGATGAGGCACTCTGGGTCACCCTGGAGACAGGAAATGGCACCACAATCCGCATAGGGTTGCATACAGACCCCCATCTCAGGGGGAAGGAATGGACAAGGAAATGATAGAAGGCTTCCTTAGAATGGAAGAGAAAGGGGAGATATTGTTGATGGGGGACCTGAATATGTCAGATGTTAACTGGAGCATCTTTGCTGCAGGCACATCCAAGAGCACGGTCATTATTGATGCCCTACAGGGGGCATGCCTCAGACAGCTAGTATTGGAACCCACTCGGGAGGGAGCAATCTTAGACCTGGTACTCTCAAATGGGGATGGAGAAAGAATCTCAGATTTAGAAGTGGGTAGCCATCTGGGAACAAGCGACCACCAAACAGTGTGGTTCACAAAAAACACAGCCATACAATCAAGCCATACAAAAGTAAGAGTATTGGACTTTAGGAGGGCTGACTTTGGGAAAATGAGAGAGTGTCTCAGAAAAGAACTAGCAAACAGGCAAGAAAGAGGGGTGGAGGAACAATGGGGAGTAATCAAAACAGCCATCACAGAGGCAACAAGCCTTTGTGTAAAGCAAATCAACAAAACACAACGAAGGAGAAAACCGCTATGGTTCTCAAAAGAGGTGGCAGGGAAGGTTAAGGAGAAAAGATAGCATTCAGGAAATATAAGGAAACACAGAAGGAGCAGGACAGAGAACGTTATCAGTTAAAGCAGAAAGAGGCTGGGAAGGCAGTCAGAATAGCAAAGGCCCAAACCTAGGAAAGGATAGCCAACTCTGTTAAGAAGGGGGATAAGACCTTTTATAGGTACATTAGGGAGTGAAGAAAGACCAAAGGAGGGATACTGAGGCTTAATAAAGGGGAAGGAATGTGGGTAGAGGGTGACAGTGAAAAAGCAGGGATACTGAATGAATATTTCTGCTCAGTATTCACAAAGGAAGAGGAGGGGGAGGTACCTAAACCAAACAAGAGAAACACTCTGAAGACGGGGCTTGATACCAGTCCATTTACAGAAGAAAGGGTTCTGAAAGAACTAATAAAATTGAAGGTGGACAAAGCAATGGGGCCTGATGGGATTCACCCAAGAATTCTAAAGGAACTAAGGGTAGAACTAGTGACACCGCTGACTAATCTTTTTAACAAACCATGGGAGGATGGGGTGGTACCTGAGGACTGGAGGAGGGTGGAAGTGACTCCTCTTCACAAAAGTGGGAGCAGGACAGAGGCAGGAAACTACAGACCAGTTAGTTTGACCTCGGTGGTAGGGAAAATTATGGAATCACTTCTGAAGGAAAGAATTGTTGAGTACCTAGAGGCCAGTGGGGCACAGGACCCAAGGCAGCATGGATTCACGATGGGAAGGTCGTGTCAGACAAATCTAATAGATTTCTTTGACTGGGTGACCAAAGTAGTAGACCAGGGAGGGGCTGTGGACATGGCCTACCTAGATTTTAGCAAGGCATTTGAAATAGTCCCACACAAAAGATTAATACACAAGTTAGCCAGCCTTGGAGTGGGTCCCATGGTGGTAGCCTGCATAAAAAATTGATTAGACAACAGGACTCAAAGGGTAGTAGTAAATGGAGTCCACAATGAAGAAAGGAGGGTTACTAGCGGGGTATCGCAGGGTTCAGTACTAGGACCGGTCCTTTTTAATGTCTTTATAAGTGAAATTGCAGAGGAACTGGAAGGAAAAGTATGTCTCTTTGCAGACGACACAAAGATCTGCAACAGGGTTGATACACAAGATGGAGTGGAAAGGATGAGAAGGAACTTGGCAAGGTTGGAGGAATGGTCAGATGTGTGGCAGCTCAGATTCAATGCAAAGAAGTGCAAGGTAATGCACTTGGGAAATAAAAACCCAGGGGAAGAGTACACAATGGGGGGTGAGATACTGATGACAGTAAAAATGGAAAGTGACCTGGGGGTTATATCAGATGACCTAAAGATGGGTAAGCAATGTGAGAAGGCAGTAAGGAAGGCTGGGAGGATACCGGGATGCATAGGGAGAGGCATCAATAGTAGAAAACAGGAAGTTGTTATCCCTCTGTACAGACAGTTGGTGAGACCCCATTTGGAGTACTGTGGGCAGTTCTGGAGACCCCATCTCCGCAAAGACATAGACAGAGTGGAGGCTATCCAGAGGAGGGCAACCAAAATGGTGCAGGGTCTGCACCAGAAGACATACGAAGAAAGACTAAAGGAGCTTAATATGTATACCCTTGAGGAAAGAAGGGAGAGGGGGGACATGATAGAAACGCTTAAGTACTTCAGTGGAATCAACAAAGTCCAAGAGGGTAGCATCTTTCAGAAAAGAGATGTGCAAGACAAGGGGCACAATTTGAAAATAGAGGGGACAGCTCAGAGGTAATGTGAGGAAGTATTTTTTCACAGAGAAGGTTGTGGATGCATGGAACAGCCTCTCTGAGGAGGTCGTGGAGTCAAGAACAGTGGGGGAATTCAAGAATGCATGGGACAGACATAAGGCAGCCCTAGTGGGGGGTAGGAGGAAGTAAGCTGTTGGTTAACTAGGACCTGCAGCTTATCTGTTAGGTAGGAAAATGGGCAGACTAGGTGGGCCAAGCAGTCCTTATCTGCCATCACATTCTATGTTTCTATGTTAATTGGATTACATTTATCTTTTTTCTTTTTTTTTTTTTTAACTTTCTGTTTTTGCCCCTATCTCTCCCCCCAACTGGTCCACTCTCTCGGAGCCTCCAAGCACTCACACTCCACTGCAAGGGCCGAGGTGTCTGCCACTAGAGTGCACTATGCCACACTTATTTCTAGAGACCCGGTTAACCCCCCTGGGTGGGGCAAAGGAGGATTCCCCCTTACCTCCTCCGATCCTCAGAAGAGTGTGCACAGCAGAGTCTGCACTTGGTTCCTCTGAGGGAGTGCAGTGCCGCGGCTCATTGCCTGGACCAGCTGCGGGGTGTCTTTTTCCTTTGTTCTGTGCCCTCTCCCCTGCTGACGTCAGTACTTGAGGAAGCCACTGATGCAGAGGCGCACAGAGATGCGTCTCCACTCAGGGCCCTCGGCAGATGTCAGCCCCTCCCTTCATTCTCTGCTTCCCCGACCACAGTGCCAGTACCCAGGTTCACCCAGGAGATGGCAGTAATGTGGCAGGGCTAGCTTGCAACCCTCCCTGGAGAGGGAGAGCAGCTGTCGGGCACTTGATTCCTCTTGCCCCCAGCCAACCCCCAGTGACCCCAGTCCATCACCGAACCCAGGTCACCAGCGTGGCATGAGGTGTGGCGTCCAGCGCCTCAACCCTCAGCGCCACTGGGCCAGTGGATTACATTTACCTTTGAGCTAAGAGCTCATTTACAAAGGTTCCTCATCAGTACAGTGAATTCCAGAGATACAGAGACAAAAAATAATACATATTAGCAGTAATAATATACAAGGAGGCAATCAGATAATACAACGTAAGATCTTAGCTAGTTACAGACTAGGGGAGTAAACAATGCAAATATGTTGAGACAGTTCTTGTTGTAAGTGCTGCTGGTGGGGAAAACAGAAGTTTTATTTTTATTGGCTGGTGGGCTGATAACCAGTGCCTGTTGAGAAGGACAGAACCTTGAAAGGGAAGAATAGGAGGTGAGGGTGTGTGATCAGAGGCCTATGGGAGTGACCAACAGAGAAAAACATGGATTGAGGGGAGAAAAGGGGGTATGTGTGGATTTACAGAGGGGTGGGCCTTGTTACATGGTATCTGGCTAGGCGGAATCATGGGGGAAGGGGAGAGAACCATGGGGAGAGGAGGACCAATGGGGGGAGGAGGAAGGGAGGTGTAGAAAAACTTGGGGGGTTGTAGGGGAAAACATGGGTGGTGGGCTTCAGAAAGAGAGATAGTGGGCATATATTATGTTCATTGGTCACAGATTACTGGTAGTTGTAATACATCAAACAGTACTAAAAATACTGGTTGAGGAATTATATGTTATGCACAATAGCCACAGTCAATGGTTGATGTAAGCAGGGCATGAAGCTTGGTTTTGAATAGAACTAGTTTGGATGCAGTCAGGATTTCATTGGTCAATGTATTTAACCAACAGGGCACCCGATATTCGTAGGATCATTGGCCTTGGGAGGTCCGTTTGAAGGGGACAAAGAAGGATCGGCTGTTAATACCTCTAGTACTCCTACCATTGTTAGACTTACTGAGTAGTTTCTGAACACACAGGGGAGTTAAGCTCATTGTGGATTTCATGGCCGGTAGGCAAACCTGGTACTTTATCCTGCTATCTAGGTTTAGCCAACCGGATTGTGCATAAAGCTGACAGGTGTGGGATAGGTGATGAGCTCCCAACACAAGTCTGCATGCCTTATTGAGAGTCATTTTTATACACTTGATGGCTGATTCAATTGCGGCACCATACACCACCAGTCCATACTCTATTACAGACAGAACTGAACTAGTCACCGCTAGATTTAGTGCTTCATTGGTGAGGCACTGTTTGTTCCTGTGGAGAACTCCTAGTTTGGCATTAACTGCTTTGGCAATACAATTGATATGCTGGCTAAAAATGAGAGAGCAGTCTAGGGTAACCCCTAGGTACTTGAAGGTTTGCACCATTTCAAGTGGTTCATTACTGCAGTTTATTACATTCAGGCGATGAGCCCTATTTCTGCTATGAGAGGAGGCGAAAAGCATGGTTTTGTTTTTTTTATAGTTAAGCAGCAATTCTGATTTTAGAAACCATGTTTTGATTGTGGAGAAAGTGGATTGCAATTGATTTTCTAATGTTACTGGATCAGTTTGGCTTGAGTATAGTACTGCATCATCTGCATACAGTACAATTTTGTCATTAACTGAAAGTGGTAGTTGATTCAGAAACAGACTGAAGAGCAGAGGACCCGGGATGGAGCTGACCCCAATTACTACACTACGACTCTCTGAGAAAACATCTATGATTTTCACTCTCTGAACTGTCTCTGAGAGGTAGCTCTTAAACCAAGTTATGGACTCAGTGGATAGGCCAATGTGCAAAAGTTGGGTTAATAGTAGGTCATAGTTAACTGTGTCAAAGGCCTTGGTGAGGTCAATGTATGTTGCCCCAACCAAAAGCCCCCGATCTAATGCATCGTGTATGTACCCTGTAAATTCAGCCTAGGGTGGTAGTGGTACTGTGCTGCTTTCTAAACCCGTGTTGTTCAAGGCATTGCATCTGGTATTTGTCAAGGTACTCAATAACTTGGTCATACATGATGCGTTTTAATGCTTTGGACAGTGGGGGGAGGATTGAGATAGGTCTATAATTAGTGGGGCTACTTCTATCTCCACTTTTGAATACTGGCATTACCATGATGGCTTTCCATAGTCAAGAGAATTTATCAGATATAAGTGATAAGTTTAGGATGCTTGTTAGAGGTGGGAGTAACATGTCTAAGGTGAGTGCGACAAGTTTAAGGTCAAGCGAGTTGTTACTTGCTCTCGCCTTACCGAGAACTTGGGAGAGGTATTTTTTGGCCTCAGCTAGTGTGATAATTTTGAGGTGGGGGGATTAACACCTCACGCAGTTTGAGTGGCTGTCATGGACACCACTGCCAGAACCAGGGGACTTGCAGCTGAGGAGGGAGCTGGCGAATGGAAGACTGGAGTTAGATTCCTGGAGTTCCAAGCATAGTTGCAGGAAAGTGGTGAACTTTAGCTTGTAGAGTAGTGTAGTGTAGCTAAAAAGCTTGTGCTGTGAAAAGGGGTATTGTGTTTTTTTGTCTCATTGTTTTATTACAGGAGATCCGTGAATGCTACAGTGGGTGTTGATTCTGAACTTGCTTTATTGCCCAATTTGTTGTGCTGAGATAAGGGGCTTTGTTTCTTTACAGGGTGCATCAGGAATGTTTGTGCTGCGAAAAGAGGTACTGCTTGTTTTATCAGCATCTTCGAGTTGAAAGTGTTTTACGGCACATCCACACGGCAGCAAATAGGAAACCTCATTCAATCATTGGGGGGCGGGGCACTTGTTCTAGCAGGGTTTACTTTGAGGATTGGGGAATGTTCTCTGGGCACCGTGAAGTGCCCTGCAATTACTGTTTTTCCCCGTGCATTTGGCCATTTGTTTTCCATGAAAAAAGTACAGCTCTATCCATGGGTAATCAAAACAACTGAGTATAGTGCATCCCTACCAGGGGAAATGGCACAGTCCAAGCTTTAGAATGTTGGGCACATGAGGATTCCAAGCAGCAGTAACTCCCCAGTTCTGTTGTGCAATTTGAAGAGGAAGCAGCTACTTTTATCTTCTCTCAAGACTCAAGATTACAAGATTTCTGTTGTGGCTGCAATTCTGCATAGCAGGTTGGGGCTGCCTGGTTCCAAGGAGCATCCCTAAATTAACATCATGCTGGTTAAACTGTGGCTTTCAAATTGACTAACCTGCCCTTTTTCCCATTTCCTTGTGAGAATTGAGAGACACTTATGCCATGCTAGGGTGTTCCTAATGGTCTCAATTAAAAAAAAAGAAGATGCCACAGATAAGTGCATCTTTTATTTGTTTTCTGGGAGTGTAGGGTCTCTGGGGGGGGTCCCTCAGCTCTGGTGTTGGTTCTCTTCCCCTCCCCCAGATTCAGGTTTTCTGTGATTATTTGTGTTATCAGTTAAATCTGCTTTTTGTGTACTCCAGTTTTTGTGGGTTTTTCTTCCACGTCCCTCTGTTTTGCGTGGTCACCATTCAGCCATGGTGACCACTGGGAGCGTGGTCCTCCTTCAGACCAGTTTTTCTGTGCTTGTTCTCGCACGCACCAGTGGTGCACGCAGTTGCATGGCACATGGCATGTTAGTGCATGCAATCATCTATTGCTTTGTACTGCGCTAATGCGCTTGCACAATTGCAGGTGTGTGCACGTCCGTGCTAGCGTGCTAACATCACGTAAGACATTGTGATGCCCTGCGTTCTCTTGCTAGTGAGCGCACATGCCTAGCCAGTGCTTTTAGGTTGCGCTGATTCCAGCTTTTACCTCAGTGGGGAGCCATTAGCCCAGGTTCACATGTTAGGGCCAATTATTTTTTCTTAGAAATTTTTTACCTTGGCATTCATAATTATAGCTTTCCTTGGCAACATGGCTTATTGGACACCATTAATCATGAAACGATGTAGGACCTGCAAGGGTGATGAGGCCCTCCCCATGGATTTCTATTGCTCTCATTGTGTTGCTCAGCATAATATTTCTCTAACGGTTCCCTCCAACCGGTCCTCGCGCCTGGGGAGGGGGGCACCTGGTTCTTCAGTTGGCAGTGGCAAGCAGAATTGCAAAAATCATTTTTGTGGCTCCTGGGTGAGCTTTGGGCCCCGATGTTCCACAGGACATCCCAGCAGACACACTCAACTCCAAACCAGGCCCCTCAGGCTGGGGGGGGGCCCACACAGACACGTCCAGGTGCGTTGCAGTGAGACTAGGCTTGTGCTCCCATGTTGCACCTGTAAACAAGCTTTCAGCTTGGTGTCTCTCTCCTGGTAAAAAAAAAAAAATAGGCTGCAGAAACAGATGTGCAGGCAGACCCCGACTCTGACTTCTTAGAAGGCCAGGATGAGGATTTTTAGGATCTTGTGGAAGCTCCTGACCTTTAAAAAAATGGTTCTCTGATGAGGAGGATGTTCCCTTCCCTCTGAGAGGAGAAGGAAGAGGAAGGGGAGTGGACGGAGACCAAGTCAAGGATCCCGCCCCGTTTTACAATAAGTCCTTGTCTTTTTGATAGCTGAGGCATGTAGATCCTTACAGCTCAAGGAGGTACAGTCCATGGAAATGGTGGATGTCAATCCGATTCTGTCTGTGTCCTCCTCCTCGGCTCCTAAGTGGCCAGATTGATGGGCAGCAATGGGCAGGTGTTGATCAGAGAAAGTATCTTCCCAAACCAAAGACACAGATTTTTCCATTTTTAGAGGAAAGATCTCACAGGGTGGCAGCTCATCCACTGGAGGACAAGACCATTTATAATTCTGTCAAATATACCGCCCTGCCCACCGAAGGCTCTCTGGCCCTAGTAGATTCTCATGACAAGTGTGTGGACACCACATTCAAGAGGGTTTTCACCTCTAATGGCACACACATTTTACGTCTTATGCTTCATTTATTGTTGCCAGAGCCTTAAACATATGGGTCACTACTTTGGCCAGTTTCGTTCCTCCTGATTCGGAAGGTGTGAGCATTTTGCAATTGATGGCCATGGCCTCCACTTTCTGCATGATTCTACAGTGGAGAATTTGTGCAGGTCAGCCCATTCGGTCTTCTACATTGTTTCGGCCATGAGTGACGTGTGGCTTAGTCATTCACTGATCAAGCTTAAAAAGCTAAGCTATTTAAGCTCCCCTTGAGGGAAGCTTATTGTTTGATTCTGGCATGGATACTACAGTATTTGAAGGATATTCAGGACAAGAAGGACTATCTTCCAGTGTCAAAACAACAGCATAAGACTACCGTAAACCCAAAGGGGTCAAGGTATTGGCCAGCGCAGACAATCCCAAGGGGGGGTTCCATCCTTTTTGGAACTTTGGTAACCAGAGAATAGAGGAGCCTACTCAGGTAACAAAGGTTACAGTAAAAGAGGAACCCTGGCCCATCCCAAAAGCCTGGTGCCTCACAATGAAGGTATGAGGTCCCATCCCTGCCTCCTTTTCCTTGGTGGAGGACGACTACAGTTTCACTCAAGATGGGCCCCAATGGCCGGCCCAGTGGCACTGGAGGTTGAGGCGCTGGATGCCACACCTCGCGCCATGCTGGCAACCCAAGTTCTGGAATGAACCCTGGCCACAGGGGGTCAGCAGGGACGAGAGAGGATTAATTGTGTGGAGGACTGCTCTCCTCTTTTGGGGAGGGAGGGACTGTCTTTCTGCCTGCTGAATGCCCTCTGGTGGGGGCTGAGGGGATGATACAGGTTGGGTGGCATAAAGCCGGCGAGTGTGGCATGCAGGTGCCCTCACATGTGTGCCTATGCCAGGCAGGGAGGGTGAATGGGGAGAGAAGTGGAAAATGAGCTGGCAGGCTCCTTAATGGCCCGGCAGCTCTGTGCTACACCCCTAGAGTCTAGATGTTGGTCTCCAAGGGAAAGGGAGTAATTGATGCCCTTCGCTCTGGCCCTGCCATGGGGGGGCAGCCTGTGGGAGACCTTCCAGAAGGGTCGGGCGTGGGAGAAGCCGGGGCGGGAGAGTGAGCCCCTCCAAGGGAGGGGCCGAGGCTGCCTGACAGTTCCATCAGAAGGAGCCTAAATATCTAAATAAAAAAAAAAAAAGAAGGGCCCCAAACAATGTCAGATGCCTGAGTGCTGGAGATCTTCTCTTGAGCTATGCCATAGAATTCTCAACAGTCCCCTCAAGGGGACATTTTCTACTGTTCCCGGTTTCCAAGGATGTCGTAAAATGCCAGGCGTTGTCAAAGATCCTAACCCACCTCATTTAAATCAGGCCATCATGCCAGTCCTACGTGAACAAGCCCATGATCTTATTAGATCTATTTCATAGTTCCCAAGAAGTTGGAGGGTTTCAGGGCCATTCTGGATCTGAAGCATCTGAACAAGTTTGTGCACCACAAAACCTTTCAAGATGGAGTCCCTGAGGTCAATTACCAGAGCTGTTCAGCCAGGGTTTTTTCTTAACTTCAGTAGATCTGACAGATGCCTTCTTCCACATTCCCATCTGTCAGTCCTACCAAAAGTATCTCAGGTTCTCAATACTGGGTCAACATTTCCAGTTCAGGGCACTCCCCTTCACCATTGTAACAGGACCTCTGAGTTTTCTTGAAGGAGTTGATAGTCCTGGTGGCTCAACTTCAACAGGAAGGGCATCATGTCTATCCTTATTGGATGACCTGCTTATTCAAACACCGATGTTGTCCCTGGCAGGAGGTCAGTACTCAGGACTCTGGAGATGCTAGAGTCACATGGCTGGGTGGTGAACCAGGAGAAGAGCTCTCTCGAGCCATCTCAGACCTTGGATCACCTGGGGCAGTTTTCAACATGAAACTAGGGAAGGTCTTTCTCTCGCCTTCCCAGTAGGGGACCTTATTGACAGAAGTTCAGAGGCTCAGGACGCAGTCATTGGCATCTGTCCTCGGTCTGCTGCAGATTCGGGGCCTCATGGCAGCAGTGATAGATCTAGTCTCGTGGGTTTGCTTCCATATGGGGCCTCTTCATATGGGTTTGCTGACGGCCTGGGATCTGTCATTGGAGGATTATCAAGCCATAATTCCCCTCACCCCACAGCTTCATCACTCCCTGAGTTGGTATGTGGATGTGCAGAATCTGAGCAAGGGGTTCCACTGGAACTTCCCCAGAGTTAATTCTACAACAAATATCAGTCTGCACAGGTGGGGACAGTCCTGAACCAATTACCCACTCAGTGAACTCGGTCAGTTCAGAAACAGCATCTCCACATAAATGTTCTGGAGATGCGGGCGGTCCACCTAGCTCTCCTTCAGTTTCAAAACCTGCTGCAAACAAGGCGATAAAAGTGAGGTTAGAGAATGCTGTCACAGTGGCGTACATAAACATCAAGGTGGCACAAAACAAGGGAGATGCTTCGAGAGGCTTCCAACCTCCTCAGGTGAGCGGAGGAAAATGTTCTCTCTCTGTTGGTAGTACACCAAGCAGGGGAGTTGAACATCCAGGCGGACCGGCTAAGTCGTGAAAATGTTCACTCCGGGGAGTGAAGATTGAATCTGGAGATGTTCAAACTCCTGTGCAACTGGTTCGGTCAACCTCAGATCAATCTGTTCGCATCCAGTCACAATGCTCAGATCCAAAGGCTCTTCAGTTGTTTTCGATGTCCACAGGGTCAGAGTGGACCTTCAGCAGAGTGTGTGCTTTTCCTTCACTGCCTCTTTTTCTGAAAGTCTTGCAAAAAATAAGACATTCAAGAGGATGCTTCCTCTTAATAGCTGCAGAGTGGCTGAGAAGTCCATGGTTCTCGGACTTTGTGAATCTAGATCAGAAAAGCACCCTTCCACCTTCCAGTGCGAAGAGACCTGCTGTCACAGGGTCCCATTCTCCACCCAAATCCAGGAGTGATGCAGCTCACAGCCTGGCTCTTGAGAGGAGGAGGCTCCTAAAATGAGGTTTCTCCAAGAAAGTAGTTGACACCTTGATGGCTGCCAGGAAAACGTCTACATCCACAGCCTATGCTCTGGTATGGGACACCTTTTTTCATCTTGGACCGGAGGGAAGGATTCTAAGCCTTCAAAGGCCTCAGTTCCACAGATTTTGGATTTTCAACAGGAAGGCATGGAAAAAGGGTTGGCATTGAGTATGCTGAGAGGACAGGTTTCTGCTCTTGGATCATCCTGTTTTTTTCCCCTAGGAACTAATAGATTATTCATTTTTTGTGTGTGTTTAGTAGGAGTCATCCAGTGTTCTGATCTCTGGTTCCTCTGTGGGATTTGAATCTGGTTCTGAATGCTCTCTGTAAGGAGTTTTTTGAACCACTATCATCCATATCACTGGATGTGTTGTCTTACAGGTCTTATGCCACAAGGAGCCATACCTTATTATGCATAAGGACAAGGTGGTACTTGGAGTGGTTCCGTTTTTCATCCTTTAAGTGCCCACGGCCTTCCATGTGTACCAGGAAATATGCCCTCCATCTTCTGTCCACATCCATCTCACCCTAAACAGAAGGAATTGCACAAGCTGGATTTACGATGCTCCGTTAGGGTCTATTTTAAATGGATGGCTGAGTTCCAAAAGTCAGATTGTCTGTTTGCTCTTTTTGGAGCAGCCAAGCAGGGTCAGAAGGCCTCTAAGGCCACAACAGCTAGGTGGGTGCAGGCCTCCATTGCTAAGGCCAATGTCACGGAAAAGAAGAGGCCTCTGACTCTCATCAAGGCTCACTCCACCAGGGCAATGGCGATGTCCTAGGTAGAGAGAAGTGAAGCATCAGTTTTTAGAGTTATGCAAGGCAGCTACGTGGTCTTCCATCCACACATTCACAAATTGGTTGTTCAGAGTTCTGCTGATGCAGCTCTTGGTCGGAGAGTGTTGCAGGCAGCAGTTTGCAAGTAATTTCCCTGCTTGCTCCTGGCATATAGAACAATATTTTCCCCCCTTCCGGTTTCTCTGTGTACTGCTTCATAAAACCCAGTTGTTTTGATTACCCATTGACAATGTGGAGTGCTACAGAGAAAAGATATTTCTTCATACTTACCGTAATTTCTTTTTTTTGTTAGCTCCAACATTGTCAATGGGGCCTGCCCAGGAGCCTTGCTCCTGTTGGAGAATCTTATCCGGTATGCTAGGAGGGATGTCCTGTTTGACAAAAATCCACTACTGTTTTTAGACTTCCCTCTATATTCTGCTGCACTGTACTCCTATATACAAAAAAAAAAGACTATATTTTTCAGTCAGTCTGTGACTGCAGGTTAACAGGTTTAGTTATATTTCTTAAAATGTTTTCCTTGTTGCAGGTAGTCTCACTGCATGCAGTTTGCCTGAAATTTATGCACCATTGTGTGGTCAGCTTCAGTTTTCCAGGTGAGCGACTGGTGTGGAGCGTTCGTTGTTGCCTGATCATTTTCCTACAAAGAGGACCAAATTGCCCAAGCCTTATGTACAATGAGAAGCATTTCTTCCTCAGATGTCTGCCATGAAGGTAAGACAGCTTTATTTACAAGGAATGTTGCATACAACTAATTGGTGATAATCTAGTCAAATGTGTTAACTACTATGGCACTGCGAGGTCAGTAGTGACTGGGGAGTTGCTGCTGTTTGGAATCCTCATGTGTCCAACATTCTAAAGCTTGGGCTCTGCCATTTCCCCTGGTAGGGGTGCACTATACCCAGTTTTGTTTTTTTGTTATTTGGCTTTTTGGTCCCCGCTGCCTCCTCCCACCAACTGGTGATGGAGACACATATGCATTTTTTACAGATTTGCTCCCCGACCCCCCCAGGCCCCAGCACACAGCCGTGCGATCATGTGGAGGCACGCTACACACCCTGTGGTGCCAGCTCAGCCCCTTCTACCTCACAATACTTTGCTGCCCCCTCTCCACCTACACTACCCACTGGACCTCTACCCGGTGGGAGTGGAACTACGGGGGGGGTCGCCAACCCACCCTCACCACTCTCGGGTGAGGAGAGCTGCCCGCCAGCATGCTCAGTCCAGTTCTGCCCTCCCCCCAATGCTGGCACCCCGATGACCCGAGGTCGTTCCCGAACCTGGTTCACCAGTGTAGCACAAGATAAGGTGTCCAGCACCTCAACCCTCTGCGCCACCGGGCCGGCGTACTCAATTGTTTTGATAATCCATTGACAATGTTGGAACTAATAGAAAAGGAAATTACAGTAAGTATGAAGAAATTTCTTCTTCTTTTTTTTGTGTCAGACTGTGTAAGCCAAACAACTGTAAAAGCAGATTTCATCCCACTTCCCTTCAAGAGTGACTAGAAACATTTCTCTCTTTCTCTCTCTCTCTCTCTCTTCTTAATCTCAGTCTCAAGCACAGCTGTTTCAAGCACAGCTGTTTAACCTTGGACATTAAAGCCTCACTGTTATAGTCCGAGGGAAAAGAACAGTTTAATTTCACATAACACACTGTTGGACAGAAGAATTCAAACAATGTGAAATTCATTTTATAGCAGTTATTTTTTCTTAGCGGTAAAATAATAATAAAAAAAAAGAAGTGAGCACTAAAACCAGCAAACTTTCTGCACAAACTGTTAGACAGCAGACTATGACGTAACAATTAGCTGTATGTGTGGTGTGTGTGTGTGTGGCTGAAAGAAAAATACACAGAAAGTATACGCCTTCTTTTTCCCTGGTTAGTCAGACCAGGGATTACAAGAAATTTATAGTACATAGGAGACAGAGAATGGCTGGCCAGCCCAAATAGATAAGAAAAGTTTGACAAAAGTTAGACAAAGTAAGAGGTTATGTGGCATGCTGTAATTCCATTTCTACACACCTAACCTTTGTCAATGAACACCACTCCTGGAAGGCGGCATCTCTCTGCACTGGTAAACTGATGTCTCATGTCTGCAGTCAGTGCTTTCAGGTTCTCTGCACTTCCACAGATAGTCTGAAGTAGGTTCTGTGCCAGCAAATATTTGAATTCAAGTGAATTCTGCTGGGACACCTTATCTGCCAGCTCCTGGGTTGTGCAGACTCTGCCAGGGAGGGATGCCCACAGGGTAGGTTCTATGGTCAAGGACCATGGGGCAGACTGCAAACCCCTAAGTGCTGCAAGTTGCAGCTTCTGTGTCTGCCTATTACATTCAGAATGAACAAAGCTCTGAGACCACCCCAGTATCTCATTCGCTCCAGACAATAAAGCATCCACCCTTAAAGCCTGTTATGTTACATTCTTCAAAGCAGACACCTTGGCAGCACCCATCAAACTAACCAGGACATTATTCAAATGACCTGTAGCCTCCTGTGCCAGGCACAGAAAGTTTAAGACGTCTGCTGTGAGCTCAGAATTCATGGCCAGTTTTTTTTTTGTGAGTGGGATTTCCTTCAGATTACACTGTAGTAACAGGAGACTGAAGGCTTACTGGTTCACCCAGATCTCCAAGTCAAACAGGTGTGTGCCCTAGTAGCAGTGTGGCACTATGGAGCAAGAGGTGGAGGCACTCATACCTACCAATATCCCCCCATTACCTGTGCTCTGTACTGCTATAACTGGGTGGGAGGTGAAGGCACTCACACTTACGTTATCCCAGTTCACTACCTGTGCATCTATTGTGTTGGTTCTGACCAAAACATGTCTGTGCTATAGTCGTCAGTTGTTGGCAGATTCTAGGTGTGTCGATAGAAACACAAACATGAGTCCAGAGATATCACAAGTAATATAATTCTTTATTACTACCAGGAAGCACAAATACAAACAAACATTACCTGCTTATGGAGTCACGAGACGCACACTCTTACAGCATTTGGATTCAAATTGGCACAGTTTGCAATTTGCGTATATACTCCACAAACATGTTCTTGTCACAAATATCAGCTACTACCAAAAAAAGGCCAAATACTGTGCATGACGTTATATGTATTCTCATTGGCAGGGGGGCTCTCTGTATCTCTCAATACTCCACCCAAAAGATTGGGCCCATTGTTTCCATAACAGGCTAGTTCGGGCTGGTTTGAACAGCCAACTCGGCACTTAGTTAGTATGGCAAAAGATGGACCCCTTGTTGCCAGAGGAGGGTATAGCTCTTCTTTTAGTTAACCTCTGCCTGAGGCACTGAACTAGGCTGTATGTAACCAGGCTGGGTACACCCCGGGTACACTTCCCAGACTGTCAGGTGTGAGGGGACAGTCAGTGGTCTACAATCCCTACTTTATGTCACCATTGCAACTGGTCAACTATTTCACTGTGTAAATACGTACAATATTGGAAGCTGCAAAGGGCTGAACCTGTGACTTGTTAGACCAGGACCGTGTACAAGTGATACTGACATTATGTTGAATATTATGACTGGGCCATAGTCATAGTATCGATCAGAGATCCAATTATATAATCCCATGTCACCAGCTAGTGTTGTGCATGCACTTTGTAAATCAGTTGTTGAAGTTTTGAAATGCAACATTTAATGCCTAAAGTGGCATGCCTTGTGTCCAGTGTTATTACTGAAGGGTACAAGTTAATGATAATTTCAGCAGCTAATGTAACCACAATGAAGTTTATGGTTTAAAGTTAAATAAATTGTTCACTTCAAGTTCTGTAATAGGGTGGACACACTTGGGGGTGGGGGGGTGGAGACCATGAGAGAAGACCTGAAGATGCTAAAGGGTGGTCAGAAACTTGGCAGCTGAAATTACATGTCAAAAAATGTACAGTAATGCAAATGGGCTTTAAAACCCCACAAGCAGTTTACACACGGGTGAGGTAATAAAGCCAACTGAGCAGGAGAGGGATCTGGGAATTATAATATCAGACAATCTTAAGGTGGTTAACCAATGCAGCAAGGCAATGGGCAAGGCAAACAGAATGCTGGCGTGCATAGTGAGGGGCATAACAAGCAGAAGGAGGGAGGTGCTGATGCCTCTTTATAAAACCATGGTGAGACCTCACCTGGAGTACAGGGCCCAGTTAAGGAGACCTCACTTATGCAAGGACATAGATGGGATAGAAAGGGTTCAGAGAAGGGCAACCGAAATGGTGCTTGGTATGCATGGGAAGCCCTATGAGGAGAGGTGGAGGGGATTGGATCTGTACCCACTGGAGACTAGAAGGGAAGGACATGATAGAAACATTTAAATACATGAAGGGGATTAATAAGGTATGGTAAGGGAGCTTTTTTACTAGGAAAGTGGGTACCAAAGCTAGAGGTCATAGTCTAAGATTAGTAGGAGGAAGATTTAAGGGCAATGTGCAGGGGTGTTACTTCATGGAGAGGGTGGTGGAGCCCTGGAACAAACTACCTGAGGAGATGGTGGGGGATGAAATGGTGGAGGGATTCAAGAGGGCATGGGACAGACATAAGGGGCTGGCCAGTGGAGGGCAGGGGATATCCATTGTCCAAGGCCATGAGTTGGGGCGGGGGTAAGGGGTAGACTCGATAGGCCAGACAGATCCTTTTCTGCCGTCAGATTTTTATGATTCTATGATTCAAGTTGCCTTGCTGGGAAGCAAAGTGTACAGTGTGCATGATATCAAAAGCTAATTTTGTGTCCACTCCAAAACCCTGTTGTATGCCGCTTACATGGTTATCCTCACTTCACACCGTGAGCTGGGGTCCTGCAAATGCAACCTCCAATCTGATTTCAGCAAAGTATGCTGCTGGTTTTTCAACAATAAGCTACTCATCATCTCAAAAAAGGCAATATCCTCACTACAGGATTCGGGAGTAAACACGCTCTTGAACGCAGACCAGGATTGAGTATTACTGCTCTGAATGGAGACTCCATCAAGCAAGTACAGATTTTCAAGTATATGGGCATCTAGCTTGACTCCACCCTGTCTTTCTCCCGCCATGTTGACTCTGTGGTCAAAAACATCCACCAACGGCTAGGCTTACTCTATAGAAACAGGTCAAACCTCATCTTAGAAGTAAAAAAAAATAATACTTGACTCCAGCCTCATTGTTTGCGTCATTTACTATGGGGTAATAATCTACTCAACTAGGAAAGAAAAGGGGAAATGGGAAATTGTTTAACCAGGAAAGGCACACTAAGCCAAAACTTGTTTCCAGGTGTGACCTGGAAGCACAGGGAAGTTAAGTGACTTGCCCAGGGTCACACAGTATGCAAGTGGTGGCTGTGGGATTCATACCCAGGTCTCCAGGTTTGTAGTTCAGAGCCTTAAACCACAAAGTCATACAGCCTCCCAACTGCCAACAACACTGTCTTTGACAAAATTGATGTTGCCTTCAATCGCACCTGAAGATTTGCACTTAAAGGGAAAAAGGACTATCACTAATGTGATCTGATCACCTCCACCAAATGGCTTCCTTTCTAAATCCATATCACCTGCAACTATGTTCTGCTCATCACAAGGGTCCTGCTTGGTCAAATGCCTCCTGGGATCTGCAACCTACTAACCAAGATCGACACCTACTGCAGCACAAGGTCCGTGTGCTATTGTAAACTGACTGTGCCCTGCAGGAGAACCACTATCAGTCAGCTCTCTTTTGGCTACAGACCGGCCAAGGCCTGGAACTTGTTCCCACCAATGGTGACTGCACCCACAACATTCCAGTCCTTCAGATCACAGGTGGCAAACCTTTTCTCACAGTATCGCAAATGCAACTGCCCACAGCATTAATCTCAGACTTAATTTACTGTGGAACCCCAGACCCTCCTATAGTACTGCCCTTAGTATATTATCACATAGTTCACCCCCGACTTATTCTGTATTGATTGACCCCAATTCTGCTATCTGTGGCTAATTATGGAAATCTCATGTCTGGTATTATGTATTTTGGCTCTGGTTTTATATAATTGTCTTGCCTATGATTAGTGTTGTGCATCATCTTTTGTGATGTGTTTACTGACTTGGAAACCTTTGAAAAAGGGCTCTTGAGCTCAAAAGTCTTCTAAGTACAAACAAAAATAAATAAAGGCATACATGCATACATAAATAGATAAATAACTTTTGACCAACCAAGGTTGTCTCCATTTGTTCTTGGAGCAACGGGAAGAAGAATGTGATGGGAGGCCAGTGCAGCTGGTGCATGTTCAGCACATGAAAACCACAGAAATATGGGGATGCGTCAAAGAAAAAGCAACCCACAGCTACGTGGTAACCATGAAAGGGGCACATGAATTGTGGCCAAGCATTTCCACCATGTGCACACAGCTTTATGTGCACTCTCAGAAAGTAAGTGCTCCTACTTACCAAAACATTTTGCCTTCCCTCACACTGCCCTCACCTTTATCTCATCTGGTCCAAGTAGTACACCAGCCAAACTGAACATTTTAAAGTTAAAAAAAATCCCATTTTGACATATATCAAGTCAGCATGATGAAAGTTTTCCTTAGCGAGCCCTAACTCTAGCTCATTCACTCTTTTGACAGTTCTCTCTCTCTCTCAATATCCAGGGCTGCACACACTCTGTGTGACAAAATTGCCATGGCAACCTGATTTTCTTTTTTTTTAGTCCTGATGGCAACAGCTTACGGCAAAAAGTCAATGAGTAACAAGCATTTGTCAATGCCGAATGTTTGCTTGCTGGCATTGGCAGTGGTAGTGTAGAAGTTACAGAGCTGCATAATAGGAATGGCAGTGAAGTATTGAACTGAAGCCAACCCCACCACCACCCTGCAGAGAGTGACAGGCATTGGGGTGTGCCTTTGGGTCATCAGGCATAACGGCCACGCCATTTCACCACACCCCACCGTGCAGACACTGACAAGTGCCACGGTATGCCTTGGGGTCTTTGGCCCGTATGTGCACCCCATTCCATCAGGAAGTACGGTGACATGGGTACGGTATAGGAGAATGGGGTGAACTTTGGGGCCGAAGAGTCCAAGGCATACCTCAATGCCTCTCACTGGGTACAGGGTGCAGAATGGTATGAGCATTACAGGCAAGAATCCCAAGTCACATCCCTGATGCCTGTCATTCTCTACAGGGTTGGGTGTTATGGTTGGAAACCCTAATACCTCAGGCATTCGTAGGTATTTTCACTCCAAATTTTCAACATGGTTTTTTTGTGACCCCACCTCATGAACAGTGGCAATATCAGTTTGTTAGCTGAAAGCTGCTTATGCACAGCGACTATGGCATTTAGCACCACAGGTGCAAAAACATTCCGAACAGGATGTAAAAAATGACAGCTGTACTGTTCATGGGGAGGTGTAAAAAATGGCAATGTTGCAAATCTGCAGTAAAAATATTAAAAAAACTGGTGAAGTCATGAGCGTGCATAGAAACCATGCAACGCACACCCATAATGTAATTAGTTTAGGGAATTTTTACAGCAGATTGTCAACACAGGCATTTTGGGACCTCCGATCAAGAACAGTGTCACTGTGATTTTCTTTATCTGTTCCGAACAATAATTTCCCACAGCGACCACGCATCTCTGCGCTGAAAGTGTGAAAACACATTTCGGCCATGCTGTAAAAAATGACAGCTGTACTGTTTATAAGGAAGTGTGGAAAAATGCCACTGGTGAAAATCTAGACTGAAAATATTACAAAGTCATGAACTTACGAGGGTGCGTGGAAACTGCGCAATGCTCACTACGTAACACAGTCATTTATGGACTTTTGTCACCAAATTTTCAACATAGCCATTTTAAGACTTTCGCTCATGAACAGTGTAACTGTGATTTTCTTAATCTGTCTCAAACATTGCTTTACGCACACCGACTGCACCATTGAGGCGCTACATGTGCGAAAACACATTTTAAACGGACGTGAAAAATGACAGCTGTACTGTTCATAAGGAAATGTAATAAAATGGCAATGTTGAAAATCTGGAGTGAAACTATTGAAATTCGCAACTTTGGCGTCGTGAGGAACTGCATAGCGACGCTCATAAACAGTCATTTTTAGGATTTTTCACCAAATTTTACCATAGCCATTTAAGACCTCTGCTCATGAACAGTGTCACTGTGATTTTCTTAATGTGTCCCATACATTGATTTCACACACCGACTGCGCCATTGTGCGCTACATGGGTGGAAACATGTTTTGGGCAAGATGTGACAAATGACAGCTGTACTGCTCATAAGGAAGCATAATAAAATGGCAATCTTGAAAATCTGGATTGAAAATATTGCAAATTTGCAAACTTACGAGCTTGCGTAGGAACTGCGCAACGCACACTCGTAAAATAGTCATTTTTAGGGATTTTTTCACCAAATTTTCAACATAGCCATTTTAAGACCTCTGCTCATGAACATTGTCACTGTGGTTTTCTTAATTTGTCCTGTACATTGATTTTGCACACCAACTGTGCCATTGTGCGCTACATGGGTGGAAACATGTTTTGGGTGAGATGTGAAAAATGACAGCTGTACTATTCATAAGGAGGTGTGGTAAAATTGCAATGTTGAACGTCTGGAGTGAAAATATTGAAAATTCGCGAACTTACGAGCCTGCGTAGGAACTGCGCATCGCACGCTCGTAAAACAGTCATTTTTAGGAATTTTTTCACCAAATTTTCAACATAGCCATTTTAAGACATCTGCTCATGCACATTGTCACTGTGGTTTTCTTAATTTGTCCCGTACATTGATTTTGCACACTGACTGTGCCATTGTGCGCTACATGGGTGGAAACATGTTTTGGGTGAGATGTGAAAAATGATAGCTGTACTATTCATAAGAAGGTGTGGTAAAATTGCAAAGTTGAAAATCTGGAGTGAAAATATTGAAAATTCGCGAACTTACGAGCCTGCATAGGAACTGCGCAATGCACGCTCGTAAAACAGTCATTTTTTGGAATTTTTCCACCAAATTTTCAAAATAGGCTTCTTGAGAGTCCACCTTATGAACACTGCAGTGTTGTTTCATTAATCATTCTGGAAAGGTGATTTGCTGGTGGGTGACGAAATCACCTTCGCACCGAGTAACGCCATGACAGTGACAGCATTCATGAGAAGGGGTCCCAAAAACCCCATGTTGAAAATTTGGTGCAAAATTCCAAAAGTGCCTGAGATATGCAATAAAGTTGAAAAACCCTATCTATCCCATTATACAGCTTACCGGCATTTCCTCAGTTAGCGGTCAGCTTTGAAGAGTGCAGAGCGTGTTCCGGTCCACGAAGATCATCGCTGGACTCTGGAGGTAAAGTATGGGTTGAGGGTGTGGGGGAGGTAGGTGCGCAGTGGGTGGGTGTGGGTTGTGGGAGGGCCAGGGAGAAGCGCCCGAGGACAGTTTTTGTTACAGTTTTTTTAATGGCGGCGGGGCGTTTGCCACGCTGGGGTGGGCTCCCAGCATGGTACAAGGAGCGGCTTGTTGGGGGGCATGGAGCCGACAGGGGATTGGGCACCCCGTTGGCCTATCATCAGTTGCCCGCGCTGGGTGGGCACCCAGCGTGGCACCCTGGGGAGGACAGTGGAGCTGGCGGGGGATTGGGAACCCTCGTTGGCTATACAATGAAGTGCCATGCTGGGTGGGCACCCAGCGTGGCATGTGGAAAACTTTGGGGGGAGCACAGCACAGCGACGGGGATTAGGCACCCCGTCGGCTATACAGTGTGCATGGGGGGCAGTATGCGTCGGCGTGTGTTTGTGTGTGTGTGTGTATAGGGAGCAGTGCATGAGCAGGCGATATCTTATCGCTGCTCACTGAAGCGTAGCTCCCCTTTCAACTATGCGCCACTGCATTTTGGAGCTGTCATAGACAGCTCCAGCATCGATAATGGCGGACTGAAACGCGCCTGCCAACACACTGACTGAATTGGAAGAGGGGCTGACACACCTCCGAAAACTCGGATGATGGCACTATGTTTCTTGCACATGCGTGCAAGCAAACATAAAAATGGACCTACATTGACTTTTTTTCAGGTAATTTCTCTAGGTTGAAAACAGTGCCTTATATTTATATAATTGTGGTTAAAAAACACTCCACAGCAATTATATAAAACAATCACATATGGTAGTGTGTAAAAACTCAAATTGTACACACACGCTCAGTGTTGGGTGCTTGAATGAACCCCTTGAACTTTGTTCTTGGGGTTTATGTAGCATCCAACACCGAGGTTGTGTGTAAAATTCTTGTTATACACACTACCTCATATATTATTCTATATGTAATAACTGGTCATCAATTTTTTCAGTGTTGGTGACCAGTTAATATTTGCTGCAATAACTGGCCAGTTATGGAGGCAAACGTGCACATTTTGTTTACGTTTAGCATGAGCCACTCTTGCGCTTGTATAGCACTTTTGGATAGAGTGTTCACGCTGCCTCCCAGTAAAGAAACCCACTCATAACAAAGCTGCACTAACCGGGTGCACTAAGCACTATGCAAAATAAAACTACTTACCTAAAAAACATTTTGAAATCCTGCTTCAGTGTGTGCTGAAAGGGCAAAAGAGAACTCCTATTGAGGTTACAAGCAGGCTTTGTTCTGTGAGAGCGGAAATACTCTCAACGGTCCTGTACCACCATTTCTCCACACCTTCAGATTAGTTGGCAGGCAGCAAGATCCAGGTAAAAAGTACTGTACTTAGAGACTGGTTACCAAATAAATAAACAGGAGAACATAATTAAAAAAAACAGAGCACACATTAGATGCAGAAATTCCAGTAGTGCCCTCAAAAAGCCCAAAATGACCGAATCTAGTAGGAAAAAATTGATGCCCAGAAATTATAAAAAATATAAAGTGTGGGGTAGTGTGCATACTTGAATTTAATGTATACCCTTGGTGTGGGATGCTTTTATGAACAAGCATCCCACACCTCGGGTGTGCATTAAATTCTCATAATGCTCACGACCCCATGCATTATTCTCTATATGTTATTCTTAAGCAGTAAGGCATGACAGGGGTTTCCTTGGGTGGGTTTCAGCCTCGTTCTTCCACCATATGAGATGCTCCATTATTCCTGCACAGTACACATCCTGGAGTGCCTTATCGCGATTATGAAATGGGTCAAATTTAGTTTCATTAAATACATTATTTTCAAAAAGGTGTTTTTTTGTGTAAATTAATAGAAAAAGGAAAAAAGCAAAAAAAACACAACAGAAAGCATCTGTCAAGGTCTAATGGTCGCCGCTGGTATTGCAGTTGTACCGGGTCTTGCTTGTACTCATTTGTACTGTCTATTTACCCAGGATAGAGCAGCTGCAATCTCATTTACAGTAATGCCCTGCTTTGACACATTGTTAGATTGCAATTACCCAGCATAGGGCTGCTGAGAGGCAATATGTACTTTTAAGTGGGCTCCCACATTTTGACCCCAAGTGTCCAACAGTCTTTTTATGACCTGACGTTGTGATCAAGACTGGTGGAATTTTTAATATGCCATCCAAAAGGTGATTCCGCTGTGCGACTGTGGAAACAAGTTTCAGAGGGGATTTGAAAAATAAAACCTGCCATGTTCAGGAGGTGGGGTAACACACAGGATACGTTGAACATTAGGGACCAAAATCTGCAAAAACTAAAGTATGAGTAAATGTTAGAGCAATTCATTTCCTCATAACTTAGTTGTTTTTTCACATTTTTACCTCAAATTTTCAACATAATCTTTTTATGACCACTCCTTCTGAGATGCAAGGTGTTATTTATAAAACAATGGCTGAAACATCATTTTGTGCCACAAGTGTTAAAACACATTTTGGGTAGGATTTGAGAAATGACAGCTGTCACATTCATTAGATTGTGTGAAAAAATGTCTATGTTAAAAAGCTGTGGTCAAAATATTGAAAATGACCACAGTTACGCGCGAGCGATGAAAAAAATGCAATGTAGGCTCATAATTTTGTCGATATTTTTTTATACGGTTTATACTGTATAGGTTTTTATTCTCCTTGGCAGGTACGGGCAGCTGTTCAGCCCTGTCCCCATCAGCCATGGCCATCCCGAGTCTCCTCCGGTATCAAGGGACCCTATCCCCTGTGAATTGCCCCCCACGACAGGGCCAGGAAGGGATGGCCATCCTCTCCCACCCAGAGTACCCAATCCAGAGTCATCCCCTGACTGGAGAGACTGAGCAGGCCACTGGCATGATGGATAGGGCCTCATGAAGCCCATCCTCCATTGTGGACATGGCCTACCTAGACTTTAGCAAGGCATTTGACACAATCCCGCACAAAAAAATTAATAAACAAATTAGCCAGCCTGGGAGTGGGTACCAGGGTGCTAGCCTCCTCCTGGTTTTCTCCCTTTGGGTGTCATGGACGTGCAATGAGCATGTTGTGCAAGCTGTACCTCCATGGAGACACCCCCAGTACTCTGACTATGTGCCCTTCCACAGTGTGTCTCACACACACCACCATCTGGATTCTTCCAGATGGCAGTCAAGTGGCAAGGCACAAGATTCTCCCTCCCCTGGCCGACCTCTGAGTGACCTGCTTCTGTTTCCGAACCTGGGTCGCCATTGTGGGATGAGGTAAGGTGTCCATTGCACCTCAGCCCACTACACCACTGGGCTGACTTTAACTTTGTTGTTTTCTCATATCTTTACCCAAATTTTCAAGATAGCCTTCTTATGACCCACATAGCCTTCATATGAGCACACCTCATGAACAAGGGTGATTTTTCCCCACAAGTGTGAAAACACATTTTGGCCAGGATTTGAAAAATGACAGCTGCCTCATTCATGAGGTACTGTGAAGAAATGGCTATGTTGAAAATTTGGAGTCAAAATATTGAAAATTACCAAAGTTACGAGCTAGCGTTCATTAGTTTCAATGTAGGCTCACAACTTTTTTTGTTTTTCAATATCTTTACCCCAAATTTTCAACATAGCCTTCTTATGACCCTACCTCATGAACAAGGGTAGAGAAGGTTTTCAAGTCCTATCCAAAAAGTGATTTCACGTAGCAACCGTGAAATCACCTTTCAGGACAGATTTGCCTAATTCCACTGCCGTTTTTTATGAGGTTGGTCAAAAATGGCATGTTGAAAGTTTGGGACAAAATTATTCAAAAATGACCAAGTTATACCAGTAGGTTCAAAACCCCATTGAAATACATTGAACTGTATACTCGATTTCCTCAGTTCGTGGTCCGGCAGTGAAGACGTGCCTGCAGTCCAGAAAGGATTTCAGCGTTCAACCCCCGGTAGGTGGGTAAGGGATTTGGGGGTGGGGGGGTAGGTGCTGAGTGGGAGGGTTGGGTATGGGGATTAACGGAGGTGGCAGCAACAGACATCGACAGACGATTTGCTTTTTCACAGGGTATATTTAAAACAAACCTACTAGGGATGGTTTTCTTTGTTTTAGGTGGCAACACTGGGAACTGGGCACCCCAGTGTTGCTGTAATGTTTGTTAGGGGGTGGGTGGTGGGTGCTGAGTGGGGGTTGGGTGGGGACAGTAATGGTGGTGGAAGCAACAGACATCAATGAACAGTTTCTTTTTATAGGGTATATTTAAAAAAACTACTAGGTATGTATTGATTTCAGGTGGCAACACTGAGGATTGGGTACCCCCTGTGTTGGTGTTATGTTGGGGGGTGCTGAGTGGAAGGGTCGGGAGGGGGGACAGCAATGGCGGCAGCAGCAACAGATTTCGATGGACAGTTTTCTTTTTTACAGGGTACATTATAGGAGCACAGTCGCACCTCGATAGTTAGGGTTGGTACTGGGTCAAAACAGTGCACCATGAAGAGTGCTACAGGAACGGCACTGTGTGAAGTGCAAAAGGATTTAGAGCGACAAGGGTAGAACAGTGGTAGGGAATTACCGTTACCCTGTCACTCTGCACTTCACCTGGAAGGGATCAACTAGCCGTGTGCTGGGGTGCCTTGCCGAGCTGCTCCCATGGTGGAGTGGCTACAGCACTAGCATATGGCGAAGCAGGAGACCTGGGACCATGGTTCAGGTCCAGCTAGGTCTCCTCCTGCTGAAACTTTTATTAAAAAAAAAAAAAAAAAACTTTTACCCCCTCCCAATTTTCTCCCCATCCCCGAAGTCCATGATCCCCTGGAGTTGATTATTTTAAATCTGGGTGTGTGTGGGGAGCATAGCCCCCATGTCAGGGGTTGTAGGGAGCGGTGTCCCCCATAAAAACAAAGAAGTCCCATTGTATTCAATGGGGCTGTGCTTTTCTGTCGGGTTGCTGTTGTACTCAACATTGTTTGGGATGTTGCTGTTTTCCTCGTGACATTTATTGCCGCATGGTTGTTTGTGACGACATGACCCTTTGCCATTAGGATTTAATGGTCACTTCTATGTTAAGCTCAAAATTTTGTGCTTTTATAACTTTGCAACCATTCAAGCAATTTGCATGAGATTTTGCATGCGTCATCAGGGACCAACAATCTCTTGATGTGGCAAGTTGCATTCCAGTCAGATGTGTGGGTGTGGAAGTAAGGAGTGTCAGAAAATGTGAAAATTACTATTTTAGTGCAAATTCTTTTGTCACTCCATTGCACAAAAACTGTGGAATTTTGGTGTGAAATGTGTACTGTACATATGTTTTGGGTCACAGATGTGCCTTTTGAAGGTTTGGTGAAAAAAATAAGAATCTGTTCCAAAGTTATTAAATTAAAAAAATTCCCATTATTTTCAATGGGAACAGTTAGATGTCCAGCTCAAAAAAGGATCCTTTGTTGCAAATGGGTAATCCTTTTTTGTAAATGGGTTATCCTTTGTCACAAATGGGAAATCTTTTTCGTGCTGCTACTATCTTGTTTTCAGTTAGCGATGGCAACAAAATGAAATAAAAAAATAGAGGCCTTTAATAAACATTAATGGTTGTGTTTACCTAATCAACATAGAAACATAGAAGTTGGTGGCAGATAAGAACTGCTTGGCCTATCCAGTCTGCCCAGTTTTCCTACCTACTGCAAAAACTGCATACCATACTTGATCTCTGGCTTTACCTTCTCATTCCTATCACTAGGGTTCCCCATGCCTGTCCCATGCATTTCTGAATTCCCCCACTGTTTGCCCAACCACCTCCGCTAGGAGTCTATTCCATGCATCCACCACCCTTTCTGTGAAGAAATACTTCCTCACGTTGTCCCTTAGTCTACCCCCTTCCAACCTCATGTCATGCCCCCTCATTCCTGAACATCTCCTTTTCTGAAAGATGCTACCCTCTGGTACCCTATTTATGCCCTTTAGATATTTGTAAGTTTCTATCATATCTCCCGTCTCTCCTCTCCCCCAGGGTGTGCATATTGAGGTCTCCCAGTCTCTCTCTCCTCATATGTCTTTTGGTGCAGGCTCTGCACCATCTTTGTTGCCCTTCTTTGAACTGCCTCCACCCTGTCTACGTCCTTACGGAGATACAGCATCCAGAACTGGACACAGTACTCCAAGTGAGGCCTCACCAATGATCTGCACAGTGGCATCTTCACCTCTTTTCTTCTGTTGGTGATACCTCTCCCTATGCACCCCAGCATCCCACTGGCTCTCCCCAGAGCCTTGGCACATTGTTTGGCCACCTTTACATCATCAGATATGATAACCCCCAAATCCCTTTCCTGTTTGGTGATCGACAGTATTTCTCCCCCATCATGTCATCCTCCCCTGGGTTCTTGCACCCCAAATGCATGAGTTTGCAATTTTTTGCATTGAATTTCAGCTGCCACACTTTAGACCATTCCTCCAGCTTACCTAGGTCCCTCCTTTTTTCTACCCCTCCCGGAGTGTCCATCCTGTTGCAGATCTTTGTGTCATCTGCAAAGAGGCAAACCTTCCCTTCCAGCCCCTCTGCAATGTCACTTATGAAGACATTAAACAGGACTGGCCCAAGAACTGTTCCTAAAGGCACCCCACTGGTCACCCTCCTTTCCTCAGATTGAGTTCCATTTACCACCACCATCTCTCTTCTATCACTCAACCAGTTCCTAACCCAGTTTACCACCTTGTAACCCACACCCAGGCTGCCCAGCTTATTCATAAGTCTTCTATGTGGAACGGTATCGAAGGCCTTACTGAAATCCAGGTAGGCTACATCCACAGTTCCCCCTGATCCACTTCCCTAGTCACCCAGTCAAAGAAATCAATTACATTTGTTTGACGTGAACTTCCCGCTATGAATCCATTCTGTCTCAGATCCTGTGCTCTGCTGGATTCTAGGTGTTCCACAATCCTTTCTTTAGGTTGTGATTCCATAATTTTCCCTAGTACTGAGGTGAGGCTGACTAGTCTATAGTTTTCAGCCTCCTCCCTACTCCCACTTTTGTGAAGAGGGACTACATCTGCCCTCCTCCAGTCCTCCTGTGCTATTTTTCCCTCCATTTGTGCCTTTGCACTCTTGACTGTTTCCCTGCCTTCCTCCATTTATCCAGGTACATTACCCTATCCTCCTGTGTTTCCTTATATTTCCTGAAAGCCATCTTTTTTGCCCTTACTTTCCTGGCTATTTCTTTTGAGAACCATATTGTTTTTCTCTTTCTCTTGCCCTTGTTTACTTGCCTAATACAAAGGTTTGTTGCCTCCACCATTGCTCCTTCCAGATGGACCCACTGCTCCTCAACCCCCATTTGTCCCTCCTTGCCAGGGCATTTTTGAGACATATCCCCATCTTTTTATTTATTTATTTATTTAAGAGTTTTGCCAGGGAGACATGCTGAGCATGGTGCCGCTCGATTTCAGATGCGCCCTGGGGGAGAGGGGAGAGTACAATAAATACAATTGGTGTGCAGGATCAACATAATCATACATATACAATTATAATAAGCAAATAACAATTACCCAATACAGACAGTGCAGGGCATGGTATCACACAAGCAGAAGAAGCAGAACAACATGGGGCATTGGGAGTAGGATGAGCAACAATTGTCATAGAGTAAGATTAACTAAGATAAACTAGAGCTTATCCAGTTGTTGGAGGAAGCAGGGTAGGGGTTAATCGCAGGAGCAAGTGGAGGGGAAGTGAGTAGTGAGACAAGAGTTGAGGTACTGGGTTGTGGGGGTGTGCCGAATGTCCGCAGGGAGGGAGTTCCATAGCTTAGGAAGCCTATATCTGAAGGTGGACTGGCCTGCTGAGGTGGACATGTGTGGGATGGAGAAAAGACTGTTATCATTGCTCCTGAGAATGTAGGAAGGCTGGGAGGAGGCAGAGAAACTGAGGAGAGGTAGCGGGCAGGGACTGTGACCAGAAATCAAGTAGGTGAGCCAGCACAGTGCTTACATCGTGGTCCTGAAGCGAGGGAAAGGTCAGCAATTTGCAGAGAGTATAGTGATGGGTGGAGAAGGGGCAGTCAAGGGTGAACCGACAGAAGGAGTGGAAGAGACAGTCCAGTCTGGCCAGGGTGGACTTGGGGGCGGCACTGTAGACTACGTCTCCATAGTCAATAATTAGCAGGAGTTTTCTGTACAATAGTGTGGTAAGCCAGCAGCGAGATACAACCATGATTCTAGTAAACAGCACTCAGTCTGGGGTGCAGTTTTTTGTGGATGGCATCGATATGCACAGAAAAGTCCAGGTGTTGGTCAAGCCAGACCCCAAGATATCTGAAGGAGGAGCTGTCCTTCAGAGTGGCCTTGTCCAGGGTGTGGAAGGTAGGGGTGTGGAGGAGCCTCAAAAGTGTCTGCCTAGTGCCGGAGGTCATGGAGATGGTTTTCTTGGCATTGAGGCGTAGCTGGTTGGAGCGAAACCAGAGCTGGACACTGCTGAAGTCCTACTGGAGTCTGGTTGCCATGTCAGTGGTTGAGAGTCCAGATGTAAACAGCACCATGTCATCCACATACATATGAATGGCTGTCTGTGGGCAGGTAGTGGGGAGGTCATTTAGGAAGGTGGAAAACAGAAGAGGTTCCCAGGACCGAGCCCTGTGGTACACCTGAGGAGATAGGGAGGGGAGTGTAGATTACACAATCAATTCTGACTGACCTACCAGATAGGAGCGGAACCAATCAGTAGTCATATCAGAGAGCCCTGCGTAGGAGAGTTTGGTTAGGAGGAGAGAATGAGATGTTGAACACTTTAGCCAGGTCGACAAAAATTACTGAGGTGATGTGGCCCTTGTTCATAGCAGTGAGAATGTAGTCGGTGAGCCTCATCAGGGATGAGGTAGTGGAATGCGTCTTCCTGAAGCCAACCTGGTAAGGCATGAAGAAGGGAAAGGAGTCTAGGAAGGAGGAGAGTTGAGAGAGAACAAGGTGTTCCTGGAGTTTAGCCAGGATAGGGAGGAGGGAGATGGGGCAGTAGTTGCCAGGAGCCGAGGGATCACCACCTTTCGGGAGGGGATGGCCGTGGCATGTTTCCACTCAGATGGGATGGATGCTAGGGAAAAGGAATGGTTGTAGAGTACAGCTAGTAGGGAGGAGATGGCAGGAGCCGATAAGTACATCATTTTGGCATCCAGGCCAGAGGGATATTTGCCCTTGGATGGGTTTAGGGCCAGAAGGGCATTTAAAACTTCAAGAGAGGTTACATGGCTGAAGGTGAAGGATACGAGGTGTGCTTGAGTGGGGGGGAGGAAGACTGAGAGGAGGAAGAGAAGGGGTGTGCTGTTGGAAGAGAAGACAGTAGTGATGAGGTGCAGCTGGTGAAGAAGTTGTTAAACGCCGAGGCCACAGCTGGTGGATCGGTGACTATGGAGCCAGGTATGTTTATGGTGGGTGCTGGAGGCTGGGATGGTGGCGAGAAAAGTGGTTTGACCACCTTCCAAAATTTTGCAGGATGGTTATATTTGTGTGGAATGCAGTTTTGAAGTAGTTGGCCTTGGCCTGGCGAGTTAGCCTTGTACATGCATTATGAAGTGTGCAGTACTTTTGGCAATCTAGGGGAGAGCCGGAGGTTTTGTAGAATCTCCACGCCAGGTTCCTTGTTCTGAGGTTGGCAAAGATGTCAGCAGTTATCCAGAGGAGGTGGGTACCTCTCACTCTAGCCCTCCTGAGTGGGGCATAGTGGTCCCATACTGCTAGGAATCTGGATTTGAAGCGTTCTAGGGCAGAATCAATGGAGGTGGCCTGGTGGATGGGCGACCAGTCAGCGTTTGCCAGGTCATGAAGAAGGGAGGCAAGGTCAAGGGATTTGTAGGATCTTGTCAGAATGGTGTGTGGGGGGGGGGGGACGCCTTTGGTCAGAAAATTTTTCTCACCGTGTACGTCATATGGTGGTCACTTAGGGTGTCCGGAAGGAGACCAGAGGCAAGTATCCTGTGGGGGTGGGAGGTGAGGTCCCAATCAATGAGTGAGTGGTTTAGCATTTTGTGGTTTAGGCGAGTGGGTTCGGAGATTATTTGTGATAGGTTAAGGGAAGCTACCAGGTTACGAAACTTGACATTCACACTGGAGAGCCAATTAAAGTTGAAGTCCCCAAGGATGTGTAGCTCACCCCCTTGGGCTTTCATTTTTAGGTCACCGAGATGATTCATGGTGGTGGGTAAGGGAGCAGTAGGAGCAGGCAATAAATAGGGGAGCCATGTGAGGGGGTGTTAGCTTTATCATTATGGAGTCACTGGTCAGCGAAGATGTAGGTAGTGTGACTTGGGTGAACTGGAGTGAGGATGCTATATACATGGCAATGCCGCCATCTCTTTTGCTGCCAGGTCAGTCATGGCAAATGGCAGTATATCCCAGGATATGGATTTTGGAGTCTTCATTGTGTGGTTTTAATCAGGTCTGAGAGATAACCAGCATGTTCGGGTGAAGGGAGCAGATGGTTGGCTGCAAAAGGGTTATTTTTAGCAGTAAGCTGCAGATGTTAAGGTGAAGCAGATTCTGACCTTTGGGGAGTTGTAATGGAGGGGTGGCATAGTGACCGTGAGAGGAGATAGGACCGGGGTTTAATTTGACATTCCCTGATGAGAGAAGCAAGAGAAGGATCAATAGTTTGGTTATGAGTCTCGACCATAGTAGCTTACGGGTATGGGCTAGTGCCAGCTTAGGGGGCACTGCAGAGTCCAGGGTAAGTGGATATAGGGCTGTTTGCCCTGCTTAAAAGGAGGGTGGGAGGATAGAGGGCCCAGCGATGAGGGAAAGTTGATAGATGTCAGCGGTCCAAACTGCTGATGAGGTGGCATACAGGAGTGGGGAATCAGTTGTGGAAACGGGTGCAGGCTAGCGGATAGGAAGTGCAGGCTAGGAGGAGGGTGGGAGTGACAAAAGGGGTGCCAGGAGAGGGATAAAGATAAGGATAGGAAGCATAATGGAGTGGTTTGGATACAGAAACTGCAAGGATGGCTGCTAACAGCTTCTCAACTGCATAAGCAGCCCCTAATGGCTGGAGCTGATAACCTGCTTTTGGGAGAGTGGGGAGAGTAAATTCCACTTTCCTAAAATCCAGGACCCTTGCTTTTGTGTGGCTTGACTCTGCCACTGTACTCATACTGAACCACACCGTGCGATGATCACTAGATCCCAGGTGTCCACCCACCCTGACTTCTGCAATTCTGTCCCCATTTGTGAGTACCAGGTCCAAAATTGCACTCTCCTGGGCAGGCTCTAGCACTAGCTGCCTGAGGTCTGCCCCTTGCACGGAGTACAGGATGTCCCTGATCCTGGCTGAGGCAGCAGCTGGGATGCTCCAATCCACATCTGGAAGATTGAAATCGTCTACCAGCAGCACATCCCTTTTAGCTGTTATCGTGTGGATGGATTCCACTAGAACCTGGTCTACCTCCTCCCCCTGTGCTGGAGGTCTGTATATCACACCTGTGCGAATAGTTGTACCATTGCCTGTTTCAAGTGTAACCCACAGTACCTCCACCTCCCCCGCATTCCCTGTATCTGAGTCGCTCTAATGCCCTCCTTGACATAAAGAGCCACCCCCCTCCCTTTTTACCCTCCCTGCCTCTCCTAAACAGAGTATAACCTGGTACTGCTACATCCCAGTCATGGTTTCCAGTATGCCATGTCTCGGTAAGAGCTACAATGTCCATGTCTGCTTTCGTCATGAAGGCCACCAGGTCTGGGATTTTATTTCCTAGGCTGTGAGCATTAGTATACATGGCCTTCCATGTTTTGCCATTTCTCCTTTTATCATCCCCTTTTTGCCTCCTCCATTTGTCCTTCCTGTTTTTAACCCCTTCCTCCTGTCCTCCGCTGTTCCCCCCCTTTACTGAGTTTAGTTATCTCTGGTGATATCATAACCTTATGGTCCTCCGTGTCAACTGCACTATCCTGTGGGGGTGGGCAGTTTGATTCTACCTGCTTCCTTCTGCCACCCCCAACCCGGCTAATTTAAATACTTGGCAATGACGCATTTAAACCTTTCACTGAGGACAATGGTCCCCTCCCTAGATGGATGTAGGCCATCGTCCTTGTACAGGTTCACATTCCTCCAGGAGGGTTCCAGTCCCCAATGAAGCCGAAACCATTCTCTCTTCACCAGTTCTCCAGCCAAGTGTCCCTGCTGCAGAGGTTCCTAGCCTCCCCCTTGCTGTGGACAGGCAGCACCTCTGAGAAAGTCACAGAGCTTGCTACCTGCCCAAGGCCCCTCCCCAACTCCCTGAACTCCTCCTGCACCCTTTCTATCCCTGCCTCATCCCCAACCAGGTCATTTGTCCCCAAATGGACAATGACATCAAGCTCCACTCTCCTCGCTACTGCTGTAGTGATTCTCTGGATCCTCTTCCCATCCCTCTGAGCTCTGCTTCCTAGTAGACACTTTACACTTCCCTTTCCTCCACTGTACCTGTCCCCAAATCCACTCCTTGGACTATGGAATCCCCACTAGGAGACGCTTCCTCTTCCTTTGGGGTCTTCTACCACTTGCCTGTGAGGGTCTCTTGTGGAGAACCGCTCATCCCCCTTGGTCGCAACTTCAGGTGACACTGTGGGATCCTCCCACTCTTCCAAAACTGCATAGGAGTTCTTCAGTTGCACAAGGTGGAGGATGTGCTTTTTGATCCACCCTCCTCACCCTCCCTGAGCCCACTGTAGTCCACCCACTCCTTTTTCTGGTCCACCTTTGAGGTAATGGGTGTAGACTTGGTGGCCCCTGGGTGGTGGAGGAGACTCCCTGAAACCTAGCCAACTCAGCCTGGAGACTGGCAATCTCCGCCCTCAGCCCAGAGAGGTGCCTGCAGGTGGAGCAGCACTGCAGTTCCCAGAAAGTCCTTCTGAATACTGCTGCTCCACATCTATTGCACTGCACCACTCCCAACATGATCCCTTTCTGCTCTGCTTCTGTCTGCCCTGATTGCTGTTAGGGAACCTGCCTTCTCCTTAGTACTGTAACCCTTTTCCCAGTGACTACCAGGAACCCCTAATGTACCATGAAAATCATTTTTTTTTTTATGTTACTTTGTTACAGTAGCAATCCCAAGAAGATATCCTCCCAGATTATGTAGCATTGCCTGGCTGCCTACTGTGGTTCTCCCTGCCCTGTCCTGTTTCTGAGCAGGAGTTGCCACACCTTCTGGTTTAATACCTACAATGGTAGTTAAGCTGGGGATGGGGCAGGGAGGGTGGATAACACAGCTGGTCCTGTGCTGTAGAACCAATCAGTGCAAACCATTCAGAAGCAGCCTGAGCCCCACTGTCTGGGCCCAATACACAAACACACCCCACTGAATAGCAAGTCTGAATTGAAACAAAACAACCCCAGCAACTCAGCTAATATTGGATTCTTAGCTGTACCAAAATAGTCTGATGCAAAATGTCACAAGAAACAAAGGCAATTTAGAGAATAAATAATTGGGCCTGTTGAGTCCGATTCTGGGTTAACTTTTTTCATAACTGAGTCAGAAATGCTGTTTCTTACCATGCCGAAATCCTTTTTCGCAAATTGCAAAAAAGAAATCATGAAACAGGATCCTTTTTTGCAAATTGCGAAAAAGGATTTGTTTCTTTGCCACAAATTATGAAAAAAGCAACTGCTGGAAAGGATCCTGAGCTGTGGACAAGGATTCTTTTTTGCAAATTGCGAAAAAGGAACCAAGGAAAATGATTATTTTTTGCAATTTGTGAAAAAGGATCTCAGCACCTGAAGAAATGGCATTTCCGTGTTTAAAAACATGTATGAATTCCCTGGTAGTCTAATGGTCCCTCCCCCTCCCCATTCATGGATCCCTGCCCACATCTAAATAAATCTATTTCCCTGGTAGTCTAGTGGCCCCTCCCCCATCCCCCGATGTCTGATCACCATCCCCTTATTGCAAGAAATATTCCCTGGTAGTCTAATGGTTCCCCCTTCCCCGATCACTCTCCCAGTATTGACAACAATATTTCCTGGTAGTCTAGTGGTCTCACCTCCCTCCCGATCCCCGATCACCCTCCCGGTATTGTTTTTTTACAAACTTCCCTGGTAGTCTAGTGGTCTCCACCCCCCCGTCCCTGATCCCTGTCCCCTGAAATAGGAAAAAAGATAACCCTGGTGGTCCAGTGGTCTCCCATCCACCACAGGTACTGAACCACCACCCTGCTTTCCATCCCCATCGCCACTAGCAACACAGAGCCTCACCACCATGGCTGATTGCAGATTGAGCTGTGAATGAGTGCATACTGTATACATTACGCACTCATTCACAGCTCAGTCAGTGGCCAACTGTGGTGGTGAGAGGTCTGTGCTGGTCGCCAGCTGGGGATCGGGTTGGGGGAGTAGCAGGGTGGTGGGTGAGTACCTGACAGAGTGGGGGGTCCACTAGACCACCAGGGTTATGTTTTTACTATTTCACAGGACAGGGATCGCAGAAAGGGAGGGACCACTAGACTACCGGGGAAATTTGTAAAAAAACAATGTTGGGAGGGGGATTGGGGAGAGGGGTAGGACCATTAGACCACTAGGGAATATTGTTTTCAAAACCGGGAGGGTGATCAGGGAGAGGGGTGGGGCCACTAGACCACCAAGAAATGTTTTTTTGAATAAAGGGATGTGGATCGGACATTGGGGAGGGACCACTCAGGACTACTAGGGAATGTTACTGGTAAGGTACGAGGGCGATTGGACATCAGGGAAGGGGGAGGGACCACTAGACTACCAGGGAAATATTATATATTTTATACTAGGATGGTGATCGGTGAACGTGGGAGGGGAGGGACCACTAGACTACCAAGGAAATATTACATATTTTTATAGGGGGTGGTGATTGGTGAATGGAGATGGGGGGATGGACAACTACATTACCAGGGAACTATGTATATTTTTAGTGGGGGACGGAGACAGGGGGAGGGACCACTACATTACCACGGAATTCAGAAACTAAGGTAAGTGTGGTTAAATGTATTTCAATGGGGTTTCAACGTTGGTGCAAAACTTTGTCATTTTTAAAAACTTTGACACCACATTCTCAAAATAACCTTTTTGAGACCCCTCCTCATGAGTAATGTTGGTGTCATTTCCCAAATCCTGTGTGAAAGGTGCTTTCACAGGCGGTTGGCAAAATCACCTTTCGGGCCACCTTTCAAAATGTTCACTATACTTGTTCATGAGGTGGGGCCATAACAAGGGTATGTTGAAAATTTGTGGTCAAAATGTGCTAAAATGACATGGTTCTGCACACCTGTTGACATTTTGCTACACTCGCTTCTAACTTTTGTAATTTTCAATATTTTCACCCCAAGTTTTCAACATAGCCATTTCTTTACATCAGCTCATGAATGTGACAGCTGTCAGTTTTCAATTCCTGGCCAAAATGTGTTTTGTCACCTGTGGCATGGAATGACGTTGTGGTGGTGCAGTATGACATTTGAAAATTCTCAGCCCAGCGTTCATGAGGTGAGGTAATAACAAGTCTATGCTGACAATGTGGTTGCTGTTTTGGCTGAAATGCTTGAATGGCAACATACATGTATGCATCTATGGAGGGATGAGAGCAGAGAGCCCAGAGGGCCCTGTGCGTCCACAAGCAAAGAAGGTTACGATCATACTTTCTCAAATACTAAGGACATTCTTGGCAAAAACAACATTAATGCATCAGTTAGGGTTCCAGTGACAAAAGTTTGGAATTGTGGCATTAGGGTTTCCAACCCTATCACCCCACCCCCATTGTGCAGGCAGCAACAGGCGTGGGGGGGTGTCTTGGAGTTGTGAACCCAAATGCTTACCCCATTCTCCTATACTGTACCCATCTCAGCTTACTTACACATGGAATGGGGTGAGCATTAGGGCTGACAACCCCAAGGTACACACCCCATGCCTGTTGCTCCCTGCACAGTGGGGGTGAGGTGTTAGGGTTGCAAACCCTAACAACACATTTCCAAACTTTTGTCACTGGAACCCTAACTGATGCATTAATGGTGTTTCTTACAAGAAGATATATATATATATATACACTGTATATATAGATATATAGTAACATACCACACATAGATCATTATGTTAGAATATGCAACACAGTAGCAGTTGAGGTTGGTCCATTTTAGCAGAATTCAGAGAACTAGTAGCTCATTGGCTGATAGCTAGTAGCACAGAAGACATAGACACGGGTTCATGTCTTCTGTTAGCACCCTTTGCAAACTGTGTGAGAGGCCTTCGGGACCATGCAATTCTGCTTAAAGTTGACCAGCATAACATTCTGTGGTGATTTGTATATGCAGCCCATGATGCTTTGCATTGTGTGGATGTGTGATTTTGTATTTTCTTGAAACTTGGCTTCCCAGCCAAATGCCCTTTGGTAAAATCCTTGCCTCAGTGTTTATACAGAGGTTTCTTTGTCTTATATATATATATATCTCTATATATATAGATATATAAATGCCCTATCTTTGTTGTGCCCTCTCTCACTACTGCCGCTACTTAACCGCTTCATTTTCCTGTGTCCCCAGGTCTCTCAGAGCCCATCGGGAAACATCCCTCCGCTGAGCCCGCCAGCGCAACTCCACCAGTACACTATTCGCCGCCACCTCCTGAGGTGCCCCCCTCATAGCAGGAGCCCAGCAACACAAGGAAACACCCCAGCGCAGAGGATTATGAGCCTGGCTGAGTTTGGACTCAGTGGGCGGTGAACCCGTAAAAGGCACTATCCCTCCAGCACTTTGCGCTGGCTCCCCACCCTTTCCCCACCTCACCCACCCTGGGTGGGCTCTCACTTATATTGTGTTCTTTGTGTCACATGACTAAGTGCCTAGATTTCCATTGGCTTGTTATATATTTCTGCCACAAGGGGGCCCCTGTACAATGCTCCCAGTAGGACTGATCCTACTGTACGTTCTGACTATCTGCATCTCTTAGCATCACTCAGGCTTTAGCGCTCCCTGTAATAATACTTGAGTTATTGTTTACCATCTTCTGCACTGTCATTTGACCACCGTATAGGCCTATCCGGCTGTACTGGAGTAAATCCTTTTCTTGTTTCTGCTTCCATATCTGAGGAAGTTTCTTTTGCACCTGTTCTTTATATTGTACAGTGATCGTAAGTACTGTCACTACCTTGTTGCCTTTTGGTACCCGCCCTGTTTTATTCAGTAGGCTTCGCTTTGACTGCTATCTCACTGCCTACCAGCAACCTAAAGCTATGATTAGCTACCGACTGGGGGGGTCCTTATATCACTGGCGCTCCTCTGCCTCAATATCTTTTCTCTCTCGATCCCCTGTGACCACCAGTGCAGGATAGCAGACCTCCATAACTTCTGCTTCTCTAACCAGCTTGTCCTTAGCCAGTGGCCAATATCCATATAGCTATTTCTTCCCTTCCCTAAGGCCTATTACTTTTCTGTACTACTAGCCCTTGAAAGATGGAAGAGGCGGGCTATAAAAACTCCAGCTTATTTTGGTATTAGGCTGTATTTCTTAGCCTTGCTCAAAATCCTATGGTCTGGTGACACTGAATCCAATCCTGGTCCACCTGCCCACTTCACAGCTAGCAATGTAACAAAGCTGGCCAGCAAAGGTATTCTCATTGCACATATGAATATTCGAAGCCTTACATGCCACAAGGATGAGCTCGAGGCTTGGATGAAGGATTACAACCCCGACATTCTTTGTGTCACGGAGACATGGCTGAAACCCAAGATACCTGACTCAACATGCTCAATTGCTAACTACTCCCTCATCCACAGGGATAGGCCTACTGCTAAATGGAGAGGTGGCATTGTGATCTATTATAAAGATCATCTTAACATAACAGTCATCCACGACCAGATCTCGCCCATGTTATGTGAACCATTACATGTTACTGTCACACTTGGGTCAAAAAAACTACACGCCATCTGTGGATACAACCCCCCTTCTGGGGGTGTCGCTGGGGGTTACAAGAAGTGCTTGACATAACCCTGGTGAATGGCAACCAAAATGAGGCCATAATCCTTGGAGACATAAACCTAAACTGGTTAGGACCCACCCATAGTTCGCTACTATCGGTGGCCAACAACTATAACCTGCACCAGGTAATAAATGAACCTACAAGGACTCCTAATCCTGGACAGATGGGTACCCTGATAGATTGGTTACTCACAAACCGTCTGGAGCATCTACCCATATCTGAAATCCTTTCCGATGCCATGACTGATTATGCTCCAATTTTCGGTATTTGGGCCTCTGGTGCTCCCCCATCTCCCCTGCAGCGCTACATCACATTTACTAATTTTGCTAATCTGAACGTAAGAGCCATCCTTCATGACATCTCCATCATGGATTGGTCTGAGATTTATCATTCGAACTGCGTCAAACATGCGCTAGACATCTTTCTTACCAAGTTTAACGACGTACAGACTAGTCATGCTCCCAAGGTCACCAGAAGAGTCAGACGTAAACAAACTAGATGGCTACATAAGGACCTGCTAGCCGAGCTATGCTTAAGGGACAAACTCTGGAAGCAGTTTAAATAATCTGGACAAATGTCTGACTACCTCACCTACAGGACCCGTAGAAATATCTGCAGGAAGTTAATAAGAATAGCAAAAAGCAAGTACTATAAGGATCTGCTTACTAGCTCTGCATGTGACCTCAAAAAATTCTGGGTGCATATCAAATCCTTCCTTGGGACCTCCAAGCATAACACTTCAACTGACATGTTTTTGAACGGGGCAAACTGTAATGACCCTAACACCATCGCTAATGCTTTTAATATGATGTTCTCTGATCTGTCTCCATATACCTCCTCCTTCAAACCTCTGGCAAATCCGCCCCACCCTGGGGATTTGATCAAAGTGCCTGATGCCTTCACCCTCTCCCCGGAATCTGGATGAAGTCTGCCCTTCTATTTCAAAGCTATAACAGCTCCTGAGGTCCTCAAGCTTCTTCAATCGATATCTGAGAATACCTATGTTGGGTCGGACCACCTTGAGCCTCGCCTCCTTAGGCTTGCAGCCTCCTATATTGTCTCACCTCTGGCTAAAATATTTACCTTGTCCCTCTCTTGCAGCACTGTCCCTGACATCTGGAAAATAGCTCGGATTACACCGGTTTTTAAAAAAGGTGACAAAAAGGACATAAATAACTAGAGACCCATTGCCATTGTCTCGGCCCTGTCTAAACTTCTTGAAAAGGCTGTTGCCTACCAAACACTTGACTCTCTCTCAAAGTATAACCTATTCTCGGATGCTCAATATGATTTTAGAAAGAACCATAGCACATCTACGGCCCTGTTGAAACTTACCTCTGACATTCTCTCAAATATGGATGCAGGGCGCCTTACCGGAGCTGTTTTTATAAATCTCACTAAGGCCTTTGACCCGATAGATCATCCTTTGCTCCTAAGTGGCTTCACAAACCTGGGTTTCTCTACGCCCATTGTAAAATGGTTTAATAGCTACCTTTCCAACAGGTATCAGATGGTGAAATTTGACTCGGCTATATCAGACCCTGCAGTTATTAGCGTGGGGGTACCTCAAGGATCCATCTTGGGACCACTCCTATTCTCACTCTTTATCAATAAGGTTCCTAGTGCCCTGTGGAACTGTTCATCTCTCCTATATGCTGACGATCTTGTCATCTATAACAGCGCTAGCAAGGTTGATGACCTAAACACTTCTTCTCCTACGATTTCAAGAACATCCAAAACCCGCTCAATGAAACTAAACTGGTTCTAAATGCAAAGAAAACAATGTCTATGCTTTTTGGCTCTGTCCCTAAACTCAGGACCGGTCCTTCATCATTTGCGGTCCTCGACATGGATGGATCTCAATTACAATCTGTCTCATCCTTTAACTATCTTGGGGTCCTGCTGGATCAATCCCTGGATCTCAACCTGCATGTTCAAACTACCTGCAAGGCAGTAAACAACAAATTGGGTGCTGCGTACAAGTCATGCTATATGCTAACACCATCAGCTAAACTGGCCATTGCTAGGTGAATTCTGCTGCCTACCCTCAACTATTGTGCCCCCATCCTTGGTGCTGCCCATAAGACCTCCCTACTGAAATGGGACATTACTTACAATAATATATGCCACTATGCGTCCTCTTCCCCTCGACTTAGGCACCGTTGCCAACTTTATGAGGACCTGGGTTGGCTCTACCCCATGGCTTCTAGACAATACTAACTGGGCTCTCTTGTTGATTCTATTATCAGGCTGGAAACCCCAACAACACTGGCGGGGATGTTACTTCCTCTCACCTCCTCTCATGAACTGAGATCAGTTGAAAAATCCTTGCTTGAAAGTTCCCAGATGACTTACCTCTAAAGGTGCAGGTGTTTTTCGACTTGTTGCTCCTCAGTTCTGGAATACTCTCCACCTGGAAGTCTGGCAGACTGGGTCTCACCTACACTTCAAAACTATGCTGTGTCACTATCTTACACAGGCTGACCATTGTACCTGTTTTGATCCGCCCTAATACCTGCCTGTCAGCGCCCCTATCTCAATGCCCATGTTTCATGCCCTAAGCACTTGTCCAAGTCCTTACTAATCTTCAGACTTGGGTAGACAGCATCTCTTCTTGGCCTTGGCTGCTCCCTCCAACCTCACTTATACTCTATCCTCAACTGTTAGTCTCCACCTGTATCTCCTACTTACTGCACTATCTATGTTAATACTTTTCCTGTAAACTTAGTTTGTTAGCAATGCTTGTTCTGTGTTATTTCCTCCACAGGATGTACCTACTATTCAATTCCCTGTTAATTATATTGTTGCCCTTGTGTTTCGTGCTCAAACTCCCTACATTCTATGTATAAGGATTTGTCTTCCCTAAGATGTAAGGTCTAATTTCTCATTGTTGGATTTGTTCTGTACTTATTTTCATGATGTTATGTACTCTCCCGAGTCGTGCCTGAAAATAGTCACACTGTTGGCTAGTGCACCTACCCGGTAAACAAAAACTAAATAAATAAAAAAAATATGTATGTATATATTAAATACAAAACTACTAGGGAACATGGGATAGAAACATAGAAACATAGAAGTTGATGACAGATAAGGACCGCAAGGCCCATCCAGTCTGCCCATTTCTTTTTCTACCTTATAAATGTGCCATTGGCCTTTGCTCTGTCAGTGGCCTATCTATTCATAGTCATTTGTATTGCTCCCTTATGCCTATCCCATGCCTGTTTGAAGCCCTGCACTGTATTCATAGCCACCACTTCTTGTGGTAAGCCATTCCATGCATCCACCACCCTTTCTGTGACAAAGAATTTCCTCACATTCCCCTTAATCGGCCTCCTTCTAATCTCATGCTGTGTCCTCTTGTCCTGCTATTTTCTTATATTTAAACATGTTAGACTCTTTCACCTTGTTTATGCCCTTAAGGTGTTTGAATGCCTCAATCATATCACCTCTCTCCTCCTTTGCTCAAGGGTATACATATTGAGCTCCGTTAATCTGTCCTCATATGTCTTCTGATGCAGTCCCTGCACCATTTTGGTTGCCCTTTTCTGGACTGCCTCAATTTGGTTAATGTCCTTGTGAAGGTGTGGCCTCCAATACTGCACGCAGTACTCCAGTGTCTTGTACAGAGGGATTATTACCTCCCTCTTACGACTTGTGATACCCCTACTAATAGACCCTAACACCCCCTAGCCTTACCTACTGCTTTAGAGGTCTGCTTGGATGATTTTAGGTCATCAGTGATGATGATGCCCAAGTCTCTTTCTTCCTTTGTGACTGCTAGCAACTCCTTCCCAGCCTATAGGTGGCTTCAGGATTTCTCTTCCTATGTGCATGATTTTGCACTTCTTTGCTTAAATCCCAGTTGCCACTCTTCTGACCATTCTGCTAGTTTATCCAGATCTCTTCTCATTCTGCCCACCCCATCTGGATCATCTACTTGTTGCAGATCTTGGTGTCATCTGCAAACAGACAAGCCTTACCCTCTAGTCCATCTGCAAGGTCACTAATGAAGATGTTGAAGAGGACTGGCCCAGGACTGATCCTGAGGTACCCCACTTGTGACTTGCATCTCTTCTGACTGTATACCATTTACCACCACTCTCTGTTTTCTGCCCCCAACCAGTTTGCCACCCAGTTGACCAACTTCTGACCCACCCTGAGCCTACCCAGCTTATTTATCAATCTTCTATGTGGAACAGTGTCAAAGCTTTGCTGAAGTCAAGGTAGCGACATCAGCTGCTCCCCTTGGTCCACCACTCTGGTTACCCAGTCAAAGAAATCTATGAGATTAGTTTGACAGGACCTTCCTTATGTAAACCCATGCTGTCTTGGATCCCGTGCCCCTATGGATTCCAGGTGTTGCACTATCCTTTCCTTGAGATTGCCTCCATAATCTTGCCCACTACTGAGGTAAGACTGACCGGTCTGTGGTTCCCGCCTCCTCCTGCTACCACTCTTGTGGGCGGGACACATGAGCTCTTCTCCAGTCTTCTGGGTCCTCTCCTGTGCTCAGAGACTCACTAAACAATTCTGCTAATGGCTCTGCTAGTTCCTCCTTTAGCTCCTTAAGTACCCTGGGATGTATGCCATCAGGTCCCATTGCCTTATCCACCCTGAGCTTAGCAAGCTCTTGTAGGACCCTTTCTTTTGTGAAGGGAGTAGTGCTCACCTCCCTCCCCCCTGTGTCCATGATGCTGAGCTGTGGGCCCTGCCCTACCTTCTCTTCAGTAAATACTGAGCAAAAGTATCTATTTAGGATAGATGCCTTTACAGGGTCCTCCTCCTCACATGCTCCCTTTTCTCCATTAAGCTTAGCAAGACCCCCTCTGGACTTTCTCCTTTCACTAATGGTTTTCTTTACTTCAGGTGGTGACACTGGGGATCGGGCACACCCATTGTTGGTGTTATGTTTGTGGGGGGTGATGAGTGGGAGGGTCAGGTGGAGGGACAGTAATGGCCATGGCAGCAACAGACATGAGTGGACGGTTTTGTTTGTTACAGGGTATATATTATAGGGGCATGGCACCTCTATAGTTAAGGATGATACAGCACTTCAGTGTTAAATCCAAAATTCTGCACCTTAATAACTTTGGCGTACTTTGACAAAATAGCCCAACATTTGGCATGTGCAGTCATTCTTCCAAAAAAAAGTTTCATGACAGTATTTTGTATGGTTTTTGAGATATAAAGTGGTAAAAAACTGAAAAAAAACCCACTTGTTCCCCAATCGGTTAACATGGTATTTTTTGCCATCATCTACAGCCCAGACAGAATTAAGTTTTTTTCTGAATGTTTCAGAGATGATGGAGCCTGTGCTAAGGGTGTGACTTTAGATGGTTTGGTGAAAAGATATCTCATCATTTTTGAATTATAATGAGTTTTGTGATAGCCGCTAGACAGGCAGATAAATGAAAACTGTTCAGACTGTAAATAGTTAAGGATTTACTGTTCATGCTCAGAGAAATACTATTTGTGCTGTCCACCATCTTGTTTTTTACCCCTTTTAAAAATGGTTCTGTGGCTGGCCCGGTGGTGCTGAGGGCTGAGGCGCTGGATGCCTAACCTCACGCTACACTGGCGACCCATGTTCAGGAACGAGCACGGGCCATCGGGGGTTGGCAGGGGAGAAGAAGGATCAAGTGTCCGAGGAACTGCTCTCCTTCTCTGGGGGGGGTCACTAGTCATTGCACACCTCCTCTCCTGTGGGGAGAAAATGGAGGAGAAAAAGTATCCTGGGCATGGCAGGATGAGAGCCGATCCCCACACGCCCTGCTCCTGTGAATGGCAGTAACCTCTGCACCAGATCCATCCCAGCAGGTTGAGGGATCCCTGCTGCCCCCCATGGGGGGCAAGCCATGGAGGAAGCAGAAGATAAGCTGTGAGCGGGGGATGGGGCTGAGGGATCAGGCTGGATGGCGTGCCACCTGGGAAGGAGAAAAAGAAATTAACTGCAAACAAAAAAATGATTCTGTAGAGAAATACTGCTTGGTAAAGAATGAACAAGATGCGTAGTTGGCTCTCAGTCACCATCACAAACCTACTCCTGGGGGCTTGGTCCACTGAGCTCATGGCACCCACCCCTAAGTGCAATCCGTGACAGGGGGAAACATGAATACCCTCCACGTGTCCTTTTAGAGTGCTTGCTGAGTTCACAACTGAACACTTTCCACAAGGTCCCAGGGCTTCCTCTCTAATCTGGATAAGGGTAAAATACAGTCTCAAGTCTGTAGCAAGGTAAGAACCCTCCTTGGTTGCTGTACTGGGGGGAAGACTCCAGTGTTATGAGCTCTTCAGGGCAGTCTCTCATAATCCTGATTGTGTCTTCTCCCACAGGTGGTGCAGCAATCTAGTTTCCCCTTACAGACCCCTCCTGAGACATATGTATTTCCCCTACTTTAGGCACCCAGATTCCCTTCCAGGATCCTAGTTTTTGGTAGTGATGGTGGCATCTTTAGCAATAAACAGGCTTGTCACAAATTGAATAAACGTTCCCACAGTTCACACACACAATAAAATCTCTTCCAGGCAGTATTTTAAAAGCAAATGCTTTTACTAATGACTAAATAATTATCATACAAGACTTACAAACAAAAGATTCAGAAATGTAGTTACAGGATAACAAAAATAAAGTTGGAAATATACATGCAAAAATGCACTGTTTAATGTAACTGTCTAATTTCTACCTTGTCCATGGAGAAATCAAAAGTCCAGAAGTCAAAAGTCTTATTCATTTTTCTTACTGCCTTCATCATCCCTGATGAGCGGATCTAACCAAAAGTAGTACTACTTGCTTTTTATATTACCCTGTGTAAGCATTCTAAGTCAATTAACGTCAAGTCTGTTACACCAGACCCAGGTGTATAATGTGCTTCTGAATCCCTACTAATCAATCTGTGGTGAATTTTTATAATCCATGACTGGCTATCCACTTATCTAGTGATTATTTCTGGTTTCTGTAATACCCTGTAAGTGAATCCTAAGCCAATGGCTGACATGTCTATTATCTCAGATCCAAAAATTTATTGTGTATTATTGTACCTATTTAACCTACTGTATGTGAACTATTATACCACTGTATGTAATTAATATATGTAATTAACTCTGGGTCGCCCCTGAAAAAGGGACCTCTGGTCTCAGTGGGTTCACCCGGTAACCAAAATGCTATAAATAAATGAGTTTCTGCAAAAGTTTTCTTATCGCAGTCTGGCTGTCTTGTGTTGTGTCAGAAGAGTGTCTTATGAAAGAGTGCGCCAAAATGCCCTGTTCTGCAGGCCTTATATACCTGGTCCTTCAGTCTGTGGTTAACTGAAGGCCTTATCATTTTAGGCCAGTAGGGGTCTTGCTTGCTCTTTCCAAGTTTTAAGGTAATCTATATTAGTAACTTTTATATTCCTTCCACAGCCCAACTTCCTGCCACCTAATAAAATGTAAATATACCATGACAGTTCCTAGAACTTAAAGTATTTTTTTCTTGAAGTGTAAAGTTTATGACAGGCAATAGTTTCTCCCATCTCCTGAGATTTAATGACCCCTGTTTCCCTTTGATTAGTTTACCAGGGAAATCCCAATCTTCTTTGAAATGTAACTTTAGGTTTCCTGTCAAACTAGTCTTTCCGAGACTGTGGAATACATATCCCCATATAACCTTTTTTTTAAAAAAAAATATGAGATATCTTTCTGTCACCTCATCTCCAGGCCTGTTTGGGAATTTAATTATAAACAAAATCACAGAAAAATATAACAAAAATATGTCTGAAATAGGACTGAAGTGGCCAACTTGCCACAGTTACCTCCTTAGTTCCATGTTTGTCTTAAATTGTTGAAATTTACTGGGCAAATATGTGTTTTTGTGATGAGAATCATCTCACCCATCACTTACTTATGTAAGGCTCATTCTGTTACTGTTTGCACTTCTTTACAGTTCGAACTTTACTGTTCGAGGCAAAAAGACTGCAAACAGTTTTAAAAAAAAAATCTTCCATTTCTTGTCCCTCCCCTGAGGTTGCACCCCAGTCCAGCCCTGTCACAACCCACACAGTCTCCCTGCTCCAAGATAACAGAATCCCAGCTAGTCACTTGGTTTGTTTCCCTCCCAAGTTTGACTGTCTAAGCACCAAATAATTTTTTTTCTTTTTTTTTTCCATAGAGGTTTTTATCCTCCAGAGCCCGGCAGGTGGCTTCGGCCCTCCCGACGGAGGAACTATCTCTCTGATCCCGCTGCTCCCACGCCTGCGCACTAATCCCGGGAGTTCCCCCATGGATTGCCCCCCACGGCGGGCCCAGGAAGGAGGTTGCTAGCTTCTCCTTCTCCCAGAGACCCAATCCCGAATCTGGGGATGGCCCTAGGCAGCAGTGGACCATCATCAAGCCTGCCAGGCTCAGTTTCCTCCATTTTCTCCCATCCCCACTCCCTGACTGATGTGAGGACATTGGATCAAGCCTCCCGACCCGTACTGCCCTCCAGCCACCACCAGAGGGCAGTCAATGAGCGAGACAACAAGTCTCCCTCCCCAAGAGAGGACAGCAGTCCTCCGGATGCTCAAACCTCTCTCCCCCCCGCTGATCTCTGGAGGCCCAGGCACGTTCCCGAACCCAGGTCACCGGCATGGCGTGAGGTGTAGCGAACAGTGCCTCAACTTCCAGTGCCACCTGGCCGGCCCCAGAATATTTAGAAAAGTGCTGGGAAGGCAGCATTACCATCATTAGATGCAAGTATACCAGAGTTCTCCCCTTTGGTAGTCCAGTGGTCCCTCCCCCATTCTCCAATTGCTGTCCTGTGTATAATATATGCTCCCATTGGTAGTCCAGTGGTCCCTCCCCCATTCTCAGATTGCCTTCCCTGTATATAATTTATATTCCTGTTGGTAGTCTAGTGGTCCCTCCTCTGTTCTCTGATCACTGTCCTCTTGTATAATTTAAATTCCTGTTGGTAGTCCAGTGGTCCCTCCCCCATTCTCCGATCGTTGTCCCAGTGTATAATTTATATTAACACTGGCAGTCCAGTGGTCTCTCCATCTCCCCTGTTCTCAGATCGCCATCCCTGTGTATAATTTATATTCCCGTTGGTAGTCCAGTGGTCTCTCCCCCCATTCTCTGGTCACCATCCTGTGTATAATTTATATTACCGGTAGTAGTCCAGTGGTCCTTTCCCTCTCCCCTGTTCTCAGATCGCCATCCCTGTGTATAATTTATATTCCCATTGGTAATCTAGTGGTCCCTCCTCCATTTTCCGATCACCATCCCCATGTATAATTTGTATTCCCATTGGCAGTCCAGTGGTCATTCCCCCATTCTCTGATTGCTGTCCTGTGTATAACTTATATTAACGTTGGTAGTCCAGTGGTCCCTCCCCCCTCATCCATTCTCCGATCATCATCCAGGGTATAATTTTTCATTCCCTGGTAGTCCAGTGGTCCCTTCCCTCCCCTTCCCTGTTCTCCGATTGCCGTCCCTGATTTTTTTTTAAAACCTGCAAAAAAAAAAAAAAGGTACCTCACCAATCAGCCCCCCTATCTCCTACTCAGCATCCACCACCCCATACCCCCCAGTACACCCCCACACACCATCACTCACCTGAACAGGTCAAAAGTTTGAGATCCACTCTCTGATCGAAGACACATCTTGCTGCTGGAATGGGCAACTGCAATATGAGAAAACCAAGATAAATGCGGTTCAATGTATTTCAATGGGGGTTTCATTTTTTATGCATGTCGCAGCCATCTCTTGACATTTTGACACCAAATTTTCAGCATGGCCTTTTGGGGACTCCACTTCATGAACAATATGACTGTCATAATGCAACTCCTAAACGAAAGGTGATTGCACTGTTGCTTGGTGAATTCACCTTTTGGATGGGATATGAAAATTTTTCCTGGCCTTGTTCATGAGGTGGGGTCATAAGAAGGCTATGTTGAAAATTTGAGGTCAAAATATGTAAACATAGCTGAGTTATGACCATTTGTTGCAATTTTGCTACTCATGCTCGTAACTGTGGAAATGTTAAATATTTTGACCCCAGAATTTCAATATAGACTTCTTATTATCCCACCTCATTAATGTCACAGCTGTCATTTCTCAAATCCAGGTCAAAATGTGTTTTCGCACCTGTGGCACTGAATGGCATTGCAGTTGTGCAGAATTACGTTTTGGCGGGGATTCAAAAATTTTCTGTACCGGGTACAATAGGTGAGGTAATAAGATGGCTATGCTGACAATTTGGTCACTGCTGTCCTATAAATGGAAGCACAGGTACCTTTAACAGCCACATACATACATGCATCTATGGAGGACAGGAAAATAAGGATACAATTACTCTATCTCAAAAACTATAGATGGGTGAGGGCCCTGCACTCCTATAGGCATATAAAGCTACGATTACACTATCTCAAAAAGTCATGAAATTCTTTGCAAAAAACTATGTTAATGCATCAGTTAGGGGTGAGGATAAAGTGACAAATGTAGGGAAATATGATGTTAGGGTTTCCAACCCTAAAACCCCTGCCACACCCTGAAGTGAATTATAGGTGGAGTCTTCCTTGGGGTTGTCAACCCTAACACCCACCCCATTGTATGCATTCATGAAACATACACACCTGTCTCTGTCACATCTTACCTTTTCTGTTACTGCAATTGGGTGAGTGATAGGGTTGACAACCTCAAGGAAGACTCCTCCCATCATTTGTTTCAGGGTGGGGCAGGGATTTTAGGATTGGAAACACTAACATATTTCCCTATGTTTGTCACTTTATCTTCAACCCTAACTGATGCATTAATGCCATTTTTTTGCAAAGATATATATATATTAGCGCCAGTATAGTTAGGATTGATGAGGGCGTTTAATGTTAAAGGGTAAATCTGGCACGGTTATAAGACTGTAATGGTCTGAGGTATGTGTGTGAAATTTGGTATGTTGTGTTGCCTTGGGTAGTTCTTTGTCTCTCAAAATTTGTTAAAATCGGTACAGCTGTTTTTGAGATACGGGGGGCTGAAAATAAAGAAGGCTTGCCGGTTTGGCTACTTTTTTTGTTCTACTGCATCTCATAAATGCATTTAAAGTTTAGGTTTGGATTGTTCCAGGTAGAAAGGTGTTTGTTCACAGATGTGCCTTTTGAAGCTTTTCCCATAATATATTATTTTGTTGGTTATTTTTTTTTTTTATTTTGTTTCCCATTATTTCCTGTGGGGAAAAGTGAAATTTAAATACCTCTAAATTTTCTTTCTCCGATGGCTGGTCTCCGGGCTTCCTTACTCATGGGCTGTACCTCCTCATGCTGATAGGAAGGCAGGAATCAGACCTCTGCAGCACGGGACATCCAGCCCTCCACTTCCTGTCTCCCTCAGTTCTTCCTAAACCAGTCCAAATGTGGCAATATTACAAAAACTTGGAAACAAAAAACAAGAATTTTAAGGCATATATGGCCATGAGGCCAGCCGATTCTATACATTCTGGGAGGGAATCCGAAGCCCGTAGACCAGCCATCGGAGAGAGAAAATTTACAGGTATTTCAATTTTGATTTCTCTCTCTTAAGCTGGTCTCTGGGCTTCCTTTCTCATGGGATATACAAAAGCAGTACATCCCCAGATGTCCTGGGTGGGAAGAATGTCAAGTGCCCTTAAGGGTCCACCACCGACCGAAGCACTCGGTGGCCCAAGGATGCCTCTGCCGAGGACATCACATCCAGCTTATAAAATTTTGTAAATGTGTGGCTGGATGACCAAGTGGACGCTCTGCATAAATCTGCTGGAGATGCTTCTCTGAAGTACGCTCATGAAGGGACCATAGCTCTGGTGGAATGGGCTCTCACTGGGCCAGGCAAAGTTACTCCAGCCTGATCATAAGCTGTGGAGATGACGGATAGAATCCATATGGCTATAGAGCCTTTTGAATCCTTGTTACCCATAATTTCTGCCCGTAGTTGAACAAACTTGAAATTCTGCGAATAGCCTCCATTCTCTTAATATACATTTTCATCACTCTTCTCAGGTCTAGTGGATGAAATTCCCTTTCCTTATTGCTTTTAGGGAGTGGGCAGAAGGAAGAAAGAAAGACCCCATGGTTGTAATGGAAGGGAGACATAACCTGGATCTGTTCAGAGTACCTCAGAGCCTGAAGAAAGACAGTGTATGGCTCTTGGGTGAACAATGCTTCTAATTCACTGATTCTCCTGGCTGACGTTATAGCTATGAGAAAAAGGCGACCTTCATTTTGAGAGGTATGAGGGATGTCTCCTTGAGAGGCTCTAAAGGAGCCTTGGTCACAGCCTTGAGAACCAGATTAAGACTCTGAGGTGGTACCGTTGGCTTGATTGGAGGGTGTTTTAATGTTGCTGCCTTTAGAAACCTCCAGACATGAGGATGTGAGCCCAACGATTTCCCTGAATCCATCAACAAGAGTACCCAGCGTGGAAACCTGAACTTGTAAAGTGGCAGATTGCAGTCCTTTGTCCACTCATCTTAAAGGAACTGCAGTAGTACAGGCAATTATATTGGATAGTTCTGTATGTGTTTGGGATGAAGTCAGAACCAGAATTTCCTCCAGATTCTATAATGCACTTTAAAGGAAGAAGGAAGACATGAGTTCCCCATCATTTCAGTAACAGGAGCTGTGTAGCCTAGCTCCTTGAAAACTTTTCCACTCGGTCTCCAGGCCTAGAGAGACAAGTTGTTCAAATTGGGATGCAGAACCAGACCTTGATGGAGAAGGTCCTGGCTGAACTTGAAAGTTAGAGGTGGTCGCCTTGACAGATGAATGATAATCAGGAACCATGGGTGGAAAGGCCATACGGGACAAACTAGAATCATGATTGCCCTGTCCAGAGCCACTCTGTGGAGGACTTTTGATAAAAGCGGTATTGGAGAAAAGGCATACAGGAGGCTGAACTGATTCCAGTTTAGGGGAAAAGGCATCCTGAGCCACTGCTAGTTCGTCCTTGGCCAGGGAGCAGAATTGCTTTACCTTGGAGTTCCGCCAGCAGGCGAAAAGATCTATCTGAGGATTGCCCCACTGTTCTGCTAGGATGTGGAAGGCACTGTCCTTCAGCTCCCATTCCCCTGGTAGAACAACTTTGCGACTGAGCCAGTCTGCTGCAACATTTTCCTGTCCAGGAATATACACCACTCAGTGGTGCTCAGCCTACTGAAAGAGAAGAAGGGACTCCTTTAGCATTTATGAGCTTCTTGTGCTGCCCTGATGGTTGATGTATGCCAATGTTGTCAGACTGTCAGTTGGAATCAGTCCATCCCAATTGAGGAATTGCTGTTCAGAGTACCTCAGGGCAAGGCCTACTGCTGTCCCCCTCAAGAACATTTATGCTGTACCTTGTTTCTAATAGCGACCACCTGCCCTGTACTGAAAGCTGATGCAGGTAAGCCCCCCAGATCCTGAGGCTTGCATTGGTTGTGATTCGGAATTGGTGTGGATGGCCCAATTTGTGACCCTTCATGACCTCTGTCCTCCGAGACCCTCGCTGGAGGGATGGGTTAATCTGTCCCCATTAGCTGCATGAAAAAATAAGCAGGCAGCTGAGGAGCTATGTGAAGCTCCTTGATGAGCTTTAGCAGATCCCTAAAATTTAGTTTCCAGGGAAAAGCCTTGCTGGCTTGTGTCATGATGTCTGCCCCCAGGAGGATCAAGGTCTGGCTTGGAGTTAGGGAGCTCTTTTTCCAGTTGATGAGAAATTCGTGTGCCGGCGGGCACCAGACTACCTCTGCCACTGCTTGTACTGCTTGGTTGAGCTGTCGGGTCTTTGTGTGGACTATGATCACTACTAGAACCTTAAATAATGCCCGTGGGTCTGAGGAAAACCAAAATGGCAGAGTTTTGAAGTGAAAGTATTGCTCCCTCACTTGAACCTGAGATAGTGCCTGTGTAGTTCCTAAATGCAATAAGCACTATGCAAATAGGCATCTTGCAGATCGATGAATGCCAAAAAAATCCCCATTTTGCGACTCTCTGATAATTGATAACAAGATTTCTACCTTGAAGGGTCTCCTCTGGACAGCCTCCATCCTGTCTATGTCCTTGTGGAGACTGGGTCTCCAGAACTGCACGCAGTACTCCAGATGGGGTCTCACCAACTGTCTGTACAGAGGGATAATAACTTCCTGTTTTCTACTGGTGATGCCTCTCCCTATGCATCCCAGTATCCCCCCAGCCCTCCTTGCTGCCCTCTCACATTGCTTGCCCACCTTTAGGTCATCTGATATGACTACCCCCAGGTCCCTTTCCATTTTTGTTGTTGTTAGTATCTCACACCCCATTGTGTACTCTTCCCCTGGGTTTTTGTTTGCCAGGTGCATTACCTTGCACTTCTTAGCATTGAATCTAAGCTGCCATACATTTGACCATTCCTCTAACCTTGCCAAGTCCATTCTCATCCTTTCCACCCCATCTTGTGCATCAACTCTGTTGCAGATCTTTGTGTCATCTGCAAAGAGACATACTTTTCCTTCCAGTCCCTCTGCAATGTCGCTTATAAAGACACTGAAGAGGACCGGTCCTAATACTGAACCCTGCGGTACCCCACTAGTAACCCCACTTTCTTCAGAAAGGAGTGCTTCTATGCACTCTTCTGTAGACCCTCTTCACCTAATTGCCAAATGTGGGAAGGGAAGGTCTAAATGAATAAGTCTCAATGGGCTTGGTGCCAGAGGGGTCGCTTGAAGACTCGCCGACGAGCAGAGTATCAGGCACCTGAAGATTCATTGATGAGCAAAAAGAATCAGCATGTGCTCATCGACACGCTAATAGCTTCAGCCTTTCCCCTCAGTTGCATGCCTCCTGGTGGGATTATAACTGATGCCGCCGATGAGCTGGTTCATCGTGGTACCTCTGGCAGAGTAGCAGAAACACTCCAACTGGCTTCCCACAACATCTGTTGATAAGCCCGAGGACCAGGGGGTTCGTTGATGGGAGCAGCATCGATGGCCTGTGCTGAAGTGGCCATGGAAGAGTGGAATGAAGCGTGGCTCTTCCGAGCTTGCTGGCTTCGCCCTTCCATGGGCTTGTACTCTTTGTGCTACTCTCCTAATGGTGCCCCTTAGTCCCCTCTTCCTGCATTGTGCCCACTTGCCCAAGAAAAAAGCTGACTGTAGGCTGGGGGGGAGGGGAGCATTGCATGAGCCCCTGAGAGATGCAGGAGGAAGGATGGGGAGCTATAATCTGTGCAGCACTCCCGGCTGAGACTGGGTCCCTGTGCCTAAATCCAAGACAGCAAAAAAAAAAAAAACTCCCTGAACTTGAAAGAGGATTTGTGCCCCTAGAACATCCTGTCATGCCCCCACGAAGAACCTGACTGTTGTAAGGGGGGGAGGAAGCTCCTCAAAGCGTGGGATAGATGAAGGGGAGATAGGGAGCCAGTCTGTTCAGCATGCACATGGGGCTGCCGTTGGTAAGGGGAAAGATCCTGGATAAGCACTCTGGTGCTGTTTTCATTTGCCCCAATCATAGAAAAAACGGCTCTAGGGGAGGTTTCTGCCCCTGGATTCCAGTCCTAGCACACTGCAGTGTGGAGTCCCAAAATCATGGGAAAAAACACCACGGTGAAATGGGGCCAGTCTGTGCAGCCTGCAAGGCTGAGACTGGTACCCATGCAGGAGCGCTGTAACACAGCTACTATTACTCTGGATCCAAATTAGAATGAAATTGTTCGACTTACAGTCTGCTATCTTCAGCTCTACCATGTGGTGACAGAGTTCTGCTTGCAGAGTACCTGCTGGTCCGAAGGCAGGAAGTAAACTGAGGGAGACAGGCAGTGGAAGGCTGGATGTCCCCTGATGCAGAGGTCTGATTCCTGCCTTCTTATCAGCATCAGGAGGTACAGCCCATGAGTAAGGAAGCCCTGAGACCAGCTTAGGAAAGAGAAATAGATGTTTAGCATGACTAGGGATTAAAGGTTGAACTTGTTGTTCGGTTTGGGACTATGAATCGCACAGATGTTTAGCACACTAGGCATTACCGGTCGAACTTAGGATTTTAAAATCCTACTTTGAACTGGAATCAGTATAGCGATCACATATCTGTACAGGCAAACAGCGATCACCTTCCTCAGTCCTAAGCCCTCTTTTTAATAATGACCTATATGCTGTTATATATGTAACAGGTCATGCTTTATTGTGTATGTGTACATGTGGACTCTTACAGTAATCAAAACAGCAGCATTGAAATGGAGCTCAAACCACTCGGAAACACAGATGAACCTTACAAGGTTAAGGTGCCTTATTCCAAAGGAGCACTTTACTGAAATTTAAAATGGAGCCAGACACCGCACACCACCAAACATTTTCAAGCAACTACTGCTCTTTTTCAAGACGCCTTGAAAACGAGCAGTAGTTGCTCAAAAATGTTTGGTGGTGTGCGATGTCTGGCTGCATTTTAAATTTCAATAAAGTGCTGCTTTTGAATAAGGCACCTTAACCTTGTAAGGCTTGTCTGTGTTTCCAAGTGGTTTGAGCTCCATTTCCATGCTGCTGTTTTAAATATTGTTCTGTGTTGCAGCTCAGACATTTTGGTTTTTGCGGCCACCTTCAGTTCACTCTTACAGTAAAGCTGCATCGAACTTTGATATGTCTATGTAGCATTTAAAAAAAAATTGAACTGCAATCTGCCATGTTATATCGAACATAAAACTTTGCTGAGTGATAACAAAGATAGATCGACCTTCAATAGTTCGACCATTGCATCTCAAATTTCCCCATTCATACTAAAACCTCTATCATAACCATGTCTCTGTGAATGAATAAACAAGAAACTGTGCACAACATATGTCAACCTCAACTGCTTTTGTCAGCAGCAACTTGTACCTCCAAGCCCACCTCCTAAACCCTGTACCCATATCCTCATGTCCTAAGCCCCAAACCCAATTCCAACTGTAATCACTATATTGACAATGGTAAGTGACAGCAAAGATATATGGAAGTTCGATAGTTAGATGTACCATGTTAAAGAACCCCATTTGAACTGAAACCCTATATGAACCGTATCTGTATGGCCAAAGAACAAAGTGCAGAAAGTATTTCCCAACCCCAAATTCCATTTTCTGCAGCAAGCCATAGTCCCACCAATACCCCTAACTCCCATATTTAGTTATAATATATAAATGCTGTAAATGTGTTACATAAATATCAACAATTGTACTTCGAAGTAAGATGTCAATGTATAGTACTGTATAGGATAACTCAGTAGCAGTAGTATAGTTATTTTATAACTGTGTTATATTAAGTGAAATAATACACTTCTCACTGCATTTCAACAGTAAGAATTCACAGGGATAGGGTGGGGGGAGCACAGCTCTGTGCATACATGTGGGGTGCAGAAATAGGGGAAAACACACATAAGCATGTAATGTAACGTTAATGTACTTATTTGCCAATTCTGTATGGTATTTTGTTATATATATACTGTTATTATTCAAGTGACTTTTATCAGACTTCTAAAAAATTAGGGAAATTAACAGCAAAGAATACATTAATGAGTTAGTTAAAGTTGCCACCTTAGATTTTAAAGTATGGAAAATGTGTTAGGGTATGCAATGCTAACTCAGCATCCAACTGGGCCTCCTCACCTCATGTACATATTTTTGGAAGTTATACAAGATAGAAATTTAAATACCTGTAAATTTTCTTTCTTTGACTGCTGGTCTCAGGGCTCATAACTACTGGGAGGTCCTTCGTGGTACCACGTGACAGGCAGGATACAGATCTCTGTAGGGAGACTACATCCTCCCCCTCCATGTCCTGCAGCCATCAGTTCTTCCTAAAGCAGTTGTCCCCTGTAGTCTACAGAACTTGGAAACAAAAAGAAGAAACGTTAATCTGAACATGCGGCTAGATGGCTGACTTCAAACATTCTGGGAGGGAAGGAGCCCCGGACACCAGCAGTTGGAGAAAGAAAATTTACAGGTATTTAAATTTATAATTCTCTCTTTCCTAAAGCTGGTCTCTGGGCTCATAACTACTGGGATGTACTAAAGCAGTACATCCCTTGCTTCCTGGGTTGGAATAATGTTAATAGCCCTTTACGGGTCCACCACTGCCTGGAGGACCTGATGGCCGAAGGACGCCTCTGCAGAGATAGACACATACAATTTGTAAAACCTTGCAAAGGTATGGATGGATGACCAAGTGGCTGCTGTGCATAAACCTGCCAGCGAGGCTTCTCGGGAGTCTGCCCAGGATGCCACCATTGCTCTTGTGGAGTGGGCCCTCACTGGACCTGGTAGGGCTACCCCCGCTTTCTGGTAGGTGATGGATATGGTGGAATGAATCCATCTCGCAATAGTGTCTTTTGACGCTTTTTGGCCCATATTCTGCCCCAAAGTGAGAATGAACAAACTTGAAGTCTTGTGTATGGAATCTGTTCTTTTGATGTATAGCCCGAGTGCTCTCCTAGGGTTCAGCATGCAAAATTCCCTCCCTTTCTCATTCCCCAGGTTGAGGACAGGAAGAAGGAAGGTTCAATTCTTGGTTGCAGTGAAAAGGAGACATCACCTTCGGTAAAAGAGAGGGAGCTGTTGGCAGGCCCACTGAGTCCTGATGAAACAGTGTATAGCTCTTTGGTCGACAGGGCTCCTATCACACAGATGTGTCATGCTGAGGTGATTGCTGAAAGAAAAACAACCTTTGTCAGGTGGAGAAGGGAAGCTTCTTTAAGAGACTCAAAGGGGGCCTTGGTTAGGGCCTTGAGGACCAGGTTGAGTCTCCAAGGTGGGACGATGGGCTTGATTAGAAGACATTTTAGCATCGCTGTTCTCAGGAACTGTCTAACATGAGGGTGAGCACCCAAGGACTCCCCTGAATCCACCAGCAGAAGTGTGCCCAGAGCTGAAACTTGGACTCGCAAGGTTGCCAGTTGGAGAATCATGTCAAAGCCTTCGTGCAGGAATTGCTGTATAGTGGGGAGAGATACCTTTTTGTCTGGTATGTCAATGGATTGTAACCAGAAGAGAAATCTTCGCCATACTCTATAATATACCTTGGAAGACTAAGGTCATCTTGAGTGGATCATCATTTCAATGACAGGTAGAATATAACCTAACTCCTTGAGAGTCTCCTGCTCAATCTCCATGCTGAGAGGAACAGATTGTGCAGATTGCGATGCAGTACTGGGCCCTGATGCAGCAGGTCTCAGCTGGCCTGAAAAATCGGAGGAGGTTGTAGTGACACTTGAACTGGTCAAGGGAACCATGGCCGGCGGGGCCAGCGTGGACAGATTAGAATCAGCTCCACCTGATCTAGAGCGATCTGAGCAAGACCCTTGAGATTAATGGTATTGGGAGAAAAGGCACACAGGAGATTGTACTGACCCCAGTTTATGGAGAAGGTGTCCTGTGCTATTGTCAGCTCATCCCTGGTTAGGGAGCAGAACTGTGGAACTTTGTAATTTTGTCGGTAGACGAAAATATCTATCTGTAGGAGGCCCCACCGTGTAGTAAGGAGGTGGAAAGCACTGTCCTTCAGTTCCCATTCTCCTGGAAGAACATTCTTTCGACTTAGCCAACCTACCACGATGTTCTCCTGGCCTGGGATATACATGGCTATTAGGCTTTCCAGGTGGTGCTCTGCCCACTTGAAAAGCAACAGGGTTTCTTGTAACATCCAAGAGCTCTTGGTGCCTCCCTGGCAATTGATGTAGGCCATTGACATTCGATTGTCTGTGAGGATGAGCACATCCCAGTTGGAGATCTGTACTTGGAACCGTTGAAGTGCCAGGGGACTGCATGCAACTCCAGAACATTGATGCTGCTTGTAACGTGTTTCTGTCATTGACCATTTGCCCTGTGTCGAGAGCTGATCCATGTGAATTCCCCAGCCCTGAAGACTGGTATCGTTAGTGATTCTCATCTAATAAGGATGCCCCAGTTTGAGACCCTTCATGATGTTGGGGTTGCCAAGTCCACCAATGAATGAGATGCTTTCACCTGGCGAGAGCTTTATATCCGCTGGCCCAGACTGTCCCTTGACTGGGACCACTGTTGGAGAAGGTTCAACTGGAGCGGAGGCATGTGAACCAGTGCCCAGGGAACTGAGTCTACCAGGGAGACCATCATCCCTATGAGCTGCATGAAGGTGTGAGCTGGCAGATATTGTGCCGATTGGAATTTGCTGATAAGGGCCCTGAGGTCCCTGAACTTTGATTGTGGGAAAAATGTTCTGTAGTGTTTTGAAGTCCATACCTAGATGATTAAGGGTCTGGAACAGTATTAGAGTGAATTGGAAGTGGCGTTTAACCACCTTGAATCTGAGGAATTGTCTGTGAGCCCTTCGGATGAGGATATGCAAATAGGCATCCCGCAAATCTATTGAGACCAAAGAATTCCCCTGATGGAATTCCCTGATGATGGATGAAAGGGTTTCCATCTTGAATGTTCTGTTGCGAACAAAGCCAGTCAGAAATTTTAGAACTAATATGGGTCTGAATCCTCCTGAGTGTTTTGGAACTATGAAAAATAGAGAAAATGCCCCTGTGCTGTTCTGAGATGGGAACTTCTTCGATCACTCATGCCTGGATAAGGTCAGTGATTGCTTATAACACCGCCACTTTCTTTTCCTGATTGTTGGATATGGGGAGGGCAACGCTTAGGGTAGTGGGGGCTTTGATTCAAACTCGAAGTAACCCACGTGTACTATATCTAGCACCCAATTGTTTGTGGTGGTATGGACCCACTCCTCAAAAAAACTGGAAAGCCTGCCCTTACTCGAGGATGGGTCCAGGGATCCTCATTGAGACTTTTTGGCAGCACTTCCGGCATCCTGGGAGCCACCTCTTCCTCCCCTGAAGTCACACTGGTTGCATGAGGAAAACTAAGTTCGTCGGCCTGAAAATGTTTAATTTTGTCCCCTTGAATAATTTTGGGGTCGAAAATTCTGCCTGGATCCCAATGACCAGGATGTGTTCCTGCCCCTGGATTGTGGCATGCAAACTTTTGCTGTTTCTCCGGGTTCCTTGACCACCTCCTTTAAAGCTAATCCAAAAAGGAGGCCTCCTTCATAGGGGGCATTCACCAATTGCACCTTTGAGGAGTCATCCACCTGCCATGCCCGCAGCCACAGGTTACATCGAGCTGAGGTCTGGTAAAATATGTCTCCTGCTGCACATCTGACTGCCTCCTCAGATACGTCAGCTGAGTAGGCAGAAGCTAGCCCCATTAGTTGTAGTTGCTGCAGGGTGAGTTTGTTCTTATCTGGCTCATCAGCAAGCTAGAATGCCAGGTCAGTGGCCCATAATAGTGCGGCTCGTGCTGAGAACAGGTTGGCTGTAGCTGCCTTGAGCGGGGTTGCGGCAGACTGGAACGCCTTCTTGAGTGATGTGTCCACCTTCCTATCCACTGGGTCCCGCATGGAGGCCCCACCCTCTGCTGGAATAACTGTTTTTTGTTTTGGTAAGATTTGGAGGCCAACAGTAGCCTGAAAGCTGGCTTTGAGTGCTTAGGAGCTGGTGAAGAGGGTACCAGGTGAATCTCCTCATTCGCCTATTCGATGGAAAAAAAATAGCTCATCCAAGTCAAGGTCTGTGGATGGCGAGGTGCCTGAATCAGAGTCATCATCCAGAAATTCCCCCTCTTCTGGAGAGGAGTAACTGGACTCTGATAGGTCAGGGGACCTGTCTCGTCAGCATTTCCCCTTGTGGGCATCTTGGATTTGTACCTCTTTCTCCTCCTGTCATGTCGTGAGGAGTAGTAGCCCTCCTTATCTGAGGATGGGGAAGGGGTTCACCTTCAGGTGGCTTTCCTCCGTGTCCTGTGATCTGGGAATTGTGCAGGATATCAAAGGGAGATGGGATGCAGGCAAAAGCCCTGTTTAGCTTTTCGAAGAGGTCTGGACAAGGAATGCCGCCCATCTGAGGTGGAGGTCTGTTCAGACCCCATCACCAGGGTTTGTTGCTCCTGCAACTCTGAAATGGATGCATCCATGGCCTCCTCCAACGTTGGGGCCATGGCATTTTCGCACTTTAAGCAGAGCAAGCCCACAAAGCTGGCCTGCAGTAGGGGATCTGCATTTGTGGCACTTTCTGCCCCTAGAGGGCTTGTCCATTTTAGCGGAGGACATACTGATGCTTGTGGCATCCCTTGGGCAAGGAATCTAAACTGTGACTCTCTTCTAGCCCTTACTGACAGACCCATGACAGCCCCTTTTACAGTCCCTCCTGATGACACTGGCGCTTGGAGCTAGGGGCTTGAAAAGCAATCGACAAGCAAAGGCCAGTAGATGCTCGTCAACACGCTAGAAGCGTTGCCCCCCCGCTTGCCTCGAGGCGGGCCTTGCCACTTGAAAATGCCATCGACTAACTGGTTCATCATGGGAACCCTGCTGGGGGAGCGCGATTGCTCCAAATGACTTCCCCCACTGCTCTGAATGGAGCCTCTGCATGGTACAGTGCATCCATCAATCAGCCGAAGGGGAAATGCAGCTCTTCCGCTGCTGGCAATAACTGCTGCAGTTTCTCCCTGTTGCTCCTGAGATCAATATAGTCATTATTTTGTGCCCCTTGTAAGTCCTGCTGCACCCCCAAGAAGGAGCTGACTCTGGATTGGGGGGGGGAGAGAAAAGGCAACGCTGAGGGAACTCCTCAGAGGAGCCAGTCTGTATAACATGTATGGCTGAGACTGGTGTCCCCAGTAAGGAAGAGAGGCAAATCCCTTAAGAAGAATTTCTTGATGAAACTGCTGGATCTCTCTTGCCAATAAAAATAATCAGCACTTACAGTTTGATGTTTTCAGTTCTGTCTCTTTGGTGACAGAGCCCCTACAGAGAACCTGTCTCTTGTCAGGCAGGAAGTAAACTGATGGCTGCAGGAAATGGAGGGGAGGATGTAGTCTCCCTACAGAGATCTGTGTTCTGCCTGTCGCATGGTACCAGGAAGGACCTCCCAGTAGTTATGAGCTGGAAGACCAGCTTTAGGAGAGAGAATATCAATTTTGTTTTGCTGGAGTACAATGAATATCTACACATGTATTTTATGTAACATCATTTTTCAGAAACGTATATTATTAAGTTTACAGGATGTCTTGCTTATTTATTATTTCGTTGTACTACATAAGATTTTTTTAATTTTTACTATGCACATATTCTTTGTAATCATATAACAATTCTGTTACCTGAGTTAACATTTCCAAACCCATTTATATTGAAATGAAATAATTCATTTGTGCAATCTACAAACTTACTTACTTCTCAATAACAAAACTAGTAAATCTTTTGAAACAAATTGTTCATTTATGATTATAAACTAAGCATATCTATGCTATAAAATATGTACTCCAAAATAACTTGTTAAAGTAATGCATATTTACATAACTACTAAACAATATTAGTAATAAAGTTTTAACTAGTTCTTATATAAAGAAAGATGTATTAAACGAATTGAAAGAGTAGCAATTTGTACATACAATATTATTATATTAAATGCAGTGTGCAGTATAAATAACAAAGTATTATTTCTTAAAATAACTATTACAATTACATGTTAAAAATAGATACGCATTCATAATGCAAATCTAAACATGATCAGTATAAAAAATAACAGTACAGTTCCAATCTTAATATATGTATATTACCAAGTATTATGTATTAAAGTAAAATACTTCCACATAAAAAAATCCATAATAATAATTATATAACCAAATTAATAATGGAAATCTGCACTGATTACAATGATCTGATTTGTACAAGTAGTATCTTTCAGCCAATTATCATTCATAAAACTCAACATAAGGAGTTATAGGCTCAGATGGATACTGAGTTAGCGTTGCATACCCTAACACCACATTTCTGTACTTTAAAAGCTATGGTGGCAACCGTAGCTAACTCATTAATGTATTTTTTGCTGTATATATATATATACATATATACACACGCACACATACATACATACATACATACGTACACACGCACACATACATATGTGAAAAAAGCCTAGGACAATTTTCTTTATTTTGGGTGGTGACACTGGGGATTGGGCACCCCCAGTGTTGGTGTTATGTTTGTGTGTGGGGGGGTGTAGGGTGCTGAGTGGGAGTGCTGAGTGGGGGGGACAGTAATGGTGACAGCAGCAATGGACATCGATGGACTGTTTTCTTTTTTGTAGGGTGTAATTCAGCCTCAGCAGGCTGATCATGACAGATTACCTGTACTTGCTGGGTGGTGTTATGTAGATCAAAGGAAAGAGACAACTTATGATAGGGTCAGCTCTCTCCTTTGAACTACACAATGTTTTGGCCCAGCAAGCCAGAACACTGTCATGACCAGCCTGGCTGATGACTGGTGTGACACTGATCAGCCCCTTACAGACCACTCTGCATTGGACTGACAGTGTCATACCCATTAAAAGTCACCCTGGTAACAAAATGTTCACAGCGTGTGTGCGCACAGCGAACATAAAAAAGTAGTCCTGTTGAGGTTGCGCTGTATTACAATTAAGCCAGTAGGGGGCACTGCATGAAAACTGCAGGGTCTTTTTCACAGTAAAAACTAAGGGCAGAATGGAAGAAGCATGGCTTCAGCATACCTCTATTATGCTAGTTTGCTTGGCATGCCTGATCTGGTGGAAAAAACGCTCGGCTGTTTGAATTAACCACGCTTGGCAATTTGAATTGCGGTGGTTTTGCAGTGTTGCTGTTAGTGTCATGCTTAGTTGTTTGAATTAACAGCATTTGGTAGCTCGAATTTTAGTTTGCAGTGTTGCTGTTAGTATTGGTGCAGGCGGTGTCAACTTCTCAGTTCCTGTTTTGGAAAGGCGGCACACTGGCAGTTTCCTGTTGAGACTGGTGGCCTCACTGCAATGGTTGGTGTTTGTTTTGGGAGGGAAAATGGTGTGCTGATGAACACCCTATGGCCACAGAACAGACTCTGGAACAAAACTGCAGCAGTGCAGCAGTGGCGGTAGGAACTTAAGACGAAAAATACAGTATAAAACAATGAAGAACAGGGCAAACTAAATGTGGTGGCTAGAGACTGGGCTTCATCAGTTAAGTGATGTTAGAGCAGCCAAGGATGCATTTGTGACAGTAGTGTTTTAAGGTCAGGTTTAAGGTAAACAGGCAAGACTGGATCTTCTTCCAGTGCTGTTGTGCTGGAATATTGTCACAGGGTTCCAAGGTCCTCAGCCAATCAAATTTGTAAATCTGCTCTACCCATTTCTTAAGTAAGCAATAAGACACGACAGGGTGTGCGTTAGACACTTTAACACACGGCTAGGAGGCGTAGTGAGGCACGAGGCCACCCGGCGGGTCGTCCAGCCTCCTAGCCGTGTGTTAAAGTGTCTAACGCACACCCTGGAGTGACTTATTGCGCTTATGAAATGGCCATCTTTAGTGGAAATTGCATTTGGTAGGTTAAATTTGCAATTTAAAGTAGGAAAAAACATGTATGTTTGTGTAATTTTTAATAAAATAGTTCCTCCGCCTAAGTGTCCTGTGTGTTTTTTTTTGCACTTAAGGACTTTTGTCCTAGGAAGGCTTCTGTACTTTAGGTCTGGTTGTCATGGCAGTATTCACTTCACCCCCACACACACGTTGTGTGTACAGAAGGAAAAATGCATCTGTTTTGTTTTTTTTATAATAGTTTAATGTTAAAACGTGAAGATGAGGTGGGCTGCTACAGAGAGAGACACACAGAGCGAGCAGAACGGCAGGTACAGTGAGTGTGCTGGTAGCGCGGTTGCGCTTTCTTTTTAAACACATCGCGGCTGAGTGGCGGCGGGGTAGATCGCATAATTTCATGTTAAAAGTTCAATATTAGAGCCCAGAAATCTTGTTTCCAGTTGCGATCTACAGCGTAGCAAGGTAATAGGCAGAAGCTAGTGAGCCGGCGAGCCGGCGGCAGGTTGCGGTTTCGTTTTAAACACATCGCTGTTGAGTGATCGAGTGGGTAGCGAGATCGCATAATTTACTGTTCAAACTTTAATCTTACAGCCCAGAAATCTTGTTTCTAGTTGTGACCTAGGGGATGGAGGTTGGCAGAAGCGAGTGAGCCGGTGGTGGGCTTTTTTTATTGCCATGCAGTCAGCAGATATGTTGACATATTGAAAACGCAGCCTTGTATTTCACTCGCAGTTGGTGAAAATAAGATGGCTGATTTTCAATTTGCCAACATTCTAATTGCCATTTTACTAGGATTAGTGCCCACAGGGCACTGCTGGTCCTTTTTCCTGTGCGTTAGACAGAATATCACACAGGTATGGACCAATCAGCACTTGTATATTCTGATGCCCATTTCATAATTTATAATAGCATGATTTAATAATACCAGTTCTACTTTCCCAAGGGAACAGCACTCTCACTTAGATCACTTCCAAGGCACTATTACGTGATGAACAATTGTACTTGCAGGATGTGTGAGGTAGGGCTAGGTGTCTCTCCTTCTACTTAGACCTCTGTCATACTGAGTTATAAAATAGCCTTCGGAGGGCACTCATTGGCCAGAGTGGATGTGTTCCTGTGAGCCCCCACTATATGAGTTTCTAAACTTGATTAAAGCAAACTGTTCCCTACTTTTATGGGATTTTACATGTCCATGGTGTTCAGAAGCATTTACCAGCTTTTCCAATTCATAATTTGGAGATGGAGAAGCCAAAATGAAACTAATGACAGACTTATGATATTTTCAAACCCAAGACAGGCTCTTCTGATGCATCTAAAAAGAAACCACCACATCAGCTGCTCTCTGTACAGTCAGGCATATATCACAAAAAGACTGTTCATGATGCCAGGGGTGTGCTTAGCATTACAATCCAAATCCTGCAACAGGAAAAATGTAACACAACCCCACCCATTCCCAAACCTCAATAATGATAAAAACTAGGGAAATTCAAAAGATATACGTGACCAAAAGAACATTTAATATAGATATACACATGCAGGGTTTGTGAGGAGGCAGCGGTGCTCCTGGAACAAAACATAACATTTTGCACCTGCACTTGGTGCTTTATCAGGTGTAGTTTTCACTAAACTGGTAGGCTGCCTTTGTATGGTGGTCTTAAGGAAACAGGAGTCCAATTATCAAAATTATTTGAAGCAGACTCGAAATGGGAACCAACACTCAATTACAAGTGCAAAAAACGACAATATATGCTGTACATAAATACAGTATAAAATTCAAAACTACACATAAAAACTATTAAAAAGCACATAGAGAAGCCAGATAATATATATATACTGTATATGTGTGTGTGTGTATGTGTGTATATTATATGCACAATGTACGAGACTTTGGATCCATATAACCAATATTTAAGAAATGATATACTTGCATCAGGTTTATTCTACTGTAGATTCAATCATTTATTAGGTCTGGATCCTCTCACATACAGTACATGGAACAACAATGGAAACATGAAGTCTACATTGTGAGTACCTATATAAACAAAAAGGGACAACAAAATAATATTAATGCATCAGGTCAAAATATGTCTGCAATAAAAAGGGAACTAAGTATATTCTATCATTTAAGCTTGGTCACTGTGTTGTAGCCATTTGAAAATCCAGAGGAAGTCTCTCTGCAGGGGGTGTACATCATGGGACTGCCTACTCCTTGCAGGCCAAACTTTCTTAATCCCTATAAATCTTGGTACATGTTCCTTTGGGTTACTGGCAGCCACTGCATATTCTTTATTACCCTGATCGGCCCTCATATGTTCTCCAGTTCTCAATTTAAACTGTCACTTTATTTTTCCTACTTCAAAAGCCTTGCCATAACTAATGATTCAATACACCAACTGGGTGGTGTCACATTTATAAACCAGAGAATTTCAAACTTTCTTTTGAGATTAACACTGGGGGAAGGGCGAATCTAATATGGGAACTCAAATCCTGATCTGGGAAACTTCAGATAGTGTTGGACTAATGTAGTGTCTTTTAAAATGACTGCTCGAATGAATCACAATTCAACATAGAAGAATTGTGTGCCTACATGTTAATTATTAAAATGAATTTAATCTAGGCAGACAAGCAGAGATAAAATACTGAAAATAAATCCTGTTTCCACTTGTGACCTGGGGGAGGAGAGGTTACAAATTGAGCAGGTGGCAGTATGAGAGAAATCGACTACAGCAAAAGCTGTCATGGGAAACTAATATAAGCAGCAATGTTTGTAGCAGTATAATAAGGAAACCATGCTAACTGAAACAAACTGATTATGTGCAATTGCAAAGAAAACTCTGATCAAGAGGTACTGTATCAACAGCCAGTTGGAAAGTTAATTCTCATGTACAATCAGAAAAGGTCTAAAATGTAAAGACCAACAGAGCCAGAACTAACATAGCGACTGCAGGGTAGCAGTATTAGAAAAGTCAGGTTTCTGCTGCTTGATCCTCAGCCAATGGATCTCAAATAGGTAAGCTTGCCCAAGAAAGCATTAGCTGCTTTTGGGTCAATAAAGACCTATGTTTTGTGTTGCAGCATTAACTCTGAGTTGTGTAGGGAAGAAAAGCTGAGCCAAAAGCCCTGGACAAGAAAACACATCCGGGAGATCAGTGCCTCTGCATAACTGAACAATCTAAATGAAAACACAATGGCAGAATATTCAAGGAAAGATCAAACACAGAGAAGTACTGCAAAATCAGCAAATTTATTATATGCCATGTGGACAAAACTCCTTTAAGAGCTATTGACAAAGTAGGAAGAAAAGCTGAGCCATCATGCCTTTGCTGTAATAGTCTGTGTCACAAACGCACCCTGCAGGTCAGACCTGCTGCTCCCACAGTGCCAAACCTCGAAGTGCAATATGTGAACAGGAGCCAAACAGGGTAACCTTCCTGTCTGTTTTGGGTCCAAATCACCTACTAGCCTTGAGTCCTGGAGTCAAATATGAACCTTTTTCCGCTAGCACACCCAGTTAACAGGCTCGTATACGTACTCTCTTCAGGGAATGCAGTACAATACTTCACCCAGTGGGCACCAACCTGGTTCACAAGTCTACCCTTATGACTCAATTTGAGACCTAGGTAATTTCTTAACTTAGCAAGACAGTAACACACTTTTTAAGCCCTTAACAGTTCTTGTCAGAATTACCCAATGCTGTTTCAGCTTCCACATGCAAAGTAAAAGTCTCAAGCAGGATTAAGGAAACCAAAAGGTTTACTGGAATTTAAAAAAAAAATAGCAAATACATACAAAATAGAGAACATAAAATTAAGTACTTACAGTCAGAACTAAATTGAAATTTTACAGAAACAAAACACCTGATACTTAAATTTCTAGCCTAGCTAAGTTCCAGTTGGGTGTTACTTATTTTTAACAGAAGTGCCTTTTTGGAGTTCAGAGACGAAGTGTCTCACTCCTTTCAGCTAGAGGGATAATAATCCAAAAGTGTCCCTCCTCTCCTATGAGGTCACAGCTCATGAAGTCACTGTTAGCCTGTAATTAATTTGTAACCTGAGTAAGAATATTCAAAAGGATGTTATTTTACTGCTGGCTGGAAATCTGCAAGATAGCAATATTAAAGTATGACAGTCTCTTTTATCTCTCTACCAGCTTCCTAGCCTACAAAATGATTGCCAGTTTACAAGTTAACAGGAATCTGTTAAAATGTCTTTTTCCTCAGGGGTTATAAAATGCACACCTAGTCCCCAGCAGATCAAAGTAGGTATATTTTATGATATACCATAACCTAGCATTTGGAAGGCAGCCCTATGTGTTAACAGAGAAGGAAACTAGCCATCTGCTACTGCAGTGACTGTGTTGGGGTCAAAGGTCAGGCCCATTTTCAAACTGCTAGCTGTAATTCCCTAAGCAGACAATCACATAACATATATTTATATCACATATATTATACAACATAATGACAAGTAGATGGCAGAGTGTCATAGTCCGAATATCAAAATAAGTGATATACAATATGGGTAAAGGAAAGAGTGAGATTCTTAACTGTCCCAGTAACATGCACTACATCTCTTGATTTTAGAAATGAGATTAAAAAGTAAAGTGTGCAGCTGGCTGGTAAGTGCTACTGCTACTGCTTGCCAATCAGATTACCTGGGTTTATGGCCCGCCCCAGGCTGAGGATATCTGATGCCTACCAACCATCAAGGCGGAGGCAAGTATCTGTCTTAACCTCAGGGAGGGAGGGTAGCTCCTCTTTCAGCTACTATATCTTCAGTTACTACAATTTCCATAATCCCTTGCAGCTGACATCAGAGCAGCAGGCAGCAGTGGGAAAGTCAATAGCCTGCAGTGCATATTAGAACTTCTATATTCACCGATTAGATGTTTTCTGGTTCTGCTTTTCTCCCAGGGCCAAGAACAGTGCTCTGTGACTGTACTTAGCTGAGGGAGGACAGCGGGACCAGCAAACAGAAGATCAGAGATGATATAAACTCTAACATGCACTGCAGCCTATTGAGTCTCCCACTGCTGTTTACTGCTCTAATGTCAGCTGCAGGGGATTCTGGGATGTGTAGTAACAGAAGATGTTTGCCTACAAGTAAGCAAAATTAGTCTGATACAATCTACTACACTAGAGTAAACCAAAATGTTTATGCACACAAAGTGCACATTAGGACCGGACCCTCATTTGAATGTGGGACCCTTTGTGATGCTTGTTCCCCTTTCAGTATGTCTTGTACTTTTTTCCTGACGCTGGCTAACCTAGGAGAAACTGTTTGGTCTCCCTTCCAGTGGAGCTGTTGCAGTGTTTTCAGTTCCTCTTGAAGCTTTTGAAGTTGATCCTCTCTGGATTTTTAAATGTGTAGCATATAGTAGCTAATTTTACTCCCCTCCCTTAACGCCACTTTTACAGTATCCTAGAGAGTTACAGGGTGCACCCACTCCTCATTGTTGTCTATTACTACCTGTTGAATTGTATTCTGAAACTTTTCTTTAAAACTGGGAATGTTCAATAAGGAGTTGTTAAATTTCCTATTTAGCCACCCAATGCAATCTCAGGTTTCAAAGGTGCATGGTCTGACAGCAAACTAGGAAGGACTGTGCACTTGACAGCTCTGTGGGCACGTTCATTAGACATAACTGCACATCTATTCTAGTATAGGTACCATGTGGCATGGAGAAATGTGTATACAATCTTTTATCTGGAAAAATGGTATGCCACACATCCACCCACCCTACTTCTTTAAAAAATTATTTACTCACTTTTTCCACTGTGGTGTGTTGGGGCAGCCTATGGTTCATTGTATCCTTGTTATCAAATATGATAAAATCTCCCACTAAAATAAAATGCCTGTTTGAAAATTCACTATTTTCCTGTACAGCTGTTGGACAAAATCCACCATTAAGTCAGGTGGAATATAGAAACTGACCAATGTAAGGTCATGGCCCAGATATTTACCATTGAGAATTGCCAAACAGCCCTGTGAATCCATTGAGGTAGACAGAATCTGAAAGGGGGTAGTGTGAGGTAGCCAAAATGGTGTCCCTCTCCTTTTCTGAAAGGAGGGTGCCACCACCTTCACATAACAAAATCTCTGTAATTTGTAAAGTTCTTCCCACTTTAAGTGAGCCACATGGAGTAACACAAACACATGCTTTTTCCTATGAATTTCTACTAGGACCTTCGATCTCTTAATAGGGTTATTGAGGCCATTAATATTGTGGTAGTATATAACTGTGTTGGTTATATTACCTATGTTAGTTGTTACTATAATTTAATGACATCCACCTTCAGAAAGTCGAATAAGCCGTCCCCCCCATTTGGGTGTGCCAGGCCTTGGGGACACCTGCAGAGGTAGGGCAAGCAACCCTGAGGCTTTCCATTGTCTTATAGCTATCCATGTTGAAGTCTGAAGTGGTGGAAGACTAGGTTTGCTGGCAAAGCCACCTAGCTTCACATGAGCTCTTTTCTTCTAGGTTGCTTGAAAGGACAGAGCAAAGAACCTTACCAGAGCAAGAAAAAAGGATTAAGGCTTCTTTTGGCTAGGCAGATTTACTTTGTGTTGTTATTTTTATTTTGTACTCACAGGGATTGTTACTGTTTGTTGCTAACATTTTATTGCTTTATTTTTCTGTGATTCAAATTGCTGTTGCTGAGTATACCTTCTGCTGCATTATTACAGGGTGTGCCTACAGGTGTGTGCTTACAGATTACTGCTGTAATCTTCTGATTCAAATTGTCTTTTGCAAGGTATATCTTCTGTTATTGCTTTATTTTTCTCTGGAGCAAAGTGTTTCTTACAGGGTAAATCTTCTGTGAAATTATTACAGGTGGTGCTTTACAGGTTTTACAGTTTTATCTATCATTAGGATAAACTTTCAGGGCTACTGAATTTCTTTCTGGCTAATTGTTTCTGCTCTTACCTCCTTGTTTCTTTTGTCTGTCGTTATTCTTTTTCGGCCGGGGAAGGGCCCTGCCATCCACCCCCATCCCCAACCACCCCACACTACACTCCTTTTATAGGGTAACACAGTTGTGACATTTCCTGTAGCAAATCAGGTAGGGGCAGATCACAGGGGTATCCACACAGTGAGCTCATTTACAGGGGCACAAGTAAGTTAACTTGTTATAACAAGTTATACAAAAACAAACAAACAAAACACAAAATCAAACTTTTGCTTTCATTTTACTCCTTCTAATAACTCTGACCAGGTTATAAACCCAGCAGCTTATCTGAAATGGATATCATTAAAAGCAGGTACTGCAGAACACTTTTTAGAAGGGCAGTTTTACAGTATTTAGGACACTGTCCTACATGCTGGGCCATTGAAGATCTAAGGGCTCAGCTCCAGGCAGCATGGGCAGAGATTGCGCACCTCAAACTGCATATTTAAGAGGAAATATATTATAAGAACTGCCCCAACATCCAACAGAAGCACCTCGGCTGCAGAGGGTAGTTGGTCCGGGAGTTTGGCAGGTGGTTAGGTGGGGTAAATCGGGTGTCCTATCACTCTGTGCTCTCCAACATATCACCTCCACAAACCATATAAAAACTACAAACAGGTATCTGCCTCTATCTCAGAAATCAAACAAAGGGGCAGAGGACATTGCAGAGCAGGACACTGCAGCACAGGAGCTAGCACAACAAAACTCACCCAAAACAGGAACCAAAACAAAAAAAACAAAAAGGAAATTCAAAAAACTTCTGATCATAGGAGACTCCATGATTCGGGGAGTTGATACCTGTCTCCAGCCAAGGGTAATGGTCAGATGTCTTCCAGGTACATCAGCATGGAGAGACACTGTCCGCATTGCTAAAATTGTTCAGGAAGCAGGAGAAAACATTGACGTCCTGGTACACATAAGGACTAACAATCTCACCAGCCGGTCAGTTGTGGAAACCAAGGAACACCGGACCAGGCTGGGTGACAAACTATCATCCTTTTTGTCCAGTATCTCCTTCTCTGAGATCCTGCCAGTCTGGGAGAGGGGGGCAGATGAACGGAAGGTCAGAAAAGGGGAGATAGGGGAGCTAAACATGTGGCTCAAGGGCTGGTGCAAGGAAAAAGGACACAAATTTGTAGGGAACTGGCAACAGTTTTGGGAGCGAAAGTTCTTTAAATCTGATGGACTGCATCTGACTAAGGAGGGAGTCAATGCATTGGGGCAGAAGTCTGATGTCTTTGTAGAATATCTAAACTAGCAAATGGGGAGAAGGGTACAGCACCCGATACGTCGAAAGGGAAAAACACCCCTCCCACCTCAGCTAGTGGTCAATCAGGAGTTCAGCATGTTTGTAGTTAATTTGCATCACCAGGTAAGGAAAAAGGTCCAGCTCCCCATACAACACACAGGGGAAATGCCAGACCTCGCCCAACAACTTACACACCAAAATCTGGCCAATGGAAAATCATGTACGCAAATGCTCGCAGTCTGGGAAACAAGATCCCAGACCTGCAGGCAATAATGACAGAGGCTAAACTGGACATAGTAGCCATTAGCAAGACATGGTTTACCAGTAATCACACTTGGGAGACTTCAGTACCTAGCCATGTACTGTTCAGAAGAGACCGCGGTACAAAAAAGGGGGGTGGGGTGGAGTGGCCTTTTATGTCAATGAAAATATCAAAGCTACAGAAATTCAAAATACACATAAGGAGCAAGAAGAACTGTGGGTCTCCCTGGAAACAGAAAGTGGGACAGCCATACGAACTGAGGTTGTCTACAGGCCTCCAGACCAGGGGGAGGACATAGACACATTACTGTTAGAAGATATACAAAAGATGACAGCTAAAGGGGAGGTTCTGATAATGGGAGACTTCAACATGCCAGATACAGATTGGTCAATACCAGCAGGAACATCTGCCAGAACTAGACACACAGTGGATTCCCTGCAGGGGGAGGGCCTCAAACAACTGGTACAACAACCCACAAGAGACAGGGCTATCCTAGATCTAATACTGACTAACAGGGAAAGGATCACAGATCTCCAGGTAGAAGGTCACCTGGGAGCCAGTGATCATCACATGGTGTGGTTCAATTTGGCCACTAAAACTAAATCATCCCATTCCAAGGCAAAAATATGCGACTTCAGAGGAGCTGACTTTGATGAGACGGACAACAGAGTTAAGCTAGCCCTGGCAAAAAGAAATACAGGTGAGGGGTACAGGCAAAGTGGGCAAGCATTAAGGATGCAATACTTGAAGCAGCATTCCACTGTGTAAGAGAGAAAAGGAAGTGCAAAAGAAGAAGGAAACCACTTTGGTTCTCAAAAACAGTAACATAAAAGGTCAGAGCCAAAAGGCTGGCCTTAAGAAAATATAAGGGAATGCAGCGGGATGAAGATAGGGAGGCATACCAAACTTCCCTAAGGGAAGCAGGGAAGGCAGTAAGGCAGACAAAGGCCCAAACCGAGTAAACACTAGCACGAACAGTAAAAGAAGGTGACAAGACTTTCTATAGATACAATAGTGAAAAGAGAAAGTCCAGATAGGGTATTGCTAAGATCAAAGGGGATAAGGGTGAGTGTGAGGAGGAGGACCATGTAAAAGCATCTATCCTAAATAGATACTTCTGCTCAGTATTTACTGAAGAAAAGGTAGGGCAGGGCCCACAGCTCAGCACCATGGACACAGGGGGAGGGAGGTGTGCACTAGTCCCTTCACAAAAGAAAGGGTCCTACAAGAGCTTGATAAGCTCAGGGTGGACAAGGCAATGGGACCTGATGGCATACATCCCAGGGTACTAAAGGAGCTAAGGGTGGAACTAGCGGAGCCATTATCAGAACCGTTTAGTGAGTCTCTGAGCACAGGAGATGTCCCAGAAGACTGGAGAAGGGCTTATGTGATCCCGCTCTGCAAGAGTGGTAGCAGGGAGGAGGCAGGGAATTGCAGACCAGTCAGTCTTACCTCAGTAGTGGGCAAGATTAGGGAGGCAATCCTTAAGGAAAGGATAGTGCAACACCTGGAATCCATAGGAGCACAGGATCCAAGACAGCATGGGTTTACAACAGGAAGGTCCTGTCAAACTAATCTTATAGATTTCTTTGACTGGGTAACCAGAGTGGTGGACCAAGGGGGAGTAGTTAATGTCGTCTACCTTGACTTCAGCAAAGCTTTTGTTACTAATCCACATAGAAGACTGATTAATAAGCTGGGTAGGCTCGAGATGGGCCAGAAGTTGGTCAACTAGGTGGCAAACTGGTTGATGGGCAGAAAACAGTGAGTGGTGTAAACGGTATACAGTCAGAAGAGATGCAAGTCACACGTGGGGTACCTCAGGGATCAGTCCTGGGGCCAGTCCTCTTCAATATCTTCATCAGTGACATTGCAGATGGACTGGAGGGTAAGGTTTGTCTGTTTGCTGATGACACCAAGATCTGCAACAGTGTAGATGATCCAGATGGATTGGGCAGAATGAGAAGAGATCTGGATAAAATGGCAACATGGTTGGAAGAGTGGCAACTGGAGCTTAACACAAAGAAGTGCAAGATCATGCACATAGGGAAGAGAAACCCTGAAGCCACTTATAGGCTGGGAGGGGAGTTGCTGGCAGTCACAAGGGAAGAAAGAGACTTTGGCATCATCATCACAGATGACCTGAAATCAGCCAAGCAGACCACTAAAGCAGTAGGTAAGGCTAGGAGGATGTTGGGGTGTATTAGTAGGGGTATCACAAGTCGTAGGAGGGAGGTAATAATTCCTCTTTACAAGACACTGGTTAGGCCCCATCTGGAGTACTGCGTGCAGTATTGGAGGTCACACCTTCACAAAGACATTAGCCAAACTGAGGCAATCCAGAGAAGGGCAATCAAAATGGTGCAGGGACTGCATCAGAAAACATATGAGGACAACTAAGTATATAAAAAAGAAAACATATGAGAACAGATTAACGGAGCTCAATATGTATATCCTAGAGCAAAGGAGGGAGAGAGGTGATATGAAGTGTGCGGCTCCCCAGTTCTGGAATACTCTTCCCCCTGAACTCAAATCGGCTGGGTCTCATCGGTATTTTAAAAATGAGCTTCGCCGTTATCTATCGCGTACTGGCCCCTGCACTTGCTTTGATCCTACCTGATTATATTGCATGCCCCAGTGCTCTCTCATTCCTCTTCTATTCCTCTCTGTATATGTCTTGACCTCGTTTCCCTAAGTCCTATAGGCTTGCCTGCCCATGATGTTTCTCTTATCTCTCAAAACCCTATCTCCCTCCTCCTGTATCTCCGCTCTAACTCTTTCATGCCATGATCCCTCTGCCTTGTCTCTTTCTTGCCTGGTCCTCTACTTTCTCACCTCCTTCCTATACATGTCCTTCCCTACTCCTCCTTCCTGCTATGATCCCTCCGTCCTGTCTCTCTCTTGCCTGATCCTCCACCTTTTCACCCTTACTCCTGCTACTCTGTCTTCCTTTCCTAAGCCTCTTCTCATTATATTACCCTACTGTCTCCTCCTGCCCTCCTCCTCCACTTTAATCCTATAGACCTTATTTTTCAGAGTTAGACCTGATACCCGATTCTATACAAACTGTATTTGCTTGAATTATCCTGTGTTTATACCCTCAACAATTGCTACTTGTCTTGCCTACCGTGGCTTACTGTTATGCTTTCTGTCTCCCTCCAATTGTACCATGTTATATCTGTTTTTCACCACGTGAGAACCTGTAATGCTACCTACTACCTCTGTTATGTTGAATTAGTTCCCTCAAGGTTCTTACATTGTGCACATTTGCTCATTTCCTTGTATAATTTATTGTTTGCTTCTCTCCCTGTTCAAAATGTTGTTGTACCTGTTCATTATGTTGTACTCTCCCGGGTCATGCCTGAGAATAGTCATTGTGTTGGCTAGTGCACTTACCCGGTAAACAAAAACTAAATAAATAAAGATATGATCGAAACATTCAAACACCTTAAGGGCATTAACAAGGTGAAAGAGTCTAACATGTTTCAATATAAAAAAATAGCAGGACAAGAGGACACAGCATGAGATTAGAGGGAGGCTAATTAAGGGGTAATGTGAGGAAGTTATTTTTCACAGACAGGGTGGTGGATGCATTGAATGGCCTACCACAGGAAGTGGTGTATATGAATACAGTGCAGGGCTTCAAACAGGCATGGAATAGGCATAAGGGAGCAATACAGATGAGTATGAATAGATAGGCCATTGACAGAGCAAAGGCCGATGTCACATTCATAAGGTAGAAAAAGAAACTGGCAGACTGGATGGGCCTTGCAGTCCTTATCTGCCATCAACTTCTATGTTTCTATGAGGTAGCACTAACACAGTACAAACATTTAACAAGAATATAACAAGTATCTATCAACATTCTGACAAACACTTAACCAATTTTAAGAATATTGGGACCTATGCACAAAAGGTGTGGGTTATACGTACCAAAGGCATGTATACCAGCTGCACAGCTATGCAGCCCTGGAGAGGTGCATGGTGCATGGTATTCATGACCGCAAGCACCCACAGGGCACCTGTCTGTGGCCCCATCCCTCCAGTGCACAGCTGTGCATTGCAAGACCGAGACTGTGCCAGGGCGTAATGCGGGACGCAGGCGGGCATCCAATCGGATGCCTGTCCTGGATCCTAGAATGGATCCCTTGCACCACAGGAGCAGGGAGTGTGGGAAGGTGCAGAGCACCATGGCATGATAGTGACAATGTCAGCACCAGATAACTATACTGGAATACATATGGTCATGGTGACTGGTATCGCACGGTATGGCAGTGTACAACCATAAGGCTGTACGAAGCTGACCTTTGGCACAGGTATGCTGGATGTCTGTGACATCACACGCCATGCCATACTGGCATACCACTCACCCACTATGTGTTTGGCACAGTGCTATGCGATGTACACGGATATGTACTCATGTTCCAGAAAATGGTACTGATCCTCTTACGAATGTTAGAGCTAGTGCTGGACACAACAACTGTTAAAGCACCGTCCTACCTGGACAGACACATTCCGTACCATGATTTATGAGGCCCACTAGTTGCAGACATGTTAAGTAGTACAATACAATCATGCTACACATGATGGCATTGTACCCTGCAGCTCATCAGCCAGTGCTATAGATTGTAATGCTTAGAGGGTGAGGGGTATGTATACAGGTGGCAACACACTGCCACCAAGCACATGTGCATACTGGAGCCACTGGGTGTTCATGGACCACCTGCCCGATTGGGATGGGTAAGCCCGCCCCATGTCACCATGCACTGCCCTATACAAGCCAACCCTAGGGACAGACAGTCTCCCACCCTGATAGTGCCCATGCCACTGAGGAGCCAGTAGGCATTCACCTGTATAGGACTGTACCCCATACCTCCCAACCTCTGCACTCAAACAACAGGGACAAGACATTCCACCATCAGTGACAGAGACCCAACTGCATAAGGGAGATGGGGAGGGAGCAAGAGAGATTGAGCAAGGATGGGAACAGGTTCCAATGGGAGGGAAGGAGATAGAAGGCTGACTACCCAGCAGAGGAGTGAGGGTGGGTAAGGGAGAAGGTGCGGGGATCCCTGGAGCTGAGACATTGTGAGGCAGAGTGAATGAAAGAAGTGAGGACAGTGTTGCAGGTACGTGGGTATAAAGATAACACTGGACACAGTAATAGGGTACAACACATCCGCAGTGTGTTTCATTTTATACAAAAATAGAAAAAAATAGATATAAATAAAACAGTTCACACAGAACAAGAAAAGAAATAGCTCAAGGCTATTTCACCTTACATCAGGTGTCTCAAAATAATTCATCAGCTTTCCTGCTGTTAGAGATAAATTCCTGTTCAGAAACAGATCCTTCTGCTTACCTTACTCCATGTAAGTGAGACTGGCTATGCAGCTAATCTGACTCTTGGTGTTTGAGGAGGGCTTATATAGCCCTCTCACGTATGGGAAAGTCCCTCCTATAACATCCAATTAGTTCTAGAATGGTCCCTAAATAGGGAAACTCCTCCTCTATTACATAATGAGGTTTTACTTATGGGAAGTCCCTCTATAGGAAATCTCCTTCCTGAGGTCTTGCTAACTTGCTATATATGCAAACAGTGCAAACATTTATTTCATTTGTACATGTGCTGTATTGTTATAGTTCATGGTCACTAGCCCTTTAATTTATATATCAGGGCTCTATATATAATGAGGCTCCTTTTTAGACCTGCAGTGTCTCTTTATTCTTTAATTTGTTTAATTTCTTTATTGTGTTTAGTTTATTTTGCAGCTCTCTCATTATTCCCGAGGGCTAGCATTTCCACATACATAGGGATGTTCTTGTTCCTTTGAATCATTTGTTTTCTATGTTGTAGCAGACCGGCAGACTGCTAAACAATCGTTATCTAGCCATTCTGCTCTGGGGCTCTGTGTAGCTTTGGTAAGCCCCTTTTTATTTATTTTTATGCTGGGCTGTAACTTTTATGTCCAGGGACAGCATAGTCCCTTCTTATTTTCAAGCGCTTGCATTTCAGAGCTCACAGATTACTCGGGGAAGCCTGCCTCTTTAGCAGCCTGGACTGGCTGTACACATGACATGGACTCCTCCACAGCTAGCTGGCACAATTCTACAGCATATTTTATACAAAGCCAGCAGCCGAGAGTCCTAATAATACAGGGGCATAAGTAATTATTTACACAGATACTGAGCGGCAGCAAAAGTAAGTTAAAGTTTGCCGCTCGGTTCAAACAGTTCCTGCTTCGATGCAGGATTTCTTTGGCATAACATTCTACATAACAACGGAGCAGCAGCAAAATAATTTAAACAAGGGAAACATAATTCTGCTCCGTTATATTCATATTCTACATATCAGAGTGGACGTTATTTTGTATTTAACTGCCATTTTAAACATTTCTAAACATTCCTGCACCATATACATAAAAATGGCATAAGCATTAACTTAATTAAGCACTGCAGCATTTTAAACTCATAATCTAGCACAAAATGCACTCTATGCACTTTATGTCATTCTTGCCAGCTGGCCTTAGCCTGGTGCATGATTTTGGGAAGTTCTTGGTGAGGGATGGAAACATGGAAATTAGAAATAAAAGCGGTAGGAAAAAAGATTTGGTGAGAGATAGAAAAGACTGATGTAACCCCCCTACAAATGGGGGTTCCCAAAAAGTCTTCATTGAGCTTGCCTAAATGCTCACTGCCAGGCTGGTGTCCTGCATTTTAGCAGTTTAAATGTGATTACTAGAGCCTGTATAGCCTCTGTGTACTGTCTCTTTAAGAGCTGCCTGATTGCAGGCTAAGTAATCTGAGAGGGAGCTCTGTTGAAAGATGTAACTATTTGCTGAAAATCATTTAGAGTGATAATGATAATGTAGTTTGTCTAACCTGCTTTCTTTGTAGCAAAGACTTTTGTTTGTCTCCACTATCATGGTCCTGGACTGCAAACTGGACCAATCAGTTCTGGTGGGACCTCAAATGTAGCTGGACTACAGGAGCTGTCTGAAGTCAAAATCTGTAGGAACTGTAGTTTTGAACTTTTTATGCCTTTTTTGCAACTGATGGGGGAGCTCTTGCTTTGACTGACCGCCGAATCAGCCAACCGAATCTTTTGGATCTTGGGGAAGTCCCGGGCTGCCGGCAGTTTTCAGTTAGTTCTGAGCTGAGCAGTGAAATGAGAAGAGCTCAAGTGTATTTTGGGCAGCAATCCTGAGTGGATTCACATGGGAAAACTGTGAAAGGGCTAAGTTTTTGGCTTGCATGTCTGCCAGCTGCTCCTGAGAGGGAGAGAAGAGAATTATTTTGGACTAAATCCAAGTTTGTATGACTAAAGTAAGCTACTGAAGTGGGCCAGGCTCAACCTGAAGAAGACCAAAGATTTTGCTGAATGTGATCGGCCTGTCAGGAGTTCCAGCTACCCCTAAGCTCCCGGTGTGTGTGCAGAGACTTTGCGATTGTGACCAGGGAGCGCTTTGTCTAGTACAGTAGAATTCCTGTACATGTAAATGTGCTATGAGCTGCTAGTGGGTTGTGAGTTAGTTTCCCACTGTGTGAACTGTGTTCTGCTTGCTGGAAGCTATAGCCAGCCCAAAACGGACTGCATCCGAATTTGTCTCCATTCGGTCTGGGCCTTGTCAGACTGGCCCAGCCAGACTACCCACTGCACAGAGAAGCCATCGATGAGAGGCCTGCCTGGGGATCAGCCCCCTGCTCCACGCTTGAACAGGAACGACACCTCTGCAACTCCTGTGGGCCTTGCTTCTCCTGGCATTCCAGATCAACCACCCGCAGTCTCGATTTTCATCCAGCCTGTGTCGTCTTGGATATCATGAGTAAATACCAGGGTAGCTCCCTGCAACAACAGCTTAATCTGAGTGTGTCATCTGATTGTCTTGTTGTTTCGAACTGAGCCCTCTGGCTCCGGATTACAAAGATTGTGTACTGTGCATGTTGTGTTTTCCATCACAGGGCTCCAACCAGCTGCAACCCCAGGCAACAGTCCTGGCTTGCCCATCTCTTCTCCAACTGGGTACCCAGAGGTGTGACTGTGTGGGGGGATTCAAAGCGCATGCATAACTGCTTGATTGATATAACCTTTAAGCTAATTAACCTGATTTTGCCCCTTCCTTGTTCAAGTCCCCTGAATAAATCAGATCTAACTTTTTCTGCATATAATCTGACTGTGGTTCCAGTTTGTGCTCAAAGTACTGTACTGTTGCTATTTGCTGTGCATAACCTTGTTTTACAGGGGTCCCAGGGGTCGAGCCAGAGGAACCAGCTCTGGTGGTAAGTGCAAACAGTGTGGGTATCACTTGTGGTGTACTCAGGGTATTGTGAAAGTGATTATTGTACAGTGTTCAGGCCACTTGAAGGGAAAGAGGGGGGTTACAGTGTCCCGGTGGGCTGTGCCCAGGTTAGCTTGACCACTACCAACCCTGACCTCTGGATGGAGGCACCCATTTCAGAACTCAGGCCCCTTAACCTGCTACTAGCCAAGCAGGCAGGGGTAGTAGCTCTTGGGATAGTGCTACCTAGGGGTTACACTGACATAGGTGGCCAACCTACACCATTGGCGGAAAAAGGTAAAGTATAGTATAGGAAGACAGTGTTGTGCAACAGATTTCAGTAGGAAAAAGATGACATGAAAGGCATCCCTCCACCAGTATTATCGGACTGGCAGAACACAGTTCTGCCACAGACAGGTAGAGGGCAGGGACCCAAACCAGTATTTGGAGAAGGAGACACAGTGGCGCTGGAGACATGAGGATAGAGGAAGGATGGATTCAGAGGAGTAGAGGGAGCAGTGGTAAGTTTGAGGGGGGAAGCTGGTAGCAAAGCAACAAGAGGCATTGCTGAGGGTGTCTAGTCCTGCAAGGGAAGAGAAGGGGGTGGTGCCATAGACCACATCTGCATAGTTGAAGACCAGGAGCCCATATTAGTAACAGCAGACCTGTTGAAACAAGCAGTCTTTGTTGTAGTACAAGGCACCGAGTTTGGGGCAGAGCTTGGACTGGATGGCGTCAATGTGGGCAGAGAAGTCAAGCTTACTATCTAGTCACACACAGAGATATTTGAAGGAAGAAACCACTTCTAGGGAGGTGCCAACCAGGGTGGAGAAGACAGGGAAGGTGGAGAGTCTGGCTAGTTTCCAACTGATGCCAAAGGTCAGGGACACTGTTTTTTTATTGTTGACCTGGAGATAGTAGGAATGGAACCAGCACAGAACACTGTGGAAGTCTTCCTGGAGCAAGCCTTCCACAGCTGCAGCCGAGGAGCTGGAGGTGAAGATAACTGTCATCCACTTACATGTGAATTCATGAACTGACACAGAAGGAGGGGAGGTCATTCAGGAAAATGGAGAACAGGACGGGACCCAGGACAGAGGCCTGTGGGACCCCAATGTGGATAGGTAGAGGAGGTGACAGGGTGCCTCCTACCTGTACTGACTGTTGACAGCCCATGAAGTAAGAATGGCACCATTTTCCAGTTCTGTGGTGCTGAATGATGGGGCATCACTCTGGCATGCTGGCAACCCAAGTTCATGTCCCAGGCCTGGGACAACAGGAGCAGAGCCCGGCAGGGAGGGAGTAAGAGTGTCCCTTGGACACTTCCCTCTCAGGGAGTGGGTTGCTGTGTGCTGCTTCAATAGCAGCTCCTGGCAGCAGCTTAGCGGAGGTGTTCTTGAAATGTGGGTGACCATATACTGACAAACGCTCCTGCCCCCAGGGTGCCATTGCAGCTGCACAAAAGAGGGAGGTGGGTGGAGCCACAGAAAAGCAGACAAATGACTGCCCGCAGCACTGGATGATGGCCTCAGGTAGGCTTTCCTATGCTGCCTGGCCACACAGCAAATCATTCCTGCTTCTCCCCCAACCGACAAACCCAGGCAATAAGTAGTTCCAGGATGTGCGTGACAGGTCAGTTGATCGGTGAGCCCTGATGGCCAGTATACAGCAGCAGGTCATCTGGTGGGTACAGGAGGCTGGCATGAGAGCCCGAAGGAGTGGGGCTGTGGAAAGCCCTTGGAAGGAGTGAAAAAAAAAAAAGATGTTGACATTCAACAGCAGGAGCTGAGAGGGTGGCAGAGCTCAGGTTGTCCAGGAGGAGTGGATAGGCCACTGAGTCAAAGACTTTGGACATATCGATGAGAATGGCCACCATGATGTGGTCCTACTCCATTCCAGCGAGGATGGAGACAGTGCAGCAGTGCTTCCGAAAACCAGACTGGAAAGAGGAGAGGAAAATGGATGAAATGAGGAAGTCAGCAGCCTAGAGACAAGTGTCTCTTTCAGCTTTGCACAGTAGTTCATGGGCAGGCCCTCTTGGTGCAGTTGTTTGGTCTGTACCATCCCACTAGGTTGTACTGCCCAGTGAGGGAGCAGGAGATTAAGAGGACATCAAACACCCGCTGGAGCAAAAGTCAAAGGTGAGATATCCAGCCGGGATAGGTATCATATCGAGAGATCTTGCTGGGCTCCCTTCATCCAGTTTGAGTATTAAAATATTACATTTTAATGGGGTCCAGATATAGTTATCCCCTCTTGTGCATCAGAGAGGGTAAAGTGAGTACTCATTTGCTACTCAGTAGAAAGTTGCCCCCCAGCATCACATGAATGAATATCCGGTGTAGTCAGTTTAAAAGGGGTTTTTGGTGTCCAGAACTACTCACAGAATATTAAATACAGCAGATAAGGACCGCTTGGCCCACCCAGTCTGTCCTTTTTGTCACTGCCTATACTGTCAGCTTAGACCCTTCCTGATCTCCAGCTATCCCCCCCTTCTTATCAAGATTCCTTTCAGCCTATCCCATGCATGCTTAAAGCTCACCACTGTTTTTGCCCCCACCACCTCTACTAGAAGACTGTTCCAGGCATCTGCCACTTTTTCAGTGAAGAACTACTTCCTCATATTTCTCCTAAATTTCCCCCTTTTAGCTTCACTAGATGCCTGCTTATTCTCATGCACCTTCTATTCTGAAAAATACTCCCCTCATGTACCTCTAAGGTATTCTAACAAACTTACTGTGTAGCCACCTAGCAAAAATACTACTGCAGGGACATCATTTGAAGGAAACTCTGGTTTCTTAGAGAGGGTAGGATGCCCCTACAGTTATGTCATTTGAATCAAAAAATATTAACATTATCAAGGTAAAGCATATTACTAAGATCTGAGAGTTTCAATAAAGTGAACTACCACTACCACTACCAACCCTGACCTCCGGGTGGAGGCACCCGTTTCAGAACTCAGGTCCCTTAACCTGCTACTAGTCAGTTTAAAGTTTTTTCTAGATATGCTTGTCCTTTGGTACTCAGCCCTTACAATTTTTAAAGTTTACAACCCAGTAGGTTACTCAAGCACCCCCCTCCCAATGGCCAAGGGGTTGCCCTAAGGAGCAAGGAGAAAGAGGCAAGGAAGAGCCACACAGAGGGGCCTCCAGCTTCACCCTGACCACTCGAACAGTCCCTTCTCATTAAAAAGGATTTAGTTTTCTTTCATTGAGCTTGTGTTTCACTAAAACCAACAGGAAAAAGTGAAATATTGCTCCCATTAACTGAGAAATTGCCTTCATCATGTAGCACCTGAAGCACCACTGTCCAATCTCCTGGGCTCTTCACAGACAAAATCACCATTGCCAGAGATTTAGCATCACCACTACAAGGTTCCCCACGTACAGGAAGACAAAAGGTCTGGCTGATACTGATGGGTATGGCATAGTCCCAAAGTTTCAGTTTGATATCCAGCACTTGTTGCAAAAAGGTCAGTAAGCCCTCCTCCTTCTATGTTGAGATGCCCTCAGCATACACATCATTTTGCTGGATGGTGTTCTCCAGCCTCTCGAATCAGACCTTGAGATGCTTTAATCAGAGAGCTCAACTCTTTTCTTTTCCATACAGAGCATGTCTATCAACCTTTTATTTGTTTTATCCCTATTTTTCCACACAGCAAGCTTTCCCTCTAGTGGAACCAACAATTCAGCTTTACTTCAGTTTTTTGCAGGAGTCATAAATGTTTGCTGTGTGGCATCCCCAACAGATTCACCAAGAAGCTGCCAGATTTGTGTTGCTCTGACACAGTTTATTATTTATTGAAATTTTGTTAACCGGGTGGGCCCACTGAGACATAAGGTCCCTTTTTCAGGGGTGACCCAGAGTTAATTACAGTCAACAGGAATACCAGTTTACAACCATTACACCAGTTCACATATATGGACAAGTTAATGAAATTGAGAATAATAAACAGTATTATTGAATGAGCACATTATGAGGAATAGTTATGCAGGATGAAAGAGCATGTAGTACACATACGTAATACCGAGGAATGGGTACCAGCAATGGACAGTGGGTATGCATAATCACATTAGATACATACTATACATAGATGTAATTGCTTCAGAATATTCAACTGGGTTACATAATATTAATATTGGGTCCTGGTAGATCGAATGGGTGGAGAAATGGCAGGTAAATGCTAGGCATCACATATTTATCTATTACAGATACACTGATTTACTATTAGCGAACAGGATTTTAAGGCATTTTGATTAAAAGTCTCCAAATTATGCTGATCATAGTAATTTTTTTGGCCCAACAGGGTTCACGCTTAACTTTTTTTGCATTGGTTCAGCTGGGAAAGTGGTACCAATATGCACTAGGCCCTATGATTTACACTAGCCCTAAGCTAGCATTATCTGGGCTGGCAATATAGCCTAGAAGTTACAGCAACAAGCTGTGAATGAGCTTGGTACATCCAGCAGACCTGGGTTTGATCCCCACAACCTCTACTTGTATAATGTGTAACTCTGAGCAAGTCATTTAACCACCCCAGTGCTCCCAGGTTGCCCCTGAAAAGAGGCCCTTGTGCCTTGTGAGCCTTACCTAGTTACCAAATAATAAAATTAAATAAATAATTAAAATACAATAATGGAGATTACTGGGGGAGAACTGCCAATCCCTGTCCCTTTCCAATTACTCTGGTTTCCAGTGACACTCTCTCTCTCTCTTTCTCTTCCCCTTCATTGCAATCTGGTGTTCAGCGGCACCCCCTCCCTTTCTCCATAAGCCCTCTCTGGTGTCCAGTGGCTCCCCTCCCAATAAACCTTCCCTGGTATCCACCAGCACCCCTCCCTCTCCTCTAAAGCCCTCTCTCGTGTCCAGCAGCAACCCTCCCTCTTCCCATCCCCATAAGTTCTCCCTGGTGTCCAGTGGCACCTCTTGTTCCCATTCTGTATAAGATTCCCCTGGTGACCAGTGTTACTGCCTCCCTCTACCCATCACAGTATGCTCTCCCTGGTATTCAGAGGCACCCCCGCCCTCTGCTGAGCCCCAAACATTCCCCCTGGTGTCCAGTGGCATCCTCCATATCACCCCAACCCATTGCCCTAGTCCTCAATGGCAACCAGGACAAAATCTCCACTCACCTCCTTGGATGGCCACCCCCCTAAGTCACGCAACTGCAACACAGCAAAAAACCCTACAGTAATAATTACTTTCCCCCACCCATCTCAGCCCCAGAACCCTCCACACCCAAGTCCCCCAAGTCAAAAACTTACCCATAAGGTGACAAGTTTTAGTATAAAAAAGCCCTGAAGCAGCACACCACCACTCCTACCTTTACTGTCTCACTGCTGGGACTAACTGCCGGCAGTCCTTTCTAGTAGTGCTTTGCAATAGTGCGTGTGGGAGATGTGGGAGATGTTGCTAGCATTCAAGCCAGTCAGTCAGACTGTTAAGATAGGATCGGCAGTGTGCTGCTTCAGTACTTTTTTTTTTATAATACTTGTCACCATGTGGGTGAGTTTTCTGACTAAGGGGACATGGGTGGTAAACCTCAGATGAGTGGGGGAGGGTTTCCACTAGCCTGACCGGGGAAGTTAGGGGGGAGTCACCTTGGCCCTAGGCAGTTTGCATGATACCCTGGGCCAGAAAATTAATGTTAAAAGCAACCTCTGCCCATCACAATAATAGTCAGTAGATCTTGATCAGAAGGTGACAAATACTGCCCATTTTCTAGGGGGGACAACTGATGTTTTTAAGACTGGAAAACAGGTGCTGACTAACTGTGTCAGTTCAGCATGACTACTCCAAAGCCCGACCAATTCTCATACCAAATCATTTTGTTTTCATACCTCTGACATCTCAAGCTTAACAACAGAGAGAAGTTTATCATATTTTGCAGCAGAAGTGCATGCCTACCCTTTATGAGACTGTGATTAATGTAAACCTCTACAAGGGCATGTCTCAATCTCGTAAAGTATTTTAAGAGTCCAACTTATTTGTAAGGTACTTTATATTTTTCATTAGTTAAGCTTGCACTTGATCCATACTTGCTTTGACCCCTTATGGTCTACAACCCCCTTTCCATTTCGCTGGAACTTGGCATCAAAGTCTGCTGTGAGCCTTTTCTTTGGACTCAACAGTCACTGTCTCAGCTTTCTGCCTTGTAAGTATTTTCTAAATAGTGGGGTCAGAGGAGCCCTACTGCCTAGATGACATCGAAGGAGTCAATGGCTGCATGTGCTTTTTCTCAACTTTTGGGGCAAAAAATGAATCTACCCCATAAATATTCTGCTGCACTTATTTCTTCAGGCTATGTTGAAAAGACAACTTGCTAAAATGAATGAATTTTATGTTTGTCAGGTATTAGCTTCTGTCTTCTTGTTAAAAGTGTCTCCCCCCTTTCCCCTAAGGAGCTCTTCATGTGCTTCACAACCTTTCTTCACCCAAATGTGGGATGCTTCCCCTACAAATGTGGGAAATAAAAAGGAAAGAGATGGAGGATCAGAAAAAGAGGAAACTTATGTTTTCACGTTCTCAAAGCTTGCTGCTCATGAACAAAATACATAATTATGAATATTTTATTACTGATGTTCATTATTGGCAGGTCTCATCAGATTCAATATACATTTTTGCTTTAAACAAATCTCAGTATAATTTTTTTTTTTTTTTAGTGAGGGATAACCCTTCTTTGTGCCAGACAGTGGTCTTCAAAGCATTAAACTGAGGAGTGTTCCTCCTAATGCGAGATAATAGAGAATGGTTCTTCTTAACTGAATTCAATACTAATTACCAGTCATCCAGCAACATCTACACCCCATATTCCTTTTATATACCCTTTAACAGTTTCACTGCTGTGATGCGGTGCATACCTCTTGAACCAAGAACCATGTGAGCCCCATCTGCGCTAAATGGGAGAATCCTAACCCTGCTCAACAAAGTTGCTCAGATAGTATCCTACCAAGTTGGATACCATCGGGGCGTGGCTAAGCCGGCATCCAGAATGGCTGCTTAGTTCTGGAGCTCTGAGCCTAAACCGTCAGGAATCTCCCTTTCCCCCGCTACCCCAGGACGTACTGAGGAAAAAAAACATGGGACTTGGTAGGGAAAACAGTTATGCCACCGAAGATGTTGAAAAAACAGGGGCAACTTCCATTTAAAAGCACCAACAACGGGCTTAAAGATCTGGGCCTGGAGGCTCTGCCACCACGAGGAGAAAATGCTGGTAATGGGGCAGCAACAACTTCAGCAGGGACTGTGGAAGACAACGTGTATAGCCCTCAGTTCTTGGTACTAGAAAAGTTATTTAACGATTTAAAATATGACCTGACAAGTAAAATGAATGCTGGGTTTGAAAATGTATCTGCTCAGCTGGCCCTCCTGCAAACAACAGTAAACAACTTGGGGGAGTCAGTGGAACAACATTCGGCTCAATTAATGGAGGTGGAAGAAAGGGTTAGTACGAAAGAAGACCGTTATAATCAATGGAGCCCCCAACTGCAAGCAGCAATGACTGAAATGGAGAAGTTAAAAACAATATTAGACGACCATGAAAATAGGGAGAGGCGAACAAATGTAAGAATAGTGGGCATGGCTGAAGGAGTGGAAGGCAGAGACTGTGTAACTTTTTGCCAGACATGGTTAAGAGCAAAGCTAGACCTGTCAACGGAATGCTCCTTGGAGATACAGTGGGCACATAGAACTCCCGGTCGACGACCACCCCCAAATGAAAGGCCTCGCCACATTATTGTAACATTTTTGAGATATCAGGACAGAATGGCGGTACTGAATGCAGCACCAAAGGCGGGTGCCATTAGAGAAGGCTCTCAAACTGTTAGTATATTCCAAGACTTTTCACGGTCGGTACAAACAGATCGGAATGCATTTATGCCTATGAAGAGGATGTTACATCAATTGGAGTGGCCTTTTGCACTTGTCTACCCTGCTCGACTGATCATAAGGAGAAAAGGCACTACACCGAAGGTGTTTACAAACCCAGACGCGGCAATGCAGTATATCGAACATGAATCGAAGCAACAAGAAAATGCAGATGAGTGAACTTTACTTTGGACTTGGGCTAAATCATTAAGTACTTTTACCCTTGTCGTCCAGAATTACACAGGATGCGGATAGAGGGAGTGGGGTTGGGGGGGGGAGTGGAGTTTTTTCTCGGTCTGCTCCGAAACTCCTAGGAGGCCTATTAAGGCTGGAGCAGGCGGCCTTCCCCGTTTACCCCCCTTGCTCTAGCTCCAGGCAGGACCTTTTGTTTTTTTCCTCTATGAAGGTGATCCAGAGTGACATTACAGAGATCTAAATGATGCCTAATGACTCTATATTATATGCTGGGACAAATTTATATTTTTATAGCACCACGGTACATTAGCGGTCTGATCAGCAGAATGTGATCAATGGAGAGTTGAAAAACTGTCCTGCCTATCTCTGCACATTAATTGTGCAGTGGGTTGATCTACGTATTGACAGGGCAGCATTAAGGTGGGACGAGGGTACGGGGGGGGTGTCGGGGGGGGAAGAGGAGCATTTACTCGGTCTGTTCCGAAACTCTTATGAGGCCTATAATGGCTGGAGCTGGCGGCCTTCCCCACCTCCCCTGACACCAGCCCCGGGCCTAGAGTGGCTCTACAGTGCTCCACCGGCAGCTACTGAATTTTGCTTTGGTTGTTATACTTGGGTCCCAGAGGCTGTTTTATTTTTTGTTTTACCTACATTAGAATGCAGAATCAAGGACAAGTTTAACCAAATTAATAGGAAGATTTAGACCTATCCTCTTGCTTCGTTTCTGTTTGCAAGGAGAGGATGTGGGTAGGAAATGTGTGCCTGATTTTAACTAGTGAAATGGTTTCCTTGAATATATGGACACAACATATGTCCCGGGGAAGGGGATTCAGTTGTTTTTATTTTTGTATGTGTTCCAGGTGGGGTGGGCGCGGGCCAGCGCAGGAGACCAGTTTTATGCTGGTCACCCCCTCCTAATGAGTCAGGGGGTTATTTTCACACGACCCAAGGGTTAAAAGTGGGACAGAACACTTGGAGAATGACAGGACATATGAGCAATAACAAGACTGTATGCTAAATTATGAGTGGGGGCCTGCCCACTCCTGTTGGGCTCCTCATTCCAGAGGTCCCCTGGTGGGGGGGATGGACCCCTAAGTGTTCTCGATTAGCCCAGACTTACATATCCACTTTATCTGGACAGTTGGGTTGTGGGAAATTACATTTTAGGTTTATCAGTTCGGGGGGGCCCTGGGCGGGGTCCACTTGCACCACCACACCTGGCTTTATGGAGAAGATAATGACGGTTTGGCCAGTAGGCTATTCCACGATAGCAAAGAGGGTTTTAATTAGCGGTATACTTGGGGGGAAGGGGGAAGCTAGGTGGTGAATAAAAGTTGGATACCACCTTGCTAGATTCCTGACACAAGGGGCTTCGTTTTTCTAAAAGATTAGATAAGCGCCGTTGTGCAGGTCTTTACCTTTCTCTTTTCCTTTTCTTTTTTTCTTTTCTCTTTTCTGGGTCTTTTTTTTTGTGGGGGATCTCTCTGAAATGTTACAGACGAGAGGGGGTTGGGAGGAGGTGGTCTGTTAATTGGGAGAAAAAATAAATAAGGTCCAGAGTCGGGTGATGCAAGGGGGCTCGGGGTAGTTGCAATGCAATGTGCTTGGGAGATCCTAGATCTAGGAATATATCTGACGCCACTGAATGGCTAGTTTAAAAATGTTATCCTGGAATGTAAATGGCTTAAAAACTACAGTGAAACAAAAACGTGTATGGGCATATATTAAGAAAAAGAATGCAGATATTGTGATGCTACAAGAGTTGCATTTAACATGTGAAGAGATTAAGCGAATAGAAAAAAAATGTGGGGTGGGGTACGATGGTAGCATCTCATTTCACGTTCAAGGCCAGAGGAACATATGTGTGGTTCAGACGTTCAGACCAAGGATCAGGGTTCAAATTCATACAACCCAAAGAGACAGTCAGGGAAGGTATGTTATAGTGAAGGCTATGGTGGAGGAGGAATTGCTAGTCCTGGGATCCTTGTATGGGCCTACATTTGATTGTCCAGAATTTTTTGAGCACCTGGCTATTATGCTAGCAGTGTTCCCAGATAAAATGATCATAGGGGGTGATTACAATACCTATTGGGATCCCCTTCTTGACCATTCTAAACCCAGATTCAGGCGTTTCCCCAGGAGTGTGGGGGCCCTCCAGAGACTGGCGGAGAAAAGGGCCTTGCAGGAATTGTGGAGATTTAAACACCCAGATACAGAGGAATTTTCTTTTTACTCCTGTGCGCATAAGGTCTATACAAGACTAAACTACTTTCTGGCTTCTCCTGCCTTTTTGGGGTGAATAAGGGAGATAGAATATGGTCCTATTATAGTATCAGATCATGCTCCACTATGTTTAGAGATGGAGAAGGAGACAGATGGGGGGGGTGCGACAATGGAGAATGGATCCTACATTACTGTTAGATCCCCAATACGTGCAACAAATGTCCAAGAAACTACAGGAGTTCCTTGAAAATAATAAGGTGGAAGATACCTCAGCAAGAACTACATAGGAGGCTCTGAAAGCTTTTGTAAGGGGGGGAGACTATCTTATATGCATCCTTTCAAGGCAAAAAAGAAAAACAAAGGGAGAATGAACTAGAAACTAATATACTGAGGTTAGAAAAGCAGATTATGGGTAGCCAGTTACCTGAGGATCTGGTGAAATTGAAGAGTATGAAGTGGGAATACAACCAACTGTGTTGTAAGCGTATAGAAAGGGATATCCTAATGTCAAAAGCGGGACAGTATTTCGAGGGGGACAAGTCGGGGAGATGGACGGCCTGGCTAATTAAAAAACAAAGAGCAGAAAGAACAATCTTAACAATAGAAAATGAGAATGGGGAATGTACCTCTTCTGCCTGAGAGATAAATACAATTTTCAAATCCTTCTATGAAAAGCTATATACATCTGAATTTCCACAAGGGTCAAATTTGGATAGTTTCCTAGAAAATATACCCCTTCCTGAGATACCTGTTCAAATAAATGAGATGCTGGGACAAGAACTCAAAGTGCAGGAGATTAAGGAGGCAATCTGGGCGTCTAAGTCGGGGAGAGCTCCGGGACCTGATGGCCTGCCCATGGAATTCTACAAGAAATTTTGGGATGATTTGGGCCAGCTGTTCTAGTATATGGTGAGGGAAGTACTGGGGGAAGGGGGGCTGACGCCATCTCAACAGTTAGCTATTATAACAATTTTACCCAAACTGGACATGGACCCAAAAAAATGTGGCTCATATCGTCCAATCTCTTTACTAAACGCTGACTATAAGAGCATAGCAAAAATATTGGCAAGGAGGTTGGAGGGGGACCTACCACAGATCATCCATCATGATCAGGGGGGCTTTCTTAAGGGGAGGCAAGCAAGGCATAATTTAAGACGGGTAATGAATATTATTTGGCAAGAGTCCAGAGGAAGGAAAGCTTATGGAGGCCTCCTCGCATTAGATGCAGAAAAGGCCTTTGACAGGGTCGAATGGCTGTTTATGTTTGCAGTGCTAAGAAAGTTTGGTCTGCACCCGGTCTTTAGACAGTGGGTGGAGTGGTTATATCAATCCCCATGGGTTCAAATTCTTACAAATAATACCTTATCACCCCCCTTTTGGCGCCATAGAGGGACGAGACAGGGGTACCCCCTTTCGCCATTGATATATGTGCTGACCATTGAGGTCTTGGCGTCAGCCATTAGACATCATCGGGAAATAGAAGGTTATAGGGTGAATGGAGAGAAGCACGTTATCTCTCTTTTTGCGGATGATGTGCTTCTATTCTTAGCTGATCCAGTGAGAGCAATGCCTACCTTGACTTCCCTTTTCAGGGAATATGGTCCCATCTCAGGGCATAAGATCAACTGGAACAAGAGCGAATGGCTCCCTCTGGTGGATGGTGGAGAGTCCATACATATAAGTGGCATAGACATTACTCCTAGAACAGTAATTAAATATCTGGGAATACTGCTACCACGTAGAATAGTGGATGTGGGGTATATAAATTACAGCCCATTAGCAACAAAAATTAAGGAACAATGTAGTAGATGGAAGTCGCTCCCCTTGTCTTTGTTGGGAGGAGTAAACTTAGTAAAAATGCAAATTCTACCTCAGTGCCTTTACCTTTTTCAAACCCTTCCTATTATGCCTCCACCGGGCTGTCTTAAGTCCCTTGAGGGATCTATTACATCCTTAATTTGGGCCAATCAGAGACCTAGGATCAGGAAGGAGGTGTTGTGGCTGCCACTTCATATAGGGGGCCTGACACTCCCCAATTTGAAGCTATATGCTTTAACGGCCCAACTAACATATATTATGGATTGCCAGGAAATAGGAGGAAGAGTGAGAGCTTGGGTCACTATGGAGTCACAATCTAGGGTGTGCTGCCCCTACGCCTTATGTCTCCTCCCATCAGGACTGAGGGAAGGAGAGGGTGAGAAGCCTAAGAATCCATTCACCAAATGTATGCTTAAAGCCTGGGGAAGGGCTTCACTGTTGATGGGGGAGAAGGGAGGCATGTCACCAGAGGGGTCCATCTTGTTTAGTTTGTGGAGGGATGGAGGGGCTCCCCCCTCGATCAAACAGGCTCTGAGGCAGTGGGAGGGGAAAGGTCTCTTTCTCCTGTCTCACTTATTCAGCGGTGGGACCTTTTCTAGCTTCTCCGAGTTGAGACAAACATTCGACATTCATCCATCACACTACCTTACTTATGTGGTAATAAGGTCCAGGATGCTTAAGTTAACTGAAATAAAGGGGGGGTGAGCAGAACATGTTTGGAGGAAATTTTTCAACACTGTAAAAAAACATGTGGCTGTGAAACCACTGTCCATACTATACAAAGCTTTGTTGGGAGCACAGCCAGATAAGCTGCAAAAGTTAAAAGACAGCTGGGAAAAGGATTTGGGTGTAAACAGGTTAACAGGAGGGGACTGGAATTTGGCCCTGCGGAGTAGCAAGGCTGTTTCGGTAAATAACAGATTGCGAATAATTAATTATAACATTGTGCATAGAATCTATCATACCCCTGCTTTGGCACACAAGATTAATCCCCAAATTTCAGACCACTGTCCTAAATGCTATGCTCAGGGATGTACTTTTTACCACATGGTTTGGGCGTGTCCAAAAGTGGGAACATACTGGAATGAGATAAATCAAATCTTAAATAAGGTTTTGGAAAGTGAGATTCAATTAGACCCTGTGGATATTTTACTCAGAGTACCAAGAAATGGAGGGAGTCAGTCAGTAGCTTCACATCCTTTGAGAAGACTGGCAATAGTAGTGGGTAAGCAGATTTTAGCTCAAAACTTGATGGCTCAGGCCATGCCTACCATCGCTCAGTGGGAAAATGCCCTCCTAAGCAACATGAAGCTAGCACATATCCAATATAAAGTTCTGGAATGATTAGACAAATATGATAAGATCTGGTCCCCTGGAGAGGGCCTGGGGAAAGAATGGTTTCGCTCTTTTAGGTAAACCATATGTACTGAAGGCATTGTTTTCAGCAGGTGGAAAGGAGTTCCTCTAGCGTTGGACTGGGCAGGGGTCTATAATAAAATTGGGGGCTGCATTAGTATCCTCATATAAAAATTGGGGAATTCCAGGAATAGAAGGTAATGGTAAGAACACAATGACTACAGATGATTAGTTTCACTGTATAAAAAGATGTTTCTTTAGATGGATCATGGATTGTACCCAAGCTATGTATACATGTACTATATTGTAACTGAATGAGATGTCATTGATTATCTGACTATGTAGAGCTCTCCTCGTCCCGATGGCTCTTCTATAAATAAAGTTTTACAAAAAAAAAGTTGGATACCATCATTTTGGCTGGATATCAGATAGCGTCGGCTGACATAGACATCCTATCAAAGATCTGACCTGCTAGGATCCACAGTAAGTATCCAATGTATCTTGTAGTTCTGACCTGGATCCGATGGATCTACCCATCGGATCCGGGTATCCATTCATCAGATCCAACTATCTGAGGTTGGATCCAATGGATCCATCCTTAGATCCACAACTATCTGACTATGGATCTGGAATCTGACTTTGGTGGGATCCTAGGTTGGATGCCAGTACTATCCAACAGAGGGTAGTCGGATCTACAAAAGCACTATCCCAGCACCTCTGCTGCTCAACCTTGTACTAAGGAGGGTTTTCTTGGAAGAGAAGACATGAGCCTCATCTAGGAGAAATACTAACCCTGAAAAGAAATTCCTAGGGAAAGAAACACCTGCATCTGGGCAATTTGAAGGATAACCTCCTACTATGGTGAGAATGATTGAAAAGGGAACAATCAACACTAAGAGCCCCACATCCAAGTGTGGGGCTGGTACAAATTTTCACATTGTGTGCTAAAACATTTTTTACTGTAGTTTAGTAGATCAGATCAGGCTGATTCTGCTGACTTCTTAACTCACATTTTCTGGCTGAAGCAGTGGGAAATTTAATACCCTACAGTGCATGTAAGAGATATTATAAGTTCAGATCAGATGTTTGCAGGTCCTGCTGTTTACTGCAGTAAACAGTAAGTAAATGAAACAATGTTTGCACGCAAAGTTCAGACTGAAACCAGCCCCATACTTTGGTGTGGGGTTCTTAGTGGTTTTTTTTTTTACTTTGTATTTATTATTTTCATATGTTACACATCAAATAACAATTCCATATCTGAGACATAGTGGTTACATACTTTGAGAGACAAAAATCTCTTTAACAAAAAGATATATGCATCCCAAATATTTTGATATCTCATATGGGGTTTCTCTAAATAAATCACTATAATAGAAAAGACAGTTGTAGTAAGCCGTGTGTGTGAACCCATGAGCAGTATGACTAATTCACTCATCTAAAGTCCAGATAAAAAGTCCATCATGTCTCATCCCTTGTGGGATTAATGGCGTCATACTATAATCCTAGAAGTTAAAGGTTCGTCAAATATTTAAACATCTAAAGCAGCAGATTATAGATCGTGGAAAACATTCCAAAAAACAGTTAATAAGTCCGAAAATTTAAGTCAAAGTAGAACTGTAGCAGACTTGTTTTACAGATAATGGTTCCCCCTTCCCCCAACCTTAAACCCACTGAAATATATGTCCATAACACAGTCCAGAAATTAAAGCATAGGCCTCAGAACTCCTAGCAATTAAATGGTATTACCAGAGTCCTGACTTCGGTAAAAATAACGTTAAGTACAATGTCTTCCCCTGCTACACCATACAATGAAAATCAATTATAAGTCCCTTTACTGCAAGGTTTTACAGATGGTAAGAGGGTGAGAAATAAAAAAAAAAAAAAAACAGTACTCAAGTATATTTCAGTCCCCTTCTGGTTCACTTTCCTCATTCTCCGTATCCTGAGATGGAATCTGACAGCTGGTAACAAAATGGTTTGCCCACTTGCCCGCTTCAGTTGGGTCAGAAAAGACCCTTACTTTGCCATCATGCACTACTATCAGTCGAGCGGGGAAAATCACAGCGTGCGTGATCGAGGCCTCTCATAGGCACTTTCGAACGCCCTCAAGTTTCTTGCGCCTCATGCGTGTCACATAACTGATATCAGGGAATAGAAAAATTGATCGATCATCTTAAGTAAGGGGGCCAGCATGTCTCACCATGTGGAGGATTTGGTTGTGGGTACCCATGCCATCGGTGACTACCAATAAGGTATGTGGGGTGTCCCGAGTTTTCACGGTAGCCTCGTGGGGTGATCCTGTATGCTTTTTGGAGCCTGAAATGTAAATGCTATCCTTCCGGCACCAGCTTTTCTCCAAACCAGTCCTGCAGAAACATGAGGGGGTGATCCCCCTCAATCCCTTTGGGTAGACTGAGGATCCCCACATTAGATGCCCAGGCCTGGTTTTCTAAAGTCTTCAATCTGGCCCCGAGATGGGTGTTCTCTTTCACCACCATTGTGGTGGCCGCCGATGCAGAATCAGAGTTCCGTTTAAGGCCAAGCATCTCCCATTGTCATACCTCTCAACTGTCCCTGATTTTCAGGGATGTCCCTGATTTTGCCTCAGAAATTTCTTCTGTCCCTCCTAAATTTGGCATTTCTGTCACTGAAGAGTAGGGATTTGAATCACAAAATAATGCCAGCCATTGGTGTTACAGTCTAGTTCTCATTAAGAAAATGCTATTCACGCTAAGAAGCATGTTGTATACAGCTTCTGGAACTAATATTACTATTTTTTCAGATGTGTCCCTGATTTTGGTTATTTGTCACTGATCATTTTAGCCTTGTCCCTGATTTCTGATGAGGGAGGTTGAGAGATATGCCCATTGTAGTGTTTCACAGTTTTTTCCACTACTGTGACTCTGGTACCAAATGCATCATCCATTTTTGTGCTTAGGTTTGATAAGGAGGTAATAAGCCTCTGAAGTTTAATACCAATAGTTGACATAGTCTCATTTAAATTGGGCTGTGTAGCAACTTGCGTCTCCATGCCTGGCCGCATGTGCTGAGTATTTCCAGAAGCTTTCCCCCCCCCCCCATAGTGCCCGTTCAGTCCTTACGTGGGTTTCCCATTATAAGCTTCAAAACTTCCTCTTTCCAGTAGAATAATAACTTTTAAGGATTCTACACTCCAAGTCATTATTTGTAATTAGTTTTTATGACTCTGTTGAGGGGCTGTCAACTTCTGCTGCCAGCAAGCTTGGGCTCCACAGCACCCCCATGGAGTTCTTAGTGGTAAAGTTTTATCTATTCAAACATCCACATTCCTCTTCTGTCTATGCTCTGTAACATATATCTGTGATGAAAATCCCCTCACCAGGGACTTCAAGGGGTGATGTCCAGCACCTCAATCCACAGCGCCACTGGGCCGGCTTCATAGCTACCCTCTTAAAGGGTTCATCGATAATTGGCAGGGGCACCAAAGCTTCTTTAGCATTGTCCCTGACCTTTCCTACCCTCTGGCACTGTGGACATGTCCAACAGTAATTTGTCATATCTGTGAACATGCTCGGCCAAAATAAGTTGTTGGCAAGCCATTTTTTGAGCGGTTAATACCCAGGTGGCCTGAAAAAGGAATGTCATAGGCCACGGCCAGAAGCTGCTTTCAGTAGTCCCAGGGGACTTCCAGCTGCTGGAGTACCTCTTTCTCTAGCCTCCTCTGTGTCTACACTTCCTGCACAACAGCTCATTCTCCCAATAAACTGACTTTCTACTCCCCTGAAAGTCATCAGCACTATCTGCTACCTCTCAGTTTTTGGAGGGTAGGATCAGCTTGCTGTGCCCTGCCCTGCTGCTCCCATCTGACCCTCCCCAATTCCCCTCCAGAAGGAAAGCTTCCCCTGGTTGTGACCTCCTTTGCTTGCAGCAGGGGCTCAGGGCTCCTACTCCTAGCTAGCCCCTCACCCACACTAGCTGCTTCCTCAGCTGCTGAGGGAGGGTTCTCAACAGGCTGTGTCACTCCCTTCTCCCCCTCAGAAGCTTGCCTTTTTGCCTGGCTACGGGTAGTAACACATACTAGGTTTCCCTGTAGTCCAAATCATTCCTTATGATCACATCCACTGGGAAATCAGGTACAACTCCCACCTCCTGTACCCTATGTCCGCCCTCCCAGCTCAGGAAGACCCGAGCCATTGGCACTTGGACCACTGGACCCGTGACTCCTTGAATCTTGGAGAAGTGCCCCGGCAGAATCTGCTCTGCCTGGATCAGATCCTGCCTCACCATGGAGATGGAGCTGCCAGTGTCCCTCAATCCCTGAGTTACTGTCCTATTGACTAGAATAGGGTGCGTATATGCTTGGTGGAGTTTGGTGGGACTACAGTGTGTGCGCAGCTTACCAACTGCTCAGTACTGTCTTAGTCACCCCCTTCCCCAGACCTTTGCCCTTTGCATCTGTTTTTAGGGCAGTCATACGATAGTTGCCTCACTCTTTGGCAAATACAGCATTCCTTTGCTCCCGGCTCCTTGTTCCCCATAGAACCAGTGAGTTCTGTTTTGGGCTTGGGTCCAGGCTGGTTTCCTTTAGGCTGACCTCCCTGGGTCCCCTTAAAACCATGTGCTGCACCATCCCAGTAGTTCTTATGCTGCGTATGTGGTCTGCTGGCCACATACAAATCAACACTTTCTGCTGCCTCCTTTGCGGAGTTGCATGCCCAGTCCAGCAGCCATATGCGCAGGTCATCAGGTACATTTTTGTGAAACTGTTCCCTCAGAATCAAATATTTAATTTGCTTTACAGTCCTTGTCTTAGCCCCATCTTCTCAACAGTCTAAATAGGCACACATTTGGACATGCAGTTCTACATAGCTGTTTCCTGGGTCTTTTCTTAATTCTCTAAATTTCCACCTATGAGCCTCAGGAGTTAGTTCAAAATGTTTTAATAACACTCTTAACTTTATCATAGTCCATGCAATCGTTATTGTCCAAGGTACCCCCCTTGCTCAGCCACTGGGACCTTAGTCTCACTATGTATGTCACCATCTGCCTACTGCATAGGGCTTCCATGAGTGCATTCTTTGACAGAACCTCATGGAGAATCCCCCTCTCAGCGCACAGCTCATGAAGCTGCTGTACGTGAAATCTGACATAGGTTGTGGAGCTCATATTCCCTAGCTACGCTGCACTAAGTTGTCAAGGAATAAAAAAACAGTAATAAACACTGTAACCTTTTGAAATCCCGTTTTGTGACTGTTAAGATATATTTCTGTTGGTACTCTGTCACCAGTGTGCTAGGTAAAGCTTTACCTCTCTCTCAGAGTTCCTGCCTCACAGGAAAGGAGTCTCTTGAGTACTACACTGCACTGCACTTGTACCAGTGGCAACACTGATCCCTCTGCCACCATGTACCGGTTCACAATGTTGCACACTTAATAGCGTATGGCATTATGGAGAAACCTGGACCTGTGCGCTCCCCGAGTTGGACCCCCCCCGGAGTTGAGAATCATTAGTGGGGGGTCCGGAGGCACAACTCCCCCATAATGGGGGGGTGGGGGGGCAAAGCCCCCCTCAGAACAAAGACATGATGCCTCACGGCATAAATCGCACAGCGCGGTAGTGCCATGCGGCATTATGTCTTGCGATATAATGACCCCGTGCCCTGCCATGAAAATGATGAAAATTCTCTCACCAGGGACTTCAAAATCACTGCCACCACTGGGTTTTTTTTACCAATGGGAACCAGGAAACCTGCTTCTTACCTCCTCCTTTGCACAAGGTCAGGAAGGTCAACACAGTAACTGTGGGTAGAATGCTCTTTAGGGACGGATTGCAAACAAAGTCCTGCATAAATAACCAAATTATCTTGATAAATAAACAGGCGGTCACTTATTCTATCAAAAATAGATTCTTTACTAGAGGACTACAAGTATTTACAACAGGATTTATGTACAGTCAAACAAAAGGATTACCAGGTTTTCTAGAAATGAAAATAAATGGAGTTGAACCAGACAGTTAACATATAGGAGAATCTAAGTTATTCTGACTCTACAACCTATTTACCTGCTGCTATCTGAAGAAACACTATCCCCTAAGCTGTATTTCTCACCAGATCTCTAGCTGCAGGGCTCTGGGTTTTCAGATGTTGTTGGGTCCAAGAGAGTGAGCTAAATCTTAGCTCTCCGATTTATTCACTCTCTGACTGTGGGAGGTGGTGTCACCCCTTTTGAGTGACAGTTTACCACTGCCCCCCCCAAATGAGTGGTCTATGGAGGGATGACATCATCCAGGCCGGCTGGCTTCGATACACATTCAGAAATTCTCAGTCCAATTTTATGATTTTGTTTTTCAGGATGTCCAAGGTGTGTAACTGCATGCCTCTGCCTTCCAGGCTGACTGAGGCATTCAAAATGGCACTCTCCCATCTGCCTTACAAGATCTGTAGCTACAGATTCCCATGAGAACATTTTTCTGCAGCTAAGTTGGCTAATTATTTCCCATGAGGCCTGCTTGGACACATGACATTGGAAACCATGTTTTGTGCCCATTTTTGCAAACAGCACAACTTATAACACAAGCATGATTATATTTACAAAGGAGATTAACAAAAAAGAAATGAATAGATCACTCTGGTCACATGCCCATCAAAATATCCATTTAAGGTATTTATTTATTTATTTAGTTAGTTTTTATTTACCGGGTGAGTGCACTAGCCAAAAAATGACTATTTTCAGGCATGACCCGGGAGAGTACAGAACGTATTAATACATATATGACATTTCACAAGTACATAACAGCTTTAGGTATCATTCTGTACAAGACAGCAATAAGTATAACTTAGTTCAGACCAGAAGAACATAACACACGTAACATTTTAAAGTGCCTAACCACATCACATATTGCTTAGTTTAGACCACAGCACATAGAATGCAACAACAAATAGAGAAGGATAGTCAAGAAAACAGGAGAGTTTTTTTTATATATACTTTCTATTTATTGAGATTTCAATAAACATACAGTTTATGTGCCAGATGCACCACTCCAATATATGCATTAAAGGTCCAATGAGGGCACCACCCCTCTTAATACAGAGCCAGTAAAAGTAACTGAGTGCATCAATTAGATACATCATAAAGGGGTAAAAATATCTTAATCTTAAGTCAACATCTACATTTGCTGAAATTGAGCCCATGTGCTGCGTGTGATTACTTATACAACAGTTAAGACATTAATAATATCAACACTCTCTTTGTCCTACCAGAGGACGTGAGCAAAAGAAGCACATGCCCCTCCTGTACTTTTGGACCCTTAAGGTACCCCCACAATAGGATTCAGATTTCCAGAAAGAATCTTACAAAAATTTCCCTGCCGTGTAACTATGTAGTTAAACAATTTGTAATTTAAAAGAATTAACTCAATTTACAGTGCAAAATAGTTAAATCCACTGCTAAATCTCTCATCTAGCCCCACTGAAGGCAGCAAAAACACTACAATATACTATGCTATAAAATAACCATGTAAATAAGTTGGGGCAAGATTAGTGGGCTATACAACCCATCAATTTGTATATAAAGCAAACCTAAGTAGTCACTCATAAATATCAAGTGTCCATTTCGATATCGCTCTCCGATTCTGACCTGGATTCTTCCATTCTTTTCCTGCGCTGTGGCGCATTCTTTTGGGCCCACTTCAGTGCATCAGAGGGATCCATGAAGATGAAGACCTTTCCCTCATGCACTAGACGTAATCGGGCTGGAAAAAGCAGTCCATGAGGCACACCAGACTCGCGAAGCATAGCGTGAACCCCATCAAATCTTTTCTTCCTCTGGCGGGTGGCATAGCTTATATTGGGATAAAGGGAAACACGCTGTCCTTCATGTAAAAGTACTTTTTTCTGCCTGGCCATAGCCAGAAGAAAATCATGGGTCACAACACCATCTACCACCATTACTATTGCCCTTGATGTGTCCACATCTATAAGTCTTCCCCTGAACGCCACTCGATAGGCTTTTTGAATATGCAGATCTCTAGCCACCACGGACTCTCCTAATTGCTGCTCAAGCCATTCTTTCAAGAATAAGATCAAATGGTCTCCCTAGCAAGTTCCCCGGCATCCCCACTATTCTCAAATTTGCAGCTCTGGCCTGGTTCTGTAAGTTTTCCAGGTGCGCTCTCAAAATGTGTATTTTCCTTCACCATATTGGAAGTTACACAAAAAGCGGCCTCCAATTGCTTCCTTGTGTCACAAATTTTGGTTTTGATGTGAGTTACCGCCATTTCTACCGTTGAGACTCGAAATGTCAGAAAATCAAATTTTTCTGATAAGCCTGCCATGGAAGCAAGTAAACGGGTCATTTTTTGCCCAAGGGTTTGAATTGTCTCTTCACCCTCTGCCGGAGAATCAGGTAGATTGTGGCCTTGAGTTGAGCGTGTGGCTGGATGACCTGGAGGATTTTTAACTCTACATCCATCTGTCGAACCCTTATCTTTCTTAGGGTTTCCCATTTCAATTCCAGAGAGCTTCAGATACCAGTTAATTCTTTTAATTCCCCAAAAAACTTCAAAAAAACTACTTTTATTAGGCAGGAGAAATATTAGTTATAAGGAGCTTTGAATCCTGTTGACCGTCAAGCTTGGGCTCTACAGCGCCCCCCTCAAACAGGAGAGTTTTAACTGAAGAGTGATAGGAGAAGGACAAGGAGGACCTAGTAGAGATCAAGTCGGATCGAAGCAAGTGCATGGGCCTGACTGGGATAGATAACTCCGTAATTTTATTTTAAAGTGACAGTGAGATGCAGACTGCTTTAGATCTGGGGGAAGAGTATTCCAAAGCTGAGGAGCCGTATGCTTAAATGCACCAGCACCCTTTGAGGTGTGACACCTAGGAACATTTAGTAGTGCTTTGTCAACAGATCATAGTCCATGGGAGGGGGTGGAGGGAATAAGTAGTGTTGCAAGGGATGCAGGGGTGTTAAGCCTGATAACTGAGTCCCACAAGGAGCCAAGATAGTATTGCCTAGATGCAGAGGGAGAGAGCCACCCCAGGTCACTGTAGAGCTGACAGTGGTGCTTCAGACGAGGGGATGAAGATGGGTAATGACAGATATTATTGTATGTGACGTCCCATTTCAGTAGTGAGGTTTTATGTGCAGCAGTAAGGATAGGTGAGCAGTAGGTTAGTGCAGGGAGTAATACTCCTCTGGCAATGGCCAACTTTGCAGATGGAGTTAGCATGTAGCTAGTCTTGTAGGCAACACCCAGTCTACTATTAATTGTTTTACAGGTGGAATGAATGTGGAGTTTGAGATCTAGTGATTGATCAAGCATAACACCAAGGTATTTGAAAGACGTGACAGTCTCAAGTTTAGACCCTTCATGGTCATAGATCATTAGGGGTGACGTACTAGTTCTGAGTTTTGGGGCAGATCCTAGGAGCATAGCTCCTATTGCTGGTGCATTTTTTAACCTGAAGCCTCATTACCATACACTTTTAACAATAAAATATATTTATTAGGGGGACAGGAACAGGTTCTGGATGGCAGAAAGGAATGGTTAAATGCAATAAAACAATGCTTTACAGACTCCCCCCCCCCAAATCACACCACCCTCTGAGGAGTACTCACACCAAATTTTCTGTTTCCTCTTATTGGTGCACCAGTACTGCAAAGTCCCTTGGCAGCTCCAAAAACACCATAAATTGTATGCACACCACATCAACTGCAGCCCTGATACTGAATCATGGTGTGGTACTGATTGAAGGTTGGTGGTTGAGGACCCCAAACAAAATAGCTGATAGTTGCTCCTGGCTGTTACAGTTCTAGAAATGGGCTTTGTATAGCAATATGCAGAAATGAAATGACTAGCAATTATTTTTATCAGGTCCTAACTAGCGAAAGAATTGGAAGGATATTGACCCAGTACTCATGATCTTAGCAGAGTCTGCAACTGGCTCTGTGGGATGTCTCCTTCAGGGTTGCAGACGCAGATGACGGCACAGCTGCAGCGGATCCAATGCACTTCTGAACAGTGAGGGTGTGGGCTGTGGTGTTATCCAGGAGTCTCTGATGTCCTGTTCACTCCACAAGGGAACCCACCCACTGTTACCCACCCCTGTGGGGGTAGGCAATTACTCTGAGCCTCAGGTGACATAGACCCTCTGTCAGGCATAGGTGCTGGATTTGTAAAATTTTTGGTGGGGACCAGGGGTCGGGGGAAAAGCCCCAGTAGGGGTCTATAGGAGCAAGGCCCCCTATACTTGGGGGTCTGGGGGTTAAGCACCTCAGGTATGAGAAAAAATGGACATGTCGTTTTACTGGCCAGCCTCTGTCTGTCACACAAGTTGCTGTTGACTGCTGTGCAAACACATACCAATTTATACAGAGTCCCTATTCATTCTTATTACACTGTAACTGCTGTTATTGTTCATGAATAGTGGACTGCTGCTATAATAAACATTTTACAGGGTGTTAGCACTTGTAGCATTGTATTTACATAATTGTATTATTTATTCATGAACGTTTATTACTTGCCCGATATTGAAAATGTAATATTCTGATTGCACATGCTTTACAAGTGAGTCACAGGAGTCACTTTCGGACAGTATACATATTATTCTACTTTCAGGTTCCCTGATAATGTAAACGGGAACACAACAATTCACTACTGTCAGTTCGCTCCCCGACAATTGGTTCCCGACAATTCACTCCCGAGTCAACTCGCTCCTCCTCATTTTCGCTCCCATCAATTCACTCCCGGTAGTGAGATTTAGTATGAGAAATCCACAAACTTTGCAACTGAGTAGTTACAGACCCTAATGAAATTTATTTTGCAATCTATGCCTATGCACTTAGTAATTATTTAAAGATCAATTGCACAGCGTTGATTTAGCTAGCAAATGGCTGTTTTTCATCAGTGAAGAGGTTACCACCCACCCAGCTCACGGATCGCAGAGAACCCAACGAATCGTTTTGGCTGTGTTCTGTGTTTCTGTATTTTGATGTTGTACCCTCCCTAGCCACCTGTCCTGCGATCATGGGGAACCAACTGTGCTCACCCGCACGTACACCGAGACTGTCTTATGTGTGGTATATTGATACTGTACCTCCCCACCCACCCACTCTCCGGATCGCAAAGTACAGATGGCAAAGTCACACAGATCGCAGATGGATTGTTGGGGCATGGGCCATAAATTCCCACTGGCCAGGTTTGCCGGGGTTGGAGTCGCACAACAAAGCAGAAACACCTGGCAGAGGCAGATGACTGCAGATAGCATTGTGGTCTTTCCCAGTGTGCAGCGCAAGACAGATGCTGTGTTACACTCAGTCTTGCAATTGGGAGTCCCATACCGTGCAGTTAACCATCATACTGTTGCCTCTCCAGTGAACCTCAAGCAGCTAGTAAGCTGTGACCTGAAGCACTCTGGTGTTGAGAAACACTGCTCTCTGTGTATATGGCTGTCTCTTTTCAGTTCAATGTGACTTCCTGGTCTGCGCATTAACTGTGCTATAATGTATGGTAGAACGTTGTCACAGGTAGAAATCTACCTTTTTATAACAACATTTTACCATCGATGTGACATCATGATGTTGTTAACCCATCGATGGTACGTCACATCGATGGGTTAACAACCGGGAACAGTCAGGGCATGCGCGCAGCTGGATCGGACGGCCTTGTAACGGCAGTGGCAGTGAGGGCAGAGCAGTGGGGACATGAAAAAACAGCAGTAAGGAACTGCTTTCTTTTCTAAAAAAATGAACTGGTACCATACACTATAAAAGCTAATGTATGGTACATCGATGGTTAACCATTTTGTTAACCAATCTCAAAGTTGCGATGGCGACAGAAACCTCTCGAGCTTCGCTCTCGAGGTTTACATGGCCGCCTTGGTAACCTCTCGATGGTTAACAAACCAGTTAACCATCGATGACCATACATTATCCTCTACATTGCCGACAGACTCCCTCAGTACAGAGCGTCTTGTGAACAAGTGTGGTCTGGCTCTTTTGGAGGTCTACTACTGACTAGAGCACATGGATCAGCTGAGTAGCATTCACAACATACAGAGATGCATCAGTACTAGACAGCATCACTCATCAGACGCAATCTGAATGATTAAGACAAAAAATCATGTTTATTTCAGGAAAACTAGGAATTTATCTTGCAATCCATGCCCTTAATTGCAGTGTACATAGGCATTATTTAATTACACTTTACACTGTTTATAAGACAGGCAGTAAATCATACACTGTAGTTTCACTAGAAATTGTGCCGGGAATGAACTGACAGGAGCAAAAATGAGGAAGAGCAAGTTGACTCGGGAGTGAACTGTCGGGAGTGAATTGTCATGTACCCAATGTAAACACATCCAGTTTACAATTTTATTTTTTTGGGGTTTTAAAAAGTCAATAAATCCCCAAACCAGTCATAAAGCATTCATTATGTGCACCCTGTCCCCACAGCCAAGCGTACTGTATAGCCAACACATTATCTGCGTTTGTACCTTTGGTTGCAGTGCATTCACTTTTAGTTAGCGATTTACTATACAGATACCATTTCAACTAACATATCCCTACATCGTGTGGGTACTTCTGAATCTAAATGCATACCTTAGATTGTTCTGCTTGCATACAGTTTAAGACTATAGTTGTACATGAAATGATGTTAGAAATATATAATGTATGGTAGAACGTTGTTATAGGTAGAAATCTATCTTTTTATAACAACGTTTTACCATCGATGTGACGTCACAATGTTGTTAACCCATCGATGGTATGTCACATCGATGGGTTAACAACCAGGAACAGTCAGGGCATGCGTGCAGCTGGATCGGACGGCCTTGTAACGGCAGCGGCGGTGAGGGCAGAGCAGTGGGGACATGAAAAAACAGCAGCAAGGAACTGCTTTCTTTTCTAAAAAAATGAACTGGTACCATACACTATAAAAAGCTAATGTATGGTACATCGATGGTTAACCGTTTTGTTAACCAATCTCGAGGTTGCCATGGCGACATAAACCTCTCGAGCTTCGCTCTCGAGGTTTACATGGTTGCCCTGGTAACCTCTCGATGGTTAACAAACCGGTTAACCATCGATGACCATACATTATCCACTATATAACATACAGTAGGGTAATCAGACTTTATAATGTGGCACTGTGCTACAGTATCGCTGCACTATCAATGTCAACAACACAAGAAACCAGCTACCAGCAGAGGAGACACACACACACACACACACACACCCCTCTCCTCTACTGTTTGAATAGGTTTTAAACTTTCAAGTAATATTCCCTTCCTTTTTTCCTCAAATAATGTACTTCATTGGTTTACCAAGGCATGCAACAATCTGAAAACGACTGTCAGAATGAATCACAACCAACGTGTGTCAAGTACTATATTTGTTTTTGTTATAAGCCACTAAGTATAACGTATGCCTTAGAGTCACAGATCACACAGGTTACCCTAATTTAAACTGTGCAACCATTACAAAAAATGCCATCAATGACAATAATTCCACCATCACTTTCAACCCATTCCAAAGAAAATTAGGTTTTTTCCAAGGTAATTTCTTTTCCCCAGCCTTGATTAAAATGCATCACTAATTATGCTCACATTTTTGTGTCTGTAAAAAGCAACCTACATGTCACATAAATCATGTCACTGCATGCGCACCTTGAGTTCTAAGGGATGGTTTGCTCCCCTCTCAGACCAGCAAAGTTGCGATTCAAGGAAAGAAAGAACAATAAATGAATCATTCGAGACTTACTTTTCTAACTAGAATATCTTGGGTAATTTCTAAAGTAACCTGTGGGCAGTAAGATCCTGTCTCAATGGAGGTGGCCACCCTGCTGGAAGGAGCCTTGACATACATAAAGGGCAAGGTGCAGGAGGGGCTGTTGTGGTGCAATCACCACTTCTGCTGTTCCTGGGGTGAGCTCGGACTGAGAGCTGGTGCTGCTGCTGCTACTGCCACCACTGCTGTGCTCACAACCTACTGGGTCTCCCTTGCTGGCTGCCTCGCTCCCTTGCAGATGACTCAGAGTCTCTCTGACTCCATGACCATCCCAGAACTCCCATCCCCAACTCTTACTCAGTCACACACTGACTGGGCTGCCTGCTGACTGCAAAATAAAGGTGCCATGCCGCACTCGATTTTGCTCTGTTGAGCTCTCTGGTCTCCGTCTGATCACTCTCATCTCGCCCACCTCGCTCGTTAATCTGTCTTCAGTCCTTGCTGCCACCAAATCAGATCACCTGCTCTCTTTGCGTGCATGCGCACTGACGTGTCAGCTGCTCCATGTCAAAACAGGCCATCAACAGGCATGGGGGGAAGGGATGCAAGCTTTCCAGTGCTCCTGTTCTTGCTTCCCGAGTCTCTTCACAACATGATGGGATGGGATGGGATGGGGGGGCACAGAACAAACACATATCTGCTGCTGTTTATGTGCCAAATATGGATGGTGATATTACTGGTCGGGCTGGGCCTGCTTTGGAGAATATTGCTGGAGCCCAGGCCCCATATAACCTGGAGCCTGCAGGGCAGGCACTTTGGTGTTGTTCCTGGAGGGAACAAAAGTCTTTTTTGCAAAGACTGTAAAACAGCTGTTGGCAACCTAGTGATTGACTACTGAATTTACTCACTGGTCTCTCTCCCAGATGAATCTGGCTGTCTCATATGTCCTCTGTAGTCAGAAAGCAGGGAATCAGTTATCACTGGCTAACTCCCCTGCATTATTCATTATGCTGTCCTTTTGCTTTTAGTGGCTGTCACTTTCCCGGTGAAAGCATCCACATAGTCCTCAACTACTCTGTAACCTAAGCCAGCTTGCAACTAACTGCTTTTGCAGTGTTATGGGATCCAGACTGACCATTCCCCTTGACCTGCCTGAGCTCAGTGTCCTCTCAACTGATGTCAGCTTCACAGGGAAAGGCTGCACTGGAACCTGAGCTAGTTTGCAGCTTACTTGCTCTGCAAAGTTGACCCAATTCCTGGTTTGGCTGTGTGTACTCTGACCCCTTCCAGCAGTCTTGTGGACAAAGAAACTTCAGTCTTTTACTATCTTTTATTTTAAACATGTTTCCATCTCTCAGCGGGGCTGCTGGCTATCAGGATCAGTATCTCCTGGTCCCTGCTACTATCTGGTTGAACCAGGGCATTTTGGGTGGCAGGGGTACACTGTTAAGTGTTCCCAAAGTTTGTGTTCATATGGGAGATGCAGTCTTACTGCTGTGGCAGTTTGCATGGCATTAGGAACTGTTCTGTACTGAAACCTCATTTCTGTGCTCCTGACCCCAAAGGCAGTCTGGAGGGTTGGATGGTGTGGTCTGCATGTGTCCATGGTGTCACTGCACAGAGGAAAAGGGCTGCTAACTGATTTGGACTCCTGGCCTCACTGCCACAGTCTACTGGGGCCAGGATACCAATGAGAGGTGGCATCTTGCCAGCCACAGTAAGAAAGGTACTGCACAAGACTGCAGAATAAAAGAACAGGTTAAATCCAGCCCTGGGGTCCTGCAGCTGCAGTACAGACCAGAACTGGAGTGAAGCAGCAGCACAGGGGAAGGTGGCAGCTGTGCTTCAGATGGCACCAAGGTATGTCCCCCCTCACTGAAATCATTGGTGTCTTTGCCAAGGCCTGAAAACACAAACCATGCAAAACACAAACATAACAGTCTGCTGTATACACCTGCATCCTGTTAAAGAGATGGTATTATTCAATATAAACCCAGGGTACGCATTTGAATTTGCTCTTCCTCAATGGGTATATCTACAATTTAAAGATGACATGGGGCAGCAGAAGGAGAGAAGAAACAAAGAATTAGGTAGCAGATTTAATCTTCTATGCACCACATTTAGGGGAAAGTCAGTGGAGACATCATGGGCATCATACAGGAGCTTCACAGGGTGCTTAACTAATTTACTAAACCAACAAGGTACAAATGGTTCTTCTATAATGACTTGCGCAAGGTTATTGTAGGGTTCTGTGTGCAGCTCAGGAATGGATTTAGAAGGTCCAGGTATCTTGATGTACCCTAGCAGTGCTACAGCAAAGTGTCCTCCATCATCCTCCATGATCGAAATAGGATCTATGACTTTAGAACTGAAGTCAGGTGGTACAAAGCAAGATGCCACATTATGTTTTTCACCCAGCTTTTTGCTTTTTGGCCCTGAACTCAGCTTACTTCAGGCGAATCTCCAGTTTCCCCAACTCTGGTCACCACCTCCCCCACTGTTGAGTCAACAAGGATCTACATGGGGCAAGGTCCAAATGTACTGGCAATGTCATTAATGGTGGTTGGTGGTCATAATAATTCTTTTCTTGTTTTTTCTCCCTTCTTCGCCCTTTGCCCCAGCCTGAATGGCAAGCAGTGTTCTGCAGACCACCCATGCAGTTAGTGTGTCCCTGTGGAGGACCAAGCTCCCCAGCCCACTGCAGGGATCGCTGGTGTGGCAGAACTATGGCATTCTTCCCTTCTGGCTAGGAGCACTGTTACATGGCAGACCCCCCATCCCCTCACCATGGGTCATTCGGCCAGCTGCTGAGTCCATTCCTGAACTCAGGTCACCAGCATGGGAGCATGGCACAATACCCACTGGGCCATCGGGTGGCCCCTGCATGATTTAAAGTCTCAGTGTGGGTGACACTATGTCCTCCTGCTGCAAGCCCAAAGGGCATAGTGCTGGCCAGAATAAAGGAATGCAAGAAAATACAATCTGATCTGCCTCATCAGTTGGTACAAACCACATCAAGCTATGTCACAGGATTTGCAACTGTTTTTTTGGACTGAACAACGTGGTTACTCCTTTTCTGTGTCTCAGTCCTGTTGACTGGTTTCCTAAGTGGTGAAGAATGTATTTATCTCAAAGGCTCAGGCAACAGTTGGCCAACTGGCAACAAGTGATTTCAGTGCAGCGTTTCCATTCTTCAGCTGTAGATGGTACACTGGCACATCATCTCTGGGGCTTATCTTCCTGCTATCATACAGTGCCCAATGGATTCCCACCCCCCTACCCCCATGGCAGGGCCTCCTGAGCATCCCACTCCTGGAAGAGGGCTAGGTAAGGGATATAGCAGTGGGCAGCCCAGTAGATGATGCATGGCCTGTGAGGGAGTGTGGCATTTTGCCCCAAAGCCTCGGCTTTTTCCAGCTGATTTTCTCCCCTCCGCTCAGATGACTGGCAGGCAAAGAATGAAGGGGTCGCACTCCTTGGAGAAGTGGCAAGTTGGGGAGGTTTGACTACTTTGGCTAGCTCCAGGCCCTTTTCCAAAGTCAACATTACATCCTTCAAGCTGGGGTCCATCTTCTGAACTTGTCTCATGTCTGTTAAGCTGAAATGTGAGGTGCAGAGTGGCTAGATGGGCATACACCTCTGGTATGGCATCAGGATACACTGCAAGAAGATTTGCTGTTCTTTTTGGATTGACAGGTGTAGGCCAGTCCTCAGCCACTAGCAGTTGCCAAATTGCCCATACCCCATCCTCTGAAATGTAAGTCTAAGGTTTATCTGTGGGTGGCACATGATGGGGGCATCTGGATAAGGCATCTGCATCAGCACACCAAAGCTGTGTGCCAATCTGGCCACTCTGCACCTCACATTTCAGCCTAACAGACATGAGACAAGTTCAGAAGATGGACCCCAGATTGAAGGATGTCTGTTTGGGAGGCAGTATAGTGCAGTCATCTAAGGCACTGAGCTGCAAATCTACAGCCCCCACTTGCATACTGTGTGACCCTGAGCAAGTCACTTAACTTTCCTGTGCTCCCAGGTCACACCTGTAAACAAGCTTTCAGCTTAGTGTGCCACTCCTGGTTAAACAACTGGAAAAAAAAATATTGTCCTTCCATGGTGGTACTGTACAGGGAAGTTGTAGGATGACAAGGGAACAATCCACCTTTGCCCAATGGCATCCAGTTTGATTGCAGTCAAGATAAACATCAACAGGTTGTAGTCAGTTAGCACAACAAACCTGACTTCATGCACAGTCAACAAACTGGTTCCTCAAGGCCCATTTTAAAGTGAGAAATTCCAGTTTGTGGATTGGGTAATTTTTCTTTAATGTGCTCAGGATCTGACTGGCATATGCTACAGGTCTCATGTCATTCTTGTGCTCCTGGTTTAGTACGACTTCCAGGTCACTCCTACTGGCATCAATGTGGAGGGTGTGTGACTTTGCGAAGACAGCAAAAACTCCTAGCAGGAGAAGGACAGGGTAAACTACCTGGAAAATCTATAAACAGCTAGCAGAGTGGTATGAAAGGCCAAGGCAGATATAGAGTTAAGGATGGCAGGGTCAAGGAAGGTGACTAGAACTTTTTTCAGTCCATCCAAGAAAACAAGTATGATGAAGGAAGGCGTCAAGCTGAGAAAGGTACCTGAGTGGTTGGAGAACAACAGGGGAAAGGCAGAAGTATAGAATAAATACTTCTGCTCGGTATTTGCTGATGAAAAGGATGGACCAGTTCTAAAGGGAAAAACAGAAATTGGGGAATGAGAGGGAAGTGGGGATGTGCAAGGGGTGATCACTGAGGACAGGGTCCTCAAAGGAAGTCAGGATCCTAAAAGGTGTATAAATCTCCTGGGCAAGATGACATTCACCTTAGGGTGCTAACAGTGTTGGCAGCAGTTCTAGCAGACCCTCTGTCAGACCTGTGCAGTAGTTCTCTTGACACAGGTGGGGTGCTACGAGAGTGGAGGACCGCTGATATAGTACTTCAGCACAAAAGCAGAGGAAGGAGAACTACAGACGAGTCAGTCTGAAATTGACAGTTATCAAGCTGATGGAAACCAAGCTCAAGGAAAGGTTGGTTGAATTCCTTGAGGCAAATGGGCTCCAGGACAACAGGCAGCATGGGTGTATAGCAGGAAGGTCATGCCCAACAAATCTGATCAATTTCTGTGACTGTGTTGCAAAGGCAGTGGACAAGGGCAAGGCAGTGGATATACTATACATAGACTTAAGCAAGGCTAGATGAGTGGCAAAGTGTCTAGGGGGGAGAACCAAAAGTGCTGTGGTCGGGGAGAGTACTCAGAGATGGGGGAGGTCACCACTGGGGTTCCATAGGGGTCAAATGCTCCATCTGGTGCTGTTCAATGTGTTCTTTAATTACTCTGGGGACAGCATAAAGGACAAAACCTGCCACTTTTTGGGAAACATCAAGCTCTGTGAGTGACTGGACATGGAATAGGGAGTCATAGATACATAGACAGTGTCAGCAGATAAGGGTCTATGGCCCACCCAGTCTGCCCATTTGAGCTTGTAAGTTCAGTTTGTTTTCCTAGAAGTCTGTTTCCCCTTACCCATGACCTCTAGAATTCCTTTATGTCTATCCCATGCATTCTTAAATCCCGTGATTGTTTCTGCCCCCACCACTTCCTCTGGCAGGGTGTTCCACTTGTCCACCACCTGTTCTGTGAAGAAATTCTTCCTCATGTTTCCTCTGAATCGTCCTCCTCCAACTTCATCCCATGCCCTCTAGTTCTGGAACATCTTTTGCTTAAAATAGTGTTTTCCTGCACCCTGTTCCTCCCTGTAAGATACTTGTATGTCTCTATCATATCCCCTCTCTCCTCCTCTCCAGGAGTACATGTTCAGTTCCTTCAACCTGTCTTCATAGGACTTGTGATGCAATCCATGCACCATCTTTGTTGCCCTCCTCTGAACCTTCTCTACCCTGTCTATGTCCTTACATAGGTATGGTCTCCAGAATTGCACACTGTACTCAGGTGGGGCCTCACTAGTGTCTTGTATAGCGGAATTATGACCTCCTTTTCCTGATGGTGATGCCCTGCCTATACATCCCAGCATCCTATTTGCTTTACCTGCTGCCTTGTCACACTGTTTCCCTACCTTGAGGTCATCAGAGATGACAACCCCAAGATCCCTTTCCTGCTTGGTGCATGCTATATCCTCACCCCCAACTGATATATTGTGCCAGGGTTTTGTGCCCATATGCATTATCTTGCACTTCTTTGCATTGAATTTCAACTGCCAAACCCCTGACCATTCTTCAAGTTTCTGCAGGTCGCTTCTCATTCTGTCTACACCCTCTGGTGTGTCTACTCTGTTACAGAGCTTTGTGTCATCAGCGAACAGTGAAATTCTGCCTTCTAGATCCTGCGCAATGTCACTGATGAAGATGTTGAATAGGACCGGTCCCAGCACTGATCCCTGTGGTACCCCACTGGTCACTCTTCCCTCTGTGGAGTGGCAGCCATTTACCACCACCCTCTGTGTCCTGCCACCCAGCCAGTTACCTACCCAGGGACCTGACAGAGGGCCTAGTGAAGTTAGAAAGATGGTCCCGCATCTGGCGGTTAGGGTTTAACACAAAAGAGCAAAGTCATGCTCTAAGGGAGCAAGAATACCCATATTGTTAGTGTACAGATTGATTGTGAGGCTACACCTAGAGGACTGTGTGCGGTACTGGAGCTCCTACTACAAAAAGGATGTTAATCTGCTGGATGCCTTACAGAGAAGAACCACAAAAATGATTCAGTGCCAGCAGGGGCTCATGTATGTGCAGAAGCTATAAAACCTCAATATGTACTCGCTTGAAGAAAGAAAGGAATATGGGGACATGATAAAGGCCTACAGCTGTGCAGAATATAAAATTCTGCCACAGGAATGCATGCAAAATTACCATTCTGAGTCTGCAGAATTTGTGTAAGTATACAGGTACTGATGGCTTGCATAAGTGTACCAAATTTCAGAGTCTTATATTGAAAGGAAGCTGAGTTATAGGTGTCCATACATTTAATCAAAATTTAATTTTCAGTTTTTCCATCTAATTTTAAAAGTTCTTATCCAAATGTTTCCACTATTTAAGGATTTAGAGAAATGTGCAACATGGTTATGAGCACCAAACTTTAAGCCTCAAGCTTTAAAGGGGTCTGTGCTATAAGTAGTCAAACATTTGCCAAACTTTAGATTTTAGTTTAGTATAATTTTGAAAGCATTCATCAAAATGTTATAACATTTGCAGGCATATGGGTTATTATTACATTTACATGCGTACCCAGTTTCAGATGTCTAGCTCCAAAGGCGCCTAAGATATATGCAGATAAAAATGTTCATGACATTTCCCACAAAAAATAAAATGACAGACTTTGAGCACCTATTATTTTGGGATGATGCATCCTAATGTTATGATATCTACAAGTAACCATGCCTGCCAAATTTCAGATTTGTAGCTCAAAAGAAGACTGAGTTAGGGCCAAATTAATATATTTTAAAAATTCCACTGAATTTCATCAAATTTTCAATTTCAGTTATTGTGGTCTAGTTTTCAAAGTACGTATCCAAGTTATACCAGATCTGTCAGTACACAGGAACTGATGACTTTCATGAGTGTACTAAATTTCAAAGTCCTAGACTTAAAAGGGATGAGTTGTGGGTGACCAAACATTTATTCAATGTTTAATTTTCAGTTATTTCCATCTAATTTGAAAAAATATTTTTTGAATTTCTCCACAGTGTCATGATTTAGAGAAACATGCAACATGGGTAGGTGCACTAAGTTTCAAGTCTCATGCTTTATAGGAGGCTGTGCAATAGGTTGCCAAACATTTAGCCAAAATTTCAATTTTAGTTATTTTAGTATAATTTTGAAAGCATTTATTGAAATGTTATGCAACTTTGCAGGTATAAGGGATATTATTAAATTTATATGTGTACCTAGTTTCAGATTTCTAGCTCCAAATGTGCCCAAGTTACACGCTGATAAACATTTTCTTGAAATCTCCACTACAAATATAATGACAGACTTTGAGCACCTATAAGTTTAAGATGATGCATCGTAATGTCAAGATATCTGGCATACCATTACAGCTCCTATAAAAGTGTGATGAAATTCCACAACATTTCACAGAATTCCATTGAAAGTCCACAAATTTAGCATTTTCTCATTCCGCACAGCTGTAGACCTCAGAAAACAACATGCAATTTAAAAAAGTATAGTCCTCCCTCATTTATCTGCCACACTTGCTTACTGCCAGTGTGAGCTCCTGTCCCATTTTTCAGCAATGCTATCCCCCCCTTTAATGGTCACTCTCTATTATCCGCCATCCTCTTTTATCCACCAAAATTTAGGATGTATGGAGGTTGGCATTGGTGGATAAAGGAGGGAGCACTGAATTTCTGTTTCTGTCTGTCAGCATATTTTTCCATATAGGAAGCAGTCATTTTTCTCTAGCATTACATAACAGATTACAACCAAAAACTAAATGATTAACAGTTAGTCTTGTGTAAATATTACACTTACAGAACATTTTGTCTCCCTATTAAAACCTAGCACAACATTATAGTGATTTTTTGTAACATTTCTACAAAACCTCAAATATTTTTCTGATTGTTTAGGCATTTTGAATGGGCATAAAAATCACAATACAGAATGCCAGCTAATTTCCCAAATTCTGATTGAAAAACATTATCTTCTAATCTCTGAACAGTAATAGTAACATATTGGTCAATATTGTCACTCAAATAATCATCCAAAATGTCAATAAATCCCTGATTTTTCAAGCTTTCACTTAGCTGTCAAATCATTAAAGGTTTGAATTTTGTGATCTAACTTCAAGTTAGCATTTCACAATAGTTCTCTCCACATCCAACCTAACCATTTCTTCCACAATTTAAGAGTTCTGGGGCCCATTATTCAGAAAAGTACAAAGTGGAGTGCAAAGGTTTGCAACTGGCCAGAGGTCCAAGGATACTATATGCAGGTGGATAGTGCACTGGCACTATCCGACTGAATACAGGGTCATGTTGGTGCAGTGCTAAGTCAAGTAATGATGTCCAGACAAGGCTCCTGAAGTGGGACTCAAGAATGAATAGTGCCAGAGTACTATCTGCAATTTTCAAAGAGACCCATGCAAATGAGATCACTGGACATACAAGGTGTTAAGGGGCCATTTGCATGCCCATTATGGGCCCATCTGCATGAGTAGCAGAGGCAGGTTAGCGTGATGCTGCCCTCCCCCTTTACCGGGTCCAAGACATGTGTAGATATCCCTGGTGCCTAGTGGTTCCCCTGCCCACCAATCACTGTCCTGCAATAGTAAAAAAAAAAAACTCCCTGTTGCTAGTGGTCCCCCCTTCCTCCAATTACCAGCCTGCAAGAAAACTAAAACCCTCCCTGGTGTTAGTGGTTCCCTCCCTCTAGCTGACTGCCAGCCAGTAGGGACACTAAAACCCTCCCTGGTGTTAGTGGTCCCCCCTCACTCCAATCACCAGCCTGTAAGAAAACTTACAACCCTTCCTGATGTGAACGGTCCCCTCCTCCCTTCAACTGCCAGCCCACAGTAAACAATAAATCCTCCCTGGTGCTAGAGGGTCCCCCCCCGATTGCCAGCCCACAGTAAAACTAAAATCCTCCCTGGTGCTAGTGGTACCCTCTCCTTCCGATTACCAGTCTGTATGAAAATTAAAACCCTCCTTGGTGCTAGTGGTCCCCCCACCTCTGATCACCAGCCAATAGGAAAACTTACAAACTTCCCTGCCATCCAGTGGTTCCCCTCAGGCACCAATCCATAATACCGCTGGTCACAATTCCATAATCCCTGCCACCTAGCGTCCTCCCCCAACCACGGCACCGCACACACACCCCCTCAGTCACCTTACCAGTATCCTTGGTGCCATAGGTGCGCATACAGCAATCGGCATAGCCCTCCTCACACTTCCTCGGCTGGCCGCCATATGTCCGGGCAGGAAGCATGCATCTTATTTATAGGACAGGGCATGTCACCCTGTCCTAGAAATAGGATGTGCCCTCCCTGCTTGGACATATGGCAGCCAGCCGAGGAGATGTGAGGACAGGTGCGCTGGTTACTGAATGCACACCCATGGCACCAAGGATACTGGTACGGTGACTGGGAGGGTGGGTGTTCAGTGCTGTGGTGGTAGGGGGTGCTGCTAGACACCAAGGATTATGGAATTGCAACCAGTGGTACCATGGATCAGTGCCTGGTGGGAACCACTGGATGCCAGGGACAGGGGCCACTAGCACCAGGGAGAGTTTTAGTTTTACTATGGGCTAGTGATCAGAGGGGAGGACCACTAGCACCAGGGAGGTTTTATTGTTTACTATGGGCTGACAATTGGAGGTGGGGGTGCCACGGACCACAGGGGTGAGTGTGCTCCCCCAGCAGCCAACCGGCTAGTTGGCTGCAGTACCTCCGGCAGTCGCTATGTTGAGCAGAGTAAGAGGAGGTTTTGTTCAGCATTATCTTTGCTGTGCAAAAGGACCATGCTAAACCTTTTTGTGTGGTGCAAATCTGCTGAATATTGGCTTGCACCAATACTCCTGTCCCCGAGCCTCATTTGCATACCCCACCCACTGTTTTGTGTGGGCACTAACCCTGTTTGCCGGCGCAACTGACCCTTTTGAATACTGGGCTCTGCGAACACTGGTTAGTGCCCCCAAAAACAACTGATTTTAGATTGAATTCACTTCTTAAGAATACTGTTAGTGTATCTCTATTTAAGTTTAGGACTTGTCTATAGGATATATTCTGTACAGATTCCAAGGGCTCAATTTTAAAAGCCTGTGAATGCAACAAGCCAATCGTGTGCCAATCGTTTGGTGTGTGGAGCTTGTGGCATTCTCCTGGCTGACAATCAGGATTTTCAATCCCAAGCACCAAATGCCGCAAGTTACACCAGCTTTTCCCTGGTCTAACTTGCACCATTTGGGAAACCCTTTTTATGGGGCTTGCACCAAATCTTGCCATAAATTGAGGAAACTGTCCCCAATGTACTAAAACTGGGTGGTTGTGTCAAAGGATTTTGGCACAGCTGCACCAAAAAATAGGTCTGACGCTGGTCACCCTTTGAAAATCGAGCCCTAGGTCTCTAGCTACATTGCTAATTGCCCCGAGTTTTGATCCATATAGCATTGTGTTGATTATTTTAGCATCAGAAGCTTGTTTTCATGCCATATAAGAATTGCTTGTGAATAATTTGCTAAATCGAATTATATCTTTGGACAACTGTATGACTTGTTTCTTAATATAACATCTGATTTTTCCAAGTTAAATGTCTGTCAAATGTTAAAGCCCAGGTATCTGTATTCAGATTCTATGTCAATCAAGATTTCACCAAATGACCACGAAGACTCATGATTGCCTCCCTTCTTTCTAAAAATAATAATATTTGACTTCCTTGGATTCAATGTGAGTTCCAACTTATTTAAATGCAGGATTGTTTTATTAATGGCCCATTTAAGGCCTGGTGGAGTTTGGGAAGAGAGCAAAATGTCATGTGCATACAGAAGAATGCTGATTTTCCTATCCGAAAGTCTGGGAGCAAAAGTATCAACTGTATTTAATTCCATAAACAGAGATTCTAAATACAAGTTGAAAAGTAACGGTGCCAGAAGGCACCCCTGCTTAACTCCTTTCTCTGTCTTTATTGCATTAGAAATAGTACCACTTTTGACTATCCTTACATATGCTTTATTTTCGTAAAATAATTGTAAGTTACTTAGAAGACCTTCCTTAATGCTGAGTTTTCTTAAATCGTCCCATAAAGCATATCTGTTCACATTATCAAAAGCAAACAGATCCGGGCATGCTACATAAAGAGCACCTTGGTCTTTCAATGCATGCTGTTCTGTGAGGCAATTTAATCTAAATATAGTGTCTGCGGTTCCATGTTAACATAGAAACAAAGAAACATAGATTTTGATGGCAGATAAGGACTGCTTGGCCCACCTAGTCTGCCCATTTCCCTGCCTACTGGATAAGCTGCAGGTTCTAGTTAACCAACAGCCTACTTCTTCCTATCCCCCACCATAATTGCCTTATGTCTGTCCCATGCATTCTTGAATTCCACTACTGTTTTTGGCCCCACGGGCCCCTCAGAAAGTCTGTTCCATGTGTCCACCACCCTCTCTGTGAAAAAATACTCCTCACATTGCCCCTGAGCCTTCCCCCCTTCTATCTTCAAATTGTGCCCCCTTGTTCTTGCACATCTCTTTTTCTGAAAGATGCTCCCCTCTTGGACTTTGTTGATTCCCTTGAGGTACCTAAATGTTTCTATCATGCCCCCCTTCCTTTCCTCATGGGTATACATCCTGCCTATGTCCTTGTGGAGATGGGGTCTCTAGAACTGCATGCAGTACTCCAGATGTGGTCTCACCAACTGTCTGTACAGAGGGATAACAACTTCCTGTTTTCTACTGATGATGCCTCTCCCTATACATTCCAGTATCCCCCAGGCCATCCTTACTGCCTACTCACATTGCTTGCTTACCTTTAGGTCATCTGATATGACTACTCCCAGGTCTCTTTCCACTTCTGTTGTTGTTAATACCTCTCCCCACTGTGTACTCTTCCCCTGGGTTTTTGTTTCCCAGATGCATTACTTTGCAATTCTTTGCATTGAATCTAAGCTGCCATACTTTTGACCATTCCTCCAACCTTGCCAGGTCCCTTCTCATCCTTTCCACCACCCCTTGTGTATCAATCCTGTTGCAGATCTTTGTGTCCTCTGCAAAGAGGCATACTTTTCCCTTCAGTCCCTCTGCAATGCCACTTATAAAGACATTAAAAAGGACCAGACCCAGTACTGAACCCTGTGGTACCCCACATATAACCCCTCTTTCTTTGGAGTGGACTCGATTTACTATTACCCTCTATGTCCTGTTGTCCAGCCAATTTTGTAACCAGGCTACCACCCTGGAACCCACTCCCAGGCTGGCTAATTTGTTTATTAATCCTTTGTGTGGGACTGTGTCACATACGTTGCTAAAGTCTAGGTAGGCCATGTCCACAGCCCCTCCCTGGTCTACTACTTTGGTCACGCAGTCAAAGAAATCTATTAGATCCGCCTGACATGACCTTCCCACTGTGAATCCATGCTGCCTTGGGTCCTGTGCCCTGCTGGCCTCTAGGTACTCAACCATTCTTTCTTTCAGAAGTAATTCCATCATTTTTCCTACCACTGAGGTCAAGCTAACAGGTCTGTATTCTATGTGAAAACTCGCTTGAGCATGGACAAAAGATTCTTTTCCATTCCCATGTATTGAGTCTGTCTAGAATAATCCATGTGAAGATTTTCCAACCTATACATAGAAGAACAATGGGCCTATAGTTGCTAAGGTCTTTAGGGGATCCTCTTTTTAAGGGCAGAACTATTAACCCAGTTTCCCACTCCTATGGTAAAATTATTTCACTACATATATACTTAAATAAATTGCACAAAACTGTAGCCCACCATTCTGGATATGCTAGGAAACTTTTGGTCACTGTACCATCAGGGCCAGGTGCTTTATTCCTTTTTTGGGAACACGAGCCTGATACATGGTTTTATTTTATTTATTTGGAAAATGTTTCACCAGGAAAGACAACATGAGCCTTAAACAGCTCGTTTCCAGAAGTGTTCGGGGGGGAAGGGTTTACAAAAGTTGGGAGAACAAGCAAACACATACCAATAACAGAGCAATACAAGTACAATTACTAAAAACAAACAGCGAAGTACAATTATGGAGCAGAAATAAACCAGACCAACCAGTCAGGGTAAACAAAACCATATTCGAAAAGAACATTCATTGCAACAACAACCCAAGAGCGGGTGATCCAGTAGATTAAAGATTAGAGGATGGATAACACATTTGAAGTGCTAGAGGTAGTAGGCTAAGCACAAGATTCGAAGTGCTATTGTAGACCAAAGGGAGGGCAGTTATAGGACAAGTGGGGAAGTGGATGGGTGAGAGGTAGAGGGTTGGGGAATGAAAGAGGGGGAGAGAGACAGACAGAGAGAGAGAGAGACAGACAGAGAGAGAGAGAGGGACAGCCAAGATCTATACCACTTCAGGATGCTCAGAACCCTGCAAGGGGGACAGGACCAGGCAGAAAGGGAGGGGAGAGAAAGGGGGTGGCAAATTAGAGAAGAGAGGGGCAGGAAAACAGGAGGGGAGGAAGAGGATAAGGAAGTAGGGAGATGGGCAGGCAATGGATTCGAAAGTGGGGGGAAGGAAGAGGGAAAAAGAAAGAGACAATCTATACCCCTTCAGGATGCAGCGAACTCTGCTAGGAGGTCAGGATTAGTAAGTGGGAGGGGGGAGGAAGAGGGGTTGAAGAGAGTGAGACAAGAACTATACCTCTTCAGGATGACAGAGAACCCTGCAAGGGGAACAGGTCCAGGTAGAAAAGGAGGGAAGAGAAAGGAAGACAGGGAGGAGAAGTGGAGTGTGGCGGGTGACCGGAGGGGAGGAGAGGGATAAGGAATAGGGAGGCTGGAGAAAATAGGGGTAAACTAGGAATGGAAAAAGGGAGGGCATCAATGGTGGGGAAGAGGGGGGTAGTAGGGGGGAAGGACAGCAGTAGAGTGTTGAAATAATGCAGTAGGTTGTGGATGGTAGTAGAGTGTCGAAATAGCACAGTAGGTTGTGGTAGGGGTGGGAGGAGGGGGTATAATAGGTGGTAGCATGTGAGGTAGTAATCAGAGGAAGAGTTCAGTTAGGAGACAGGAGGTGAGTCAGGGATAGAGGAGTAGGGGATAGTGGCTAAGGGTGGTGAGGGTTGTGAAGGGGGCTAGGAACAAGTACAGTTAGGAGAATAGGAGTAAAGTAGGGCTAAAGGATAATGCGCCAAGGTGGGGAGGGTTGAAGTGGGGATAAAAAACAAGTGCAGTAGGGGAATAGAAATAGTGAAGGGCTAAGGAGATTGAAGATGGGGAAGAAAAAAGTCTGATAGTAGATATTTTATTAATTACCCCATATTTTTCCTGAAAACAAATTTCTGCTATGTGGCAGTTGGTAAAACCAAGATTGTATTATACTGCTTATTCTCAGTTCCATAGGCCACCATGTCCCAAAACGACAACTGTCAGTTCCAATTATTGCCTTTTGTAATAAATGCCACAGGTTTTGTTTGTGGGCTAATGTTTTCTGCTTCAACAGAATTCTATATTCCTTCTTGCCTGATGTCAAGGCTCTTTTTGGTTCAAAGTCAGCATAAGCTTTAGCAACCCTGTCCACTTTATAAACAGTCTTTTTCAATGCTTGGCATTCCCTGTCAAACCAGGATTTACTAGAACTGGAATACAGTACTGTATTTGTATCCAGCATGTGAAGTCAACAGGGAATCCGAATTTGTCCAGGACAACAAACAAGAAGGCCCATAACACTCTATCAAAAGCATTCTCCGCATCCAGGGACAGTAGGGCCGCAGGAGTCCCCAGGCCCTCAGACACAGAGAAGATGTGAGTTTTCTGAGATGGTCTGCCAAATGTTGTGCAGGTATTAAGCCCACCTGTTTGTTCCCCAAGTGGCCCCCCGATACACTACTGAGTCACTCTTCCAGAATTTTGGCCAGGATCTTTGCAGCCTGATTGATGAGGGAAATGGGCCAGTAATTTGTGAATCTGTCAGGATCTTTGCCAGATTTGGGGAGTCAGATAATCACTGCTTCAGTGAGTGTGTGATCTGAGATGCCCTCAGCATGCATGTATGTAAAGGTTTGTTACAGTACGAGTGTTAGATTGTGTACAAAAGTTTTGTAGAAGTTAGTAGTGAAGCCATCAAGTTGGGGGGCTTTATCTGACATGAGTGACTTGATGGCACTGTGAATTTCTACACTGGAAATAGGTTTGGCCAGGAATGTTTGTTGGCCTGGTGATAATGTGGGTAAAGTAATTGAGTCTAAGTATGTTGCAATGTCTTGGTGAGAGGGTCTGTTGGGGAAGCCTCATAGAGAGAACTATCGAAACTATGAAATTCTTTGCCAATGTCTCTGGGGGTGATTTTGATGGTACCGTTCCTATCTGACCTGATACTTTTTATGATTCTGGCAGCCTCCTGTTTCTTGAATCATAGGGCAATCAATTTACCTACTTTTTCTCCCTGTTCTGTATACTGAACATTTGTTTTGAAGACTGCATGTCCGGCTCTTTATCTGAGCAGTTCAGCATATTTATCACACGGCATGTATAAGTTTGTTCTGACGTCATTTAGGGTGTTTGGGCTGAGTTTAGAGTCTGTCTTCCTGATATCTGCCAATAGCCTTGTAGTTATTGCTGCTCATTCCCTTTTGGAGGCCAGCCTGATTATCTCTCCCCTAATGGTGCATTTGCATGCCACCCACTCAGTGTCTCACCTGCTCACACTTCTGGTATTGTGGTGTCTGTAGTTGGTAATGACTTCTTTTACTTTTTCTGTTACAGTATGATATCTTTCATTAGCTGATTGTTCAGTTTCCAGACAGTATATTTGCCTGTTCCCGACCCTGTGTAAATACGTGTTGCATCCATATTGGTGAATGATCTGATATGACTCTGGGGGAAATCTGACTGAACTGTAGTCCATGAAGGACAGGTTGACATAAGAGAAAGTAGTCAGTTCTTGAAAATGGATTGGGAGCAGGTAAGAAAAAGGTGTACTTCCAGTTGGTGGGATGCAGAATTCTCCATAGAGTCACAAAAAGTGTCAACCATGTCTCGTAATGCTCTCTGTGCAGGGGTGAGACTTGCTCTGTTCCTTCCTGTTCTGTCTGACCAGGTAAGAGAACTAGGTTCCAGTTGCCCTCTATGATGAGGGAAGATGCAAATATGGGGGCAGACTTTCTGCAATGTTCATAAAAATGGAAGGGGTATCCACGTTGGTACCATATCCATATTCTATAACTAGTTTTGTGTTATCCAGATTCCCTATCAAGAATAAGTATCCTCCTTCAGTGTTTGCTATTATTTTGTTCTAAGTGAAACCGTATGCTCCTGTGTATTAATATTACCACTCCTTTCTGCCTGGTGCAGTCTCTGGCTCTGAACGCTTGCCCCAACCATTCCTGTAACATGATAATGTTGGCTTGTTGTTGTTTGCCATGTTTAAGGATTTGATATCTTTTGGTATGCAATCTTGATCCCTTTGCATTCCAAGATATATATTTTGTGTTGTTACTTATTAACTAACTGCTAAAATACTTAGTAAAAATCTTACTAAGGTTCATAGTAAGGTAAGTTAAACAGTAGAGAGGCCAGAGCCCATTATGATCTTATACTAAGCCAGTGAGTAATAAGAAAAATTATAACCTGCGTTAATTAATTTGTCAAGTTGATAACTTAAGATGCTCTTAGTTTCACTAATGACTACTTCCAAGGGTAATATATTCCAAGGTCCAATAATTCTAAAGGTAAAAAAGTATTTTTGACTAGTGTGGTTAAACGGTTTCCCTACAAGTTGTAATGGATGACGACTGATATCATGGGAATAATTTTTAAATCAAGCCCTAATTTAGACATAAGGTAAGGGTCCAGGATTATATCAAGAAGAAACATAAGGTCACCTCTAAGACGGTGGGTGGTGAGTGACATCAGATTTAATGTTTTCAATCTGTTTTCATATGTTTCAGTTTTGAGCCCTGAGATGTATTTTGTGAACTTTCTTTGAACTTTTTCAAGTGAGTTCCCATCTGATTTTGTATATGGGCACCAAAGCTGGGAAGCATATTTCAGGTGCGGCCTAGCATATGCCCTGTAAAAAGGCATCAATACCTCAGAATTCCAAGATCCGCTATTACGCAAAATAGACCAGACTGCTCTGTTAGATTTATTGATGACTCCCTGTAGGTGTTTTTTGTGGGAAAAATCATGTGAAATAGAAATACCTAGATCCTTCTTGTCAACCTTAATGGTTTCCTGTGTGCAACCTTGCAGTTTATCTATGTGGTACTGAAAACATCCTCCAAGTGATTCCACCTTCTTCCCCTATACCTTTCCCAACATTAAATGCAGTAAACAGTAAAACACAAGAAATAACATCCATACCATGAGATAATAACAGTGAATATAAAACACAGAACTTACCTGATGCTATAGTGTAGTGAGTGAGGACTTCCCCTAGTCACATGACTGTACTCGTGTTGCTTTGGGCCATGTGTCAGTGGCTCAGCAAGTTGCACACTCATCTCTGAGGCCAGAAGATCCGAAGGCTGTGGGTTCTATCCCCACACCAGGCACTTGGGTTAAATCCCAATACTGACACTGTAGTGCAGCATGAGGGGGTGTGCTGCACTCCTCAGGTGCCATCTTTCGGATGAGACATTAAACAGAGGTCCCATCTGTCTGTTCTGGTGGTAGTTCAGGTGGATGTTAAAGATACCATGGCACTTCTCGAAAAGAGTAGGGGAATTTTTATTGAAGAAGGGGTTTTACAGCATGAAACTCATCTACAACATACTAAGAAATATTCATCTAAAACCTAAAAATAAACTAGAAAATGCCAAACAAAATTACAAAACAGGATCTACTTCATTTAACATTGTGCGTACAGTACATTGTTTGAATCAAGGAAAACAAATTAAATTTATAGTGCCATCTTGTACCTTTTTTTTCCCTTCAAGGAGGATCTTTCCATTTTTCACAATACAACCATAACTGTCTGTATTTTTCTAAGTTAAATTTTTTTATAATCGCACTGAGCAACCTTCTGTAAGGAGGTCTGAATATTTTTCTTCATCTCTATATAATGAATGCACTTGTCTCTGCTGAGTGACTCGTACACATCTAGACTGCCACATACAGTACCTCAAAATGGCAAAAATGATAAAGTTTCAGAATGGTACTTCCCCCATCCACCAGAGAATTCACCATACATTAGGGTAGGGTATGTCAAAGTAGTTAGTAGGGGCTCATTCCACTCAGTTGCTAAGAAGGCCCAAAACTGCACACTATATGCACACTCTAGAAACAAATGAGCTTGTATCTTGAGCGTCTGTACACAAGTATCCCTCGAACAGTACCTCTCAACTACCTGTTTGTGTTTATTATTATTTTGAATGCTTAGCAGCCCATAACTCCCTAACCACACCAAGTCCCAGACAAAGTCTGGAAGTCTTTTACAAGACAGACTGTTAATAGCTTTCTGCTTACCCTTTTGGGAGCAATCAGGGAAAGTTACAGTCTCCTTCATTTCTGCCTGTAATATGTGGAAGTACAACCCTTTCCTGTTGGATATTTGCATTTGTGAAACAGAGAAGTTCCATTTTAGTAGTTTTTTTATTTGCTCAGACCCACACCTGTGTCCTCACACTTAGATTACTGCAACTCCCTTTACCTAGGGCTACTGGGGGTGGAAATCCGTCGCCTGCAGCTAGTGCAGAATGCAGCAGCCTGGCTTTTGACGAGAACTCCTTGGTTCTGCCATATTTCGCCGGTGCTGCGTGGACTGCACTGGCTGCCGGAACAGTGGCGGATCACCTTCAAAGCCAGTCTTCTGACTTTTAAAGCCCTACACGGACAGGGCCCAGACTACCTGAAAGAGCTTCTGGTCCCCTATTGCCCTGGGTGATCACTGTGCTCAGCCGACGAGGGGTTGCTAGAGATTTCAAGGGTGTGTTTGAAATCTTCTGGGGCCCAAGCATTTATGCAAGCGGCCCCAAGCCTTTGGAATTCTCTACCCCATTGGTTACGGGAGTGCGCAACTGTGGAGGGATTTAAGTAAGCTTCACAAATGCACTTATGGTACCAGGCATTTGGCAAATGACTTGGTAATGGTATTTGTGATTTTACATAATTGATGTTGCTGGGATGTTTGATAAGTGATTTTAACTTAAACTTTGTTAGGCGCCTTGATATTTGAAAGGTGCCATAAAAATAAAGATATTATATTATTATTATACCTGGGAAGATTGAGAATTTTGTTCAACATTAAGGCCTTCCTGTTACTCCAATGAGATATACATCGTGGTAACCAATATAGGGCATGTAGAGCCCAAATTTTATTTATTTTTTTATTTGCCCAAAGTTGTACCACAAGAATATGCTGCAATAAAAGGCTACAGGATTGCTCATGTCAAGGCCTCCCTCCTGAATCTTTCTATATGTATGCTCTCTTAATTGGGTTTAACCTACTCCCCCATAGCCCTTGAAAGAAGACACTATATGGTGCTGTATGAACAGTTAAAGGGGAGGAAAAATATAACAAATATACAAGAACGTGGGAAGTAGGGTTTTAATCAAAAGGACCCTTTTCCTTTTTGCTATTTGTTGCCCCTTCCATGAGGAAACTAGCCTGCTGGCCCTAACCAGGCCTTTTTCCCAGTTCTGTTTTGCCATGTCCCCATTACTATATTCAATGCCCAGAATAGAAGTGGGACCTTGTTCTACTGGTGTCCCTGCATAATTACCACCCTCCAGAATTGGGGTTTCTCCCAATGTGACCCCTAGGCTTTTAGAATCATTTATCATTGACCCGGACTTTCTTGAGAAAGCTACCAGTGTTTTAGAAAGTTCCTGCATGTCGGAGGCAGGAGCTAAAACCAAAACTAAATCATCAGTGTAAGCTAACATCTTTACAGGTGGAGTCCCTGGGGTAACTTTAATACCACGGATTCTGTTGTTCTGCATAATAAGTCTTAACAAAGTATCAGTAGAGAAGGCATATAGTAGAGGACTAATGGGGAATCCCTGACACACTCCCCTCCGTACTCTGACTGCTTCCTCCATCCATCCATCCATTAATGTCTGGGATAACAAAAGCATTCTTATACATTAATTCAATCCATCCTACAAACACACCTGGTATCCCATATGCTTTCAGCGTTTCAAATAGATATTTGTGGAGGACCCTGTCAAAGGCCTTCTCCTGGTCAATTCCTAAAACATATCTCTGTAATTGCCCCCCCTCCCCGGGCCTTTTGAAATAGTTCCCTCAACATAATCAAATAATCATTTTGAGATCTATTCAGAACTGAACATGTTTGTTGTGGGCTTATTAACCTGTCTGAAACTCTAGTTAATCTGGCCAACAATATTTTGCACAGGATTTTTAGATCTGTGTTTAAAAGACTTAAGGTTCACCAGTTCCTCAAGTCTTCTTTTGCCCTTTTTTTATGCAATAAAATCAGAAGAGCCTGATTCATTGACTCAGATAGGGATCCCCCCCCAGCATGCAATTATACACAGTTGCCAAAGCTGGAGCAAGTTTTTTCACAAATGTCCTATAAAATTCAGTCCCTAATCCATCTGTTCCTGGGGCAGAACCTAATTTCAGTTTAGATACTGCTGTCTTGACTTCCTCACTTGTAATGAGACTAGTCAGGGCCTTGCATTCTGTCTCTTCTACTTTTGGAAGTGGTAGGTGTTCATAAAGGAGTGATTCTAAACTGAATTCTGGTGATTTATCAAATAAGGTTTTAATATACTGTATTCTACCACCTTTGCTAATATATCTGCAGGGGAAGTTACAATATTCCCTGTATCTGTTGCTAATTCTGTAATAACCCTGCGTCTTACCCTATCTTTGCATTCCATAAAAGGGTTTACCACACCTTTTTTCATATTGGTGCCAAATCTGGATTCCAGCTCTATGGACTCAGCCCTATCATACTGCATCTGGAACATCTGTTTTCTTATAACATTACTTTGGTGTTACTTAGGTGTCAGCGTGGCTCAGTTGGTAGCACATCCGCCTCTGGACCAGAAGGTTGTGGGTTCTCATCCCACACTGGGACTGGACTTGCACCTAAAAATCGCTGGCATCCGAGTGCAGTACTGGGGGGTGCTGTACTGCTGGGGTCTGCTGTCCTTCGGATGAGATGTTAAACCGAGGTCCCTTCTGCCCATCCTGGTGTTGTCATGGTGGGTGTCCAGGTGGAAGTAAAAGAACCCAGGGCACTCTTCGCAAAGAGCAAGTAACATTCCCGGTGTCCTGGCCAACATTCCCCTTCCCATAGACTGGTTCATGCAATTATCCAGGCTGTGTGTAGGTGATGATGTGTGATATGGCCGACACCACACATTCAGTCACTTCACTACCAGTCTAGCATTGCTTGTAAAGCACTTTGGGATACTGTGTATGAAAAGCGCTATATAAATGCTGATTCTTCTTCTTTGTGAGCTATAGTCCATTTTATTGTTTTCTGTACATGAAATTAATCTCCGGAGTTGATTCCTTAACTGTAAATAAGTAAGATAGTCTTTGCTGACCTTGTTCCTAGATCTGAATTGAAAAAAATTACCCCAAGATTTTTTAGTATCCTCCCACCATGTTGAAATATCATCGTACATACTAATAACTAGATAATCTGGCTTTCCACTCTTTCCGCCAGGCTTTCCTAGTACCCTCATCTTCTAGACTGCTATTATTTAGCCTCCACAAATTCTTTTTGCATCTTGGGGAAGTTTCCCACCCTAATTGTACTGATATAGATCTAAGGTCCAAAAATTCCCAAGCATGCAATTTAACCTCCTAACTTGTAAAGTAGCAGAAATGAATATAAAATCTGTCCTCGTAGATAAAGGTCCCCTAAAATCTGTCCTCGTAGATAAGGGTCCCCTAAAATCTGTCCTCGTAGATAAAGGTCCCCTAAAATCTGTCCTCGTAGATAAGGGTCCCCTAAAATATGTGTGCCCTCCATCCTTGTTTGTTTCCCTTAATGAGTCAATAAGGTTAGCTGTATTATGTTTTGCAGGACATGGGTATCACAATAGAGTTTGTCCATTCTCAGGCCTCTATCTTTCCTTGAGAGACCACAATTAAAGTCCCCAGTCCATATCACAAGTCTAGAAGTATGTAAGTAGGGTTGTACAGACTTAAACAGGGTTGCTCTCTGTGCCTTGGTCTGAGGTGCATATACCGTAATCAGTCTGAAGCATTCCTTGTGATAGTTTATGTCTAAAAGCAAAACTCTGCCTGGCTGAATCTCTACAAGTCTAGAAACCTGGAGGGCTAAGTTACAAAATAAAATTCCCACCCCATCACACATTTCATCCCCGACAGACCAATATGAGGCCCCATTTATCCATATCCATATCCTAGATGCCTGTTGTAACTCCTCCTGAGTTTTTAGTCTTGTATATTGGATACAGACAATGTCAATATCTCCCTCTTGTAGGAGTCTAAAGAAGGTAGCCATTTTTTATAGCGCTTAACTCTATTTACATTAATAGTGTAATTTTCAAAGAGCCCACTTAATCTTAGTGGGGAATGGCGTTCTAGATCTCAAGAAGGCTTTGAAAACCTTCTGCACTTAGTACGTCTTGATATGTGCTCCTCTACTCCCCCTTCCTCTATATCTGAGGTAATGACAGTAGTTGGAGAGGCAACCGAGGAAGAGTCAACTCTTTCCCTCCAGCGTCTTCCTTTTGTGTGTCAGTGGTTAGTGCAGCATATTTATTCCCAGTTTTCCAGGGTTGTTTACCTTTCCCTTCTCCCTTTGCAGGGGTACTTGCCTTAGGGAGGAGAGTCTTCCCTAGCCTGTTTCTCTTTTTTCCAACAACTTTTTTAAATGGTTTGGACTGACTTGGGGGAGGAAGGGGGGCATCTCTGTAGTGCTATCATCCTCTAAAGCTGAAAACACTGGGGTAGCGCTAACTGAAGGTTCCAAGGCATTGTCTGATCTCTATTTCTTCTCCCTGCTCTGGTGGTACTATGTAATTCTCAGGGTCGCTTTCTGTTGTTTCTTGTGCTAAAGTTTGTACAGAAGGATGTGAGTCTGTGCCATGTCTTGAGCAGTGTCTTGGGCCACCACCCTCTGGGCCTGCATCTGCAGAGCTTTATTTATCAGCCCTTTGTGTAAATGACAGTCTTCCCTGTTGTGCGAAGCTCAAGGGCACTTTCCATACCCATGCCCTGTTTTTACTCACAGATTACATTGAAATGAATTGAGACATTTTGCTGCCACATGTCCGTAATCTAGGCAATGGCTGCACCGAGGGGAATCACAGGCAGAGCTCAAGTGGGTCCTTGACCCGAATTTAAAGCACACCTTTGGTTGGCCTATATAAAACAATACCCCCATATCCTTCCCTAGACAGAAAAGACTGGGTAAATGTACAGGTCTATTATTTGTAGAGTATAACTTGACTCTAATTCTCCACCCCCCATTCCATATCTGCTCGCTATCCAAGATGGGGTGGGCCAATCTAACACTTCACATCTCTGGTGAAGCCAGAACAGAATGTCCTCCACATTTACCCCTTCATTTCTGAACATTACAGTTATTTGTTTTACTGCTGGTTTTGTTAGGGGAACAGCAATATAGGGTATCCAGACTGGATTATTCTTTACTGTCTGGTACTGGACCCAGAACCTGTCTAGGACAGAGACTGTCTTAAAACTCACATCATAGTTTCCATTCTCTAGATGTATCAGGGCAAAGATTTCTGAAGAGAAATACTTCATTGAGCCTTTCAGTAGCTGCTTAATTACATACAGCCTGTCAGGTGGAGATTCTGGACATCCTTTATAAATTAACCTTACAGCATTTCTGCAGGGGCTGGCTGCCCTTTGTTCTGGAAAAGGTCTGCAAGTTTAAACATAGGTCTTAACCAGATACTCTGTGCTGGATTTTGCAAAATGTCCACATAGGGCCCCATTTTAATAAAATCTTCCCTATCTGTCTGGGACCTCTCAGGAACCTGTGACTTTTTAGGCCTGTTGGAGCTCTGTTGAAATCTTTCATTAGGGCCCATAGCAGGAGCAGCAATAGTGATGTCTTGATTTAAACCAGTCTGGGAGAGTTCATCAACAAATAAATCAGCATTGTTACTCATAATAGAGCTGTCCCTCACATTGCCCCCTTCTCAATTATATCTCTGTACATCATTACCTTCTGGATCAGGGACCCACTGTCCATTTATTTCATGCACACATCCCGCACTTTGAAGAGCTCTGGTGGGTGACCAGTTCCCCAAAATATCCACAGGATTGTCTGCTTCTCTGTGACTTTCCTGAGCATTTATTGAAGATGACATTTATTACAGGTACAGATGTTAAGGGAACTACTACATCTGAATTTCTATTATCGTGCACAGCTTTCTTTGTGACTGCTGGACTTCAGCCATTCTTTGTCTGTTCTGAACTTTTTAAAGCTGTCTGTTTTGTTTTAGGGGGATGCTGTAGGCCGAGCCTCATATGGCTTGTTTTTGCCATTCCTAGCTTTCCACTTTCATCCGCTTCTTTTGTCTCTTGGCACATACTGCTTTCTTTCATTCTGCCAGCCAAATTCACTTTTTGACAATTTGATTCAATGAGAATTGTACTTCTGTCAGTGGCCTTTGATGCTGCTGCCTCATTCACCAGCTGAGCTCCAGCTGATGACAGCCTGTAACTCTGTCAGGGGTGCGATTTGCAAGGCTTCAATGTCAGACTGCAATGCCTCCATACGTTTTCTGCACTGAAGCTCTGCTTCAGCAAGCTCTTTTAACATTTTTTCCTTCAGTGAGAGAGAGAACCACAACCCACAATGTTTACAGAGTCTGATCGTACCTTCAAATCAATCTGTGCAACAACAATCTCCTGTGAACTTTCCATGTCTGAAATAAAAAACACTTGAGGTTGTTCCATGATTTCCATTCCTTCCTCAGCATCAAAGTCAGCCTCTTGCAAAGCAAAGACAAAGGAGGAGGCCTGCTCCTCTGTCACTGTAACATCCACCTCTCCTCCTGGATCTACTAAAGTGGCCATCTTGGATAGACAACTCGCTCGTGGAAGCAAGGCCCCCTGCAGGCAGAGTAGGGGAATTTCCCCTGAGTCTTGGCCAAATTTCCCCCATTCACTAAAAATACCAAGAACAGCTTAAAAAATCTGGTTAAATTTCAATTGGCATCCTTCTGTATCCCCCTTCCCTGGGACGAGGCTGAAAATAGTCAAAAAATTATCTAGTCCTCCTTCTAGTCAACAAAAACTAAATAAATAAATGTGGTTCAGCTACAGAATGTCCCCAGCCTCAGATGATTTAAGTAGAGGGCTCAGTTGAGTCTATTGTGCCCTTTTGCTTATAGCCTAGAGGTTAGAGTAATGAGCTGTGAACAAGCTTGTTACATCCAGCAGACCAGACCTGGGTTTGATTCTCACAACCTCCACTTGCATACTGTGTGACTCCGAGCAAGTCACTTAACCTCCTAGTGCTCCCAGGTCACCCCTGAAAACAGGTACTTGTACCTAGTGGGCCTTACCCAGTTACCAAAGACTAAAATAAAAAAAATAAAAATATATATTTATATTAGCTCCTGCCATCACAAGGTCCTGTTTTCCTTGTGTCTTAGGCCCAATTATAAAGTGGTGTTTGCTTCAGGGTACCTCATGTTGTCAAGGCAGTTGATGTTTACTCATGTCAGTGCCTCTTAAGATATCCTAGGCATTGCATCCATTTTGTTTATGAATCCTTGTTCCCCTTCCCCCATTTAAACTAATAACTTTACTGTATTTTCACAGGAGTGCCTTGCATCCCTCCCCCGTCCTCAGAGATCACACTTAATTCCACCTTTGCATCCCTGTGAGTACAGGAGTTTTCATGCTTCTCCAGTTAAGTCATCATGATGCAAAATGAGAGAGCTAATACGTGCAGCCTGCATCCTTTCAGGATCGCTTCTGTGATCCCTCGCTGAAAAGATCGATTTGTCTCAGGGTTCCTTTCAGTCAAACAGCATGTTTGTGATTCTCCAAGAGCGTTTAGCTAATTGTTTCATGAGGGCACAGTTTAGGCCCAACCCCTTCCCACCCCTCACCCCACCCATCCCTGGAATTAGTTCATTTATACCTGGGGTTCTGACATCATTTCCTCAAGAGGCAAGGTACACATCACTGTCATATCCTCGTCTAGCACACTGCACCGATAATATGTATACACATTATATAAATACATATATTTCTATATAATGCCAATCACCACACACACACACACAAAAAAAACTAAACAAGGTAGACAGTTATGTGGGGAGTAGTACAATGTAATGGCTGTGGGGCAGCAGTCTTCCGGGAGTCTTTCTGAGGCTGAGATGCTGCCCTGTTTGCAGACAACTATCTGCCCTGAGGGAGGAAGTTGCCCATCTCAGGCCGCACTGGACAGTGGCAAGGAACCTGCCCCATCCAGGAGCACCAAGGCCACCACTACTACCTCAGAGGTTGCAAAGAAAGCACAGCAGTTGGACCACAGTGGGCTCAGGGAGGGTAAGGGTGGTGGAACAGAGGCACACCAGTCAGTTGTTACACTCCACAATCCATACACGATTCTGGGGAGCATAGTTCCCTATGGATGCACCTGCAGAGGAGACTAAGGAGGGTGCAGACAACTGTCACAAGGGAGGCCTCAGGAAGGAGGCAGAGGGCACCACAGGAAAGAAAGCAGCTCTGGTGGGGGGACTCCAATTATTAGGGGGATAGAACTGGGGAGTAGGAAAACTGAAGCAAGGTGCCTGCCTGGTGCCATGGCTTGAGGGACAGGAGCGCATCCTTAGGATCACGAGAACAGTTGTACGGAGTCTGAGCTGGACATTATTGTCCACCTAGGGACAAAGGACTTGGCTCATCATGAGATTAGAGCAGTAAAAGGACTTTGTAGAGTTGGGAGGGGCTTAAGACAAGTAGCACACACAGTATCTTTCTCAGAGGTGCTGCCTGTCAGTGGCATGAGTGAGGCGAGGTACTTTGCACCATGCAGTTTAACAAATGGTTGAAAAATGGTGTGGAGCACAGGGGTTTGGCTTCATTGGGGACTGGGGTTCCACCTGGAGGGACACCAGCCTATACTGGCAGGATGGTCTGCATCTGTCCAGGAAGGGAACAAGTCTTTTGGGCACTCGGTTTAAATGCTTCATTGGCAAGCCTTTAAACTAGTCAAGGGGGGAGGCACTGATAAGCAGAAGGAAAATCCCAGCCTCCCCCTACAAAACAGGGTACTAAATGAGAAAAAGACCAAGGTAGAAAGGTCAGTGGGGGTTGCCGCTACAGAAGGTAAAGCCATCAAAAAATGGAGAGCAATGAGTACCAATGCCCGTAGTCTGGGTAACAAGCTTCCTGAATTAGTGGCCTTGATGGAGGAGGAAGATCTGGATATTGTGGCAGTCACAGAAACATGGTACACACAGAACCATGACTGGGACGAACATACCAGGATACACATATCACAGGAGGGACAGGGAGGGTAAAGAGGAGGAGGAGTAGCTCTCTACATAAGAGAAGAAATCAAAGCAACAGAACAAAAGGGTAAACAGGAGGAGAAGAAGCACTGTGGGTCAATTTGGAGGCAGGCAATGGTACCACAATCCGCACAGGGGTTAGTATAACAGACTCTCTCTCAGGGGAGGAAATGGACAAAAATGATAGAAAGTATACTTAGAATGGCAGATAAAGGAGATATTGCTGATGGGTGATCTGAATGTGCCAGATGTTAACTGGAGTGCAGTTGCAGCAGCCACTTCTAAGAGTGGGGTTATTCTAGATGCCTTACAGGGGCATGCCTTAGACAACTAGTATTGCAGCCCACTCTCGAGAGGAGCAATCTTAGACCTGGTTCTCTCAAATGGAGATGAAGAGAGGATCACAGATGTAGAAGTGGGTAGCCATCTGGGAACTAGCGACCATCGAACAGTATGGTTCACAATAAACACAGCAATAGAGTCAAGTCATACAAAGACAAAGGTACTGGATTTTAGGAGGGCTGACTTTGCCAAACTGGGTGAGTGCCTAAGGAATGCACTAGCAAATGGGCAGGAAGGAGGGGTGGAAGAACAATGGGGAATAATAAAAACTGCCATCACAGAGGTAACAAGCCTTTGTGTGAAGCAAATAAACAAAACGAAACGAGGTAAGAAACCACTATGGTTCTCAAAGGAAGTGACAGTGAAGGTTCAAGAGAAAAAGAAAGCATTCAGGAAGTACAAGGAATCACAGAAGGAACAGGACAGAGAACTGTATCATTAAGCAAAAGGAAGATGGAAAGGCAGTCAGAACAGCAAAGGCCCAAACCGAGGAAAAGATAGCCAACTCAGTTAAGAAGGGGGATAAAACCTTTTATAGGTACATCAGGGAGCAAAGAAGACCAAGGGAGGGATAGTGAGGCTTAATAAAGGGAGGAGGGTGGGCAGAGGGTGACTGTGAAAAGGCAGAGATACGAAACAAATATTTTTGCTCAGTATTTACAAAGGAAGAGGGGGAGGTACCTAAAACAACCAGTAGAAACACTCTGGATACAGAAGTTGATACCAGCCCATTTACAGAAGAAAGAGTTCTGAAAGAACTCTTAAAACTGAAGGTGGACAAAGCAATGGGGCCTGATGGATTCATCCCAGAATTCTAAAGAACTAAGGATAGAACTAGTGACACCACTGACTACCCTCTTTAACAAATCATGGGAGGATGGGGTAGTACCTGAGGACTGGAAGAGGGCAGATGTGATTCCCTTCACAAAAGTGGGAGAGGCAGAAGCAGAAACTACAGACCTGTTAGTTTAACCTCAGTGGTAGGGAAAATGATGGAATCACTTCTGAAGGAAAGAACTGTTGCGTATCTAGAGGCCAGAGGGCACAGGACCCAAGGCAGCATGGATTCACAGCGGGAAGATCATGCCAGACAAATCTGATAGATTTCTTTGACTGGGTGACCAAAGTAGTTGATCAGGGAGGGCTGTGGACATGGACTACCTAGACTTTAGCAAGGCATTTGACACAGTCCACACAAAGATTAATATACAAGTTAGCCAGCCTGGGAGTGGGTCCCAAGATGACAGCCTGGGTAAAGAATTGGCTAGAGAATAGGACACAGAGGTAATAATAAATGGAGTCCACTCTGAAAAAGGGGTTAGCAGTGGGGTACCAGGGGTCAGTATTAGACTGGTCCTCTTCAATGACTTTATAAGCTACATTGCAGAGGACTGGAAGGAAAGTATGTCTCTTTGCAGATGACATAAAGATCTGCAACAGAGTTGATACACAAGGTGGGGTGGAAAGGATGAGAAGGGACTTGCCAAGGTTAGAGGAATGGTCAAATGTATGGCAGCTTAGATTCAATGCTAAGAAGTGCAAGGTAGTGCACCTGGGAAACAAAAACCCAGGGGAAGAGTACACAATGGGGGTGAGATACTAACAACAACAAAAATGGAAAGGGACCTGGGGTAGTCATATCAGATGACCTAAAGGTGGGCAAGCAATGTGGAGAGGGCAGCAAGGAGGGTTGGGGATACTGGGATGCATAGGGAGAGCATCGCCAGTAGAAAACAAGAAGTTATTATCCCTCTGTACAGACAGCTGGTGAGACCACATCTGGAGTACTACGTGCAGTTCTGAGACCCAATCTCATGAAGACATAGACAGGATGGAAGCTGTCCAGAGGAGGGCAACTAAATGGTGCAGGGTCTGCACCGGAAGACATATGAAGAGAGACTTAAGGAGCTTAATATGTATAGCCTCGAGGAAAGGAGGGAGAGGGGGGACATGATAGAAACTTTCAGGTACCTCAAGGGAATCAACAAAGTCCAAGAGGTAGCATCTTTCAAAAAAAGAGGTGTGCAAGAACAAGGGGCACAATTTGAAGATAGAAGGGGGCGTTCAGAGGTAATTTAAAGTATTTTTTCACAGAGAGGGTTGTGGATGTATGGAACAGCCTTCCAGAGGAGGTTGTGGAGTCAAAAACAGTGGTGGAATTCAAGCATGCATGGGACAGTCATAAGGCAATTCTAGGGGGTGGGGGTAGGAAGAAGTAGGCTGCTGGTTAACTAGGATCTGCAGCTTATCCATCAGGTAGGGAAATGGGCAGACTGGGTGGGCCAAGCGGTCCTTATCTGCCGTCAAATTCTATGTTTCTATGATTGTGGCCCAATAGGTGTCGAGGTGGCAGAGTCATTTATTTAGGGTCAGGTAATGAGCCCTGAGAGAAATGTGAGTTATACATTAGGGCACTGGCCACAATGACTTAGTCTCAGGGCTGGATTTGGTTCATGACCGTGTTGTACATTGTGCTCATGGTGGAAGGTCGGTCCTGTTTCTTGGTCAGCAGTACAAGTAAAGGAGAGGGTGTATTATTCTGGTGGTCTGGATTAGAGGGAGATGAAAATAATTTTAGATGAAATGCACAAAGGTTGTCTGTAGCTTGCCTTATGTACTTATGCGCAGTCAGTTGCTGCTTTGTCTGATGGAGACCACATTCAACTGGCTGGTGATTTCTGGGTGTGAAATAGGCTGGGGAAATAATGTGGAAGATCACACTGGCATCTGTTTCAGACAGAAACTATTTTTACCCTTCCGTGGAGGCCACTTGTGGGCAGAGTTTAGCAAAAGAATTCTATTCTTGCTGCAGAAAGCTTATTTTTTTATCTCTCAATAATCTAGCTGTTTGGCATGTACTTGAGGGCTTAGGTCATTAAAGATGGGCAGCTTGCTGCCCTTCCACCAAATGTCTTTAATTTCACAGACCTTTGGTTGTGAGTGGTAATTCTGTTGAGACAGCTAAACAGTCTTACTGTTATGAGACGTGGCTTGTCCCTCGGTTTTGGCATGGGTCAAAGGGCTCTGACTGAGACCTCTCCTCAATACAGTGTGAGCTATGTGGAGAGGGGCCAGTGACTTTTTCTAGAAGCTTTTGGATAAACAAATAGTGCCCCGTCCCTCTGCCCTTTCAGGGATGCCAGCTGTTATCCATGGTCCAGCACCCCTGATTGTACCCCCACCTCGTGGACAGCAACATTGATGTAGGTATATGTACTAACCTTAGGGCATAGGCACTTACCATATAAGCATAAGTGTCAAGATCTGAGTTCTACTGTACTTTTGCAATGCATGCTATGCTTTACTATATTCTCACAATATATTGTACCACTGGGAGAGGTTTTCTAGTATACAGTATTTTTATTGTATAATCATTAGTTAGGTAAAAGTGCCATCTTTAGTGCTTGTGCATACTGTAACTGCAAGTGACCTTCTAAGACATCACAAGACTTCATTGTCAGACCTTATCTTTATGCTAGCTAAGCAACTTTCGCATGTTAGTTAGGATGGTTACTCACACCACCTGCTACTGTCCAATTATATACTTTTTATATATCTTCTTTAGCTATAATCATAGTAATTATCTGAGTATAAGACCCTTTGCATTATGTTTTTTTCTCAGAGAGACCTGACTACTCCTACAGGTATTAGGAGACTGTATACTCTCCCAGGGATTTTCACCGTTGGTTATAAGACTGTATTGCCAGTAATAAATTACATTTATTACTTGGAAACCACTTGTCTGTTGTCTCTTCCTTTTGTGCAGTTTCAACTAGAACCTGAAAAAGGTAATTTTATTACCAGATACACAGCAGACACCAAATTACTGCAGTGGCTGTGACCATCCTGGTCCTTTATTCTGTCCTCTAGTTTCTGCACTTTCCTATGTAGTGCAATGATCTCTGTCTCTGTTCATTTGACTTGATCTTCAAGTGAGCTGATGCAGGTCACAGACCCATCGGGGGAGCTCCTCAAGGGTCTGTTTGCATGCTTTGAAATTTCCTGCCATGGATTTCATGGGATCCCTAATAGCTCCAAGTTCATGGAAGAACCTCTCCATGTTAATCAGGAGTGTTCTCTCAAGCTGGGGACTATCGGTGAGGCATTGCTTGTGGTGCTTTGGCGCTTGCGATCATGCTGGCAAAAGAGGTGAGGTGCAATCACCTGCCATACTTTCTGAATTTACAGACATTTCCTGCTGGGAAATGTTATCTTCTGCAGTTGGGAATTTAAGGCTATCCAGTGAGGCTGATTAACAAGCAATTTTCGATTTTAGGTACTTAGAAATAAAATTAAGACATGCCTCGAGGAGCTGGCTGGAGAGCTGCCTCTCCCTAGCACTCTCCCAAGGACTGAACCATACAGATGAACAAAAGGACTGAGGCTGGAATCTGCATAACTGAGCTTCAGATAACAACTTCGGTTTGAAACTGTTCTCCAGATGGAGGGTTCCCTAGGGCACAAAAAAAATAGTCAAACCTGTGATGTCAGAGGAACATTACAATGATGTGGCATAGTGGGCTTGCCAACCGACAGCATTTGTGGTCTGTGTTTGGTCCCGAGAAGTCAGTTATGATTTTGAACTCTGAATGAGCAACATTAAGTGTTTGAGTCTGCTATAAGGCACCACATTCCCAGCTAGGTGAACTTCTTTCTTTAGATAGATGCGAGTTAGATTTTTCCTATGTGATCACTATCTTTTTCAGAGGTCCTTAACTCTGTAGAAATACTGTATTCCCCATAGTCTTTAGTGTCGATTATCCTGTAACATACTGTAGGTAACTGTCTTGGAGTATTACATATTATTTTTGCATACTTCATGCTTTCTGTGACTGAATCATTTCAGGTATCAATAACCAGGATAAACTGGCAAAGTTGTGATCTCTCTTTGAAGAGGCAGGCTACAGTTATGCCATCTAAGCCATCTAAACAAGTGTTCTCAGCTGTAACAGAAGGGGTGGATCCTTTGTCCTTTAGTACAGAGCACTGTACAGTGTGTGAGCAGTGACTCTGTTGGGATACAGACCTAGAGATACCCAAGTGAGGTTGCAGTCAGTGGTGGTAGCATACTAAGGTTAACCCTTCAGGCATCCAATGGGTTGTGAAACTTGGTAACAACCCTTGCTGGCTGAGTTCTAGGGCAGAGAGAGCAGGTCTGTTATCTATGACAAGAACTAATTCTGATTGTTTCATCTGAGAAAAGTTGTTCTTGATGTTCAGAAACTTGAAGAACAACTTGCGAAAAACACTGGGGAAACATGCTTTCCATGTATTATAAAAAATACTCCATTTATAATGCAACTGATTACAGTAGTGGTCAGCTAAAGCATTGCATCATGGATAACACATGCAAAATATGAAAGATTTTTTTTTTTTACAATACACTTTGAGCCTGTTTTTCAGGTGGTTTCAAAATTGTGTTCTTCACGTTTCAAAATGTAGAACCTGCTATTCTTAACATTTTGAAAAGGGAAGAGCAAGGTTGCTCCCTGCACCAATCACAATTGCGATGGCCAGTAGTGCTGTGGAACTGTGAGGTGAGCTGTCTTGGGAACAAGCCCGGGCTGTCGGGGGTCGGCAGGGGAGAGAGAGAGGATGAAGCATCCAGAGGACTGCTGTCCTCTCTCGGGGGAGGGGGGATTCAAGGATAGCCCGGCACCACAGCGGCCTCTGGTGGAGACCAGAGGCACTGCAACGCACTGGGCCAGAGTAGTGTGGACGCAGAGCCGTATGGACATCCCTGGCATTATTGCACACTCAGCTCTGCAGGGTGGGAGGGGATAGCGGGCATAACTAAAAAAAAAGAAAGTCCCCTTCTCCCAACAGGCGATGGCTCCTCACAGTGCTGGCTGCCACACGCCCAACGCTGGGTCCTCTCTCCGCCCCTTTGGCTTCTCAGTGGCTCAAGTTGAGCAATCTAGTTTGAAAGATAGAGCACAGGAGTGGATGGCGGCCCTGCCCCGAGGGGCTCAGAGTTGGGGGGCTTGCCAGGTGTAGGACACCAAGGGGCAGTAACCATATATACAGGAAGAGAGGACCACGGTGGGTGGTAGAGCAGACTGGCGAGTCGAGGTAGCCTGAGAGAGTTCGGGGGTGAGGTGTAAAAACAGAGTATGACAAAAAGTGTCACCACGGGAGGAATAAATCACCAGGTGGGGGGGCGGCAGAGAGGGTAGCTCAGGGGTCTGGTGATAAAAGAGCATAGATTTAGTCTTGTTGGTGTTAAGCACCAGGAGATTACTGAGAAACCATGCCTTGAGATTCAGGAAATCCTGCTGCAATTGAAAGTTCAGCCAGGGTGGATCAGAAGAGAATTTATACAGGATGGCGTCATCAGCTTACATCTGGACAGACGCACCACCACAGTGCTGCGGAGGCTCATTAATAAATAAAGAGAACAGCAGAGGGCCATGGACAGACCCTTGAGGAACCCCATCCTTTATGTCACTAATAGGGGAAATATGGCTGGCCCACTTCACGCATTGAGTGCAGCCGGTGAGGCAGCTCTAAAACCAGTTTAGGGATAAGATATTGAGACCAAAGGTGAGAAGTGTGTGGAGCAAGAGGTTATGACTGACAAGGTAAAAAAACTTGGTAAGGTCAACAAATATTGCGCCAGTAACAAGGCCCTTATCCAGAGAGCTCAGGATGTCAGATGTTACCTTAATGAGGCTGTGTGAGTGCTATGGGAATTACGGAAGCCATGCTGGTACATGGCGAGAGAGAGAGAGAGAGAGGAGAGAGAGAGAGAGAGAGAGAGAGAGAGAGAGCTATAAAGCTCTACATGAGACTGAAGTTGAGCGTGGATGATTTTTTCCTGGATTTTAGCAAGGGGGCAAAAGACAGAAATGGGTCGGTAATTCTTAAACGCGGAGTTAGGGCCACTCTTGTGGATAGGGACAACTATTGCAACCTTCCACTTGCTGGGTACAGTGCTTGAGCAGAAGGATTGGTTGAAAAGGTCACGTACTGGAGAGGCAATGGCATGAGCACCTCATTTTAGAAACTGGAGTTACAGTGAGTCAGACCCAGGTGAAGAAGTATCCTTCATGCTCCTAAGGAGACAAAGGACCTCTTTCTTGGTGGCCAATTTAAGGTAGAAGGACGGATTAGTAGTAGTGGGAGAGGGGGAGGGAGAGGAGGATCATGGGCAGGGAAGGAGGTCTTATGTTTTGATAGGTCAGTGAAAGCCCTGGTTAAACTCAGCAGCTATAGCAGTGAGGTCGGTGACCTCAGAGCCATTGAGATGCATAGTGTTAGGTATGGAAGAGGATTTACCCTTTAGTAAGGAGTTTCTCTGTCCTTGGAATTCTTTAGGGTTAGAGAGGTTATTAGTTTGGAGGGTTCTGAAGAATGACCATTTAGCGGCGTACAGCTTTCTCTTACATTGATTACACAGGTGTCTGTAAGCCTGCCAGTCAGCAGGCACACCAGAGCTCTTATATAACTTAAAGGCAGTATCCCGTGTTGCCATAAGGCCTCTGAGTTCCTTAAAGAGCCACGGGGCATGAGCCCCCTTAGATCTATGCTTAACCAAAGGGACATGGAGGTTGACTAAGAGTGGAAGGTGTTAGTGAAGTACCCCAAAGCAGAGTCAACACCATGTAAATGGTTAACCAGAGACCAGTCAGCTTGGGAAAGGGAGGCTAGAAAGGCTTGGGAACAAAATGCGGTCATGTCCCTGGACAACACGATTTTGGGGGGGTGGGTTAGGAAAACTGTTCCTCCACACACAGATGATGAGGGAGTGATCACCAATGCATCAGGGAGGACACCAGATAGACTTAGTGGCTACAGTGAAACTGCTTATGGCCAAAATTCAGGAACTGAAGGTGGAAGCATCATCATGTGACTCTGGGTCACTGGTGTCCCATGTACCTCAGTCCCTGAAAGAGAAACTTTGAAGAAGGAATATATTGGTATTTCCTCCTTATATCGGCTGTGGCTAATGTTTGTTCCCATTGTGGTCACTCTGGAAGTATGGGGTGGGAGGCTGCAGAACAACAGTGTGTTTTTTTAGGTCTGACAACATGAGGGTAGTGCAGGTGATAGAGAGATTGTGAACTGTGAAAAGGTATGTGGCTTGCTGCGGGTGTTTGTGCTGTGCTACTACATCACCTTTAAGACCAGGCATGTTCTGGAGGTGGATAACCAGACTGCTCATTCGCTTTCTTATTTTCAGTGGAGCAGATTCAAGATGTTGGCACCTGAGGCCAATGAGGACCCTTTGACCCTCCATGCCCAGCTGTGGGATAGCAGCTGGATGAGATCGGACAGGTAATTTCGAGGTCGGTGGCCCCTGAGACTTGCAGCATGTACAACTAAGGGATTACCTAATTCATGGGTTTACAAGGGGTAGGAGATCCATGGGGGCTGTTGGTGGGAAATGTCCTTGAGTTTCTATGGGCACTGATGGGTAAGAGTGTGTCACGGTCAACATCATGTGAAGCTGGTGGAAATTATAGTCTTTAGCAAACTGCTGGGGCAAGGTAACGTGGCCCAGCATTTTATTATCACAAGAAATTTATGGAGCGTAGGCCCATCAGGCCCTGGCTGCTGGGGATGCACAGAGGCCCATCTCAATGCAAGGGCTGGGTGGCATTAGTACAGGCCTGGAACAGCTGCACAAGCAGCGAGTATGAAGCTAAGCTTTTCTAGGTTGCATTCTGCTTGGTCTTTATCAGGGCCTTCAGAGTCAGTGAACTGGTAGCTGCCGGCAGGCTCATGAGGGAGGACTTGGAAATAAAGGATGGCAAGGTGGTCATACGGCTTCAGAAGTCGAAGACAGACCAGCGGGGCAGGGGATGTAAGTCATCCTCAGGAAGTCTGCACAGGTACAGATCTGCCCCATTCGGGTGATGGCACACTTCGTCGCTGTCCAGCTGGCTGTGGAAGGGGCAGCTGCAGATTCATGCCAAGAGTGCTGCTATTCTGCTATCAGTTCAGCAGAATCATGAAGATAAGGCTGTGGGCTTGTGGTCTTGATCCAAGGCAGTTTGTGACACATTAATTGAGAATTGGGACCGCCAGCATGGCTGCCAGATTAGGCCTACCTGAAGGGGCTATCAAAAGAATTGGGAGATGGTGGTACAGCAGACTTAGGAGGTATGTCGGCTACTTTGAAGGAAACTTGTTTTTCTCTTCACAGACGTGATGTGCAAGGGGGCCCTGAGGGAGTCCAGGACACCTCCCCACACCTGGACTGGGGGAGAATGGCATTTGGGGCCAGGATCTGAGGCCCCCATTATCATGGCATTGTTTTGGGATAGAGTATTGTTTCTACAGTAAAATACATGAAAAATATAAATAAAAATGTAAACAGAAATGTAAATATGAATGATTATGATGCATTTTTAAAGAGCAGCTCATGCTACTTAGACAACTTTAGCAAAATATAATATTTAGACACAATTCAGCTTGTATTTCACATTAGTTCTGTATTTCTCCTCTCCATTACTTATTACTGAGGCCATTTGCATGAAAATGGGATCTTTTTTCCTGAAGAGTTCATCTATTCCTGTTGCATTCTCCCTACCCGAGGTCATAATGCTCTACTTGTGACATCACAACTACTCCCATGGCAACAGATTGTGATGTCACAATGGAGGACTATGACATGAAGTAGGGAGTATGCTAAAGAGGTAGATGAACTCTAAGAGATAGAGAGCATGTTTCCATGCAAATTTCTCAGTAATGAGTAATGGGGAGGAGGAATCTATCAAATACATATGGTATGCAAGCTAAATTGTACCTAAATATTATGTTTTTCAAAGTTTTCTTTGAGGCATCAGCAGCTCTTTAAGTTTAATTATGAGTATACTTGTACTGTGGCCCGTAAGTGTGCGAAACATTCAGCGCCAGGCCGGTGGGTGACAGGCTGAAGGGTAAGAGGGAGGCAAGATGCTCCCTGGTATTAGTTGGCACATGGGAGGTCAGCATTGCGGAGTGACAGTGTGGGCTGGACAGCAGCTTTTGGGGTGGGCCCAAGAGGTTTAAAAGGACCCTATCTGGCCGTGCTCTGGCCTCTTGGACCTCCTTTCCTGTGCCAACTCACTGTGTGACTATTTTTGACTGTTTCTCACTCACCCACCCCCTTTTTGGGCTCTGTGGTATGTGGCTAGTGTAAAAGGGTATGATCAGGTATCATCTGTGGTTTATGTTTTTTTTTTTGCTTAATACTGTTGTATGCAAATCACTCATTAGGCATATGTTAGTAGTCGGGTAGGGGTACCTTAAGATGGCCTGCTAAAGAGATACCCACTTTCCCTGCTGATCCAAAACTGTGCAGTGGAGGGCCAGAGAGGCGGGGGGGGGGGGGTTCTACCCTGTCATGGGCAGACATGGTGGAAAGTGACTGGAGGAAGTTTGTCTGCTTCTTAGCAGATGGTTGAGGTGGAAGGGGGCCCTCCAGGAGTCCAGGACACTCCCTCAGAATGGCATTTGCAGCCGGGATCCAAGGCCTCCATTGTCATGGTATTGTTTTAGAATGGGTTGTTGTTTCCACAATAAAACACATGAAAATGTAAATAGAAATGTAAATATGAATGATTATGATGCAATGCCTGTACTTTTAAGTTCAATTATGTAAGTTTATGGGTCTGTTTGGAGGGCCTCTCATGGATATGAGTGTTGTCTCCTGCATTCTTAGGACCAGAGGACGGCAAACTGAAGGCAAGCAGTTCTGTGGTCCTAAGGATGCAAGAGGTGACACTGCTGTATCCATAAGAGGCCATCCAAATGGACCCATAAAATGGTTCTATATTGCTAACCTTATTAAATTAAAAAAATAATTTTTTTTTAATTTAAAATACTGATGGCATGAGTGGTCAGTGAGAAGCCAGTTATAGTGGCTCAACATGTGAGGTACTCTTACTGTAATAAGAGCACCTCACATGCAACTAAAGGGAGGGCTGTGATTAGTTGTGGATGCTCCGGCGATATATAATGAGTAAACTTGTGCTGTGGCCTGTTGACCCTAATCAAATGTGGAATATATGCGTTCTTCGGAAAGGGGAAGTATCAAAGGGGTGGGAGGTGGAGAGCTCTGTGACCAAGGCACTCGGTTACCAAACTAATTTGGCATTGAGAAACAGGAACCTCCCCATGTATGGGGGAGAAGGAACTGGCACAGGGTCTCAGGCCACCACCTTCTGCCTTTGCGGGAAGCCCTATCTCCCGTAAGCAAGCAAAATGGCAGGCACCAGGTCAGTGGGTGACATGCTGCGGGGGGGGGGGGGTAAAGTGCCCCATGGTATTGATCGGTGCAGGGGGTTGGCATCAAGGTTCAGCGGTGCAAGCTGGGGCACAACATTTGGGGAGGGACCAGGAGGGTTAAAAGGACTCCACCAGGCTGGGCTCCAATCTCTTGGACCACCTCCTCTGTGCCCACTTGCCACGTGACTGGATTTACAACTGTTTATGTCTCGTGGCCGTCATCTTGGTTTCTCCATGTGGCTCCCTTTTACAATGCCTGCACATGACTGAATGTGCTCTGGATGTTGATCCCTGCCGCTGCAGCAGTTTTGCGATTCTTCCCAGGCCAGGCTGCTTTTTCCACTCAACAGGACTCCCATTGATTAGCTCACTGCAGTATTTTTGTCCTTGGTCCTCTCCTGAAGCTGCGCCCCCCCCCCCCGGCATCCCTGGTGTGTCTCCTGGCTCAGTCTTTGCTCTGCCACTTTCACCTGTTTTCTGTCTGCCCTTTCTGATGTCCCCCTACAACATGGCTGCTTCCCCTGCATCCAGAATAGAGGAAATCCTGCAGCAGGCCAGGGCCATGGCTGAGGCCACCAGCATGGAGTGGCTGGAGCAGGTGCTCTGCATGGGGGCTCCTGGCACAGCTAGGGGTAAGTCCTCAGGGGCCACTTCAGGGGCTGGGACTGATGAAGTGACTACTGGCTGGCATTCCCAGGGTAGGGTTGGTCCAGCCAGGTCTAGACAGGGTCAATCACCCCCCCTTCTTTGCCCCTGTGGGTTTGCAGCACGCCTACATGGCTGCTGGCAGGTCTGGGAGGGGGGGCACACCTGACAGGCTTTATAGCTTTTTACTGTAGGGGCTCCAGGGCAGGCAAGCTGCAGTCCTCCCACGAAGGATCTCAAGCCACCCTTTCAGAGCTTCATTGAACCTGCCCCGGTGCACCATTTTCCGTTTTCTCCCCCACCCCCATTATCTGGGGATCCCAGAACACAGTTGCGCATGAGCGTGGAGGCACACATGCATTTTGTGGCTCCAGTGATGGCCCTTCCTTCCACCCGGTGGCAGCCAAGAGCCGGGGAAGCACATGTCCCCCCAACCCAGTTCCTCACCCTCACCCCTTCCGGCCAACCCCTGATGACTCAGGCTCATTCCCAAACCCAGGTTGCCGGCATGGGAGGAGGTAAGGCATCCAGCACCTTAGCCCTCCATGCCACTGGGCTGGCTTCACCTGGCGGGCTTTTGACAGCTTGTCCACTCCTGTAGCCCACACGGTGGCTAGGGGAGTGGGATGACTGGCCAGTGCAGCATTCCTGGCCCCTGGCTGTGGCCTGGCTGACCCTCCCAGAGCAGAACTTGCAGCTCCCCCTACCCCTCCTGCCATCACCTGCTCCCCGGGACCAGCTGGTCAGAGCTTCAAGAAACAGGAGTGTCGACTTCACTGATGGGCCGGCCAAGAAATTTGCAGAAGTACCAGAGACATTAGCACTGACTGGTGAGTACTCTGTTTATTCTGCTAGCGAGTTGCCTTTTAGGGAGGAGGAGGAAGTGGGACACCAGTCTGTCTTGAGTCTGCAGGATAGGTCAGTTAGGAGTGTGACAGTGGGGGTCACGGACAAGGGGGGGTCATAGGATGTTAGGACAGGGGAAGACAGGTTGATGGCGGAAATTTCGCTGTGGGACAAGAAACTGGTGGGACATGTGGATATGGTGACACAGGTGCAGAGGTGTGGGTAGGGGAAAAAGGCATGACCTCAGTGGTGGGGTTTCTCCTGCTGGGAACCCTCCCCTTGGGTGGAACCATGTGCCCACCCACAGGAATTAGCTGTTGAAGGGGGTGACCAGGGATGGGTTTTCCGGCCAGGAGCAGCAGCACTTCAACAGTTCAGGCCACAGTGGCCCTGGACTCACCGGCACCGCCCTGTGTGCAGCTGAATCTGCCCCAGCCCTGGGGGCCATTTCAACAGGCGAGAACTTGGTGGCTATAGTGAAACTGCTCATGGCTGAAGTTCAGGAATTGAAGGCAGGAGCATCGTCATGTGACCCGGGATCATTGGTGTCCCACGTACCTCAGTCCCTGGCAGACGGATATGCTGACATGGATTGCTTCATTTAACACACTGTCAACAACTGTATTAGATAAGAAACCAGAGGAGGTGAGGGGTCTTATTAAGTATCAGGATCTTATCTTGAAGGCATATTATTCATTTGGGGGGGATTCATGGTGCATTTATGATGATAAGTTTAGGAACAAATTGACAGTAGATCCTTCAATAAAATGGGGCAGAATGCAGACATTTTGCTATTTGGAGCAGATGTGCCCAATGTGGCCCTTTCTCAGGCTGCGGGCCGACAACTGGTTGCCAGTCATGGGATCCAGCAACAGATGGAACAGCAAGGGTAGGGTGGCTGAAAAATGGGATGGCAACTGCTGGAGATTCAATAAGGGGTCCTGCCCTTTTCAGGGTAAGTGTAATACAAACATACATGATTCTTGTGTTGGGGTCCCCTTAGGGTCCAGTTGCAGAAAGAACAAGTATTTGTCAATGCCGAATGTTGTCGCACTGGCATTGGCATTGGCAGTGCCGGAGCTAGAGATGCATAGTAGGAATGGCAGTGAAGTATTGAAGTGACGCCAACCCCACCCCCACCCTGTAGAGAGTGACAGGCATTGGGGTGTGCCTTTGGCTCGTGAGCTATAACGCTCATGCCATTGTACCTCACCCTACCCTGTAGACACTGACAAGTGTTGGGGTGTGGTTTGGGGTCTTTGGACGTTATACTTACCCCATTCCATAAGGAAATACATTGATGTGGGTGCAGTATAGGAGCGTGGGGTGAACTTTGTGGCCGAACAGTACAAGGCACACCACGATGCCTGTCAGTAGCTGCAGGGTGCGGGGTGGAATGGCGTGAGCATTACATGTGATGATCCCAAGTGACACCCCTGACGCCTGTCAGTCTGTACCGGGTGGGGTCCTACAGTTGGAAACCCTAACACCGTAGACGTGTGGTGGTAGTTTCACTCCACATTTTCAACATGGGCTGCTTGTCAGGCCACCTCATGAACAGCGGCACAATCACTTTGTTAGCTAACAGGTGGTTTTTGCACAGCGGCTGTACTATTTGGGAACAGAGGGATGAAAACACATTTTTGGGCAGGATGTGGAGAATGACAACTGTATTGTTCATGAGGAGGCATAAAAAAATGGCAACGTTGAAAATCTGGAGTGACAATACGAAATATTGGTGAAGCAATGAGCATGCATAGAAACTGCGCAACACATGTCCGTAACCCAATTATTTTTGGGAGTTTGTTAGCCACATTTGTAACAGGTATTTTGGGACCTTCCCTTATGAACAGTGGTGCTGTGATTTTGTTAATCTGTCCCAAAAGTTGATTTCCCACAGCGACCATGCCATTGTGCACCACAGGTGCGGAAACACATTTTTAGCAGGATGTGAAGAATTACAGCTGTACTGTTCACAAGGAGGTGTGAAAAAATTGCAGTCTTGAAAATCTGGCATGGAAATATTGCAAATTTACAAGTTATACAGGTGCGTGGAAACTGCACAATGCACGCTTGCAACACAGTCATTTTAAGGACTTTTGACACCAAATTTTCAACATCAGCATTTTAGGAGCTCTGCTCATGAACAGTGTCACCGTCATTTCCTCAAACTGTCCTGAACAGTGATTTTGCACAGCGACCGCGCTATTCTGCGCCGGATGTGCGAAAACACATTTTGGCCAGGATATGTAAAATGACAGCTGTACTGTTCATCACCAGGTGTGGAAAAATGCCAATTTTGAAAATCTGGACTGAAAATATTACAAATTCAAGAAGATACGAGCGTGTGTGGAAACAGTACAATGCACACTCGGAAAACAGCCATTTTTTGATTTTTTCCTACCAAATTTGCAACATAGGCTTTTTGAGAGCTCCCCTCATAACAGTGGCACATCGTTTCATTACTCAGTCCTGAAAGGTGATTCCGGCGCGGTAACATGAAATCACCACTTCGAAACCGATAACTTACCATGACAGTGCCAGAATTCATGAGGAGGTCCCAAATCCCCATGTTGAAAATGTGGTGCCAAAATTCCAAAACATGCATGAGATATGCATCAAAGTTGGAAAAAAAAACTATTTATTCCATTATACAGCTTACAGGCATTTCCTCAGTTCGTGGTCGGCTTTGAAGAGTGCAGATGTCTTCCTGGTTCACCGAAGATCATCGCGCCAGACTCCGGAGGTAATTATGGGGTGAGGGAGGGTGTGGGAGGCAGGGTGCACAGTGGGTGGAGTACGGAGGCGGGCAGGGAGAGCAGGGTGTTCTTTTTACAGGTTAAAAAATTTAAAAATAAACATCGGGGATAGCTTTTTGCAGGGGCTTTGTACGCTGGGGAATTGGGCTCCAGTGTGCCACCCTAAGCTGTTCCTGGGAGGGTATGCTATAGCCGACGAGGGATTGAGCACCCCGATCGGCACACAATGGCGGGGGGGACAAGAGCGAGGGGATTGGGCACCCCCTCAGCTCTCTAACAAATTGGGGAGGAATGCATTATGCCGGCAGGGAGTGGCTCCCTCATCGGCATATACATTGGGCCAGGGTATGCCGACAAGAGGATGGGGCACCCCCGAAGTTGGCAGTATGCCGCCATGTTAATTTTCTTTTTTCACTATCAGGGAAAGCACATCGGGAGATCCGCTGCATATGACGAGCTTAGCTTGCATTGCAGCAGACCTTTCATTTGATCCCATGGCCACATTAGGTATGCACAGTGTGGCGCCGGCATGCAGGCTGATTGGGGAATGAGGGACGCACCTACTGATGCGTGCCCTGCATTTGCCCAACCGCACCTCCAAATCTGCACTACCACAAGATGTTGGCTGCGCAAGTACGCCAACATAAAAATGAGAGTGGCAATGCCAGGGGCAATGCCATCTTTCAGGGTTATGGGAAGGGTGCCAACACCAGTTATGGTGCCACCTCTCCTCTCTTGGTTAAAGAAGTATGCAAACAGATCTGTGGCTATGGGATTATGTGAAGATTTTCTTTATGGTTTTCAGATCCTTATGCAAGCCCTCTGGTGGCCCTGGATGCAGGCATCCTGAAATTTGCTTTGCTCAGCACTCCATATTGGTGGAGGAGGTGGACCTTGGGTGGATTATGGGGCCATTTCCCCAACCCACTGTGGACAAGCTGCGGGTTCTCAACTGGGACTGATGCCTAAAAAAGTCTGGGTGAATTCTGCTTCATCCATCAGCTTTCCTTCCTATGGGGGAGTCTGTCAATGATCAGGTATACCCTGAGCTTTTTTTTTTTTTTTTTGGTAACTGGGTAAGGCCCACTAGGCACAAGTGCCTGTTTTCAGAGGTGATCTGGGAGCACTGGGTGGTTAAGTGACTTGCTCAGAGTCACACAGTACGCAAGTGGAGGTTGTGAGAATCAAACCCAGTTCTGGTCTGCTGGATGAACCCAGTTCATTTCTCTAACCTCTAGGCTATGCTGCTAGCCCACATCATTTGATGTGGCAGTGCACTGGGTGCAGGAACGTGAGGAGTCCCTGATGGCGAAGGCCGATACACTGTCAGCATTCCACCTCATCCCACTACACTCAGAGAATTTCTGCCTGCTGGGTATGAACGTGCAGAAGGAATATTTTGTGGACAGGTGCATGCCAATGGGTTGCTAGATATTATGCACCAAGGTGGGGATGGAATCCATCAACCACTACTTGGATGATTTCCTTTTTATCGGGCCTGGTGGGGAAAGAGTCATGTGTTAGGGTGCTGGAGGCATTTCTCTGGATATGCCATGGAATTTGGTGTGCTGCTTGCCATGGAAAAAACAGAGGGCCCATGTACCACAATCACATTCCTGGGTACTAAGCTGAACTCTATGGCTGGGGTCTTCAAGTTGCTCTGGGACAAGGGGCAGAAGCTTCCAGCTGGCACGAGAAGTGGGGGAGGCCAAAAAGATGATGCTCCAGCAGTTGTAGGCGCTTCATGGGCACCTTAATTTTGTGTGCAAGGCCATCCCTATGGGGGGGGGGTTCCTTCTGCAGAAGAAAACAAGAAACAATGGTGTCATTCAGCAAAGAAAATAACACAATATGGCAAGGTCAGGCAAATCCAATTGATTGCAAGCAAAGAGAGCCCAAGTCCATCAACCGAGTGAGAGTTAAACTGAATAGACATGGGCAAGCTTGTTGGCTGGACAGGTAGCGAGACAACTGCCCACAATGAAATTGTAACATCCTTCTGGGGCTATTCCATTCCAGTGGGGTGCCGCTATCAGATATAGGGTCAGACACATTCAACTTATTAATTCAAAATGCTCTGGAAACCATAATTTATCCAGGTGGCCACCATCAGTCTTGACAGATCAGAGCAGGTGTGTGGTGGTGGTGGTGGGGTCAGCACAGGCAAGGTTTTACCATGCTCACCCTGTGGCAGGTAGGGGTGTCTCGGGGATGCCTGCTAAGTAGGTGCCCCCCTTTTGCTGCTGGTGTGGAGTTATGCGGCAGAGGGCCGGGGGGCAGGGTGGATCCTCCACCTGTCAGGGAGTGGGCAGGTGGTATGCGATTGGAGGAAGCTTGTCGCCTCTTCACGGATAACTGACTGGAAAGGGCCCTCCGGAGTCAGGACCCCAGGGCTGTGGGGGAATGGTATTTGGGGCTGGGAGCCAAGGCCCCCACAGCCATGGTATTATTTTAGGATAGATTATAGTTTCCACAATAAAGTACATGAAAAATGTAAATAAAATGTAAACAGGAGAAATTCCTTCATACTTACTGTAATTTCTTTTTCTGTTAGCACCAACATTGTTGATAGGTAATTAATACTGTATATATGGGTAATGTGAGCCCCTACTAGGTGTAGTGGCACAGCCCAAAGCTGTGAATCAGAATAGAACACTGGGCATATGAACATTTGAAATAGCAGGGAATCTCCAGTCACCACTGTCATGGTACTAACCATGCAGTTGAATAAAGAAAAGTTTTGTGAAAATCCGAAAGAATCTGATTTTCTCATTACAGCACTACAATAAAATGTATATACAAAAAACTGTCATTTAAAAAAAAGTAAGATCTTGGTCTTACCTCACTCTGGAGATCTGGGTAATGGCCTGCCTTGACCTTCCATTCTTCCATGCTGTCTTATCAGTGGTCTCTTGACAGTGCTAATAAGCTGCTTTTAAGTCTGGTAAAGTAAAACAAAAAAAGGTATAACAGGAATAATAATAAGCATAACTGTGGAAACAGCCTAAGCACTAACCTGTAACAGGAAGGCACCACCTCATGTTCAGAAATATTAACCTGTTATCCTACGTGCCTGTAATCCAATAAACTGTAACCTGTTTTTCATTTCATTTCATTTTTATTTTATACTTGAAAGGCATATGGGCAAAAATGCCCGTTTTCACAAGCATCCAGTTAGAACAAAACATGGGTAGGAATATATACATTTACAGAGAACAACATTTTGCAGAAATACACTAGTTACATAGGTGGATATATATACAGAGAAAAAACAACTTTACAGGAATACATTCATAACAAAATACAAGGTTGTAAACATGATAAATGTACTGAAAGCATGTCAGAAACAACATTCAAGCACAGTATAACTGTGCACATAGCCTAATGAGCTAGGGTCTTGCTGCACATATATACAGAAAATATAACAGACTGGTGGGGGAAGGGGGTGAGAGAAAGGAGAGAGTAAAGTAAGGGGGTGTTTGAGACAGAGTGGGGGAGAGTTTGGTTAATTTATCCTGGACAGTAGTAGCTAGAAACAGTTGCAGGGGGGTTTGTTGAGCAAGTGCTTTTTCAGAGTAGCCTTAAAGGAATTGATGGAGGTGCAAACTGTAAAATTGGGCAGTAGGGTGTTGAATAGTTTGGGGCCCAGCAATTTCTGTACCAGAGAGGTGTTGAAGAATGGGAACCTAAAGAGGGAGGAAGACACACTCCTAGTAGGATGAGCGGGGTCAGATTTTATGAAACTGGAGGAGACACTGTGGGGGAGGAGGTTGTTGAGAATTTGGTACATGAATGTGCGTGTTTTCCAGACAAACCTGTCTTCTAGTGAGAACTATTTGATAGCCTCATAAAGAGTGCAGCAGTGGGTGTGACGGTGGAGCCCAGTGATGAATCTGATTATGTTATTGTAAGCCGCTTTTACTTATAGAAACTGGTGGAGTTTGGTGAGGGCGAGAAAATGAGGGACCCGTAGTCCAGGAGAGGAAGGAAGGAATAAGCTGGAGACAAGCCGCATTCTCGTCTCGGGGATTGACGGATCCTGTACAGGAGCCCAAGTCTTTGGTGTATTTTATTGCTTAACTGGGTTATGTGTGGTCCGAAAGAGAGGTATTCATCCAGTGTAAGACTGAGGTATTTAAATTTGTGGACCCGCTCAATGTTAGCGGATAAATCTGGATAGGAACGGTCTGTGTCTGCCGTCAAATTCTATGTTTCTATGTCAATAATATTTACAAACCACAATTTCTAATATCAACATCCTCATATACATATCAGACAGTATTCTCCGGAAGAAGCAAAGACTCCCCAGAGAGGCCCCACTGACAATGTTGGAGCTAACCGAAAAGGAAATTACGGCTAAGTATGAAGGAATTTCTCCTTTCTGTAGTGCTCCACATTGCCAATGGGTCTTTACTACATATGGGCAAGGTGCTCAGTACTGGCACTCCCCCAGGGCTGGCTGAGCTTCTCAAACTGGTGTCTCTTCTACCTACTCCCTCAGGTCTCTGGGCCCTGGCGTTCTTAAAGTCCCTATCACTCGCACGCAAATGGGGGACAGGGATTTTGCTTCATGTGCCCCTAGGTTATGGAACTCCTTTCCCGCTCAAGTTTACTCCTCCCCCTCCCACTCGTGCCTCCGGAGCTCAGTGTGGTATCACTTGAAGCTCTCCTCTGTATGTGGGTGTCCTAGACCTCCATAGCTAGCTCTGGTCCCCTGCACCGGACTCACATGTCCTTCCCGGCACCCCTCTTGCAGCTCCTGCTGACGCAGTCTGTCTAACTGGACTCTGAGGTGCATTTAATGTATTTTTTTTCTGTTTTAGGAGATACTCAGACTGTGGCTCTGTTTGTGGCTCGGAGCCGTGTATACCTTGTAAAATTGTACTGTTCTTAGCCTTGGTGACTCTATGTATATATATATTCCTGTACATATCTTAACTGGGCTTACTGTCTACTGATTATGTTCACGTTTCTATTTCGACTCTGTATACTGCCTAACTTGTGTCATGTTGTCCTCTTTATGAACCTGTATCTCACTGTGTCTGTATCTCATTGTACCGGGTCATACATGAAAATAGGCGTATAACTTGTCTAGTGTACTTAACCTGGACAACAAAAGATAAATAAATAAATAAATATGGGTTCTAAGATGCAGTACCCATTTTCCCAACTGGGCGGGGGAGAATATTGTCCGATATATAACCCATAAGGGCGTAAAAACATTATCTGCTAACCACCGCTTGCAGAAGTCTGCGACCAAAGGTCCCATCAGCAGAACTGTGAACATCCAATCTGTAGTGCTTAGTGAATGTGTGGACACAGGACCACATTGCCACCTTGCACTATTCTAACACAGAAGCCTCCCCTCTCTCCACCCAGGAAGTAGCCAGAGCTCTGATGATGTAAGCCTTGACGAGAGCCGAAGCCTTCTTTTCTGCTGTTCAGGCCTTGGTGATACATAGAAACATAGAATTTGAAGGCAGACAAGGACAGTGTGGTCCACCTAGTCTGCCCCTTTTCCCTACCTAATGCATGGTGGCCCACATGAGAGTGACATCACGAGAGTGAAACCTGAAAAGGAAAAATTACTCACCTTAGTAATGTTGTTTCTTCTGATGGAGTCTTGCTGTATTCTGATAATAGCAGTGAGTCCCAACCTTCGAACTGCCCCGGAGATGAAAGAGTTAACTTTCCATGCCAGGCATGGAACGCTGAGCTCGAGCTCGGATGAGACTCTGTCTGTTGCTGTTTAAACTCAAACCATCAGATCTTTACGAGCTAAACTCACTAAGGTCCTGTGTGGAAGCTGTAAACCTACACTAGCCAACTGGCTAGTAAACATAAAACACATTTTTTGGTCCCAAAACAAAGACTCAAGTCAGTCTACCCAAAAAATGAAAAACACAACACCCACTCACCCCAAGAAAAAGGGGGTGAAAACAACAAGGAGGGCACCTACTGAGTGCCAACACTGCACTGCCCACCCACATCCCAAAACAAAGGTTCTGAGAGGGCAGGCAGGGGAGGTCAAAAATACAGCAAGACTCCATTAGAAGAAACAACATTACTAAGGTGAGTAATTTTTTCTTCAAACAACATGAAGTCTTGCTGTATTCTACAATAACAGACTACAAAGCAGTACCTCCATGGAGGAGGACAGAACCTACTTAGGAATAGGCTCTGCTATTGAAGAAGTTAAACCAAGCATCACTCCTAGCCTGGATATCCAGGAGTAATGCTTGGTAAAAGTGTGAACTGTTTACCAGGTAGCTGCTTGACATAACTCTAGAATAGGGATGTCCCTGGCAGTAGCCAGGGAAGCAGCTGTACCTCTGGTAGAGTGAGCCCTCAGGCATGAGGGTGGAACCTTACCTAGTTTTTCATAACAAAATTGGATACAAGAGACAATCCACCTGGCAATGGATCTTTTAGTGGCAGGTTTCCCTTTACCAACCTCGCCATAAGTGAGGAATAGTTGGAGGGAGTCAAACCTGTGACCCTTGGTACACTCTATGTAGTAGCTAAGGGCTCTTTTCACATCTAAATTGTGCAGCCTCCTCTCGCCAGATGAGGAATGGTCAGTGAAGTACACAGGAAGAGACATAGATTGATTAAGGTGGAAATCTGAAACCACTTTAGGCAAGAACTTCCTGTTAGTCCTGAGGACCACCTTATCTCTATGAAAGGAGATAAAATCAGGCTCCACTGACAAAGCTTGTAATTCACTTATGCGTCTGGCAGAAGTGATAGCTACCAGAAACACAGTTTTCCAAGTCAAGTACTTAAGCTCTGCTGAAGACAAAGGCTCAAAAGGGTGTTGCATAAGCTGAGCAATGCAAACATTAAGGTCCCAAGCAGGGGCAGGGTCCCTGAATGGAGGGTTGGTGTGAAGCAATCCCTTGAAAAACTTGGAGAATACAGGGTGAGCTGAAAGAGAAGAGGGCTTACCTGCTGAAATAAAAGCAGAAACAGCTGCCAGGTGCACCTTCAGTGTAGCTGGTCTCAGCCCCAAGCCATTTAAATGGACCATATAATCAAGGACTGTGGGCAGATCAGCAGACTCTGGGGAAACATGCTTCCCAGAGCACCATATGGAAAATATTTTCCATTTGGAATTATAAGTAGCCCTGGTGGAAGGTTTCCTAGAAGCCTTCAGAATATCCATTACACCTTAGGAGAGAGGTGTAAATCAGCAAACTCTAACTCTTCAAGAGCCAGGCCTTGAGATTGAGAGATTTGAGATTCGGGTACCAAACCCTCCCCCTGAGCACAGGTTAACAGGTTGTAATTCCTGGGAAGACACAGGGGAAGATGTACTTCTAATGACAGTAGGAGTGGATACCAGGGCTGTCTGGCCCAGTCTGGAGCAATCAGGATCATCTTGCAAGGTTGAGATCTGATTTTGACTAGCACTTTGAACAGGAGAGGGAAGGGGGGAAAAGCATACAGGAACTATCCCTTCCCAACTGAGAACTAAGGCATCCAGGGGGACTGAGCCCAACACTGGGGGCCTGCGGCAAAAAAAGGGAAGTTGGTGATTGTCTGGGGCTGCAAAAAGATCTATCTGCGGGGTGCCCCATCTGAAAAATATCACCTCCAAGACCAGGGGATCCAGTGACCATTCGTGATGGCCCTGGGATATCCTGCCGAGAGCATCTGCCAGGACATTGTCCTTGCCTGGGAGGTGAACTGCCGTGAGGGAGGTGTTCAGGGAGTAAGCCAGAGACCACAACTTCATTGCTTCTGTGCACAAGGCCGTAGACTGAGTGCCTCCTTGCTTGTTGATGTGCCACATTGTGGTGGTGTAGTCTGTTCTGACCTGGATAACTTTGTTCTAAACAGATTTGGAAAAAGCTTGAAGTGCTAGAAATACTGCTCTGAGTTCCAACAGGTTGATGTGAAGCAGAGATTCCTGAGGGGACCACAACCCCTGGGTGGTCAGGTCGCCCATGTGAGCCCCCCAACCCAAGAGGGAGGCATCTGTAGTAAGGATTAAAGAGTGAGACTGAGTGACAAAGGGAACCCCTTGTCTCAGATTGTTCTGATCCTGCCACCACTGTAGGGCCTGGATCAGGGTTTGAGTTACTGGGATCAATTTGGTCAGAGGGTCCTTCCTTTGAGACCAGAAGGCTCTCAAATGGAACTGAATGTCCCTCATCTGAAATCTTGCTCCCTGCACTACTGTTGTGGAAGCAGCCATGTGCCCCAGGAGCTGTAGAAAATGCCTTGCTGGTCGAGACACCTGCAGGGTGAATGAGGAGGCCAGAGAGACAAGGGTCCTTGCCCTGTACAGAGGAAGGAAAGCGCTAGCTTTTTCTGTGTCTAGCTCTGCGCCTATGAAGGTGAGGAGCTGGACAGGCTCTAGAACGGACTTTGAAAGATTCAGAAGGAAACCCAAAGAGGTGAGCAGTTGCTGAGTTATCTGTAAGTGTAACTTGACTTGGTCTGGGGACTGGCCTACTATGAGCCAGTCGTCCAGGTAAGGGAAGATGGCAATCCTTTGCCTTCTCAGAGAAGCAACTACCACTGCCAGGCATTTTGTGAATACCCTTGGAGCAGAGGTCAGACCAAAGGGAATTGCTCTGAACTGTTAATGGCCTGAGGGCAGCTCGAACCTGAGGTACTTTCAATGGGAGCTTCTGATGAGAATATGGAAGTAGGCATCATAGAGGTCCAGGGACACTAGCCAGTCCCCTGGCCTTAGAGAGGGTAGAATAATTCCCAGAGTCACCATTTTGAATTTTGGTTTTAAAAGGTGCATGTTTAAGTATCCGAGATCCAGGATGGGCCGCCATTCTCCTGTCTTTTTTGGGGTAAGGAAGTAGCTGGAGTACAACCCTTTACCCTGGTGTAGGGGTGGAACCCTTTCCACAGCTCTGAGAGCTAGGAGGGAAGAGACCTCTGCCTCTAGGGAAAGTGTCTCTGAGGGATTTGCAGGTGGAAAGGATCTGGTTCTCATCTTTGGAAACTTTTTGAAGCTGAGAACCAGTCCCTGGCTTACTACTTCCAGGACCCATTTGTCTGATGTCAGAGACTCCCAGTCCTGGACAAAGTAAGCCAGCCTGCCCCCTACAGGTAGTTGAGAATCGGCCCTGGCAACCCCATCAGGGTGCCTGTTTGGCAGGGGCTTTGGGCTGAGGGGTGGAAGCAGGCCTGCATGTACCCCTTCTGCCTCTCCCTCTAAAGAACCCCCTCTGGGCATAAGTAGAAGAGGAGGCCTGGGCTTGGTAGAAAGGCATATGGAAAGGCCTGCCCCTGCCCCTGGGATGCTGCCTTTGAGGAGTGACCTGCCTTTCCTTGGCCTGTGCACTCCTATAGGTGGTCCTATATTCATCCATTTTCTTCATGTAATTCTCTGTCTGCTCCCCAAACAGAGAATTACCCACAACAGGAAAATCCACGGCCTTAGTCTGGGTATCCTGTGACAGGCTAGTACATCTGAGCCAAGCCATTCTTCAAAGTGCCACAGATGTAGCCATGACTCTAGATGACACATCATTGGAGTCCACTGCAGCATGGAATTGCACCTTGGATGCCTCAATACCATCAGCAGCCACCTGCTCCAGCTCCTTGGCAAGCTGGCCAGGGACCTGTTTTGCTAAAGCCATAACAGTGTCCCATCTGGATTTTTGATACCTAGCAGTATAGGCCATATAATTGGCCTGTCTGAGTCCCAAGGATGCTGCCATGTACTGTTTCTTTGCCATGGCATCAATCCTCCTGGAGTCCTTGTCCAGGGGGTGTGAAGCCAAGGGAATATTTGCCTTACATAGGCTGCAGCCTGCACTACCTCAACGTGGCTGCATTGTTGTGTAAGGAACTCCGTGTCTGAGCCTGACAATGTATACCTCTTGTCCATTCTTTTATCCACAGGAGGTATAGTGTTAGGAGTCTTTAAAATCTTAAATGTCTGTTTCCCAAAAGATTTGTGTAAGGGAATAGACAGCCTCCTAGACTCTGGGATATCCATCATTTCTACATAGTCATGCTCCTCCTGGTCATCCACAGCTTCTTCCATAGGAAGCTGGAGGGTTTCAGCCACTTTTTTATAAAACATGAAATGGGAGGGGGACTCAGAAAGCCTAGGAGGAGACGCTCCTGAAGGTCTGTCTGGGGAGATGTCTGGGTCAATAGGCACATCCAGACTTTCAAACCCACAGTCACTTTCCTCAGACTCCTCTTCCTCCTCCTCCTCCTCCGGTTCATAAAATTCCTCTAAATCATACTCTTGAACCGATGGAACTGGCCGAACCGAGTGCCTGCCTGATGGTGCCGGTTCGGTTGGAACCGGGGGAAGCGACTGCACAATTTTGATTGCTTTGGCTATTTCTTCAGCGGTTGGAGAGGAAAGTTTTGGCTCCACACCAGCTGATTTTTCTTTTCTAGTTCTCTTAGCTGGAACTGACTCCTCAGAATCGGCTCTCCTTTTGCGAAGAAGTCTCGCCCTGGTCAGAGGGCACTCCTTCTGGTTCGGTTTGAACCGAACCAGGCTGGCCATCCGGTTCAGCGGACTTTTTGGCCTCCCTTTCCCTGAGCCTACCAACTCTCTTTTCCACGGTAGCTGCAGGGAAATTTTTACAAATCTGGCAGTCTGCACTGAGGTGGTCAAACCCCAGACAATAAACACAGGTGGTGTGGGGGTCAGCCTTAGCAAAGACTTCCCCACACATACTACAGTGTTGAAACCCAGTGGGCCCGGTTTTTCTTTTGGGTTTCTCAGACATTGTGCCAGTCCTAACCAAACTTACCCTTTTAATGGCAAACCACCAGGCAAGACCCTCTTATCGGTTCCTGACCGTGTCACGGGTCGTGGAAAAAAACGTAATAAAATTAGTTTTTTTTAGAACCGATAAGAACCGGTAACCACACTCTAAAAGTACAAATTGAGATTTTGTAACAACTTGATTGGTTCAAACCGAACCGATGAACCGTTTACAAGTTCCACACAAAATAGAATAAAACATAACCTATCTAGTACTCACAAATACCACAGACAGAGACTGAACCGACAGGTTACGGTTTAAATTCGGTCGAAAACCGAGAAAAGCGGTTCTTTAACCGACAAATTGAACCGAGCAGAAGGAGAAATCTCCGGAGCGACTTTTCAGTGAGGCGGAGTAAAGAATCTGATGGTTTGAGTTTAAACAGCAACAGACAGAGTCTCAACCGAGCTCGAGCTCAGCGTTCCATGCCTAGCATGGAAAGTTAACTCTTTCATCTCCGGGGCAGTTCAAAGGTTGGGACTCACTGCTATTGTCAGAATACAGCAAGACTTCATGTTGTTTGAAAAGTTCTCCAGGTGTTCTGCTCCCTCCCCGGAACAACTCCCGCCTGGAATTGATTATAATTAAATGCACAGGGTGTGGGGTAGAGCCCCATACATGGGGAGTGCGCAAAAAACACTATCTTTTGGGACAGCACAATACCACTTCTCCCGGCGTTCTGCACCCTCCACGAAACAACTCCAACCTGGAGTTGATTATAATTAAATGCGGGGGCAGAGCCCCCTGCATGGGGGGTGCATAAAAAACACTATCTTTTGGGATGGCACAATACCAATGTCGATATTATGCCATCGATGTGAGGGACATCAGGGATTTCCCTGTCAAGCACACGTGGTGCTTCCCCTAATGCAATACCACAGACCCTAGTTGATCTGCGGCTTTTACCCTCTCTTCCCTATTGTGAGAATACTCTTATGTCTATCCCATGCATTCTTGAATACATATGGAATACATACTGTACATGGATACATGCCCTCACCCATCTTGCCAAGGTGGCCTTGGAGGCTTTCTGCTCCTTCTTTGCTGTTCCAAAAAGAACAAAGAGACTTCTGGATTCTCTGAACTCTGCAGTTCATTTGAGGTATGTTCCGACTGCCCTGTGCAAATCTAGTTTGTGCAGCTCACACTCTTTAGCATGGTCTGGCTTTGGACAGAAGGACAGCAGACAGATTTCCTGATTTACATGAAATGCTGTATGTATTTTAGGAACAAAGGATGGGACAGTCCAAAGGACTATGTTTTCTTTATGGATGATTAGGTAAGGCTCCTTGTGGAACAACACTTAAAGTTCGCCAGTACTTCTAGCTGAGCACACTGCAATTTAAAAAAAACACCTTGTATGACAAAATGTCCGGGGGTAGTGATGAAAGAGGTTTAAAGTGTCCTTTACAAACAGCACTTGACACCAGATTCAGGTCCCATGGTGGTACTGTCAATAAACAGCAGTCTGCTTCTGCTAACTGCTCTTAAAAAATGGATGACCTTTTGGTTTGTCCCCAAGGACAAACCCATGGAGGTTCCCAGTACTGCTCCCAGTGCTGAGACCTGACCTCTCAGGGTACTCAGCACAATGCCTTTGTCTATTCCCGCCTGCAAAAACTCCAAAATCTGTGGAACCATAGCTTTAAACGGCATGATACCTCTCTCTCTCTGGCCCAAGCCGAGAAGGTGTTTCACACTCGGTCATAAGCTGTAGACGTAGAGACCTTCCTGGCAGCCATCAGGGTATCCACTACTTTTTTTTTTTTTAAATCCTCTTATGAACATACAAATGTGCAAGCAGAAACAGACCATCCGGTCTATCTAAGTCTGCTTGAGTGTGCAGCTAGCTCCCCTAGTTTGCAGCTGCCCCACCCCCTCCCCTTTGTCATCTCACTGCCACCCCCACCTTGCCCACCCTCACTCTGTCCTGTTCCCTGTCCCATGCCCTTTTGAAGCTGTTCAAAGAATTACATAATACCACCCATTCTGGTAGTGCGTTCCATTCTGCTACCACCCTCTCTGTGAAACAGTGTCTCCTCATTTCCCTCCTAAATCTTCCCCCTCTATTCTTAGCCCATGCCCCCTGGTGTCCCTCCCCTCCTTAGCTTAAAGACCCCATGTGCCTCATCCTTACTGATTCCCCTCAGATCCTTGAATGTCTCTATCATGTCCCCCATCCCTTCTATCCTCTAGAGTGTACATATTCAGGTCTCACAGTCTGCTCTCATAGTTTCTCCCCTCCGTTCCACATATCATCTTTGTTGCCCTCCTCTGCACCCCCTCCAGTAGCCTGATATCACGCTTTAGGTATGGCCTCCAAAACAGCAAACAATACTCTAAGTGTGGCCTTACCAGCAACCTGAAGATGGGCAAGATCACCTCTCTTTGCCTGGATGAAAACCTCTCGCTATGCACGCATGCATTTTGTTCACTTTTGCAGCCGCTGTCCTGCACTGGGCAGCGTTGTTCATGGTCCCTGTTATTATTAGCCTAGGTCCGTCTCCTCCTCAGTTATCCCCAGCTTAACTCCCCCCAGCCAGTATTCTCTCCTTGGGTTCTTCACCCCAAAGTGCATAACCTTACACTTCTTCGCATTGAACCCCAGCTGCCACCTCTCAGACCACTCCTGTAGCTTGCTTAGGTCCCCCTGCAGCTGCTTCCATCCCTTCCCTCCATCCACCACTGCTCCAATTTTGGTGTCATCAGCGAACAGACTTATCTTGCTCACCACCCCGTGTGCAATGTCTGATATGAAAAGCCCGAATAATACTGGCCCCAGCACCGAGCCCTGTGGCAACCCACCTGTCACTGGCCTTTGCAGTCTCCCACTCAGCCAGCTTGTAATCCAGTTCATAATTTTTGCCCCTACCCCTACACCAGTTAGCTTCCCCCCAAGCCGCCCATGAGGCACCGAATCGAAGGCCTTAATGAAGTCCAAGTAAAGAACATCCACCGCATGACCCTTATCCAGCTGACCTGTCACCCAGTCATAATATTGTATCAAGTTGGTTTGACAAGACTTCCCTGAAACGGATCCATGATGCTTCACATTCTGGAGGCCACTGTCCTCCAGGTACGACACCAGTCTTTCCTTGAGTATCGTTTCCATGAGTTTGCACACTATGGAGGTGAGACTTACCGGAAGATAATTACCCTGTTCATCCCTTGGCCTGCTCTTGTGTAATGGTACTAATGTGCCATCCTCCAGTCCAGTGGCACACATCCCAACTCCAATGAGGTGTTGTACAGATAGCCAGCTGCTCCGCCAACACCTCTGCCATCTCCCTCAGCACCCTGGGGTGGATACCATCTGGCCCTTGTCTACCTTCAATGCCCTCAGTCCCTCTAGGACTCTACTTGCCTCAATTCTTCCATCTATCGCCTCCTCTCCTGTCCCCACCCTCCCAGCCCATGGTGGTAGCGGTCCCCCTTTTTCTTCCGTGAACACTGAGCAAAAGTATTCATTCAGTGCTTTTGCCTGCTCCTCCCCCTTTTCCATCCACTCCCCACCCCTTTTTATCCTCACTAATTGTCTCCTTGATATATCTGAAGAAGTCCTTTCCTTCTCTCCCCTTCCCCGCTAATTCCCTGCGCTAATCTCAGCTCCCTCTGGGCCTTGGCTTCTCTCACTTTTCTGGTCACCTGGACCATCTTGCATATTCCTCCCTGTCCTTTCCTCTTAGCAAGCTCCTCCTCTCAGGAGCAAGGCTGCCAGCTGCATCGCCTCTGGGCTTGGATGCCGAACAGGTCCTTGGGAGAGAAGGTATCCCTGGAGTGTGAGCTGGAACAGTGAATGCCAAACTAAATTCACTAGGTCTGAGAACCATGGCCTCCCAGGCCATTCTGGTGCTATCAGAAGAAAACCTCCTTTGGAGTGCCTTATTTTGCAAATGACCTTGGGAAGAGGCGGTAAAGGAAGAAATATATGCTCTGAAGAAATCTCACATCTGAAACATCCACAGCTATCACCTGTGGACACTGGTACCAACTGAAGAACCTTGGTACCTGAACATTTTGACTTGAGGCAAAGAGGTCGATCTGAGGATGACTGAACCTTCTGCACAGAAGGTATGTAGAACAACTCCAGATTTAACATCCATTCCCATGGATGGACAGTCTCTCAACTCAACCAATCAGCCTGGATATTCAGTTCTATGGTCAGATGAACTGTCAAGAGATAGAAGGTTCTCCTCTGCCCACGGCAACACTTCAGTTGCTTCTGCTAGCATCTCCTTGCTTCTTGTGCCTCCCTGATTGTTTATGTATGGTGACCTCCTATTGCTCCTGCCAGCCCCTGTATGCTTGTTTTGCTGTGGGGTTGAAGTGTGTGTAAATAGTTAAATTTGCCGCCTGGCAGTACAGCGCACATTCAAGCTGGCACCTGCTTGCAGATCCCTTTTAGCGCTATGGTGTCCCTGTTAAATCTGCAATTGCTGCTCAGAACAAGTGTCTCCTGTGAGTTCCGACCTTGGGGATTCCAGTACACAAGTGGGGTTTGGAGACACACTTTGGTGAGGGAAAAAAAAGTAAACTTTATAAAAGTGTGTAAGTGCTTATGTGTGTACTGTTACTTTAAAATCTGTCAAGACTGCCCAGTGAATGTGCATCTCTGCCTGTTGTCTGGTTATTTAGTGCTACGGCACTAGCAACAGATAAGTACAGACTTTTTGAGTGTTCACTTCTCAACCGGATAACTGGGCAGAAGGAAACATATTGTGGCATGTAGTCATTAACAATTTAAAACTGTACAGAAACCCCTTAAAAATTACTTTAAAGTTGGGACTAAGTATAAACTGTTTACATGGATGCCATTTTGATAATCCCTGACCTTTCTTTGCCCAATCAGTACTCGAGGAGCGCCAAGGACTGCTGCTATGGCTCCTGCGTAGGGGGACTGGACAATGTTCTTGGCACCTTTAGCATCACCCAATCAAGTGCCAAGTGGACCGTATGCATATTATTTTACAGATGGACAGCTGTGCCAGCTGGATGCTGCCATTCTTTCACCTCAGATGTTGTGGGAGAACACAGCTTGAAGCAGTCCTGCCTGAGGCTCTCTGAGTGAAGCAGGGGAGTGCAGAATGAGTGAAAAAGAAAGTCTGGAAGTCAGCCAAAGGCTTCCACATCTGACTGCCAGGATACTTGCCTAAATCTTTCTGCAAGCCCCTCCCCCCCAATGTCTAGGGGTATATGGATGGTAAAAGGTGGGAGGGCGGAACTTCACAACCCAAGCAACCACAGTCCAAGGAATTAGAAATAGCTTGTTACCTGGTTCATCAATGGTAGTGACTGGGAGTCACAGAAACAGGGGAAGAAGGCATCATCTTAAAGCAACCTGTAGGGGCAATGTTCGTTAACAGGTGAGCATGCACAGTCACACTGAGTAAGTTCACTGTCCACGCCACAATCAAAGTGCAAAACAATTTAATTCAATTTAAAACAGTAACAACCACTCCATGGAGCATGGGGGCACTGCATATGGTGGGCGTCTTCACAGACATAGCTGGAAAATGTACTGCAACAGTCTCTTGAACTAACAGACTGATTCCTTTCATGCAGATCTCCCTTCAGCCGTTGGGGACTAAATTCCTGGAAGCAATCTGGGGCTGAAAAGGCCACCACTTGAGGTAACTTAGTACCGATACACTCTATAGACTCATATCTCATTCCTTAGCTTTATTCCCCTTGCAGTTACATTCCATTTCCATCGGGCTCTCTTCTGTCAATTCCATTCCTATATCTTCACTCAGGGCTTATGACAGCACAAGATATTTCTACTATCCCAAACCCTTTTACTCTTTCCAGTTCGTTCCCATCTGCCTGGTCCCCCACTTTCTCCACCTGGGGGCTATTACACATGGAGCATATGCTTCTTTTACTTCAAGGTTTTAACATCTGTACATTTCATTTCATGTTCTAAAAGCAAGAACTGAACCACCAGAACCCTTTCAGACATCTAACCGCTGAGGCCTAGGCAGGCAGTTGGTCCTTATTCCGGGCAGTTTTGGGTACCCCGGCCTTGAGCCCAGTAACTCCTGGCACACTCCACTCCTGCAGCAATTCCAACCTCTGAACTGACTTATTAGGGGAACCTCAGCCAGTGGCACACCAGATCACCCAAGAGACTACCACCCCATTGGGGTCCAAAGCATCACTCCCCCAAACAGACTTTCCCTGCCTCCACAGTTTGCTCACACAAGGAGTCCAAACTCTGCATCAGGCACCAGCCTGGGGAACAGGGGTAACACAGTCACCATTACACCGTCAATTGCTCAGGCTGCCACTTCCAGGCCGTGCCCCAGGCCCCATTGCCATAGCGGGCCCACCCACAGGAAACCATCCTACCCACTGCTGAACTCACCCATGAGCAATCTTTCTTTGGGCCTTAGGCCCCATCAGTGCTTACCGAACCAAAGTACATAAGTTCACCTGGCGGGCCTCCAATTTTCTTTCTTTTCCCCGGGCTTTGGCTTCTCATACACCAATAGGCCCCTTTCATTTGCTCCAAGTCTCCCCCTTATCTGCCAACCCAAATCATCGCTTTCCACCTTGTGGTTCTTCAAGGGTGGTGGGCTGGGGTGGCAAGCGGACCACCCTGGCCCCGCCATGCCCCCCCCCAGCCACAATTACGGGCCGACCCCCCCCGACTCACTCTTCGGGTCTCCTTCAGGCCCCTCTCTCTCTCTCTCTTGGCACCAAAAAACTTCACTTTTACATCCTCACTAGAGGTGCCCCCTGCTGGCATCAAGCAGGCGCTACCTCCAGACTCACAGGGACCAAAAGTTTCCTATTCCTCCCTAATACCCCGAGCACTCAAAATATTAACTAGTAAGTATCCAGAGGGTGCTTACACTTTATCCCCACTGAAACCGTTCACCTACTGGTTAAATCATGACCAGGCCGCACCACCGACCCCATGGAGGAGAGAAATGCGCACTCTCCCTCCCCCCGGAGGGTCAGCGCACAAAACCGGTCACACCACCAGAGCAGTGAATACACTAACATTCACTTCCTACTATTCTACCTTCACCTACTCTCCCACACATACTAGGGCTAGGCTAGGCAGTCCACCACCGGTTCCCACAGTCACTTGCCAGGTACTACGGCAGAGGTGTTCCTCCCCCCTCTATACTGGAACTAATACATTCTTTACTCTTCCCTGCCACCTAGTGACTGGTGCTTCCAAGAATGGGAATACTCTACTTACTGTACTGCCAGTAATAACAAATTGTAAACACTGTAACAATAACAAATAGATACATTTTTGCTGGCTTGAGCTTTTAATGCTAGCTACACATTTACCCTCAGTCACCCAGTAAGCTTTATGAACATTCAAACCACTCATAAAAACACAGAATTTTACGGCAGATAAGGACCGCTTGGCCCACCCAGTCTGCCCATTTCCCTACCTGATGGATAAGCTGCAGATTCTAGTTAATCAACAGCTTACTTCCTCCTGCCCCCCACTAGAATTGCCTTATGCCTGTCCCATGCATTCTTGAATTCTCCCACTGTTCCTGACTCTACAACATCCTCAGAAAGGCTGTTCCATGCATCCACAACTCTTTGTGTGAAAAAATACTTTATAACATTACCTCTGAGCCGTCCCCCCCTCTATCTTCAAATTGTGACCCCTTGTTCTTGCACATCTCTTCTTCTGAAAGATACTACCCTCTTGTACCTTGTTAATTCCCTTGAGATACTTAAAAGTTTCTATCATGTCCCCCCTCTCCCTCCTTTCCTCAAGGGTATACATATTAAGCTGCTTTAGTCTCTCCTCATATGTCTTCTGGTGCAGACCTTGCACCATTTTGGTTGCCCTCCTCTGAACATCCTCCACTCTGTCTATGTCTTTGTGGAGATGGGGTCTCCAGAATTGCACGCAGTACTCCAGATGGGGTCTCACTAATTGTCTGTAGAGATGGATAACAACTTCCTGTTTTCTACTGTTGATGCCTCTCTCTATGCATCCCAGTATGTCCCCAGCCCTCCTTACTGCCTTCTCACATTGCTTGCCCACCTTTAGGTCATCTGATATAATTACTCCTAGGTCTCTTTCAATTTTTGTTGTTGTTATTAACTCACCCCCCACTATGTACTCTTCCCCTTGGTTTTTGTTTCCCAGATGCATTACCTTGTACTTCTTTGCATTGAATCTGAGCTGCCATGTATTTGACCATTCCGCCAACCTTGCCAAGTCCCTTCTCATCCTTTCCATGCCTCCTTGAGTATCAACCCTGTTGCAGATCTCTGTGTCATCTGCAAAGAGGCATACTTTTCCTTCCAGTCCCTCTGCAATGTCACTTATGAAGACATTAAAAAGGACTGGACCCAATACTGAACCCTGCGGTACCCCACTAGTAACCCCTCTTTCTTCACAGTGGACTCCATTTACAATTATCTTTTGTGTCCTGTTGTCCAGCCAATGTTTTACGCAAGCTACCACCCTGGGACCCACTCCCAGGCTGGTTAATTTGACTATTAATCTTTTGTGTGGGACTGTGTCAAATGACTTGCTAAAGTCTAGGTAGGCCATGTCCACAGCCCCTCCCTGGTCTACTACTTTGGTCACTCAGTCAAAGAAATTTATCAGATTCGTCTGACATGACCTTCCCGCTGTGAACCCATGCTGCCTTGGGCCCTGTGCCCCACTGGCCTCTAGGTACTCAACTATTCTTTCCTTCAGAAGTGACTCCATCACTTTCCCTACCACAGAGGTCAGACTGACAGGTCTGTAGTTTCCTGCCTCTGTCTTGGTCCCACTTTTGTGAAGGGGAATCACATCTGCCTTCCTCCAGTCCTTGGGTACCACACCATCCTCCCATGATTTATTAAAAAGAGTAGCCAGTGGTTTCACTAGTTTCACCCTTAATTCTTTTAGAATTCTGGGGTGAATTCCATCAGGCCCCATTGCTTTGTCCACCTTCAGTTTTAGGAGTTCTTGCAGAACCCTTTCTTCTGTGAAAGGACTGGGATCAACCCCCCTATCAAGAGTGCTTCTGTTAATTGGATTAGACACTTCCCCCTCCTCTTTTGTGAATACTGAGCAGAAATATTCGTTCAGTATCCCTACTTTTCACTGTCCCCTCTGCCCATCCACTGTTCATTCTATTCAGCCTCACTATCCCTCCTTTGTCTTTCACGCTCGCTGATGTACCTATAAAGGTTTTATCCCCCTTCTTAACCGAGTTGGCTATCTTTTCCTCAGTTTGGGCCTTTGCTGTTCTGATTTCCCTCCCTGCTTCCTTCTGTCTTAACTGGTACAGCTCTCTGTCCTGCTCCTTCTGCGTTTCCTTATACTTCTGGAATGCTATCTTTTTCTTCCTGACTTTCACAGCCATCTCTTTTGAGTACCAAAGTGGCTTTTTCTTTCATTTTGATTTGTTTATTTGCTTCACACAAAGGCTTGTTGCCTCTATGATGGCAGTTATGATGATTCCCCATTGTTGCTCCACACCTCCTTCTAGCCTGTTTGCTAGTGCTTTCTGAGGCACTCTCCGTCTTGCCAAAGTCAGCCTCCTAAAGTCCAGTACCCTCACTTTTGTATGGCTTGACTCTGTAGCTGAGTTTAACATGAACCACACTGTTTGATGGTCACTTGTTCCCAGATGGCAACCCACTTCTAGATCTGAGATCCTCTCACTGCCCCAGTTTGAGAGTACGAGGTCTAAGATTGATCCCTCACGAGTGGTTTCTGAAACTAGCTGTCTGAGGCCTGCCACCTGTAGGGCATCAAGAATGGCCCTGCTCTTGGATGTGGCTGCAGCAAATGTACTCCAGTTCACATCTGGCATATTCAGGTCTCTCATCAACAGTAACTCCCCTTTCTCTGCCATTCTAAGAATGCCTTCTATCATATCCCTGTCCATTCCCTTCCCTGACATGAAGGTCTGTACACAACCCCTGTGCGGATTGTGGTGCCCTTTCCAGTCTCCAAGGTGACCCACAGTGCCTCCTCTCCTCCCTGTTTACTCTTTTGTTCAGTTGCTTTTATCCCTTCTCTTACATGAGAGCTACTCCTCCCCTCTTCTCCCTCCCTGTCTCTCCCTGTAGGTTGTGTACCCTGGTATGTTAACATCCAGTCATGGTTCTCTGTGTACCATGTTTCTGTGACTGCTACGATATCCAGGCATCCCTCTTCCATCAAGGCCACCAGCTCAGGGAGCTTGTTGCCCAGACTACTGAGCATTGGTACTCATTACCCTCCATTTCCTGATGGCCTTACTCCTTTTTGCCCCATCCCTGTCCTTCTTACCTTTGTCACTTTCTCCATTTACCCCTGCCCTTCTCCCTATCGACACCTCTATGATGGTGTTTACCGCACTTACTACTGTGATTTTTTGGGGCTAGGATTTCCCTGCTCCTTTCCAGTGCCTCTCCCCTTGGCTAGTTTAAATGCTTGCCAATGAAGCATTTAAACCTATCACCTAGGATCCTGGTTCCCCTCCTGGACAGATGCAGCCCATCATGCCAGTATAGGCTTGCATCACTCCAGGTGGACCTCCAGTCCCCAATGAAGCCAAATCCCTAAGCTCCACACCAGTTTTTCAACCACTGATTGAATCCCATGGTGCGAAACACCCTAGCCTCTCCTACGCCATAGATGGGCAGCACCTCCGAGAAGGTTACCGTGCGTGCTATTTGTCTAAGGTCCCTCCACAATTCCACAAACTCTTCCTGCACTTCTCTAATCCCTTTCTTAGCCAGGTCATTTGTCCCTAAGTGGACAATCACATCCAGCTCCCTCCCCTGTGCAGCTGCTCCGGCAATCCTGAGGATTCGCTCCCTGTCCCTCTAAGCCATGGCGCCAGGCAGGCACCTTACCTCCCTCTCCCCTTCCTCCCCCAGTTCTACATTCCTAACAATGAAGTCCCCCACCAGGAGTTGTTTTCTTCCCCTGCGGGGTCCCCTGCCACCCTCCTGTGGGTCTCCTTTGTGGAGGTTCCCAGCATCCTCCTTGGTCTCCACTGGGGTGCCTCCATAAAGGAACCACACTTTGCCAGAATGGCATAGGAATTGTGGAGAGGTACAACTGGAGGGATTCGCCTCTGTTCCACCACCCTCACCCTCCCTGAGCCCACTGTGGTCCAACTGCTCCTTTTTCTTGGCAACCTCTGAGGCAACGGCAGTGGCACTGGTGGTCCCTGGATGGAAGAGGAGGTCCCACAAATCCTGGCCAACTCAACCTGAAGATGAGCAACCTCCTCCCTCAGCCCAGAGAGGTGCCTGCAGATGGGACAACACCACATCCTCCAGAACGTCTCCCGGAAGACTGCTGCTCCACAGCCACTGCACTGTACCACTCCCATCATGTCTTATTTCTGGCCCCTTAACTGTTTGCAATCCTTACTCTTTCCTGTTTTTTTTTTCTCTCTCTCCTTACTTTCTGCCTGTGTGCCCTTTAAGCTCCTGGCTGTCCTGTTCTGAGACAAGAATATCCTATATTTCTCAGTAGACCCCTTACTTGCTCAGAGGCAGACCTCCAGCAGCTACAGGGGGCCAGAGAGCTACTCTTGCCCTTCTAGGATGGTGGGTCTTTGGTGGCTGTGTGATCACTCACTTCCTGTTCCCAAACAGGAAGTTCCTGTTGTCAGTCAAATCCTGTGCCTATAAAAGTAGAACTAGCTTTGGAAGGGAGGGGAGGGAAGGAGGGCAATATAGTCCCAGTAGAGAAGTCCAGTCACACAGCAGTCCTTTCTCCTGGTGTCTTCTGCCAAGTTACTAGCAGAATCTTTCTAAGGCAGTCTTTAAATGTAGCTTCCTTCTAGCTAAGCCACTCCCCCTACTTACTAGATCTTTCTACAAGTAATTTAAACCTCACAGCTATCAAGTCCTTTCAATCACCTGAGATTTACACCTAGATAACTGTTCAGATAACCATTCAGTTCAGTTAACTCAGACAAACACACACTTTTTTTTGTCTTGTTTGTTAGTTTTTTTTGCCCTAAATTAAAGGTCCACGTACAAGAGTCCTGCTTCTTTAGTCCCAGCACAGATGTCCAGTCACACAGCAGTCCTTTCCCCTGGTGTCTTCTGCCAAGCTACTCTTGTTTTTGTATGGCTTGACTATATGGCTGTGTTTATTGTGAACCACATTGTTTAATGGTCACTTGTTCCCAGATGGCTACCCACTTCTTAATCTGAGACCCTTTCTCCTTCCCCATTTGAGAGTACCAGGTCTAAGATTGCTCCCTCCCGAGTGGGTTCCAACACTAGCTGTCTGAGGCATGCCCCCTGTAGGGCATCCAAGAATGACCCTGCTCCTGGATGTGCCTGCAGCAAAAGTACGCCAGTTAACATCTGGCATATTCAGGTCCCCCATCAACAATATCTCCCTTTTCTGCCATTTTAAGGATGCCTTCTATCATTTCCTTTGTCCATTTCCTCCCCTGGATGGAGGTCTATACACAACCCCCATGCGGATTGTGGTGCCATTTCCTGTCTCCAGGGTGACCCATAGTGACTCATCAACTTTCTGTTTACTCTTTAGTTCTGTTGCTTTAATCCCTTCCCTTATACAGAGAGCTACTCCTCCTCCTCTTTTAGCTACCCTGTCCCTCCTGTAGACTGTGTATCCTGGTATGTTGACTTCCCACTCATGGTTCTCTGTGTACCATGTTTCAGTGACTGCCACAATATCCAGGCATCCCTCTTCCATTAAGGCCACTAGTTCAGGGAGCTTGTTGCACAGACTACGGGCATTGGTACTCTTCACCTTCCATTTATTTTTTATGGCCTTACCCGTTTTAGCCCCATCCCTGTCCTTAACACCTTTTTCTGCATTTATCCCTGTCCTGCTCCCTACTAACTTTTCTGCCTTGGTGTTTACCTCTCTAACTACTGCGCTCTGTGGGGGGAGGCTAGGATTTCCCTGCTCCTTTTCAGTGCCTCCCCCCTTGGCTAGTTTAAATGCTTGCCAGTGAAGCATTTAAAGCTGTCACCTAGGATCCTGGATCCCCCCCAGACAGATGCAGACCATCGCATTAGTATAAGCCTGCATCCCTCCAGGTGGCTCCCCAGTTCCCAATGAAGCCAAAACCCTGAGCTCCACACCAGTTTTTCAACCATTCATTGAATCCCATGGTGCGGAATACCCTAGCATCATCCTTGCCATAGACAGGCAGCAGCTCCGAGAAGGCTACCGTACCTGCTACTTGTCTAAGGCCCCTCCACAACTCCTCTTGCACCACTCTGATCCCATTTATAGCCAGGTCATTTGTCCCTAGGTGGACAATGACATCCAGTTCCCTCCATCGTGCAGCTGCTCCCGCGATCCTGAGGATTCGCTTCCTGTCCAAGCCGAGGCGCCAACTCAACATACATCTCTTAAATAAATGCTAATATCACAGAAACCTTAAAGGAGCACATTCTAATCCAGTCTCCTTCAGGCACTCCATCTTTTAAAGCAGCATTATGATTCAGTAACCTGAACATTTAGTTCCTTCCCCAAACACAATTTAGATTGCCATCACTTAACTCAACATGATTGTAAGTAGTGAATGGAGTGGACCTCGGCCAAAGAGTAAACAGTAAATGTTTGTGGCACTTAAAGGCCCTGATACCCATGACCTGTGGAGGAAAAATATTAGTTCAAGATAATTACTGTTCTGGTAGCCACCATAATTTAGTAATATATCGGGTCGTCCGGCTTTGTGATGGCTTCACCTAGGGAGTCTTTAGAAATGAAGTACCATTTGATTTGCTGGCCATTCTCCTCTTGTACCAAAGCAAATGTCTTAAAGAGGGTGACACCAGTCCAGATCAAAAAATCGAACATTCTACTGGCTCTACGGAAAAGTCTATTCCTCACCCTTTGGGTAAGTTCATAGTCGGGAGTCCTCATGAGCCATCATGGAATTTACAGCCTTTTGAAACATCCATGCTTCCCGATTCTCTTCAATGATGTCCCACAAAATTCTGTCAAGTAAGGGTAGTCACATGCACAGTACTCCTTCTTAATGCGCCTTCTCATATCCAGCACTCTGCACAGGAACACTGGATCTCACCCAACCTCCTGGATTGCACAGCAGTACCTTTCTGCTGCCAGGAGATAAACAGATAGTCCAGAACATGAGGGTGCTTTGAATCTGTTGCCTCCATCCATATGCGTCTACGTTTACACAGATCTGGCAGCTGCCAGGGAGTCACTTCTAATCCATCAGGTGGCAAATCACAAGGTTGTGGAACATCCCCCATGATACAGGGATCAATAAATGAGAACACTTTGGGCTTAGGTCTTGAAAGAGCAGCCACTGCACCGCCATATTTATTTATGACTTTGGTAACCAAGCAGGTGCGCTGATCCCAGGGACCATTTTCAGGCACGACCAGGGCCACACACTGTGGCACAGGAACTAATATAACAAACAACAAAGCATGGAACAGTTGACAAAAAAAAAAAAAGATAAAGGTTACAATAGTGCATGGGAATAGCAAATAGAATAGCAACAAAAAATACAGGATCCCATAAACCATACATCAGCTAGGCATTATAATAAGCAAGGGTATGCATAAATGTACAGTTCTATCAACAGTAGTTACAATAGGAGACAAACAAGGGAGTCTAAATAGAAAGAGAGATAAGGCATAGCAAAGTATAGGGGCGGGGGGGAAGGGGTGGGAGGCAGGATTAACAAACATAGGTACTAAAGCTCAAGTGCATAAGCAGGCCAGCTTAACTGATTCCCACTTGACCTAATATACATACACATTCTCTGGTGGGGTGCAGTTGGGAAAGTGAGTGAACTACCCATGGAAGCAGTGGCAGCAGGAAGTCATCAGCAGCCAGTCATTGAGGTGGTTTTTGAACTGGTAGTGGGTGTCATGGGAGTGGAGCTCGGCAGGCAGTTTATTCCACAGTGTAGAGGCTGTCACAGACAAGGCTCTGTCACCCATGTTGGTAGATACGCTGGGGATATTCAGGGGAGATGCTGTTTCAGCAGAGGCTAGGGTGCGAAGTCTGTACAGCAAGGAAGGGAGCAAGGGGAGATACCTAGCCAATACGAATGGTGGAATCCACCATGCAGCACAGGGCTAGGTCGAAACGGCCTTGCAGCGGGAGCCATCCTAGCAAGTTGTAAAGGACACAGTGGTGTGTGGTAAAAGGGGACAGTAAGGCAAAACGACAAGCACTGTTATAGGCAGAGGACAGCTTGGCCATGAAGGTGGCGGATATCCTGGCATAGATAGGGGAGCAGTAGTCCAGGATAGGGAGTACGTTTCCCTGTACAATGGCAAGTTGGGCTTCCGGAGAGCAGCATTGCTGGAATCTGTAGGCAGCATCTAATTTTTGGTGAAACCTTCGAATTAGTGAATACATGTGTTTGGAAAAGGAGAGGGAGGGATTGAGTATAACTCCTAGATATTTGAAAGTACACACGTCTTCAAGGGCTTGGCCATCAGGGGACACAATGTTGAGAGGGGGTGAGTTTTGTATTTCGCTAGGAAGGGCTTTGATCTGAACAGCATAGATTTTGCTTTTTTGGCATTAACCAGAAGGAGGTTATTTGTGAACCAGTTATAGGCTACTGCATAGTTTCGGGAGAGAACTGAGGAAATATTGTCTGGGGATTTATCACTGTGGAAGAGCATGAGGTCGTCAGCATAGAGGAGAGATTGACAACTGAGACAGTCCGAGGGGAAGGAGTTTATAAATAAAGACAATAGCAGGAGGCCCAGTATGGAGCCCTGGGGGACACCTGTAGAGACGGGCAGGGTGGGGGAGCAGGCAGGGCCAATACACAAAAATTCGGAGCGAGTGGTGAGGTAGCTCTTGAACCAGGTAGTAACCTCTTGAGAGCAGTCAAGGCTAAGTAGTTTTGAGAGGAGATGGGCATGGTTTACCATGCCAAAAGCCTTGGAGAGATAATTGAAGACTGCTCTAGTGGCATTACCATAGTCCATATTAATGAGGATGTGGTTGGTCAGAAGGGCAAGGACAGAGGCGGGGGAGTGTTATTTTTCCAAAAGCCATGCTGTTGGCTGCACAGGAGGTTGTGTTTGTCTATGTAGTCAGCAAGTTGATGGTGGACAGCTTTCTCAAGTAGTTTACTTAGGTGGGGGAGGATGGAGATTGGATGATAGTTGTCCGTAGACAGAGGGTCCCCAGCTTTAAAAATGGTAATCACCTTTGCGGTCTTCCAGGGGTTAGGCATGGAGGAGGAGGAGAGGGCAAGGTTAAAGATACAAGTGAGTGGTTCAATGATGGCTGGAGAGATGAGCCTAAGGAAGACTGGGGATAGACCATCAGCACCAGGGGAGCCGTGGTTTGGAAGGCTTTTGAGGAGCTTACCTGTGTCAGCTCTTGAGAGAGAGAGATTTGAAGAAGAAAGTGGGAATATGGGGTTGGGTGGTCAGCCCATTGGAGGTAGGCGGGGGGGGGGTCGGATGGTGGACCAAGTTATTTGGTTGGCCCTTAGGTAGTTTACATTGATACCTGGATAGGTCAGAGAACTTGTCGTTAAAAGCCCTAGCCACTTCCAGAGGATCCATAATAAGGCCATTTGGGGAGTTAAGTTGCAGGGCAGCGTCGGCCCGGTGGTGCTGAGGTGCTGGATGCCACACCAGTGACCCGTGTTCGGGGATGGACTTGGGCTGCTGAGGGTCGGTATGGGATGGAGCATCCAGAGGACAGCTCTCCTCTCCCTGGGGAGGAATCCAGGGGCCGTTCAGTGTCCTAGCGACCCTCGATGGAGATCAGGGGTACTGCAGGCACACCAGCCAGTGTAAGGGGCAGAGTGCGGTAGATGCCAGCAGGGCAGCCATGCGCAGGTGTCTCTGCATGCTGCACTCCAGGGGAGAAACAAGAAAAAGACCTCTACAGCACCGAGGAGATGATGAGGACTCCAGGGGCAGGCCGATATCCCAGCACTGGCCCAGTGTTCCAGAGGACTCCATGGCCGACCCAACACTCAGGTAGGCCTCTCTAATTTCAGAAAGGTTGCCACGGGAGGCTGGGCATACCCCAAGGGTGGTGATCCGGGGGAGCTAGACCTGTCTGGGTGTTCGGGGGAAGAAGCTGGTGGCAAGGAGTTCAGGCAGGGAGTGGAGACCTTGCCGAGTGAGTACCTTGGAAGGATGCCTGGGCTGTAGGGCGCATAAAGAAAGTGTAAGAAAAAAAAAAAACAGTTGCAGGGCAGCCTTGTTGGAGTGGGGGTTAAGTAGGGAGCCAATGGATGCCCAGGATTTCCTAGTGTCTCCAAGGTTAGCCTGTTGGAGATTACGGAAGTGGGTCTGCTTGAGGGATTTCACCAGATGTTTGCACATATTCCTCCGCACCTGTAGGCATCCCATATGGCAGGGGAGGGGGAAATTTTGTATGTGGACCAATCACGATCCCTATCCTTCATAAGGGTAAGGAGGTCTTTCGTGACCCAGTGTGAGCAGCCACCTCTGACCCTTCTTGTGGTGACTGGAAAGTGCTGGTCCTGCTGGGTCAAGTGGGTCTGTGTGAGGAGGGTTATAGCCTGTGTCACATCAGAGAGTGAGTAAAGAGCAGACCAGTCCAAGAACTGAGCCTCTTCAAAGAGATTGGGGTTATTGGGGCTACTGAAATTGCGATAGAACAAGTATTTGGGAGGGGGACGTTTGAATTTAGATGACCAGAGGAGACACATAGGGGAGTGGTCACTGATGGAGTCCGCCATGGTACCAGCATGCAGTACATAATCATCCCTGTCGGTAATTATTCAGTCCAGAAGGGACTGAGTACCTGTATGTGGGTTTTGCCTAGTGGGAAGCATAACAGTTTGGACCAGGTTGTGTTGTTTTAGGAGGGAGGCACAGTCAGATTGGTGGGTGCTCAGCCAGTTTAAGTTAACATCGCCAAGGAGAATTGCATCTCTGTGGGGGGATAAAGAGCTCATGCCCGAAAGAAAGCTGTTAAGGCCCACAGTTCCAACAGAGGGAGGGTTGTAGCAGCAGCCTATGTAGAATTTCCGACAGGCTCCCATGGTAATTTCAGATAGGAGCCATTTGCTAGGTGAGGTTAGATCTGAGCAGAGGACAATATTGGTGGAGAGGGGTTCCCTAAGGAATAGTGCAGCACCACCACCCTTTTTCCTACCCAGCCTATCATGCCACAGGGAGGAGCATCCAGCCAGCTGGTAAGTGGTATCATCATGGTAGGGATTTAGCCAGGTTTCAGAAAGTCCCAGAACATGGGGCTTGTATAGTGCACCCATGTCTCCAGAAGACTGCACACATTGATGTGCATGATTTTCAGCCCTGGAGCATCAGCCCAGATGTTGCAGGAGGGGTCAATGTGGGAGATGGGTGGGCCAGGGCTGCATTCAATGTCACCGGCAAAGAGAAGGAGGGATAGTAAGAGTAAATATGGGCAGGAGGAGACCACAGGAGAACCAAAGAGGGAGGAAAGGTAGTGGCCAAGTTGACAGCATTTCAGGTTAGAGAGAAAGGAGAGGGTGATAGGGCCGAGGGAGGCTAGTTACTAGGAGGAGCAAGGAGAGGGGTGTAGCCAGGGAGAGTGGGTGATAGAGAAGGCAACGTACTCTTGATCATGGGCTAGCACAGTAGTCTGTCAGCACAAGGAGGGATGGCAGCAAGACAGCGAGCATAGTGAGCTGCAGCAGGTACATGGTGGCAGGAGAGCTGGCAAGAGTAACAAAAGGTGGGAAAGGAGGGAAGAGTCGCAATCAGGATGCTTGCTACAGGTAAGCTGACAGGGAGAACAACTGTGGGAGGAGGGGCTGGTGGGCGAGTGAGCAGGAGGATGGGACAAGAGCAGGAGAGGGCCTGTGTCCTTCAGATTTCAAGAAACTCCCCAGGGACCAATGAGAACAGGTTATATGCAAGAGGGAGGGGTTTGAAGTAGATTTAAAGAGTAATGATGGTGGGGGAGAGTGGGTGGGCCGAAAATTTACAGAGACAGCCACGCAGCCTTCAGTTCCCGGAGCACTGTCTGGGCTGTACCTGTAAGCAAGGGCTCGGGGGTGGGTGGCAGCAGGTTCTTCTCACCATGGAGGCAAGTAGAGCTGCATCAGAAGTGATCGCGGAGGTGATGCTAGCCCAGAGGGCTATGAGAGGACGCCTGAGGGAGAAAGGGAGAAAGGGAGAAGCAGGGGTTAGAAATAGCTCAGGAAACAGTAGGAGGCTTCCTGATTTACAAATTCACAAAAGAGCTATGTCACAAATAATGGGAGTTAAATTGGGGGGGCGGGTCACAGACTAGGCACCAGCAGGGTCTGCAAAGGGCAGAAACAAAAGAAGCTACATTTGGGGTTGGACAGGAGAAATTAACTGAAATGGCTTTCACAGAAAATCCCAATTAGGTAGCAAAGGCACAGAACTGATCAAGTTCTAACACAGAATGAGGAATATGATCTTAGCCCTCTAAAATTCTCAGTTCAAGCACACAGTTTAAGTACAAGTAAAATGACACTTTAAACTTAAAGAAATTCGGCAGTAGGCACATGAGAAAAATCGGCAATTTGAGGGAGATAAGACCCTGCAAATGCCAAAATTCTGATGCAGCACTGAATATAAAAATAGTCCAGAAATCAGAAGCAATAAAGGATTAGGAGAAAAATATGGTAAATTTGGCCAATGGTAGTGGCACAGTCTAGTCGGGAGAAATTGAAAATGCCGGGCAGGATGAGGAGCCAGTCAGGGAGCTCGTGGACCACAGGCGACCAGTGAGAGCTGTCCCAAGAGAAAGATGCCTGTCCTATGAAAATTAACACACAGCCACGCAGCCTTGGGTTTCCGGAGTGCTGTCTGGGCCACACCTGCAAGCAATGGCTCGGGGGCAAGTGGCAGCAGATTCTTTTTGCCGTGGAGGCATGTAGATTCCTACCAGAGGCGACCGAAAAGGCGGTGCTAGTCCAAAGGGCTGAGAGAGGATGGCTGCAAGCAAGGGCTCGGGGGCCGGTGGCAGCAGGTTCTTCTCACCATGAAGGCATGTAGATTCCCATCAGAGGTGACTGCGGAGGCGGTGCTAGCCCAAAGGGCTATGAGAGGGCTATGCAAGGAATGGCAATATATGTCTGCCCAGCCTTTCCCCACTGGTACATTCCACATCTTACAGTGGGAACGAGAGAGGCTTTGGGGGGGTCAGGAGTCAGAAGAACACATCTTCAGTGGTGGAATAGTTTCTACATCCTGGGGATCTGGGGTAGAAATGGTGCTCACGGATGCCTCCAGATCCAGTCCCTAGGATTCCACTGCCTCGGAGGGGTTACCAGGATGAGTAGGCCTACAGTCGCTTGGAGACTGCTCCCCCCCCAAGCCTCTCCCGCTGTCACTGGGAGACATGGACTCTACCAGCAGGGAAAGGCTGGGTAGACGTCTATTGCCATTCCCTGCATTCTCTCCTTCCAAATCACTCAGTACTCGCCTCATCTCCTCCCATGCCAGTGCTCCTGCTAATGAATCCAGTCTCTCGTTAGGAACAAGAGCACCTGGCCAGCCCCAGATTTCCAAACAGGGCACGAGAGCATCATTGGAGTAAGGTACAGCTCCATCTGCACAAGCCAGGCACACTGGCAAGCTTACCAGTTGCTCTTCAATGGTATGGCATTCTACGTAACTGTCCATAGCGGAACTGTGCTCCATCATGTCCCAAATCCATGATAAGATGGACAATGGGATAGTTACATTACACTAACTGGTTGCTCCTTGCATGATGCTACTCTCCACTGTTCCACACAGCAGTGACCAATGCCCCAAAGAAAGTTTGTGTACAAAATGGCGACGGCCGCTAGCTGAAGAATTTCACACCAGAGTCTCAGTCTCAGACAGCCAAGCGTTTGCATAACCAAAATTCCAGTCACATGTAAGTACAGGTGCCACTCCAGGGAGCGAGGCAAGGCTGCAGACACATGGTGGCTCCTCTGATACTGCGCAATATTGGCCTGCAAGTTCAGTTTTAACAGCCCTTACAGGATTTCAACATTAGACCAGGCAAAACTGGCTCTCAAAACGTCTCTCCAAATCCTGGATGAGCCCGTAGGTTGTAAGCCCCCCCATCTGATGTCTAGGGGTATACGGATGGTAAAAGGTGGGAGGGGGAACGTCACAGTCCAAGGAATTAGAAATAGAAATATCTCATTGCCTGGTTCATTGATGACAGTGACTGGGAGTCAAAGAAACAGGAGAAGCAAGCACCATCTTAAAGCAACCTGCAGAGAGAATGTTCATTAACAGGCAAACATGCACAGTCACACTGAGCAAGTTCACTGTCCACTCTAGAATCAAAGTGCAAACAATTTAATTAAATTTGAGACAGTAACAACCACTCCATGGAGTGTGGGGCGCATTGCATACGGTGGGTTTCTTCCCAGACATAGCTGGAACATCTACTGCAACAGTTTCTTGAACTAACAGACTGATTCCTTTCATGCAGATCTCCCTTAAGCCACTGGGGGCTAAATTGCTGGCAACAATCTGGGGCCGAAAAGGCCACCACTTGAGGTAGCTTAGTACTGATTCACTCTATCGACTCATATCTCATCCGTTAGCTTTATTCCCCTGGCAGTTACATTCCATTTCCATCGGGCTTTCTGTCAGTTCCATTATTATACCTTCACTCTGGGCTTACAACAGCACAAGATGTTTCTTCTGTCCCAAACCCTTTTACTCTTTCCAGTTCATTCCCATCTGCCTGGTCCCAAACGTTCTCCACCCGGGGGATATCACACATGGAGCCTATGCTTCTTTTACTTCAAGGTCTTAACATTTGTACATTTCATTTTATGTTCTAAAACCAAGAAACGAACTACCAGAACCCTTTCAGACATCAAACTGCTGAGGCTGAGGCCAGCAGCTGAGCCGTATTCCCACAGCTTTATCTGCCAAGGGAGGGGTTTCTCATTTCTGGGAACTTGCCTCCATAAATGGATAACATCTTATCTGCAGCCGGGGCAGATGCTCATGCTTACCTGTGCCTGTCCACACCTTTTTTTTTAAACTTATATTCTATTGTTTTGACATATAATAACAACATACAGCATACACTCCTGCCAGACACTTGAAAATCAATGCAAGGAGCCACCCATAGGACACAGTACCATTCTAGAGTCTGAACAGTTAGGTGTAAGAAGTTGGGGGTATATCACAAACAGATTCTGTAAAAAACCTAGGGTCCCATATTCAAAAGTGGCAGGCCACATTTCGCAAGTCCATGTCCCATACATCTCAGCTGCACCGGTGCAAAACAGTGATATATTCAGAAAATGCACCATAGAGTGTGATCATGCAAGTCTGGCCGAATATCCCAAACATGCGTGATTGCATCGTGGGAGATGTGTGGCACAGCAGGGGTCCTGAGACCTGTGTGGGGCATACAGAAATGCATATTGGGTGGCCACTTGTGCAGCGCGCAGAATTGCAATGTTCAGCCAGGATATGCAAATAGCCTCACTGCACAGTCCAAGCCCAATCCCCATATTTGCATCTCATTACTGAATTGTATTCAGGACATTTGCATACCTGTGGCATGCGCATATCCAGCCTTGCATGGCAGCCCCACCATTCCACAGAGGTGAACAGGAAGTACTGCAGCCCAGCAGGCTGGTGTGAAAGTATATGTGTGTGGGTGGACTGCAGTGGCCTGCATACAGTGCTGCTGCCCATGGCCATGTACAGGGTCTGACTGGGGTACAGGGGGCCCACCTGGACAGTTGCCACATGAGACCACCTGAACAAGCAATAGGGGAGGGCCCAGGGTAACACACTGGTCCTGTATGCATCTTACATTCACCTAGAGTGTCCCATGTACTCCAGTATAATTGATACGGGATGAGTAGGGCAAGGGATGTCAGGGTTTAGACAGTGACCGGGTACCTGAGTGAGTGGGGCCCACCTGGAACTATCCTAGTTACCTGGGTGGCCACCCCGACACTGGCCTAGCACGTGTCCGTGGTGGCTGCACGCCCAACACTGGAAGGGTCCGGTGTCCATAATGTATCTCTATGCCACCTCTAGGCCATAGGTCGTGCCACCTCTGCCCCACACTGCCCACAGCTGTGTAATGTCCACCACTGGAACACCACACCAACCCACCACAGTACCCCGTGGCAATGTCACACAGCATAGGCGCATCAGTGTCATGTCTGTGGCACCAAGTGGTGTGGGCCTGGCATGGGCACGTGGTGTGCACCTATGGTGTACCACCGTAAGTATGTGCCAATGGTCGACCCTGGACCATGCCATGCTGCCACCAGTAGCACTAGGCCATTGTTGCCCCAGACGTCACCATGGGCATACGCCACCACCGGGTGGTGCCTGAAGGTTACATGGGTGCAGGCCATGGCCCCAGTACATGTGCTGCACTGTGGCTGTCTGCACCGCTGGTGTGCCGGGGTGCACCCGACGGCACTTGAATGTGGCAGCTGGGCATCTAAGTCCCTGGTGCGTTGTAGGGAGGTGGCCATCTGGGTGGTGCCAGGGGTGTCACTGCACCTATGGCTTTGGGTACTGCCATCCCGGTATGACTGCTGTATGTGAGTGCCTGGAGCACATTCTGATGCACCTCCAAGGGCTGTCTCAGGAGCACCTGTCTGCAGTTCTGCGGCCTGCCTGTGGTTGGCTGGCCGTCTTCATGTCCTCGTCTCGTTTCTGTGCTGCATAAATTATCTATGCACGATCGCGCATTCTGACATGAACAACGCATCTCTGCCATTTGAATATCGCGCTTCCGTGCACTTTCCAAGATACATGGTGCATCTCCATTTTGTGCTGCGCATCTCTTTTGAATATCTAGGCCCTAGAAATCTGTATACTGAACATGCTGCAGTTAGCAAGAGTGAAGTGATCCTTTACCAAACAATTTATATTCAACTATATAGTTGATATGATCCAATTCCAACCATGTGTTAAAATTCTCCTAAATATTTAGCACTACACCCCCCTCAGAAGAACTCTTTTCTATTTTAATATATTCAAGGAGGCAAACTACTGTATATTGCTAAGAATACAGATAAACTGCCAACCAAATAGTTGTAAAATAGTGTACAACCAACTTAAATGTAAATGTAATTTACGACAAAGCAATAGAATGAAATGGGGCTGTAACGCTTAGCCCAGCAAACTTGGTAACATCTCATTAGGATCAGTCCAGAGAGCAATGTCCAGTAGTTACAGCAGAGACATCGCTGCCATTAGGTAGAAACCCACCTGAAAGTCCAGTGCACACTAACCAGCACATGTAGGATGCCATTTTAAAAATTCGAGATAGAGTTCAAAGTGATGATCATGTATGCTGCATTTAGTAAATGTTTCAGGATAAAATAAATCCCATAAATAGACACTGACATCTCGGAAAATGGAAGAGAAAAAAGAAAACAAGCTACCCCAATTACCGTGAGAAGCCCCCCAACTCCCAAATCCCATTCCATGCCCGCCCGAGTGTAAGTAAATCAAGTCTTGGTGAGCTGAAGTCCCTTCAGGTGCCATCTTCCAACTCTTCTTGATCTCACCTTCGGTGGCTGAAAATTATTTTTCTGTTTGACCCTCTTAACTGCTTCCCTGGAGTCAGTAAATTGGAATGTGTGTCCTCCATACTGAATGCGGAGGCAGGCCGGCATCAGGAAAGAATGTAACAATCCAAGGCTCTTAAGCTGCTGTTGCACTGCATCAAACTTCCATCTAGTGTGTGTAGCAAAGGAAAGATCAGGGAATAGGTGCAGAGTATGGCCTTCAAAATTGAAATGCTAAGAGTTCCAAATTGTCTGCAACATAAAATCTCGGACAACCACTTCCTCCGTAATAAGAAGCAACATTCTTGGTAAGTCCTGCTGAGCAGCTGCCGACCTAGGGCAGATCTGGTAGGCCTTTAGCAGCTGAGATGTAGTAACTGCTGTTTACAATTGTAGGGCACCTGGCAACCTGGCTCTGAGAAAGGAGAGCAGGTCTGCTCCTTCGCTCCCCTGTGGAAGTCCCACAAAATGAAGGTTCGCCACCCAGAAAGTATTGGCTAGTGCCTCCAATCTGTAATGCATCTAGTGGCTTTCTTGTACCAACATGCTACAAGCAGCCAGGGCTTTAGTGGCTTGAGCCTCTGCTGAGATCGCAGTAGCTTCTACTTTAATCTCCGGCTCACCCATTCTCTTAAGGACCGTCTCAACCTTAAGATCAACAGCCTTCACTGAAAGTTGCAATGCCTGCCATGGGGGTTCAGGTGTGGAAGTCTCCGCAATCGTGGAAGTCTTGGCCTGTGCTTCAGTTGACTGGATTTTCCCACCTCCACCTCTTCTCTTATTCGATCTACCCATCTTTGCGTAAGGTATCATACAAATTCGTGAAGTCAGCTCTATCAAGTGATGCTAGTTTAAAATTGGTGAAATAGTAAAAAAAAAAAAAAAATATTTTTGCAGTTTAAGAGATCTTTATTACAGAGCTGAGGTGAAGCATATCTTCTCAGCAAGTGTGCTCAACAGCAACTCCCCCTCTGTGCCTGCCCACTCCTGATCAATAATGTGGTTGCAGTGCACAAAGTTTGGGAAACAATTTGGTGCAGAGGAGGACACAGACAGAATGTGATTCACGTCCAGGGGCTCCATGGCTTGCACCTCCTTCAACTGTAATATCCTACAAGCCTCAGTTATAAGACAGGACAAAGATTTTGTAACTAACAGAGGAGGGACTGGAATCTTTCTCTTAGTCTCTGTCCACTCACCCTCCTTCTCCTCATCACCAGGGTCCTCCTCCTCATCAAAAAGCACATTCAAGTCAGGATTTTCCTCATGGTCCCCTGTATCATTATTTTTACTTGCTATAGCTCCTGCCCTCCCCCGCCCCCGTTGCGGCACAGAAGTGAACAAAGGTACTCGGGGATTCGCCGTATGAGGTCTAGAGGGCCTCAGCTCCTGCCCCCCCCATTGCGGCGCAGAAGTGAACAAAGGTAACTGCTGGAAAGAAATGCAAGGCGGGACTTTAACTTATAAGCATGCAGAGGTTTAGACCATTTTTTATTTAAGGCAATCACACCACTGGGCTGATTTAATATGAATTCTCAGTGGTAGCTTTAACTGTATAAGGGTCTTAAAGCACGGAGATGCTTAGTCTGTTTTTATTTAAGGCAACAGCTTTAACTGTATTAGGGTCTTAAAGCACGCAGATGTTTAGTCTGTTTTTTTAGTTAAGGCAACCACACCACTGAGCTGCTTGAAACAAATTTTTCTCATTATAGCTAGAACTGTATGGGCAATTTCAATGTACACGATCTGAACTTACATTTGGGGGCAATTCGTACTAATTGTGTGCCATCATACCTAAGTTGTGCTTATATTGAAATCTGTGGGCAATTCAATGTGCATGGTCTGAACTTAAATTTGGGGGAAATTCGTACTTATTGTGTGGCATCATCCCTAAGTCTTACTTGAAAAGGGTCTTAATATAAGACTCTGCGCTGTTTTATTCTCTACTGAATCATCTTTAACGTTCAGCTGTTACTAGGGACGACTAGAAAAATGCCTGCATAGTCTGTTAGTTATGTTTGATTTAATTTCTTAAGCACTGAGGGATATTAAGAAACGTGGCATTGAATAGGCAGGCTGAAATCGCTTTTCCAGGCAGCTGCTAATCATTGCTGCAACAGGTCCCACTCCCTCCCCCTCCGTTTTCCCAAATAAAAACTCCAGTGCTCACCTCCTCTATCTCCATTACAGGTACTCGGGGATTCACCGTGTGAGGTCTAGAGGGCCTCAGCTCCTGCCCTCCCCCAACCCCATTGCGGCGCAGAAGTGAACAAAGGTAACCGCTGGAAAGAAACACAAGGAGGGACTTTAACTTATAAGCAAGCCGATTTTACCTTTAAAAAAAGACTGACCTAGTGACCTGAATATCTGAAAGGGGCTTACCTGGACAAAATAGCTGCCCCATACTGATAGCTTCATACGAGCCCTCCTGGTGTGCTGTGTGGCTGCTGTTGGGGACCCGGCTCTGCCCCCGGCTTCGCGGGCTGCCCTGCCACCCCCACCACCACCCTTGGTCGGCACTCTAACTTATAGTGCCCTGGATGGTCACGTGAGCTGAAAACACTTATCAGCTCACTTTGCCATCTGCAAGCTATACAGTTTTGCCACTAGGGGCTCACTGTCGTTTCCAGGAAAACTAACTTTCTCCCAGTGAAGCCTATACTTCACTAACATATTCTTCAATAAATTTATAGTTTTTCCCACTAGAGGTCTCCCCTGTTTGCTTTTGTGCAACTTAACCTCCAAAAAGGAAACCTCTCCTCCCAAAGATTTTACAGACACTGCCTAATACTTTCCCTATAATCCTGGCAAAAACAACGAATAGATAATCCTGCTCCAAGCTATATGCTAGCATCAGCTTGTAACTGCACTCTTTTTCTAATGCAACTCCTTCCTGCCTTCAAGGTCATAATGAGCCCTCCATATGGGTCTCTTTTAATCCTACACCTGCCTGGACCCTTGCCAGATGCACGAGGTGGTGTCCAGGTTTCTCCTCCAAAGAGGAGTGATGGGGGGGGGCTGATCCTTCCCCCTCCTTACTTACCCCCTGGTCATCTGGGTAGGACCCTTCTAGCCCTCGGGGATATTGAACCTAATCCAGGTCCTTTCTCCCGAAACCTCACTCTCAACAACCCCTCATGCTCCTTGTGGGCGGATTCTAAAGGGATCAAACTTGCTCATATGAACATAGGCAGTCTAAGGCACAAATTCCATGACCTGGAGGCATGGGTGTCACTCTATAAGCCTGACGTTCTAGCCCTGACTGAAACCTGGCTCAAACCGCTGATCCTCTCCCATGAAGTGGAACTAGTGGACTACCTTACCTTTAGAAAAGACACGGTAGGGAAAAAAGGGAGGAGGAGTTATTATCTACGTTAGCACTGACCTTCAAGCTTCGGAGTTGGACTTCCACTCTCATAGTGATTCCCTAGCTGAAATGCTGTTCGTAAAAATACTTCTTGGGAACACCAAACCCCTTACTTTAGGGGTTGTCTACCTCCCTCCCCAATCTGCTGCCTCCTCACTGGAATCCCTAACAAACCTCCTTGAGATCCACGCCTTGGGGGAGACCATACTCTTTGGGGATTTCAATCTCCACTGGCCTTCTCTGCTCTCATCCCCTGCTAAAAACCCTCTACTTGGCTCTCCATATACATAGGTCATCGACCTCTCCACAACGACATAATCCCAAGACTGGAAATCACTCTCTCATTGACTGGATCCTCGTCTCCTGCCCGGGCCGTCTACTGTCAGCAGGGATTATGGCGGACTCCCTGAGTGATCACTCGCCTATTTTCTGTGTTTGGTCCAACAAGTCTCCAAAAATTACCTCTAAGGTCATTGAAGCGAGGAACTACAGTAGGTTTGCACCAGCCGACTTCTGCTCTGATTTGTGGAACATCGACTGGGCCCCTATTATGTCTCTCCCCACACTTGATGAGGCTCTTGAATATTTAATTCAAGCCTTCTTGTTGGCTTCAAACAAGCATGCTCCTATAAAAAAGCTCAGGGTACAGGGAAAATACCATAAATGGTTGAGCCCGTGCCTCAAGCATTCCATGCTCCTCTGGGACAGAGCATGGGAAAACTACAAATCCACTGGCAACCAATCTGACTGGGAAAAATACAGAGAGCTGAGAAATCCGTGTAAAAAAGCCTCGAAACAGGCCAAATCACAATACTTAAATGACATTCAAACTAGGCACCTACGTGATCCCAAAAAATTCTGGAGCTACATAAACATACTCATCAAAGGCTCCTCAAATAGTCAAACGGTCTCCATCCTGGTAGGGGACTCACTGACCAATGTCCCATCAGTAGTTGCTGAAGCCTTCGGTGCCTCCTTCACTAACCCAAGTGGTACCCCCCCATATCTCCAGGCCTATCCATCTCTCTGGAGACACTTGGGTGTACCCTCAGCCTCAATTCCATTTAAAGCTGGTCAATCAGTCAGAGGTACTACCTCTCCTACACAAAATTAACCCCTCTTCCTCGCTAGGCCACGACCAGCTTGAACCTCACCTGAGGGCTGCCGCCCCGGCTATCACCCATCCTGTCACCCTACTCATAAACAGATCGCTCCGGGAAGGTCTTGTCCCAAAAATGTGGAAAGTAGCGACCGTTGTCCCTGTCTACAAAAGTGGGCCCCGAGATAAACTGGGAAACTATAGATCAATCTCCCTACTTAGTCCCCTTGGGAAAATCCAGGAAAGACTAGTCTCTAACCAGCTTCAAGACTACCTTGAGCAGCACCTTCTCATGGCTGATGTGCAGCATGGTTTTAGAAAGGGCCATGGTACTGATACTGCCCTCATCTGGCTCACTGCGGACATCCTTGCCTCTATGGACCAAGGCTCCCCAACGGGTTCCCTCTTCATTGACCTGTCCAAGGCCTTTGACTTGGTCAGTCATAACCTCCTCCTATCAAAACTCCTGCACTTAGGACTGGATCACCTCTCACTCTCCTGGTTCAAGAGCTATCTGAGTGACCATACCCAAAAAGTCAGCTGGAAGGGTGCCCAGTCTATACCCAGATCTGTTCCAGGGCTCAATCCTGGGCCCCTTGCTCTTTTCACTCTTCCTCAATAACATTGAGGGAAACTGCCCCCTCAGCAAACTCATTTTGTATGCGGATGACACCGTCATATACTGCAGTGATCCCCAACCTAGTGTCATCGCCATGAAACTGCAGAATAGTCTCTCAATACTTGAGGCCTGTTTCTCTGCAAACTCCCTTAAACTCAATGAGGAAAAAACTAAAGCCGTACTGTTTGGTTCAAGACGGCTGGGCCCTGACAGGAGTCAGCTGCTCCAGATCTGCACAAACCAAGGAAAAAGAGTCGAGGTCATGGCCAGCTTCAAATACCTTGGGATCCATCTTGACCAAGAAATGACCTACCGACCCCATATCGACCCCATAACCAGGTTCACCCACCAAAAACTTGGCCTCCTCTACCGTCTGGGGAATTCCCTATCCTCGGTTGCACGCCGGGCAACTGCCCGCTGCAATCTCCTCCCATCCTATACGGAGCTCCTTTACTGCAGTTCCTCCGCGAGACAGAATTCAACAAACTTTCCATTCTTTATAACAGTGTGGCTCGTTTCGGCACAAACTAGCTTACCCTGTCACTTGCCTTGCCTTCAAGTTCACTACCCTTGGTTCCCCTCCCCATCTTAGAGGACTACTCTCCCCCAAAGAACAAATCCGAACCCTGCGATCATCTGCAAATCATTCCCTCAACATTCCTAGGATTCGCTCCAACCAAGGCAAACGCTCCTTCAAATTTGCTGCCTCCCACCTATGGAACTCTCTTCCACCTAGCCTGACTCTCCCACCCTTACCCAATTCAAGTCTGGACTCAAACTATATCTTCTCAATCTCAGTCTCTGTGGCTGTAACCGTTAGCTCCCTAGCCCAGGCCTCTTTTCCGCTGCACCACCTTGAACCTCCTTTCATTCCTGGATGTATCTACTAAACTTTGATGTCAATTTACTGTTGTTGTCTACTTTCCCTACTAATTGGAGATGAAACTCGATGTCATAAGAGCCTGTCTGCGAAACCTGTATACTGGTTCTAATCTACACTTGTGTATCTAATGTAACTATTGTAAAGAATGCTTGAGCCTGTATTGTGAATCCTTACTTTACCCCTGTATACTGTCGCTAATGTCTATTTGTGCAACATATGTTAGCTACTGTAAAAAAAATAAATAAATAAAACTGTTTCTAAATGTCTCTTTCTGTAACTAATTCTGGGTCGTCCTGAAAAAGGGACCTCTGGTCTCAGTGGGCTTACCCGGTTACCAAAATCTAAATAAATAAATAAATAAAGGTAGGGGTCTGGCTGCAGATCTGGTGAAGCAGAGCTGTCCTGCTCTGGCATACCTGTATGGGCCCCCCGACCTGAACGGCCTGCCTTAGGTTCAGATGTGTTGGTGGGGATGTAGCATCAGGAGAGAGATAGTAGCTCATTTAGAAGCAACAAAAAGGATTTGTGCAATTCAGCCTTCCCCACAGCCAGCTGGTATACCAGGTGCACCCCTCCTCCCAGCTCAGGGACTCGACTGGGGAGGACCGAAATAGACATGTCAGACTGCGTTACACAATTAGGGTAGTAAGAGCCTAAAGTGGAGGTCCTCATCATCCTCCTGCAGGTCTTACATCATTTGAATACCACAGGTCTCAGACAAATAAAGTAAAATAAGATTCCTATTACTCCTATTCTTTATACCCCCTCCTTATTCTGGTCAGAGTGTAAGAGCAAACCCTGGGACTTACTGTGTGGACTTCAGGAGCATACGGTATAACATTGTACAACTCGAACCCTTAATCAGAATCGGCAAGTAAAAAATTATTCCTTGCTCCCAGTGAAACTGCACCTTAAAGAAGCTACTTGTAGCTGTAAAGCAGCATAGTCCTTTGCTCCCAGTAAAAGCTACACCATATAGAAGCTGCTCCTAGCTGTAAAGCAGCCTACTGCAGTGCTCATGCACTGCTGTAGTGCTGTGCATTGGGTGACTTCATGCAAAGCGCACCTGATGGCAGGCCATTGTGTGTGTGCCCATATACAAGGGCGTGAGACTGAAGGTTGGGAAAAGGTGCTACATAGAGGAAGGTAAGAAAAACCATTGGCAGACTGTCAACAAAGGCTGTCTGACTGCACAGCTCTGTGTGCAGTGGTAACTGAGTTAAAAGGCACGAAACAGAAACAGAGCGCTATGAAACACTCTAGGCAGGACTGGAGGATTGGCCAGCAACTGACAAAATGTGCAGTGGAGAGAAAAAGGGATAATCCTGCACTTGAGAGGTTTCCTGTACTATATCATATGCCACACAATGCAGTCCCAATTTTCAGACAGAAAATGACACTGACTAAAACGCTAACTACACAAAGGCAACTACTCCAGTCAAGGGGCGGAGGGAGGGTCCGTCGAGCAGTTGACGCTATGGGGGGAAAAAAACAAAAGAAAAATTTAAATTACATTTGTAAAGCTGACTGTGATCCTCTAAGAAATACAAAATAAATAATTTACTTGAGGCACCAAATTAGAGTAAACTAAGACCTAAACACCCTGATAAGGCAAAGGCATGTGGTCCCCAATCCATACTCAAGAGGGCACTGTAAAATGTGGGAAATTAAGCAGGTTAGTCAGTTTGAAAGCCACAGCTTAACATGCATGCTTTCTAAGTTCGGGGTGCTCCCTGTCACCATGTAGCCCCAACATGCTCCACAGCTGTGTCTTCTGAACAAAATATTAAACTTCCTTGGAGAGAATCTTCTATGCTGTAGTGTTTACCCCTTAGTGGCACAACAAAGACTGGAGAGTCTCTGATATTTGGAATATTCATGTGCCCAGTATTCTACACTTATTTACAGTTTTTGGCTGTGCCACTACCCTAGTCGGGGTACACATTACCTATATGTATTAATTACCCATTGAAAATATTGAGCACTACAGAAATGAATGATTTTGATGCAATTCCTGTACTTTTAAGTTCAATTATGAGTAAAACTGTGCTTCGGCCTGTTGAACCCAAACAGATGGGTGTGTGTACGTGTTCTTCCAAAGGGGGTAGGATCAAGGGGGAAGGCACTGGAGACCTCCCTGACCAAGGGAACCTCCCCATATAATGGGAAGAAAGAATTGGCATGGGTCTCCAGACACCACCTCCTGCCCCTGCAGGAAGTCGTCCCTCCCATAACAGCACGAAACAGCTGGCGCCAGTGGGTGATGGGCTACAGGGAGGGGGCAAGGTGCCCCATGGTATTTTGGTTGATGTGCAGGGGGTGGGGTTGGCATTGGGGACTAGCAGTGTAGACCAGAGCACAACACTTGGGGCAGACTCGGGTTAAAAGGATCCCACGTAGCTGTGCTCCTGCCTTTTGGACCACCTTCCCTATGCCGACTCACCACATAACTGGATTTGTGATTGTTTCCCACTCACACCTTTAGGAATCACCTGTGTTTTTTTTTTTGCTTAAATTTCTTAGATGTTGGGTTGGGCTTTATAGTGCATTATCTCACTGTGGTGCAAGTCCTGTGACCATAAAATATATTTTTTTTTATTAGTCCTGTTAGGAAAGGAAGGGATTGTAAATCTGGTTGAGCCCAAAGGCCGGCCGATTCCTTCCACTTCCTGGTCTGCCGGCCATGCCCTGCGTGTAGAAGTTTTGTGATGTCTGATCAGGGAGAGCACGGGGGCACGCCCCACTGAAGTCTATGGGGCTAATTTTCAAAGTTTTTTTACGAGATACCACACAATTTCTGGTATACATGAAAGGCACCGCTCAACTAATAGTGTGTCTACTAGTTAAGTGGTGGCTTCCATATGTACCAAAAATGGCTTTACTACTTAAAAACAAGTTTTGAAACAAGACCCATAGACTTCAGTGAAACATCTTATGCTCTCCTTTTAACTTCACAAAGCGTCTTAGTGCGGCGCGTGCCGTACCGGAACTGGAAGGATCTGCCTAATTTACTTGTCCCTCCTAACAGTCCCAATTTTTAAAAAATTATTTTATGGCACTGCACTGAGGTAGTGGGCTATAAAGTCCAAGAGCCCCCAAGAAAATGTAGGAAATTCACTTTAATAGTGTTGAGCATGTAACCCTCCTGCCATTGCAGGAAGCTTACTAAAGATGCCCTTTAAGGCATCGAGAGCGTGCATGCATGCGCATGCATTAGGATTTCGCACCTACCAGACGTGAGGGGAGTTGTCATTTGAGAGACAGGAGAGAGAGAGAGAGAGAGTTTGAGAGGGAGAAGCTGAGCGGTGGTTGTGTGGCGACAGGCGTCCCAGCACGTGAGGGCCGGTGAGGCCTGTGGTAGAGGGGGCTGTCAGCCCCTCTGCTCGAAGTAAGGCAGTAGGAGCATCATACCACCCACTGTTGGGGCAGGAAAATGGGGAATCAGCAGTAAAGAAGTTTTCAAAGAGGCAGGGAGTCTCCTCGGCCAGTCCGGAGAAGATGGTTGTTGCCATAGAAGCCCAGGCATTCAGGTAGCAGCTGGATCGACTGGAGGGGTACGAAGTGGCAGTTCCTATCCTTTGTGTTTCTTGTGTCCACCAGGTAAAGGCTGCTCTAATCAATCTCCTATGTGCTTTGGAAGGTAGGCCCACTCCCTGAGTCCTCCTGTCTTGGTATGGGTGCAGGGATGCCTAGTAGTAAGGACAAGCTTGGGATTAAATTAAGAACCGGGTCCAGCTTTTTCCCCATTTAAGAAATGAGTCACTGGGACAGTATAAAAAATGCAACCTGCCTCCACTGGCGAGGAAAGCAGGGAAAGTAAAGTGTGAGGTAATTTTCCTCAGCTCTACCTAGCAAAGGGAAAACAGTGTTTAAAGAGTGTCAGCATATTTATTTGGGACAGTTGGAAAGGAAAACAAGCCAAGATCCCTTTTGGGTCAAAATATACTGTCATAGCAGAGCCCCATGGCTAGGAAGTGATTTTCACGCTGGAGGTTCAAATCCTCCAGTCTCCTGAAGTGTTGTGCCACAGCTGAGAGCCGTAGAAATGGAGGAAGAAAGTCAGTAAAGTGCACTAAACTGTAAATATGTTACCTTGAGGGAAAATATGGCTTGAGCCTTTCAAAATAAAATGATTGTTGGTTGCATCAACAAAGTTGTGTGGATCTTGGATATTTAAAATTTTATTGCATGCACTGTGGTGTCTCCCAATATAATGTTTTCCAGGTCTGAATTCATCCTGTGGACCTGATCTACCCGAGGGCTTGGAAGGATACTTAGACTGTGTCGATGGTCTCCAGCTGCCTAGAAATTGAACCTCAGTTGCTAAAGGTCAGTAACCGCCTTGACTGTATCATCTAGAAGCAGTTTGACCTGTGAGGTCGGATCCCCTTCCTCCTTCTCTGAGACATTTTTTCATCAAACCTCTAGACTTGAGGGGTGGGGGTCAGCCCAGCGCCATCTTACAGATTGAATGTTTGTGACTATTTTGTCTGCCTTTAAAATTGCCAATGTGCAGGCAGGAATTATAGTCTAGAGAGACTGTATATAGCCCTTACATGCACGCCAGTGCAGGAGTACAGAAAATAAGGATTACAAATATATGGGGGTTGTCGTCCTGGACTCAATAAAGGCACGGGAAAAAGCAAGTTTAAAGCAATGCAGTACCTCAGAGATGTTCGGGAAGGCCAAGAGAGAATTTGTTTGTTTGCTACACTAGATAGTGTGGAAACATGTCGATGATTACTGCAGAAAAAACAAATAAAATAGTTTGCAGTTGGCAGAGGTTGAGTTTAGTAGCAGAATCGTCGAATTTGCTGGAGTTCAGTATGGTTATTAAGTGGAGCACGATGGTGGAGAGACATGGTGTTTTTAGGCAGATTTGTAGGCAAAACTGTTACTGTTCCTGAAGGACTGCTTAATTGGCTCTGGGGCATGCTAGAAAACAATGGTTCAGGTGAGGCCTGTCTAATTTGTGAGCGCAGGGAGTGGAGTAATTAGACAGCCAATCTGCATTACATGTGCTTGTGGAAATGCTGTGAGAGGACCCTTCTTATCTGCAAAAACAGGAAGAGGATCAGTTGACCCCTGTGCCAGCATCCCAAGAGCAGTAGCAATGGCCAGCAACTGTATCACATGCTTCCCCCCGCCCAGTGTATTGGCAACTATGGAGCCATTGGAAATGTGGGAGGATGTGGAAGCCATTGTTTCAGAGGAACACACCAAGATGGTGTCTGGGCCTAGCCGTCTGCCCAGCCCGACACCATCACTGAGTGCCCAAGAACCTTCCATTGGCAGAGGGAGGGGCCAAGGGTTGACTCCTGGTTTGTGGAGTACTGCTGCAGGGTATGTGAGGGACCGACCTGGGCAATCAGAGTCACCCAAGGTGGAGGCATGAAGCTCTTCAGGTGCAGGAAATCTCCAGTGAAAGCCACCCACCCACCCACCCCTCCCGGAGCTGAGTGTAGTGCCTAAACAATTATCAAGAAAGTCAGAAGAAGCAAAACCTTTAAGAACTCCACATGCCATCCCCACGGAGCAGCCTGCTCCCAGACCAAAAGAGCCTGATGTGATTACTGAAGCTGTAGAGCCTGAATCTGCCTCAGACAGTGAGAGTAGAGGTGATCATATGGAAGTGCTGTCCATCTATGAACAACCTATGGAAGGGATCACAAGAATGTTTGAAGATGTGGTAACAGAGACATTCCTAAACCATGTGCTATGCCTATTTTAGGTGTACTGGAGAGTACACCCCTGCTTCCAGAAGCTTGTAAGCGGTTGCTAGTGGACATGGACTCCCACCACCATTTGGATTTGAATGTGCTACACAATAGAGATGGAGTGTGGTTACCAAAAGGTCAGGCTCCCAAACCTGCAATTCGATCCCTGCTAGAGTGGTGTCAGGCTGAACATTGGTGCAGAAGATATTTTCAAATTGAATTCCCAGGGATGAACTACCCTTATGTTAGTGAAAGAACTTGTGACCTAATTGAATGTCGCAGATCCGACTGGATTTTCTCAGGGGCAGTGGAGAAAGTGCACATGAAGAATCGCATTGATATCCGTGATGCAGCCTATGACAGAGAAAAGGTGAAGTCCCTTTGCGAGAGGGATGCTCGTAGCCACTGTCTGGGAAGGAATCACATTGTTCAATACTTTTGCCCTAGTACGGGACAGAGTGGGATATCGGATCAAATACTATGTGGTCCATCACGACAGTAGAGGTATGGAATGCACGAAGCTTGACCCAAGTTTTTATTTTGCCCCCAGAGATCCCGTGACAAAATATAAAGTAACCCCTAGGTGGCGCTATCCCAAGGAATACTACCCCTGCCTGCGTGACTGAGAGCAGGGTGAGGGGCCCAAGTTCTAGGAACGGGTACCTCCACCCGGAGGACGGGGTCAATGGTAGTGTAGCTGCTGTGGGTACAGCCCTCCGGGACACTGTTAACCCCCTCTTTCTCCCCTCTAGTGGCCTAAATGTTTCACTGAATACACAATTGCAATTAACACTGGACAACAGATTTAACCCCACACTTGTTGCACTTACCACCAGGGCTAGATCAGCTGGCTCGGCCATTGAGACCCCCTGTAAAACAAGATTTACAACAACAACCAACAGTATTTCAATGCTGTCTGTACAGAGGTACACCACAAACAGTTTAAATGCAAAAAGATTCAGATCTGATTTATTTGGGGGCATGAACAAGGAAGGGGCGTAATCTGGTGCTTGATTCTATTACTGACTAAATCAGGCTTAAGCATGCATGCCCCTAAGAATCCCTCTATCACAGTTCACACACTGTGTTTACCCAGTTGGAGTTACAAGCTAGCCTGAAGCGCTGCCTGGGGTAGGCCAGCATTGCAGCTGTTGTTGGGCCCCTTAAGAAAAAGAAAACAAAACATGCACTTTAACCCAATATTTGTATTCCGGAGCTGGAGGGCTCAGTTCGTGACAATCAATCAAAATAATTAAATCAAATGACATACTTTGATCAGGATGTAGTTGCAGGGAGCTGCCTTGTGATTTACTCATGTTACCCAGACCAGGCCACAGGAGGGACGAAGTGAAGACCTCAAGATGAAGTGCTGGTTTGCCAGGAGAAGCAGGGCCCACACAAATCACTGTGGTGTCGTTCCTGTTTGTTGATGTTGAGCAGGAAGCTGAATCCCCTAGCAGGTCTCTCGTCTGGTGGTTCTCTGCAGCGTGAGCGGCAATCAGGGCTGTGGTGTTGAGGCCCAGACAGGATGAAGGAAATGGATTCAGTCCGATCAGAGTTACTAGATACTGCTTCCAGCAAGAGTGACACATTCAAGCAGTGGGGAACCAAATCGCGACCCACTATTCGCATTCAGCACACTTATAGTAGAGGCAAGTAAGTACCACAGTTCGGATGACAGTCCGGTTGCAATACACAGGGTTTTCTGCACAAACCGTATGCTCTGCGGTCGTGATGGAAGTCCTGACAGGCTGATCGCACAACAGCAAGTCTTCGGTCCTCTTCAGGCAAAATTAGTCACAATTCAGGTTGAAAGTCACAGGTTCGGATGAAGTCTGATTCAGGCTTAAGATCTCTTCACTTAGGAAGATGGTAGCAGGCAGGCCAGACACAGCCCTCCCGATGATTTCCCCTGCGCACTATGCAGGAGCAGGTGCTCAAATCTCTCAAGCTCCTCTCTCTCTCAACTACAACTCTACATTGACACACTGCTGCAGGCAGCTCGGGACTTTCCCAGTGATCAAAAAGGTTCGATTTGTTCATCCATCTGTCCGTCACAGCAAGGACTCTCCCTCCAGGTCCATTTAGGCACCAAAGGGAGAAAACTACAATTCCTACTGAAATTCACTCCCACAAGACCCCTGGGGACAGGCTCCATTTTAGAGTCCCCAAAGGTACTGACTGGTGCATACTGGCAGTCCAGAACCAAGATGGTGGTGATTAACAGAAAAGTCCATGCTGCAAAGAAGGCAGGTTAGACACACTACTATATCATTAAGAAAGCAGATAATCAGCAAACAATAACAGTTCTTAACAGAGCTCCCTCTCAATCAACCAATCAAAATCTTCATTTAACCACGCGGACACCATTGAGCAGAGCTCCTTTTCAAGGTGGACCCTCTGCACAATTAGCGATGGCAGAATGGAGCAATTATCTGGCAGCCCAGGAGGTACTCGAGCTTAGGAACACTCAGCCTCTACCCAGATTAATCATACACTATGAGATAGGCAGCTCTTAAAGAGACAGGCACAGAGGCTAGTAGGGCACTCACATGCAATTACTTTTAAATGGTTAGAACACAGAACACCACCATGCAGTGGGCATTTAGACACACCCAAGGAAGACTTTTGGGAACCCCCATTTATAGGGGAGTTACAATAAAACTAACCCACATACAGTACTGTAACCCCTTAAACATCCTTGCACCCCCTGGTGCAGAAGACAGGTACCACAGAAACTGACATTGCTTTAAAATATTCTTGTTGTTTGAGGGGGAAAAAAGAGAAGTTGCTATGCTGTGGACCACTCTTTAGCATGGACAGTAGCCTGCTCAGCTCATGTTAAAGTTGTGGACACTGCCAAAGGGGAAAAAAAAGTTAGCGACTCTTTTTGAATATACTTCCAGTTTTACCCAAAATTGTAACTTTTTTTACTCTGATGTAACCCTTTCATTTGTGATTTGCATAATATGTTAGATATTTAGCATAGGAATGCGATAGGGGTACTGTTATTTTAGTTCAGTAATATAGAAATGTTAAATAGGGACCCCATAGTAATAAAGACACTCATCCTCCCCTCGGTGCTGCAAGTTGGGACTGCTGAACTTTGATTAGCGACATTTCCAGGAACCCTGAGCAAAAATGTTTATTCCCTGGATTATAAATGATGTGGATGTAAGAGTGTCACCCCAATAGCATTTCCCTTTATGTTAAGTAGCGAAGACTGCAGGAAAATAGGTTATAGTGTGTTTTAACCAAAGCAGTAGTTAAGCGTTTCTGTGAGGGGAACAGCATGTTTAAATGTGTATTGGGATTTACTGTTAGAATATCTGTACTGATAGTGCAAGGATAGCAGAAATGTGCATCAATTTAGCAGCTTTAGAAGGTACTAGTTAAATCATCACCCTCTGGTGATGTTAGATTAATTACTGTATAGTTAGGAATGTTATGTTATTGCCTTTGTGCAACGTGTTTTTTGGGGTGCCAAATAGGCCTGGGTAGGTACTGCTGAAAGGTCCATTCTAGGAAAGTTTTGGAATCGGAAATTGGTAGAGGAATCTCTAAGGGGGTCAGAAGTATGGGAAGTTGGCCTGGTGGACCTACAGCCAGTGTGGAACATCAGGTCAGGTGGCCATGCCCCTTAGTGGGTCTCAGGTTAGTTTCTACAGGTGGGTGAACATCCACTTAGGGTAGTTAGATTGCTCCTTAGCAACCAGACTGGTGGAGCCATGGTGGTGGTGGTTCCTGGGAGAGTGTTCATCATCCCGGGAAATACAGCTACCTAGATAGCCAGTGAAGGGCTTCCCCAGGAGGGAAAATGTTTCTGTGGGGGGTAGTGCCCCCCCAGTGCGGGCAGCTTACTAAAGATGCCCTTCAAGGCATCGAGAGCGTGCATGCGGATGCCTGCATTAGAATTTCGTGTTTATCGGGTGCAAGGGGAGTTGTCAGTTGAGAGGGAGGAGAGTTTGAGAGGGAGCAGCTGCACGGCGGTTGTGTGGTGACGGGCAACCCAGCATGTGAAGGCTGGCGAGGCCTGTGTTAGAGGGGGCTGTCAGCCCCTCTGCTCGAAGTAAGGCAGCAGGAGCATTGTACCACCCACCGGTGGGGCAGGAAAATGGGGAAGCAGCAGCGAAAAGAAGTTTTTGAGGAGGAAGGGAGTCTCCTCAGCCAGTCTGGAGAAGATGGTGCTTGCCACTGGGGCCCAGGCATTCAGGTGGCAGCTGGATCGACTGGAGGGGTATGAAGTGGCAGGTCCTATCCTTTGTTTCCTGTATCCACCAGGTAAAGGCTGTTCTAATCGTTGGTATCTCCTGCTATGCGCTTTGGAAAGTAGGCCTGCTCCCCAAGTCCTCCTATCTTGGTCCGGGTGCAGGGATGCGTAGTAGTAAGGACATGCTTGGGGTTAAATTAGGAACTGGGTTCAGCGGTACCCCCATTTAAGAAATGAGCCACTGGGACAGTATAAAAAAAATGTAACCCGCCCCCACCAGTAGGGAAAGCAGCAAAGGCTCTCGGGGAAAGTAAAGTGTGAGGTAATTTTCCTCAGCTCTACCTAAAAAAGGGAAAACAAGTGTTTAAAGAGTGTCAGTATGTTTATTTGGGACAGTTGGAAAGGAAAACAAGCCAGGACCCCAATTGGGTCGAAGTATACTGTCATAGCAGAGCCCCACAGCTAAGAAGTGATTTTCATTCTGGAGGTTCAAATCCCCCAGTCTCCTGAAGTGTTGTGCCATGGCTGAGAGACATAGAAATAGATGAAGAAAGTCAGTAAAGTGCACTAAACTGTAAATACGTTACCTCGAGGGAAAATATGGCTTGAGCCTTTCAAAATAAAATTACTGCTGGTTGCATCAACAAAGTTGTGCGGATCTCGGATGTTTAAAATTGTAGTGCATGCACTGTGGTGTCTCCCAACACTGAATCCATCTTGTGGACCCGACCTACTGGAGGGCTTGGAAGGATGCTTAGACCGTATTGGTGGTCTCCTGCCGTCTAGAAATTGAACCAGAATTGCTAAAGGTCAGCAACCACCTTAACAGTATCATCTAGAAGCAGTTTGACCCCTGAGGTCAGATCCTCTCCCTCCTTCTCCAAGACATTTTTCCATCAAACCGCTTGACATGAGGGGTGGGGGTCAGCCCAGTGCCATCTTGTAGATCGAATGCTTGTGACTATTTTGTCTGCCTTTAAAATACCAATATGCAGGTAGGAATTATAATCTAAAGAGTCTGTATATAGGCCTTATATGCATGCCAGTGCAGGAGTAGAGAAGATAAGGGTTACACGCACAAATTGCTCATTGGGCATGTGTTAATAGTCAGGTAGATGTGCCTCAGGAAGACCTGCTAGATAGGTACCCCCATTCCCTGCTGGTTCAAAGCTGTGCAGTTGGTGAGGAAGGGGATGGGTAAGTTCTCCACCCTGTCAGGGGTAGGCAGGGTGAGATGTGGCTCTTCGCAAAGGGTGGGGGCCTTATTTTGGGACAGCATATGGTTTCCACAATAAACTACATGAAAAATGTAAATAGGAGTGCTTATGATGCAGTGCATGGCCTTTTAAGTTCGATTCTGAGCAAAAGTGTGTTGCAGCAGTGCTGGAATTACGGGGGGGTGCTCCACAGGTCTCAGTTCCCCTAGCGCTTAAGTTTAGCTCAGGCATCACCGGCATTGACTAATAATGGAAATAGGGGGCTCAATTTAAACATGAGACCCTCATAGGCTCCCCTAGCTCATAAAGTGCAATTCCAACACTGTGCCGCGGCCTGTCGAACCCAAGCAAATGGTCTGCATGTCTGTGCCAGCTACAGCAGACCTCCGTCACGAACGCTCCGTCTCAATGAAGGGTGGTTAATTTGTGTTTTGCCAGATTTCTTTACCCATAGCGCATTGCGTCCGGAACTACGCACCTCTCGCCTACTGAAAACATAGATATAAAATATTTATATCGCTGATAACATAGTCCTAGAACTAAGAGGAAATTACTGTTTTGCCTGGCTAAAGAAGGCGGACGGACAACTACTACGCAGATAAATTTCGCCTAATACCGATGTGGAAACACACAAAAACTAACAGATGGTTCCGAGGACGGAAAACCCTGGACTGTATCAGGTGATCCTTTGCTTACCGACTTCAGCTCCTCCTCACGTGACGGAAGGTCAGATGGTTACCCTATGACATTTCACCTCGCCGCTTTGTTCAGGTTTCTTTTTAGTTGGAGTTTTAATATCTTTGTAGCTTCGTGCGTACAACGTGTAAGTTATAAGTTCATGACCCGCGCAGTCTGTGTCATTTGACATTCTCCTCCACGGTGGCTGCATGGTGGGTACACGTGAAGCTGTTAAGGGAAACTGTAGCGATATTTTTAAACTGGGGGAAGCAATATGGCAGATTTAAGTTTGGCTCTTTCAAAGGAGGGATGGTAAGTGGCTTGCAAACTTATTACATTTTTGTGCACTTCATAGTTGTGATATATTTGCATTACACGTGAAGCCATACTTTCCCAACCATTTGTCACTGAAATGTGAGACGCTGTACCTCAAAATGTGGGACACATAGAAGCTCAAAACACACTGGAAGCTAGTACCAGCATACCTTTCAGCTGTCCCTGATTTTGCCTCAGAAATTTCTTCTGTCCCTCCTAAATTTGGCATTTCTGTCACTGAAGAGTAGGAATCTGAGTCATAAAATAATGCCAGCCACTGGTGTTACAGTCTAGTTCTCATTAAGAAAATGCTATTCATACTAAGAAGCATGTTGTACACAGCTTCTAAAACTACTATTACTATTTTTTCAGATGTGTCCCTGATTTTGGTCATTTGTCCCTGATCATTTTAAGCCTTGTCCCCGATTTGGGATGAGGGAGGTCGAGAGGTATGAGTACCAATATTCTTGCAAAGTTTGACTTTTGATTTATTAATTTAATAAAGTAAAAACAAGCTTTGCAAGTGTGATGCACTGTGTATCTTGTATGTTATAAATGTATGTGTTAATGTCTGAATTAACATCCCTTTCTTTGTATGGGGAAACCCATTTACAATGTCTGACAGATATAGGAGAGCAAGTCGGAGTGAAAATGAGGGACATCATATGGGGCATTTGAACGGTATGCATGAAGCCAAGTATAGAAAGAGGCTTGTATAGGCATTTTCTTTTTTCAGTTTTGTAATATGGTTGACAACTAACGTTCATTTCGAGTATAGTTATTCTGTGAAACTATTTAATAGAATACTGGGTAACAAATTCCCGATTAAGTAACATTCCTTGTATTCAGTACATATTCATAATAGTACTTAACCATTGGTTCTCACCCCCAAAAAAAAAAAAAATTCCTGGTGTGATGCCAGAGTGCATAACTGGAACTTGTTGGTAGCCTCATCTCCCCCACCACTAGAACGTCCATCACCCATGCAACACGTATCTTTTCACACAGTATTTAGTAAATCAAGTCCTTGCCTGCAGAGCTCTCTCTCAAAATTTTTATTCTCTCCTACCTTTGTAGTGCCACTGATTTGCCATTTTAAAATACTGGCAGGTCCATTTTTATAAAATTTTAAAATCCAGTCACCCCCAAACTGAGTGCAGGTCTGCAAGTTTTGCACTAAAATGTGGCTCAAAATGGGTGTTTTGCACAAATGAGGTGCTAAGTGTGGCTGTAAATATGATGCAAACAGGTTTTATATGAACATTTGGTTAAATGGTGTTTAAAAAATGGCAAATTCCGTGTCCGCCCATTTGCACTACTGCCTGTGACACTGGTGACCCGGGTTCAGGAAAGAGCCCAAGTCATTGGAGGTTCCATAGGATACTCTTGTCCTCAATCCAGTGAGGTTTGCCACGTCCTGACTGCAGCCTGGGTGAGCACAGGTGGTGGTGCTGGCAGAAAGCACAATATGGGTTTTTTTTTGGGGGGGGATGACTCACTGGAGTAGTACAATGCTGGTGTTTCCGAGGGAGTGGGAAGAAAAGCAGGAGAGGAGAGGGTGCCCTGCAGCATGTTCAGTGAAGCACCATTTGTATTCTCTGGCTTCAGTACACCAACTGCCTGCCTGCCCCCAGAGTGGAGTTGTACTTTGGGGTGCTCAGGCAGATCCCCACTACATCACTTTGTTCTTCATTGATTGGGGAAGGAGGGCTAGGCAATTTTATTTTCAGCCTTGTTGGGAGATAGAAATGTAAACTGATATTTTTGATTCGGGTTAAGCTGTTGGTGGTGATTGTAGGGAATGGTGGAAATTTGGCAAGGTCACAGGGAAAATTCCCATACTTTTTGAGAAGTGCCATGGGATCTTTAATGTCCACCTGAACTACCACCAAAGCAGGCAGATGGGATCTTGGTTTAATGTCTCATCCGAAAGACAGCACTCTCCTCATGCTTCATTGCAGTGTCACTATTGGGATTTAACCCAGTTCCTGGTGTAGGGTTAGAACCCACAACATTCTGATCTTCTGGCCTTAGAGGTAAGTATGCAGCCTGCTCAGCTACGGACACAGCTGTGTCACTTAACAGTAGGAGGGGGAAGTCCAGAGTGGGGGTAGGGTAAGTGACAAAGTGTGGGTGGGGTTGGAGGTCACTGGGTAGATGCAGATGGGGACAGCTGTGGGAGGGGGATAAAATGTTAATTTAAAAACAAAAAAAATGACACATTTTGTATTTAATCCCAATATTTTTTATTTTTTTTCCATTGTCATGGGGGGAAAAATATGGGACAACATATTTACAATAAGAAATTACCAGTTTCTCAACCCCATTTTGCTGGTGGTCTCATTTTGAAAAACACTTCCTGTGTTTTAGCTGCTATTTAGTGGCCACCACTAACCAGACGGTGTTTTGGTAACAATTCTGCTACAGACAGTGTTGTTTCTACTGCAGTTCAGCATATTGTAAATCTGTATTTAATGATGTTTTAAGATTTAAGAATTGTCGACATGTAGCTATAAGGTTCAGGGAACAATTACCAAAAATGCAATAGGGTTTTAAGCTTCCATATTAAACACAGACTGGTATAAAGTATGGTACATTGTGTTGTGGGACCTCCTCTTCCATCCAGGGACCACCAGTGCCTCTGCCGTTGCCTCAGAGGTTGCCAAGAAAGAGGAGCGGTTGGACCACAGTGGGCTCAGGGAGGGTGAGGGTGGTGGAACAGAGGCGCATCCCTCCAGTTGTACCTCTCCACAATTCCTATGCCATTCTGGCAAAGTGTGGTTCCTCTATGGAGGCACCAGAGGAGACCAAGGAGGATGCTGGGAACCTCCACAAAGGAGACCCACAGGAGGGTGGCAGGGAAGGAAACAACTCCTGGTGGGGGACTCCATTGTTAGGAAGGTAGAACTGGGGAGGAAGGGAGAGGAGGTGAGGTGCCTGCCTGGTGCCATGGCTTGGAGGGACAGGGGCGAATCCTCAGGATTACTGAGCAGCTGCACAGGGAGGGAGCTGGATGTCATTGTCCACCCAGGGACAAATGACCTGGCTAAGAGAGGATTAGAGAAGTGCAGGAAGAGTTTATGGAATTGGGAGGGCCTTGTCAAGTAGCACGCACAGTAACCTTCTCGGAGGTGCTGCCCATCTATGGCATAGGAGAGGCTAGGGTGTTCCGCACCATGGGAGTCAATCAGTGGTTGAAAAACTGGTGTGGAGCTCAGGGATTTGGCTTCATTGGGGACTGGGGGTCCACCTGGAGTGATGCAAGCCTATATTGGCATGATGGGCTGCATCTGTCCGGGAGGGGAACCAGGATCCTAGGTGATAGGTATAAATGCTTGCTTCATTGGCAAGCTTTTAAACTAGCCAAGGGGGGAGGCACTGGAAAGGAGCAGGGAAATCCTAGCTCCCCCCCAAATAATCACGGTAGTAAGTGCGGCGAACACCAACATAGAGGTGTCGATAGGGAGAAGGGCAGGGGTAAATGGAGAAAGTGACAAAGGCAAGAAGGACAGGGATGGGGCAAAGGAGTAAGGCCTCAGGAAGTGGAGGTAATGGTACCAATGCCCGTAGTCTGGGCAACAAGCTCCCTGAGCTGGTGGCCTTGATGGAAGAGGGATGCCTGGATATTGTAGCAGTCACAGAAACATGGTACACAGAGAACCATGACTGGGATGTTAACATACCAGGGTACATACCACAGGAGAGACAGGCAGGGAGAAGAGAGGAGGAGTAGCTCTCTATGTAAGGAAGGATAAAAGCAACTGAACAAAAAGTAAACAGGGAGGAGAGGAGGCACTGTGGGTCACCTTGGAGACTGGAAAGGGCACCACAATCCGCTTGGGGTTGTGTATAGACCCCCATGTCAGGGAGGGAATGGACAAGGATATAATAGAAGGCATTCTTAGAATGGCAGAGAAAGGAGATACTGTTGATGGGAGACCTGAATATGCCAGATGTTAACTGGAGCACATTTGCTGCAGCCACATCCAAGAGCAGGGCCATTCTTGATGCCCTACAGGTGGCAGGCATTAGACAGCTAGTTTCAGAACCCACTCGTGAGGAGCAATCTTAGACCTCGTGCTCTCAAGCGGGGCAGTGAGAGGATCTCTGATCTAGAAGTGGGTTGCCATCTGGGGACAAGTGACCATCAAACAGTGTGGTTCACATTAAACTCCGCTACAGAGTCAAGCCATACAAAAGTGAGGGTACTGGACTTTCAGAGGGCTGACTTTGGCAAGATGGGAGAGTGCCTCAGAAAAGCACTAGCAAACAGGCTAGAAGAAGGTGTGGAGCAACAATGTGGAATCATCAAAACTTCCATCACAGAGGCAACAAGCCTTTGTGTGAAGCAAATAAACAAATCAAAACGAAAAAAAAAGCCACTATGGTTCTCAAAAGAGGTGGCTGTGAAAGTCAAGAAAAAAAAGATAGCATTCCGTAAGTATAAGGAAACACAGAAGGAGCAGGACAGAGAGCTGTACCAGTTAAGGCAGAAGGAAGCAGGGAGGGAAGTCAGAATAGCAAAGGCCCAAACTGAGGAAAAGATTGCCAACTCAGTTAAGAAGAGGATAAAACCTTTATAGGTACATCAGCGTAGAAAAGACAAAGGGAGGGATAGTGAGGCTGAATAGAATGAACGGTGGGTGGGCAGAGGGGGACAGTGAAAAAGCAGGGATACTGAATGAATATTTCTGCTCAGTATTCACAAAAGAGGAGGGGGAAGTGCCTAATCCAATTAACAGAAGCACTCTTGATAGGGGGGCGATCCCAGTCCTTTCACAGAAGAAAGGGTTCTGCAAGAACTCCTAAAACTGAAGGTGGACAAAGCAATGGGTCCTGATGGAATTCACCCCAGAATTCTAAAAGAATTAAGGGAGGAACTAGTGAAACCACTGGCTACTCTTTTTAATAAATCATGGGAGGATGGTGTGGTACCCGAGGACTGGAGGAAGGCGGATGTGATTCCCTTCACAAAAGTGGGACCAAGACAGAGGCAGGAAACTACAGACCTGTCAGTCTGACCTCTCTGGTAGGGAAAGTGATGGAGTCACTTCTGAAGGAAAGAGTAGTTGAGTACCTAGAGGCCAGTGGAGCACAGGACACAAGGCAGCATGGGTTCTAGCGGGAAGGTCATGTCAGGCAGATCTAATAGATTTCTTTGACTGGGTGACCAAAGTAGTAGACCAGGGAGGGGCTGTGGACATGGCCTACCTAGACTTTAGCAAGGCATTTGATACAGTCCCACACAAAGATTAATAGTCAAATTAACCAGCCTGGGAGTGGGTCTCAGGGTGGTAGCCTGAATAAAACATTGGCTGCACAACAGGACACAGAAGGTAATTGTAAATGGAGTCCACTCTGAAGAAAGAGGGGTTACTAGTGGGGTACCGCAGGGTTCAGTATGGGGCCCAGTCCTTTTTAATGTCTTCATCAGTGACATTGCAGAGGGACTGGAAGGAAAAGTATGCCTTTTTGCAGATGACACAAAGATCTGCAACAGGGTTGATACACAAGAAGGCGTGGAAAGGATGAAAAGGGACTTGGCAAGGTTGGAGGAATGCTCAGAAGTATGGCAGCTAGGATTCAATGCAAAGAAGTGCAAAATAATGCACCTGGGAAACAAGAACCCAGGGAAGAATACACAATGGGTGGGGAGGTAGTAACAACAACAAAAAAGGAAAGGGACCTGGGGGTAATCATATCAGATGACCTTAAGGTTAGCAATCAATGTGAGAAGGCAGTAGGGAGGGCTGGGGGTATACTGGGATGTATAGGGAGAGGCATCAGCAGCAGAAAACAGGAAGTTGTTATCCCTCTGTACAGACAGTTGGCGAGACCCCATCTGGAGTACTGTGTCCAGTTCTGGAGACCTCATCTCCGCAAGGACATAGACAGGATAGAGGTAGTCCAGAGGAGGGCAACTAAAATGGTGCAGGGTCTGCAAGAGAAGCTGTATGAGGAGAGACTAAAGGAGCTTAATATGTATACCCTTGAGGAAAGAAGGGAGAGGGGGACATGATAGAAACTTTTAAGTACCTCAGTGGAATCAACAAAGTCCAAGAGGGTAGCATCTTTCAGAAAAAGAGACTTGCAAGAAAGGGGACACAATTTAAAGATAGAAGGAGGGCGGTTCAGGGGCAATGTGAGGAAGTAATATTTCACAGACAGGGTAGTGGATGCATGGAACAGCCTTCCTGAGGAGGTTGTGGGGTCAAAAACTGTGGGAGATTTCAAGAATGCATGGGACAGACATAAGGCAATTCTTGTGGGGGGTAGGAAGAAATAGGCTGTTGGTTAACTAGGATCTGCGGCCTATCCTGTAGGTAGGGAAATGGGCAGACTAGATGGGCCTAGCGGTCCTTATCTGCCGTCAAAGTCTATGTTTCTATGTTACATGAACGTATTGGATGAATACAGGTCAAGGATGGCCATACAAGTTTGTCTGCCACTGTCTGTGGTAATATCTGTTTATGCCTTGTTGTATCAGATGGATGTCCATTCCTTCCTTGAATGTATTAAGCAGGGATCAAGGTAAAGAAAATCCACTAGCCCAGCTGATGTACTTGGTGAAATGTTACCTTCTCCAGTACAGCCTGCAGGGCTAGTTAAAAGAAAATCTTACCAACCTGACACAAAATCTACCAGCATTTGGCCAATGGGCTGGTGCCAATTTTGACCCCTGTTAAGGTTTTGGCATTAACCACTGCTTCCGGTAGACTATTCCAGAGTGAGACAACTGTACATAAAATTAAATAGGGTACATCCCCACCTTGCCCAAATGATTTATGAATTTCCCATAAATTATCTTGAATTGCAACTGCTATGCAGACGGACAACATATTATTCAAAATTGGGGAGATTTTGTGTGCGAAGTCTACTGCTGAGTTTGGATTACTATGCCGGATAAGGTACCCGGTATTTCGTTTTACTGCTTAACCCCAGGTGGCCATTGTGAATAAGGTTAAGCATAGAACATTTTGACTCGGGAGTTCTGGGACTGAGTGAGTGTTAAAGAGGCAGTTTGGTGGGGGGAAGAGGCAATTGCTTTTCAGTGGTTGCTTACTTTGTAGTAGAAGGGAGTACGGACCAAACACAAGCTTGGTAGGAGAGGTCAATGTTCCTAGGGTTCTACTGTTGCTGGTGCTGTCTAAAAAATTTAGTCTGTACCACACGTCCCCTGGTAGGGGTGAACATTGCCTATACTTATTAACTATCTCCACTGACAATGTTGGAGCTGACAGTAAGTATGAAGGATTTCTCCTTTCTGTCGTCTTTTGGTAATAAGAATAGCTTTCTAACAATTCATTGTTACCGGTCACTTTGCACTGGCACCAGCAAGTCCAGGTTTTGTGACGGGTTGATCTAGCAGTGTTATAAAAGGGTGGGTCTGCAAGTCTTTAATGGTGGTCTGGGTAAAGAAGCCAGTACCTTGGGGTAATCTGGGAACTAAATAAGGGGTTCTAGCTCACTAAACCTCCCTGGTTCTGCCACTGTGTGATCTCAGTGCAACTGTCACAACAGCCGAGCAGCACAACAAAAATGAAATTTTTCTACCCCTTACCGTAATTACAGCAGAACGCAGGTTGGCCAGTCCTTACAATTGTGCACAAGTACAGGTGGGATTTTTTTATTTTATTTTTATTTTATTTATTTTTGTTTGTTTAGTTTTTGTTGACCAGGTAAGTGCACTTGACAAATCCTGCCTATTTTCAGGCACAACCCGGGGGAGGGAGATACAGATGAATGCCAACTGACCTTGAACCAGATTAAGCCGTTGTTGGTATTTTTAGTGAATGAGGGAAATTTGGCCAGGACACCGGGGAATTTCATGTACTCTGTTCGATAAGCGCCATGGGATTTTTAACATCCACCTGAACTACCACCAATCCAGGCAGATGGGACCTCGGTTTAACGTCTCATCCGAAAGACAGCACCTTAGAAGTGCAGCACCCCTCTCATGCTGCACTACAGTGTCAGTACTGGGATATTAACCAAAGTGTCAGATGTGGGAACTGAACCCACTGCTCTCTGATCTCCTGGCCTCAGAGGTGAGTGTGCTACCTACTGAGCCACTGACACTGCCTGGATTGGGAACAGCTGGGCTGAAAATCTTTTTTTGATGTGCTGAAGTTGTGATCGCTTTTTGGGACCGAGTAATGAAATGACAGTGACATGTTCACGAGGTGGGGTCCCAAGAACCTCATGTTAAAAAATGTGGGGCCACAATTCCTAAAAATGGTCAAGATAGCAACCTAAGTTGAAACCTCCCATTGATTCCCATTATACAGCGCTTGCCTGATTTCTCATTTCGGCTTTATAGAGTGCAGACGTGTCCTGTTCCAGAGAAGATAGCTGCCACCGACCTCCGAATGGTAAGTATGAGTGGGGGGCGGTCTGGAGGAGGTTGGTGCTCAGTGGGAGGGTGGACTGGGGAGGCGATGGTGGACGTTTCCTTTTAGAGGTAAAAAGGGGGAGATTCTGGGAGACAGTTTTCTTTCTTTTATAGGTTTAAAAAAAAAAAAAACTCACATTTCGGCACACAGGGGTGGGCTCCCAGTGTGCCACATAATGGGGGATACATGCCGACATGGGGATTGGGCACCCTGATGTCTGCTTTCGTAGGAGTGTTTGGTGGGCGGCAGGAGCCACGGCTCATTACTTGTTTCACCAGGAAAGACACACAGAACAAACAAGTTGTTGGTGGAGCAAGGGCCAGGGGCAGAGTGCTGGGCAGCAGGAGCCGACAAGGTTGCAAGGGAGGGGGGAGGTGCGGCTGTAGTGATGAAACTGTTCGTGAGTGCAGTGTTGCGAGGGAGGGGGAGGTGCCGATCAAGTGACTAAACTGTTGGTGACTGCAACAGCAGATTCATTTCAACTCCTTGGCTCTCTTTGAAGCTGCTGTCATCAGCAGCTTCCCCCTTGATTGGTGGCTGAGGGACGTGCCCAGTAAAACGTCCACTGCATTGGCCACAACACTGAGACACCTCTGAAATGTGGTATTGTCTCAAGATGTTACTTTTGCATGCGTGCAAGCAAACAAGAAAAGGGGAATAACTCATTGAAAGAAACTGGGGCATAAGTTGCACTCCTCCAGGAGACACGTTTGCTGAAACAGGAGACTGGGAAGTTATCAAAGGTTTGGGGAAGCCAAGTCTTTGAAAACTTGCACACCGACAAATGTAAAGTAAGTGTGTGTGTGTGTGTGTGTGTGTGTGTGTGTGTGTGTGTGTGTGTGTGTGTGTGTGTAGTGATTTTATGTAAACGTCAGCTAAATTGGCTTACAAAGTTGGTGACAAAAAAATGAGGGAGTAGGATTCTGGTGCGGGGGAAAGCTGAGTGGCACTCCAGTGCTGCTGGGAGGTGTTAATGGTTGCAGTGAGGACTGCCTTGACTTCTTTAATACCCTTGCACAGAAGATGGGGACATAAATGTGGAGGGGGGTGCTAAAGGGGTACTTGGATAAGAGTGGGACACTTTTCCAAGAGGGTCTCCAGGGGGGCTGAGGCCTTAAATTACCTAAAGGGGGAAGGGAGGCTTAGAGATGTCTAAAGGGTGGGATTCCCTGATGACTAGAACTGCACATGTTTTTCTGCCGTGTATGACCAGTATTGTTGCCTGAAGGTGTTAGAGCTTCCCAGATGCTAGTGCTTGGGTCCTTTGGGTTAGTACTGTATTGAGATGTGGATAATATCAGAACAAGCCCAAGGGACATGTAGCTTTCTGGTGGGAAATGAAAAGGAACAGCAATTGCACTGGCATCGAATGTGTCCCTATTATGGGAGGTCAACTTAATGCGATGGCTCAAAGAGGAGACAGATGCTTCTTACATCCAGTTCATTGCAGAATGGAGAGGCAAGTGTGGTGTCTGTGTGAAAGGGGTATAAAGCATTTCTTGGCAGAAGGGTGATTGCATACTTACCTCAAAAAAGAAGCGAAGACTTGGAAAGCTGAAGAACGTTACCTGATGAAGGATGGTGAACTGGTCAAACAGGAGGCTTAAGCATAAGGGAGTAGCAGACTGAAAGACCTGTTATGTAAACGTGTTCAACTTTAATTTGAACTTTACAGGAGGAGTACTCTGGCAGCAGAATACGCTCTGTTGGCACAATAGGCAAGCATTTTTGGAGGGGGTGGAGCAAGTTTCCTGTTTGTCTACAGGCTCAGTAAGATGGCTGCAGATGGAAAAATCCTGGGAATCCGGAGCGGTGCTTTGGTAGAGACTGATCCCTAGCCATCAACATCCAGTTCAAGGAATTCTTCTCTTTGCTGTGTGCTTCCAAGGTTCAGCATGGAGGGGGAAATGAGGGCTTTCTTAGAGGGATAGACTTAAAATTGAAGGCAGGTCACAAAAAGGCCTTAGATTCTCTCTCCACCATGGAAAAACTGAGGGGAGCTCTAAGGGATATTTGGTGGGGGGGGTGCCCCAAACTGCTTTCCTGTTGAAGGTGAGAGTGCTGGAGGAGGTGGCTCCCATATTATTGGAAATTATCTGGGAAGCTACTACTGTGGTGGTGGGAGTAAAAGGGGAAGGTCCTTCTCCAGTGTGCCAGCTACCACACCATATCCCTCTTAATGTGGATCATAAAATATTAGCAAGAGGTTTGGCGATTCCAAGGAACAAGGTACTGCCCCATCTAATCCACTCAGACCAGGTCAGGTTTGTGGCAGGGATGAATGGAGTGGGCTCCATGAGATGGGTAAGTCTCCTATAGGCGAAAGGCTTCTTGCTGCAGTCAGACAGCTGCAGCGGTAGCCTTGGACATGGAGAAGGACGTCATTCTAACCCCAAGAATCCCTCACTTAAATGCTGATACTTTATGCAGTCATCTCGGCTGAGAGTTGCACCCAAGAGATTGGAACCAGTGCAAATTTTAGAATTTGGAATGCAGGTTCAGACTCTGCACCCACGCTCCACTCTGGCTGTAGCTCAGATTGGTTTCTCTGCCTGAAGAGAGCAGTCACCCCATAGTTGATTCTAGTAACAGCTGATTCTCTAGTTGGTTTGGTTTATCTGTAATTTATTTTAAATAGAAAGTGTAGTTTAGTTCTTTGATTATCCTGTATTATCTGGGAACCGAAGACTATCCTAACTGGCTATCGTTTTATTTGCTGTTTATTTTAGCCAGATAATCCATTTTTTTTTTTTTTTTAATACTTATCTAGCAGTGGTTTAGTATTTGCTATACAAGCTAACTAATGGCGCACTTTCACTTTCTGTCTGTATGCTTTTACCTTAATTAGTCTTTTTCTGTTAAAGGAGCAAAATAATGCACTTAGGGCACAGAAACCCAGGGGTGGAGTACAAAATGGGTGAGTGGTACTGACATCCACCACGCAGGAAAGAGACCTGGGGTGAACATATCTGATGTCCTAAAGGTGGCCAGGCAGTATAGGGAGGGCGAGTGGGATGCTGGGGTGCATAGGGAGGGGTATCTCCAGCAGAAAGAAGGAGATGGTGTTGCTTCTGTACAGAACGCTGGTAAGATCCCTCCTAGAGTATTGTCTTGTTTTGGAGCTCGCATCTCTGGAAGGACATAAACATAATAATAACTTTATTTATAAAGCGCTTTTCAGAGCCAAGGTGCTGTACGTGAAATAACCACATGTAAAAACAAACGTCAATATTCCATAAAATCTAGATTAAAACAGCATCAGTCCATAAAATCCAAATAACAGCATGGCTAAGAATATCGGTTAAAGTTTTTAGAGCTGACTTGAAACTGTCGACGTCAGGCACTCTCTCACCCGATGAGGTAGAGAATTTGACAGGGTAGGGGCTGCGTAAGAAAAGACTGAGCCCCAGATATTTTCAAGCGCACCGTAGAAATCTGTAGCAATCCCTCATCGGTGGATAGAAGCGGGCAGTAGGGGCAAAGGAGATCTTTCAGGTAGTGAGGTCCCTGATCATGTAGGGCTTTATAGGTCAGCAAGCAGACCTTGAAGGTGATCCGCCACTGTACAGGCAGCCAGTGCACTCCGTGGAACACTGGTGTAATGTGACTAGTCCTAGACGTACCAGTCACAAGCCTGGCTGCCGCATTCTGCATCAGCTGCAAGTGGTGGATATCAACCCCCGGAAGCCCTAGGTACAGGGCATTGCAATAGTCAAGGTGGGTAGTCACAAAAGCTTGGACCAAGGTAGAAAGATCATCGGGAGGAACCAGGTGCTTTACCCGGGTGATATTCCTCAGATGGAAAAATTAGTTCTGACTACTGCCGACACCTGAGATTTTAGGGTCAGTTTGTTGTCAAAATTAACGCCCAGGTTACGCACCTGATGTGAGGCAGCTAGTGGAACATCCCTGAGCTATAGCCCAGGAGACTGTCCAAGCAGCATGCCCGCCACCCATTGATCTGGGTCCACCACCAACACCTCAGTCTTATCTGGATTTAATCTCGGCCAACTGGCACTCATCCAGTCCTGGATCTCGGAGAGACGGTTGTTAAATACAGAGATCGCATCCTCCTGCCCGGGCACAAAGGACAGGTACAGCTGAGTATCATCTGCGTAGCAGTGAAAATTCAGGCCATACCTCCTAATAATGTCTCCCAATGGCAGCATATACACTACGAATAGCATGGGTGCTAAAATGGAACCCCACAGGATAGGGAGCAGGAGTCTGAGGAATAAATCCCTATGACCACCCTCTGAGTCCTGCCCTGGAAAACAGATCTAAACCACCTGAGAACTGTACCCGGAAGTCCACAGATGGTCTGCAGGCACTCCAGTAACACTCCATGGTCCACAGTGTCAAATGCTGCAGAGAGATCAAGGATGAGGGGGTGATGTAGCCACGACAGGGTGGTTAGAGATGGAAGGGAGTGGGAGTGGGAGGCAGGAGGCAGGGGCCAGATAGCAGGAAGAACGGGGGCCTGGAATGCAGGAGAATGGGGAGCAGTGAATCAGAGCAGGAGGAGGGGAAGAGGAGAAAGCGCAAGAAGAAGGACCAGTTGGTAGGAAAGGTAAGAAGGACCAGAAGTACAAGGAGGATTCAGTAAAGGGAGCTGAGGGTTTAGGCCAGGGAGCACTGACTAGCAAGGAGGAACTAAATGGAGACAGGAAGGAAGGGAGGATGAGCCAGGCTAGTTTAGCAGATGGGGAGAAGGACCAGTTGCGAGCAGTGAGGGGTAGCAGGAACAGAAGGATACTCGGGAGAAGGAGAGGCATAGGATTGGAGGAGGGGTGGCCATGGTAATAAGGAGGGGGTGGCATGTGGCACCCAGATAGGGGAGGAACACGGACAGCTGGGTGGAGGCTCAGAAAGGAAGAGGGACATGGAAGGGGAATGGAGGAAAAGGAGTGGTCAGAGTGCTCCTGCTGGGGGATTCTATGATCAGGGTATCAAATGGGATAGGGAGGAGAAGCCTGGCTAGTTAGAACAAGATGCTTCCCTGGACTAATGGTGCACAGGGCTAAGCACGAGGTATATCAGCTGGCAAAGGTTTGTGGGGTTCCCAGACATACTGGTCCACCTGGGTACAAATGACATTGAGGGAAATAGCGAGCTGAGATACAGGCAAGATTCAGGGGCTTCGCCAGGGTCTGTCATGACATAGGATGCACAGTTTCCTTCTCAGAAATCCTGCCAGTGCCAAGGGCTGATAGAGAACACAAAGGAAAATTGAGGGAGATAAACCAGTGGCTCAGGGAGTGGTGTGAGGTCAGAGGGTATGGGTTGATGGGGGATTGGGGGAGACCTGGGAGGATAAGGAGCTGTATGCTAGAGATAGACTACATTTCAATTTGGAGGAGGAATCCTTAAGTTGAAAATAGAGGGTTCATTGGTGAAAAGTCGGGTTTAAACTTGTGAAGGGGTGGGATGGGAGAAAAAGGCTGTCAGGGGTGCCGATAAAGGAGGGACTCTGTCTCACCCCTGAGGGACCAGGAGGATTGCAGGAAAGGCCAGCTGGCAAAGTGCAGACCAGGGGAAAACAGAATCCCCATGGGAACACGAGCAGGGGAAATGGAACTATAGGGAAAGGGTGGAAGGTAGTCCTGCTAAATGCCAGGAGCTTGGGCAATAAAATGCCTGAGCTCCAGGTGATGCTAACTGAGGGAGCAGTGGATGTGGCAGCGGTCACTGAGACTTGGGCCACTGCAAGACATGACTGGGACCTGAACCTGGAGGGATACACTATGTTCCGGAAGGACTGGGTGGAGAGAAGGGGAGGAGGGGTAGCAATGATAGTCAAAAACTGCATTGACATAGGGGGAGTAGAGGAGGCGGAGGGAACCGTGGAGGCGATTTGGGTCACCTTGATAACAAGGGGGGGGCCAGAGAGTAAAAATAGGAGTGGTGTATAGACCCCCTGCCCTGGCGGAGGCTGGAGGACAGTCTGGTGGTAGATGTTAGGAGACACTGCAGACTGGGCAGCGGAGCAGTGGTGGTGTTGGGGACTTAAACATGCCAGGAACAGACTGGAGACTATGACATCCTCTGTGACCAGGAACAGAGGTTGTTGGATGTCTTTCAAGGCGCGTTCCTAACTCAGCAGGTGAGGGAACCGACCAGGGAGACACGGTACTGGATGTGGTCCTGGCAGACAGTGACCAGATTGGGGCCTGGAGGTAAGGGACCCATTGGTGGGAGTGACCATGCCACGGTCTGGTTCTGCCTGGACCTAGGAGGGTGAGAAGGCTGCACAAAGCCGGAAGTAACAGAGCTTCAGGGCGGATTTTGAGGAAATGGGAAGGATCCTAAGGGAGCATTTGGATGGGATTGGGTCGAACATGGGCGCTGATAGTAGGTGGGAAATCATCAGGAGGGGTGCAGGATGCTACCAGCACGGTGCAAGAGAAGGCAATAACGGTAGGGCCCAAAACCCTGTTGGTGGAGCAGGGAGGTCCAGGAGGTGGTGCGGGGAAAGAAAGCAGCCTATAAGCAATTCAAGTGCTCAAGGAGTGAAAGGGATCGAGGGGAGTACGAGCTGATGGCTAGAAGGGCCACTAGAGTGGTGAGGGCGGCTAAGGCAAGGAAGGAGCAGAACCTGGCCAGGGAAATTAGGAGAGGAACAAGGGGTTCTTTAGACACATTGGGGAAAAGCGAAGGGTGAAGGGGCAGATTAGCAGGATTAAATCAGGGGAGATGGGCACAAGACCCGGGGAGCAGGCTGAGGTACTAAATGAGTACTTCACCTCAGTTTCACCAGGAAAATGGGGTGCTGCATCATACATGGGAGAGACAGAGATACTGAGGAGGGGGACCCCTACCGATCAAACAGAGTCTGGGGAGGGGAGGCATCACTGGCAGGTGGGGAGGGCTAAGCAGGGAAGGGGTACGGAAGTGGAAATCACAGAGAGAGGAGGAAGCCCTCAGCTCCCTTAAGACGGAGAAAACACCGGGGCTGGATAAATTACATCCCAGAGTGCTGAAGGAACTTGCAGATGTCCTGGCAAAACCCTGGCAGAGCTTTTCACCATCTCTCTGAGGACAGGGTGGGTGCCCCAAGACTGGAAGGTGGCGCATATAGTGCCCTATCCACAAGGGGGATCAAGGGAGGTGGCAGGGAACTACAGGCCTGTCAGCCTGACATCGGTGGTGGGCAAGGTGATGGAGGGCATTGTCAAGGAGAGGCTGGGGGACCTGGATAAGTCAGGGTGCCTGGACGATGAGACAGCATGGATTCATCCGGGAAATCGTGTCAGACAAACCTGGTGGAGTTCTATGACTGGGTGACAAGTGCCTTGGACCTGGGTAGACCAGTGGATGTCCTCTTTCTAGACTTCAGCAAGGCATTTGACTCTGTTCCTCATGTGGGCCTGTTGGATAAGCTGGGAGAAATGGGGTGGGGAACCAGATGATCAGATGGATAGGCAATTGGCTCCAGGACCGGACCCAGAGGTCGTAGTTGGTGGGATAGTCTCATCCCAAGGAGGGTCATTAGTGGGGTCCCACAGGATCAGTCCTTGGGCCCCTTCTGTTCAACGCCTACGTATCTGACATAAGGATAGGAATCAGGAGTGAGATGAGTCTCTTTGCAGATGACTCGAAACTGGGGGCGGTGGTGGATGGGGAGGAGGGAGGGTGGCCCTACAGGGGACCTGGAGGCTCTGGAAGATGGTCTAGAAAGTGGAAGCTGAGGTTCAATGCAGGAAATGCAAGGTACTCCACCTGGGGCAGAAACCCAGGCAGCCGTGACACCTGTGGGGAAATGCTACAAGTCTCGATGGCTGAGAGGGACCTGGGGGTGGTGGTGGATGTCAAGATGAACAACTCTGAGACTTGTGGGAGGGCAGCAGCCAAGGCCAACAGGATGCTGGGATGCATCGCTAGGGATCACCTCCAGAAGGAGGTGATACTCCCTCTGTATAACTGCTTGGTGAGGCCGCACCTTGAGTACTGCGTGCAGTTTTGGAGCCACACTTAAGCGGGACATTAACCTCCTGGAGAGGGTCCAGGAGGCAACCAAAATAATTTGGGGCTTGGGGGACAGGACCTATGAGGAGGCTCGAAGAGCTAAATATGTACACATTGGAAGAGAGAGGGACCGGGGGACATGATAGAGGTCTTTAGGAACATGAAGAGGTAAATAGGGGAGGAACAGTCAGGGTGCTTCGAAGGAAGGAGGAAGGGGCCACTAGAGGGCATGGGTGGAAGCTGGAGGGGGGAAGATTCAGGGGAGAAAGGAGGAGGTGCTACTTCACTGAGAGGGTGGTGGAGCCATGACATGCACTGCCTAGGGGGCTGGTGGAGGCAGAGACAGTGGAGGGGTTCAAGAGGAGGTGGGACAGGTACAGGGGAAGGGTTCTGGAAGCAAAATCCAATGCAGCAAGAATATCCAGAACTGGGAAGGGAGAAGCCAGAGAAGGCGAGGGGGACAGCAAGGTCAGCACCCAGGTTGGGGGCTGACCAAACGAGCAGACACGAAAGACCGTTAGGCCTATTCTGCTGGCATTTTAGTATGTTAGGACCAAGATGGAATGAGACCTCCGATCTCTTGCTATTTGGAGATCATTAAGTACCTGGACAAGAGCCGTCTCGGTACTGTGTCTCTTCCCAAATCCGGACTGGAGAGAATCATAGACATCGTGGGTGGTAAGATGGTCATCCAGCTGTAGTGCAACCGCCTTCTCAATAAACTTACCCACAAAGGGCAGGTTTGAGACAGGTCTGTAGTTAGCAGGATAGTTCGGGTCAAGGGAGGTGTTTTTCAGGAGCGATCGTCTAACGGCTTCCTTAAGGGGACCAGGAAAAATCCCCCTCTCCAATGAATTCCAAACTATTTCTGCAAGGATCAGGCTGATCTCATCTACACAACCTGCCTATAGAGGAGGTGATCCAAAGGGGGGCAACTAAAATGGTGCAGGGTCTGCATCAAAAGCCCTATGAGGAGAGACTAAAGGTCCTCAATATGTACACCCCGACACAAAGGAGGGAGAAGGGAGATATGATGGACACCTTTAAATACCTCCGGGGTTAAATAGGGTACAGGAGGGGAGAATTTTTCAGAAGAAAAGGTGCTCAAGAACAAGAGGACATGCTATGAATCTGATGTGAGGAAGTACTCCTTCATAGAAGGAGTGGTGGATTCCTAGAACAGCTTTCCAGCGGAGGTGGTGAAAATTGTTTGGGGGGGGGGGTTCAAGAATGCATGGGATAAGCACAAGGACATGGTTCTATGTGATTTTTGAGTGACTCAAAAACAGTGAACCCAAAATGAGTGAAGAGCAAAAAGCGGCGACCACAAAGGCGAGGTACAAGTCATTGTCCGAAAACAGCAACACAAATGTAAAGAGAGCTTTTCTGTGGGGTGGGCACTTGCTAGCACCCCCTTACTAAAATAACCAACTCAGGGAAAGCAACTTGGGGAGGGAAAAGCATAGGTTGCCGTTCTGCGGTTGCTGGAATTGCCCCCTCACCTTTGTGGCTGCGGCCCTTTGCCTCCTCTCATTTTGGTCTCACTGTTTTGAGTCTCACAAATCACTGGATACCCAAAGAAATCATAGTGGAAGGGGGGGGGGGGAGAAAGAGCTGTAGATCGGGCAGAGTCTGCAGTAATAGTGTAGGTAGGAAGAAATGGGCAACAGGATGGGCCAAGTGGTCCTTCTCTGCTGTCAAATTCTGTGTTTCTAGGAGCTGTAATTTGACATTTGGCGCAGTTTTCAGTGCAAGAACTGTGTGTTTTTTTTTTTGTTTTGTTTTTTTCCCCCTTCTTTTTTTGGTTACTATAGGGCTCTTGTTCTGCATCGTTTTTTGGAATCATTTGTATTATTTCAAAGTTCTCTCAAATTGTATGTCAGAGAAAATTTTATGGACCATCAAAAAGATTGTACAAATTGTTTTCAGCTTCTCGCAAGGGTAGACTGCCACAGGCTTTGTTTAAAGTGTTTAGGTTCTCGACATAACTTTCTGAATTGTAAGTTCTGTCATTTTTTTTGCCCGTAAACCTCATTAAAAAGTGTAACAATTTTAAAAAGAAGTATGCTTTTTTAGTCTGCCTTTGTGTATTACCTAAAAATAATAAAAAAGGCTCTGAGGGAGTTCCCAACTGTGGTGGAAAGCCTGCATCTGAAGGGCGATCTGCTCATGTTCAGCAGCAAATAATTTTAAAGATGACAAGAAAAGTTTATTTATTTTCAAAAGTTTCACCAAGAAAGACATACTGAGCTAAAAAGAGCTTGTTTCCAGATGTGTTCTGAGGGGAGGGGGAAATAAGGATATAGGTACAGAATAGAACAATAGACTGGTAATGTAGCCTAGAGGTTAGCGTAACGAGCTGTGAATGAGCTTGGTACAGTACATCCAGCAGACAGACTTAGGTTTGATTCCCACAACCTCCACTTGCTCACTGTGTGACTCTAAGCAAGTCATTTAACCTCCCCAGTGCTCCCGGGTCTCCCCTGAAAACAGGCACTTGTGCCTATTGGGCCGTACTTGGTTACCAAAGAATGAATAAATAAATGTTTAAAAAAAAAAAAAAAAAAAAAAAAAAACATACAGTAAAACAAAACATTTTACAAAAATGTAAAATTAGACAGTGCAAGCTATATACATAGGGAGTGTGTGTGAACTAGGCACCCGCAAAGAAAACATAGAAACATAGACTTTGATGGCAGATAAGGACCGCTTGGCCCACCTAGTCTGCCCATTTCCCTACCTAGAGGATAAGCTGCAGATCCTGTTTAACAAACAGCCTATTTCTTCCTACCCCCCCACAAAAATTGCCTTATGTCTGTCCCATGCATTCTTGAATTCTCCCACTATTCCTGACTCCACAACCTCCTCAGAAAGGCTGTTCCATGCATCCACAACCCTCTCTGTGAAAAAATACTTTCTAACATTATCTCTGAGCCGCCCCCCCATCTTCAAATTGTGCCCCCTTGTTCTTGCACATCTTTTTCTGAAAGTTGCTACCCTCTTGTACTTTAATTTCCTTGAGATACTTGAAAGTTTGTATCATGTCCCCACTCTCTTTCCTTTCCTCAAGGGTATACATGTTAAGCTGCTTTAGTCTCTCCTCGTATGTCTTCTGGTGCAGACCCTGCACCATTTTGGTTGCCCTCCTCTGAACAGCCTCTACTCTGTCTGTCTTTGTGGAGATGGGGTCTCCAGAATTGCATGCAGTACTCCAGATGGGTTCTCACCAACTGTCTGTACAGAGGGATAACAACTTCCTGTTTTCTACTGTTACTGCCTCTCCCTGTGCATCCCAGTATCCCTCCAGCCCTCCTTACTGCCTTCTCCCATTGCTTGCCCACCTTTAGGTCATCTGATATAATTACTCCTAGGTCTCTTTCGATATTTATTTATTTATTTATTTATTTTTTTATCTCACCCCTCATTGTGTACTCTTCCCCTGGGTTTTTGTTTCCAGATGCATTACCTTGCACTTCTTTGCATTGAATCTGAGCTGCCATATATTTGACCATTCCTCCAACCTTGCCAATTACCTTTTCATCCTTTCCACCCCATCTTGTGTATCAGCCCTGTTGCAGATCTTTGTCGTCTGCAAAGAGACATACTTTTTCTTTCAGATGCTCTCCAACGTCACTTATAAAGACATTAAAGAGGACTGGTCCAAGTAGCGAACCCTGCGGTACCCCGCTAGTTACCCTCCTTTCTTCACTGTGGACTTTGTTTACTATTACCCTTTGTGTCCTGTTGTCCAGCCAGTTTTTTATCCAATCTACCACCTTGGGACCCACTCCAAGGCTGGCTAACTTGTATATTAATCTTCTGTGTGAGACTGTGTCAAATGCCTTGCTAAAATCTAGGTAGGCCATATCCACAGCCCCTTCCTGGTCTACTACTTTGGTCACCTACTCAAAGAAATCTGTTAGGTTCATCTGACATGACCTTCCTGCTGTGAAACCATGCTGCCTTGGGTCCTGTGCCCCACTGGCCTCTAGGTACTCAACAGTTCTTTCCTTCAGAAGTGATTCCATCATTTTCCCTACCACTAAGGGCAAACTAACTGGTCTGTAGTTTCCTGCCTCTGCCCTGCTCCCACTTTTGTGAAGGGGAATCACATCCGCCATCCTCCCGTCCTCAGGTATCATGCCATCCTCCCATGATTTGTTAGAGAGTAGTCAGTGTCGTTACTAGATCTACCCTTAGTTCTTTTAGAATTTGGAGGTGAATCCCATTAGGCCCCATTGCTTTGTCCACCCTCAGTTTCAAGAGTTCTTTCAAAACCCTTTGTTATGTGAATGAACTGGTATTGACCCCCCCCCCCCCATTCAGAGTGTTTCTCTTGTTTGGTGTAGGCACCTCCCCCTCCTCTTCCATTGTGAATACTGAGCAGAAATATTCATTCAGTATCCCTGCTTTTTCACTGTCACTCTTTGCCCACATTCCCTCCCCTTTATTAAGTCTCTGTATCCTTCCCTTGGTCTTTCTTCGCTCCCTAATGTACCTACAAAAGGTTTTATCCCCCTTCTTAACAGAGTTGGCTATCTTTTCCTCAGTTTGTGCCTTTGCTATTTTTACTGCCTTCACTGCCTCCTTCTGTTTTAACTGATAAAGTTCTCTGTCCTGCTCCTTCTGTGTTTCATTATTTCCCGAATGCCATCCTTTTCTCCTTAACCTTCTCTCTCAGCCATTTTTTTGAATTTTGGCTCCAAATTTTCAACATTTGGTTCTTGGGACCCCACCTCATGAACACATGGACTGTCATGTTGTTATTTGGTCCCAAAAGGTCATTTCATGATCACTGCGTGGAATCGCCTTTCGGGGCTGATTAACGAAACAGCAATGCCACTGTTCATGAAGTGGGGTCCCAAAAAGCCTATGTTGCAAATTTAGTGAAAAATTCCCAAAAATGAATGTGTTACAAGCGTGCATTTTACAGTTTCCACGCACGCTCTTAACTTTGACAGTATATAATATTTTTTAACACCTCCTTATGAACAGTCCAGCTGTCATTTTTCACATCCTGCCTGAAGTGTGTTTTCACACATGTGGCTCACAATGGCGCGTTCGCTGTGGGAAATCAATGTTTGGGACAGATTAACAAAATTACAGTGACACTGTTCGTAAGCGGAGGTCCCAAAATGCCTATGTTAAAAAGTTGGTTAAAAAAATTCCCTAAATAATTGCGTTACGGGTGTATGTTGCGCAGTTTCTACGCATGCTCGTGACTTCACCAATTTTTCATATTTTCATTCCAGATTTTCAACACCACCTCATGAACATCCTGCCCGAATTGTGTTTTTGCACCTTTCGGCTAACGAACTGATAGTGCCATTGTTCATGAGGTGTGGTCACAAAAAGCCCATGTTGAAAATTTGGAGTGAAAATACCAACAAGCGCCCGGGGCGTTAGGGTTTCCAACCATAACGCCCCACCCTGTAGAGACTGACAGACGTCAGGGGTGTGACTTGGGATTGTTGGCTGTAATGCTCACGCCATTCCACCCCCACCATGCTGCCAGTGACAGGCATCGAGGTGTGACTTGGACTCTTCAGCCCCACAGTTCACCCCATTCTCCTATACTTCACCCGTCTCAGCATATTCCCTTATGGAATGGGGTGAGCGTAAGGTCCAAAGACCCCAAGGCACAATGTGACACTTGTCTGTGTCTGCAGGGTAGGGTGAGGTGAAATGGCATGAGCATTATGGCCGGCGACCCAAAGGTTCACCCCAGTGCCTGTCAGTCTCTGCAGGGTGGGGGTGGGGTTGGCATCAGTTCAGTACTTCACTGCCATTCCTATTATGCATCTCTCCAACTCCTGCACTACCAATGCCAGCAAGACATTCGGTATTGACAAATGCTTGCTTTTAAAATGAGGTGAGTAAAACCAATTTTAGATGTGTACAAATGACTTGATGCATTTTGCTGAAAAGTACATTTCTGGAAAATGAACGCATTTGTCATACATTATTAAAAAAAACACACGTACAGAGACTAATATTACATATATGTTTTTATTGTGTAGTAGTAGTAATAATATTATGCTACACAAAACTCTATGTTGAAATATAAAGTTATAAATAGGATTGCTAAAAATACTGATTATTAAATAACCAAAATATATTGGACCCTGCATCAACTGCAACAGGGAGAAATGCATTGTGTCTACAGTGTGTATAGTGCACGAACATACATGGAGTTCATTATAGTGTAGTGACTGTTTATATAAAAAAACAAACAAAAAAAAAAAACACAACATATCCCTAGTGCAGAAGGCAGATTTTACTTTGAATGAATGTGGTTCCAGGATATCAAGCTTGCTGTGAAATGTCCTGCACACAGCTGAGTTTGTGGTGGTTTTATTCAGGTTCAGGTAAAAGTCTCGATTTGGTAGCTCTTGCTATGGAAAGTAATAGCCATCTAAATAAAGGGAAGATGAACAACATTCAGTAACATGTTTCACATCGATGCAACCCGCTAAATTTCAGGAAAATGTACAAACACAAGGACAGCATGATTAAGAGACTAGGTACAAATAACTTAAACATAGTTTGAAGCCATTACCTCAGAGACCACAGTGGAGGACTGCTTGACCGAAGCCTAGAAATACTACTGGATGGCTCTGCTCCCAGTTAGCACAATGGTTCCAGTTGGCTGAACAGAAGGGCAAGAGAGGAGAGTTCAGTCCACAGCAGGAAGCCTGTTCCCAATATCAGCAGCAGTCCCAAAGTCCATTTGTGGCAGAAAGATGATGTAGTCTTGATGATTAAATCAGCCCGCCTGGCCCGACCTATCCCCAGCCTGGGACAGCTGATCCAGACTAGACTCCAAATGCTGCGGAAAGTTTCAAAAGCCGCTTTTTCCTTGTGTGTCTCTGCCCCCAGTTAGCACCATGGTTCCAATTGACTGAGCAAAAGGGCAAGGGAGGAGAGAGCAGGAAGCCTGTTCCCAGTGACAGCAGCAGCCCCAAAGTCCTTTTGTGGCAGAAAGGTGATGTAGTCCTGTTGATTAGATGAGCCAGACTGGCCCGACCTATCCCCGACTCTGACTCAAATTGACAAATTGATGAGTAGTAGTGGAGTTTCCCCAGTGTCATTGCCTACATTCCTGTCAGTAAAACTGGTCCATGTAACTCATCCCGCAGGACGCACTGGGAAACAAGCTGTCACAGGTTATTGTGCCTTCCCTGGTCCGACATTGTAAATAAAAAATAAATAATAATTATATATATATATATATATATATATATATATATATATATATATATATATATATATATATATATATATATATATATATATATATATATATATATATATATATATATATATATATATATATATATATATATATATATATATATATATAATACACTCATGTCCTGGTTTGTCCTCACCTGGAGTACTGTGTGCAGTTTGGGGGCCCACAATGGAACAAGGACAGGGTGGAGGCAGTGCAGAGGAGGGTTACCAAAATGATCCATAGTCAGCAGGAAGGGACTTACAGTACATGGAGGGGTTAAATGATCTTAACATATATAGGCTGGAGGCAAGAAGACAGGGAGAGGATATGATCGACATGCACAAAATATACCTCTATCGGATAAATAAAGTAGATAGTAGAGGCTGTTCACGCCCAGTGTGAATATGAGAACCAATGGAAACTGAAACTGGCGCATGGGAGGTTTAAGAGGGTCATTAGAGAAAGCATTTCTTAGTGGGGGGAGAGAGTAGTAAAGGGGTGGAATAGACTACCGAGAGAGGTAGCCTGCAAAATCGGTAGGGCGTGTTTAAACAAGGGTAGGACTGAGGTAGGGGGGCTGGTAAAGATGGTGGCAAAAACAGAAGGGTAAGGAGGAGGGAAGGGCTACTAGGGACCTTTAAAATCAACAGGTATATAGGGCTGGCAGACTTGATGGGCCAGAGGGCCTTTTTCTGCTGACAGATTCAATGTTTCTCTGTTCTATAGTTCCAAAGCCATGCCTGCTGCTGCATTCCATGACCAACTCCCCCACCCCATTCTTAACTGAGTACTGCACCCTCATTCCTTGTCAACGTTCAAATCTTCATGTAGCTGTTGGGGATATACGTGTGTGTGCTTTAGTTTATTTTCATTGTTCATACTAGTCCCCGGTAACTCTCCTGGGGGGTCTCCATTTTATGGTGTTAAAATCTGATTGCCCGAGAGCTGCATTAACATATGAGCCCATGAAGTGTCCGCACCATTTATACTCCACAGTATTCCTGTCTGCTTACTTGGAGTTCAGCAAAACATGGTTACAGCAAGGTGTAAAATACCACATTTATCTTCAGTTAGCTTTGCAAACCATTGTATTTGTAATGCATGTTTTCTCATCTTTAAATTGCATTCAGTTTGTGTGTTTCCAGAGAGTTTTTTCATGTTATTTGTACTTTCAGTATAGGGCGCTGTGACATCATGTTCTCGTATGCTTACGCAGCTCTCATGGACAATGAGATTTCAACAACTAGAGAAAGGAGACCCTCCAGGATAGTTACAGGGGATTAGTATGAACAGTGGAAAAAAAAAAGCTAAAGCAAACCCATATATCCCCAACAGCTACATGACGAGTTGTATGTTGACAAGGAAATAAATGTACAAGATACAAGGGTGTAGTACTCCTTTCAGTACCATGCATCTGCACATTCTGAAACACATGTATTGCACTCACCCCGTGTCAGCTTTAATTTTCAAATGTTTGCCACAATTCCAGTTTTATTAAACTTGGGAGAAATAAGTCCTAAAAGGGAGGCCTATTCTGTGTTCTGCAGCTGAAATCCGTAGCTCTTCACTGAGACCAGCTTCTTTGAACAGGCAGTAAAATTAGTTTCACAAATAGTCTTAACTTTAAACAAAACTTTAGATATCTTAATTTCGATATGGGCTTTATTGGGGGATCATCTGACCCTAATTCTGAATTTATTGATGTCTGTAATTTTGGCCAGACCCTTCTTAAAAAGCAACTCTTTATTCTAATAAGCTTAAAAACACTATATTTACACCAATTATAGTTTAACTTTATTATTTTCTAGTGCTGTTGGTCTACTACATATTGTCACTATTGCAGCAGTTACTTCACTGAGTCTTTCAAAATGTATCGGACTCTTCCTTGCTCACCACAAAATTGCTGTTTGACATCGGTCTATCGCCATGGTGAGCACTATGATGTAATAAAATCAAGGCACTGTGAGGTTAACAGGGGAGAGGTAAATGTTTTCAGTTGTTTTTTATACAGACTTTTTAGCTGGAGTACCAAGATGTGCTATGTGGTCCAGTGTAATACTACCTAACTAGGCCTTACCTTTTACCAACAAGTTAATGTGCACTTACCCCATTTTGATATCCAACCTACCTTTACGTTACTATGTCCAAGGTTAGCTATCCTGACCTGACCAATGTTAATGCCTTGTTGTGTTGCTTTCTCCAGCCATTGGTGTGTCGTATTGCCATGCTGTGTGGAATTGTTTGCCTGTAATTGTCACCATTTATTGTGTCACCTTTTTTGTCTGTAACTCTCCCAGGTCGTGCCTGAAAATAGGCAGTGCCTTTGTCTAGTGCACCTACCCGATTAACAAAAATAAAATAAAATAAATCCTGGAAAGGAACATTGAAAACAAAATCTATTCTGTAGTAAATTGTAACAGCTGAGACATCCTCTTATTTGTGAAAGCACATGCTGAAGTGCAAAGTTGCTCTTTAAAAGAGAAGACTATCTTGAATTAATATTAACTTTTTAAAAGTCTAAGTGCGATGTATAGAACAGCACTCTGCCTGGAGGCTGGACATATCTAGTTCTGTTATTTTTCATACATTCTCAAAATTTTTACCTGTTTGACTGTGACGCCTCAACTGCCCAAGAAGAGTCAGTAACCTTCTGCCAGATGGGTCAGTTGTGATGTCACGGTCAGTAAGGTCACATTTTAAGTCTAAATTATTCATGAGCTAAACTAACTCACTGATTGGCTGCTGTGCTGGTCCGAAATCTCTTAGAAATGCCCGACACGGCTGCCACACTGTTGATCCTGTGCTGAAATACTGTTTGTGCTGTCCGATGTTTACTGTCACAGTTTTAACAAGTAAAAACCAAAAAGTGAACAATTCTGCATCCATTCATGTGGATAATTACTCTTTTTTTTTTTTTTTTTATTGGGGGTAGCTCAGTCATCAGGTCACACATATTGAACTTCAACGTTGGTGAAACAGGATCCACACGGAAGATTTTCAGGAGTACCACTGTGGCTGCCCATGCTGACGTAGTCTGCCAACGTCATCAACCCTATAAAGGCATGAGTGGCCCGTCTCCCTCTGCATTTCTTTCCCACTATCTACTGTGCTCGCATGGGTCTCTGCGGAAGCTCAAATGTAGTTTCGCACCATTTTCACCTACGACTTTTATTTTACCTAGTTTTTAGAATCTCTTTTATATAAGAGATTCCCTTACCTTGTTTATGTCAAGAGTTAATCTTTCCACTTCTCTCTTCCGTCACTGCCACTGCTGAAAGAAAATTTACCTTCAGATGACCATGTTCTCTGTGTCTGCTGTCTTGGGCCTGACCACAATGTCTCAGACTGTGAGCTGTGCCACAAATTTAATCAAACTACCCTCAGGCGATGAGAAAAGGCTTTAAAAAAATTCCTGATGGAACAACAGGTAGCTGATTCTGAGCAGGGGTTATCTGAGGTCCTTCCTTCCAAGTCACCGTTGACTTTGTTGAGCTCCCAGGCCACCACGGCCTGAGAAGTCCTCTGAGGGGGGGGTCGCAAGAAAGACAGAGATTGGGATCACTCTCCCTCCTCTGTGACATTCCTGCTTCCCGGCGGCCTCTTCTTCCTTCGAGGGTACTCTGTCTGCAGCTGCACAGACGCCTGTAGCTGTCCAGGTCTCTGTTCCTACCAGACCCCATAATGACAGCGCTGCCGCCCACCTCTCAGGGTGTCCAGTCAATGACCCTTGAGTCTACGGCCCCTAGTTCACCAAAAACTACCCTTCCGTTGTGGTCCGATACTTCTCTAGGCCCATGGCCGTTGGGCTGGTCAGAGGTTCCCATCAAGGGTCATTGTCCTGTGTCGACGCACCCTCCGGCCGATGCAGCAGTCCACGGTTGTCGACCTCAATGATATACTGGCCAAGTTTAGTACAGTTCTGGTCTACTAGTTGGATGCTTTTAGGCGTGCGTCCCCTGTGCCGTCGATGCCATTTTGGCCTCCTTGGGTGATTCCCCTTTGGTTGTCTGTCCCTCGTTCATTGGACCTCAGGTTGGAGCAGGTCAACGTCGAGGAGGAGTGCTATCCTGACTTCATTCTCGCTGAGTAAGAGAGGAACCTCTTTTCTCTGATGGGTCCACTGCCTCTTCGGTAAGTGAGGACTCTGTAAAGCATTCTTTCATGTTTCCAAAGGACTCTTCTGTCCTTAATATTATGAAGCAGCTGTATACAGCCATGGGCTTCCATACTAAGGAAGGGGATACCATCAGACAGGAGTTGGTGGACTTTCTGGAAATCCAAGAATCTCCTACTAAGGTCATTCCTCCTATCCTGCCAGGACCAGCACTGAGGAATGTCACTGCTTCTGCGTGGCACAGATCTGACATGGTCCTTGCCATGCCCCATAGGGCAGATAAGTTGTATCATGCCCCCCACAACCTACCTATGTAGTAGAAAAGTTTATTTTTTAAACAGGTAGTAATAGTAACACATCATTGGGAAGGAATCCCATTTTCAAGATGGACCTGTATCAAATTTCCATTCCATATTTAAATACAGTGACATAACTATGCTGCCCATCCTGAGGTAGATTGAGTGGTCATTAAGGCAGCTCATGACTGGTCTGAGGTGCCTAAGCACCTCCACTCGCTCCCCCCTGACAGGTAATCCCAGTGGATTGACGTTTGGGGTAAGAGGGTATATGCCTCCTCCAACTTGGGACTGAGGATTGCTAATTACCTCTCACATATGGTCAGATATCGGAATACTATATGGAAGAAGGGCAAGGTGGCTGCCCAGGCCCTCCCCGACTGTTCCCAGACACAGGAGGTTCTTAAGTGCTTGCGGAGTGCGGAGGATATTGGCATGCATCACCTCAGGGCTTTGTACGATATCTCTGATGCTGGTGCCAGGGCGGCTGCCACAGGCATTTGCCTCCATAGGCACTCCTTGCTGAGGGTCTCAGGCTTTGTGACAGATGTCCAGCAAAAATGCTTAACGCCCAGTTAAGTGGCTCCAGACTATTTGGGCCAGATGTTCAGGACATCATCAATGACCAACAGGTATCTGGCAGGGCTGTTAAGTCTGTCCACTCAGTCTATCATACGCAGCCTGGAAGCAGACAGCACCTTCCCTTTCGCAAGGTGTCCCACAAGTCTGGAGCAGCCTCCCACCCTCAGGGCATGAGAAAGACTTCCTCTGCCTTGCCTACCCCCTCCACCTCTGCTGCTGCAGCACAGCATCCTGGGGTGACGGATCAGCCCCAGCGATTGGATATGCCTCCGCTTGACTCCTTGCCAGACCCCCTCTTCCGGTCCCCGACCAAAAGGTGGTGGTTGGAGGTCAGTTCTCCCTTCTTCTCAGTTATCGGAGAAGCATCACTTCATATGCCCGGATTCTTCAGATTATAGAGAGGGGTCACACTCTGGAATTCATAGAGATGCCTCCAGACACTCCTCCGGTACCCTCCACCTATACCCCAACCCATCTGTCCGTCTCCACGAGGAGGTACAGTCCCTCCTGCAGAAAAAGGCCATTAAGCCAGTGCCAGGCACCAAAGAAATGGGATTTTATTCCAGGTTCTTCCTGCTTCCCCAAACAACCGGAAATCTGAAACTCATTTTAGATCTCAAGGACTTCAATTTTTATATACAGTACAAAAAATTCTGCCTGCATCATCCTGCTGGGTCTGCTGCCTCTACTCAAGCAAGGTGACTGGCTGTGCTCCCTGGACTTGCAAGATGCTTACCTGCATATCTTAGTGTTTTCACTGCCCAGGAGATTTCCCTGGTTTCTTTTTCAGGGCGAGCACTAGCAATTCGAAGTATTGCCCTTTGGCTATCCTCTGCGACGTGGGTTTTGGCAAAGTGCTTAGCAGCAGTAGCTGCAGCTCTTCAAAGGGAGAGACTGTATGTTTTCCCCTACTTGGTCGACTGGCTTCTAAAGGTTTCCTCCAGAGAGGAGCTGCTTCTCCCTTCAGTTGTTTCTCTCCCTTGACATCGCTGTCAACCTGTCCAAGTCTGTTCTGATCCCATCCCATCCCAGAGGCTGCAATATATAGGGGCGGTCCTTGTCTTTGTGCAGGACAAGGCCTTCCTGCCTCAAAACAGGGTGGGGTGCCTTATTGCCCAGGCTCAGGAGGTCACCAAAAGCCATAATATCCCTGCGAGGGTGTACCTGAGGCTGTTGGATCTTATAACCGTGGCCATTCCCACAGTTCCCTTGGCCAGGCTGCTCATGCAAGTTCTCCAGTGGACACTTAGTCCAATGGGACCAACGCATGGACGAATTACGCCAGTTAATGCTGGTCTCCTCTACAGTCCAAAAGGTGCTCCAGTAGTACATGGACCCACAGAACCTCTTAAAGGAGGTCCCATTTCAGATGTTCTCCCACCAGCATATCCTCACTATGGATGCATCTGGTTTGGGCTGGGCCGGGTGCACTTGGGTCCCTTTCAGTCCCAGAGATCTTGGTCCCAGATCAAAACCTCCCTGCATATCAGTGTCCTGGATATTTGGGCGGTCCTGTATGCCATGCAAGCCTTTCAGAACCATCTGCTCCCAGTTCAGCTGTTTATCCAGTCGGACAGTCCCAGTAACATCTATTATGTCAACAAGCAAGGGGAGATGCATTCATACCCCCTGTGCAGGGAGGCCATGAGAGTATGGTACTGGGCACTGGGCCACAGTCTGATTCTCTCTTGGCAGTCCATGTCCCTGGCATGCTAAAAGCCTTGGCCGACAGCTTCAGCAGGACACAGTCCAGCATGCACAAGTGGGAACTTCTCTCATCCATTGCAGAAGATCTGTTTGCCAGATGGGGTTGTCCAGAGTTGGACCTTTTTTGTGTCCCCACTCAATGGAAAACTACCCAGTTTCTGCTTGCTAGATCCAGGGCCTTGAGTTTTCTGGTGAGACATGTTGTCCCTCTCCTGGAATGGGAGGTTTCTTTACGCCTTCCCTCTGATTCAGAGGGTGCTACTCAAACTGCAGATGGAGGGGGCCAGTATGATCCTGATAGCACCGTTCTGGCCACGGTAGATATGGTTTCCATTACTGCAACAGTTAGTGGAGGAACCATCTGTCCCTCTGCCCCACTACAGAATCTGCTGATACAGGCTCAGGGGACCCTGATCCATCCCAATGTCAAGTCCCTTTGTCTGCATACCCGGTTTTGGGTGTCCTTGTGACCTCTCCAAAGCCCTCCACTAGAGCCACGTATGCCATGAAGTGGAAGAGGTTTGCCATCTGGGCTGCAAAACATCATCTGGACCCTTTCACTTGTCTGGTGAGCCAGATTCTGGACTACCTGATGTCTCTGTCGGACTTGGGTCTCCAGTACTCATCCCTCAAGGTGCACCTTTTGGCTATATCTGATTTTCATGAGCCTGTGGGTGGTCGCACCATGGCTGAATTGGATATGTCCCACCCCTTTCTCATGGGCATCCTGCTTTTGAAACCTCCAATCCATTCCCCTGTCCCAGCTTGGGATTGAAATTACATTTTGGAGAAGTTGACCCCGTTTCTGTTTGAGACAGCTGCGACTTGCAAGCTATGCTTTCTTCTTCTGGAAAGTGTTATTTTTGTTTGCTGTTACCTCCTCTCAAAGGATTTCTAAGCTTCAGGGTATCTGGTGTGAGGAGCCTTATTTGATCTTTCACAAAGACTTTGTGTATGAATCCTAAGTTTCCCTCTGACGTGACATCCGAGTTTACCCTGAACTAATCTATCCACCTACCAGTTTATTTTTCTGAGTGTGCTAATCCAGGGGAAGCACTGCTCCATACGTTAGACATGGGCAGAATTTTGAAATATCTGCTCCGAACAAAGGACAGCAGAAAGTGTAAGCTGCTTTTTGTTTTTCACCCCAGGTAGGGAGGGCGTTCAGGTTTCTAAACAGTATTTGTCCAGCTGGTTGGCACATTGTATTGTGTTTTGCTACATCAAGCATGGCAAAGATTTGCCAGGGGTGGTGAAAGCCCATTCCACTAGCAGCATGGCTACTTCTGTGGTGTTGCTTGCCACTTGGAGTACCGTCCAGACATTCACCAAGCACTACAGTCTGGGCATTGCTTCTAGAACCTGTGCAGGTTTTGGCAGGGCTGTCCTGCAGGGCCTCTTGTCCTAAACTTTGGCTGGCCTTCCTCCCAGACTGTTCATTTGCATCTGTAACTGCTGGGGACTCATTCCATATATGTGACCTGTTGACTGAAATACGTAACTATTATGTCTTCATCGGGGGTACGAGCTTACCCTAACAGTAGATCTTCTAGGGGATCTCAGTCATCAGGTCTTCCTTCCCTTCCACCATCTCCCTCTTTCGGGGTTCTCTTCTCAGAACTTTGCTTACTGGTGTATCCAGCCTTTTATTTAGGCCTGAGCATCTCTCTCTGGCGCGTTCTCTCTCTCTCCCCCACCCCCCCCTCAGTCCCCCATGGCATTGGTATATGCTCCCTTAGTCTCCGGGGGAAAGGACTGAAGAGAGAACAGGGCCAATCATGCCTTTATAGGGCTGCTGATGTCTGCAGACTGTCGGTGTGGGTGGCCCCAGTGGTACTGCTGAAAATCTTCTGTGTGGATCCTGCTTCACAGACGGTGAAGTTCCACGTATGTGACCTGATGACTGACATCCCCTTGAAGATCTACTGTTTACGGTAAGTTCTTACGTAACCGTTCTATACTCATCCTTGTGTCAACATCAAGATTAATGGCCAGCATGTAAAGTATCGCTCCAACGTGTTACGAGGAGCCAATGTGGCTGTGGCAGTCTCAGCACATGCTCCATGAAAAAAAGATGGTGGGGGTTGACCACCCTCCCCTCCTGGCCAGTAGTTAATCCCCAGGAAATGATCGGATGTTGGTCATTATTGTATGAGTGCTGAATAGGTATGAAGGGTGCTACAGCAAAATATGTCAGACTGCAGTTTATATCACAACTAATACTGTCTGGTAGAAGACTCTGTAAAACAGCTGACCCGGTGGCGTGGAGGGCTAAGGCATTAAACACCTTACCTGCTGCCATGCCGGCGATCTGTATGAGTGTCCCAAGGACTGCGCTCTTCTCCTGGGGGTGGGGAGGATGCCAAGCCATCTCTGCCCATGACTGCCACTGGCTGGAGGCCCAGTGGTAGTGTAGGCGCGAGTGACTAGAACAGGTGGGGCCAGGTATCTGTGGGATGTGTGCGCCTTTGCACGCTTGTACTGACGTGATGCCATGGCAGAGACCAAGGGAGAAAAATGGCCCTTCCCCTTCCAGCCTACCATGGAAGGAATTTACGGAGAGAGGTAAGAGATGATCAGTAGGAGTAGGGAGACCTGCTAAGGCAGATAAAAGCCGTATTTTAAACAAACAAAAAAATTTTGTAAAATGCAAATTGAAAGAAAAAGAAGTTCGGAAATGAACAGTAACAACTGACTTCTTTTAAAAAGTAATAACTTTTTTTTTTTTTTTTTTACTGTTTTTGGTTCTGGTATCTGTTTAAACTATGTGCTTGCATCTCAATATGGCATTCTTAGTGTAAAGATTTTAAATAACAAGTAAATAACATCCTAAAGGTGTTAATTAAAAAAACTGGATATGTTCCTCGATGGAGCTGATCAGTGTATTTGAAGTCTTGTTTGAGAAGCATGCTTACTGGGTGGAGAGTGGGTGACCTTGTAGGGTGGTGTGTCACTTTTATGAACTAGTGGGAAGAGGGCCTGATCTGTCTACATTTCTAGAATGGATTTGTGGATTAACCACCAATTTTTCTCCCCTGAAGTTCTTTAGTGTAGAAGTGCAGCAGTGGGAGACGCGTTTAAATGTGAATGTTAGCATTACTGTATTTTATTGAACCTTTTTTTTTTTTAATTTGTTTTAACCCCTTGTCTTCAGCCCAGCTCCCTTCGTGCTGAGCTTCCCAGACCCATCACCCTGCTTCCCTTGGTGTTACCTATGCTCCTGTGTTCCCCAGGCTTGACCCCTGTGGTGGGGCTGTGGGGCACGGCAACTCCCACCACAATTGGATCCAGATGCAGAGGAGGACCAAGTCACTGTTGCGAGATCTGCAGGGGGTCAGAGTCATCCTGCACAGGACAGGGCTTTTCTCATTTTGGCTCCCCCCCCCCCCCCTTTTCCACAGAATGCCGGTGGCTATGGTGTGCATTTGTTTGCATGCAGGCGTGTATAACCCAGCACTACCGGTGTCACCCCCCTGTGAAGCTGCTTTGACTGCATTGCCACTTTTGTTCACATAGATGGCAGTATCACAGTGGAGCCAGTGGCTCTCCCTTATTGGAGGACAGTGTCCTCCGGGACATTTAATCCTCCTCCACCTCCCGGGTGACCCCCAAAGACTTGAGCTAGTTCTTAAACTTAAGTTGCCGGCCTCGTGAGCAATAGTGCTACCGTTGTGCCGACAGGCCCTCCCCACATTACAATTATTTTTATTGGTAGAATGCTAGTTTATCATGTGCCTTCAGGGGTTGTAGCATTTTTCTTCTACTAGCAGTTTCAGCAGCCTGTATTTTAGGTTTAATGGTAAACCATCTCCCTGCAGATTTTGCTTCTATTTATTCCAGAAATTTCCATGAGGCATCTGGGTAAAAAAAATATTAACTTTTTCACTTATAAGGTTTCAAGTTGAACTGGACAGATAAGTGATTTAATACTGTTATCATATAAGTATTCACTTTTTCTACTGTTCTTTAGCTTTTACATGTTAAGCTGCAATGTTTTATTAATGATTTTATTACTTTTGAGCAGTGCAAACCAAACAATTCATCAATCAGGATACAACATAACACAGTGTTCTTAGTGCAAGAAAACGCAATGACATTATAATAGAATTATTATTACTGGTTGTGTTTTTTGCAATCAGAAAATCGGGTTGCATTTATCTTTTGAAAGAAACCAGGAACCCTAATGCTTTGGTGTTATAATACTTTTTTTTTTTTTTTTTTTTTTTTTAATTATAGTTTATGCTTCTTCGGGGCTGCCCCCTTTATGTGACTACCACCCAGTCCCCGTATCTGGTTCTGCCCAACACTCCTGTACACTCCACCTCCGCCATTTCTCCCCCGCCCCCCACCCTTGGTGGAGCTCACGTGGATGAGGTGAAGTGATGCAGGCAGGGACTTCTAAGGTAGGGAATAGTTGGTCAGCCAGGCCAGTTCCTGAGTGTGCCCCTTTGTCATGCTGCACACTGCGGTTTTCCGTGTTCAAGCTCCCTCTCCTTTGGAGGACATGAACTCACTAGGGGGAGCAGTGCACATGTCCCGGGTTACCATCTCCCCCGCTCTCACACAGTGTCTTGCTTGCACTTCCACCGGTGGTCACTCAGGTGGCAGTATTGTAGCAAGGATGGCGTCCCTCCTTCCCTTCCCAGAGGAGGAGGAGAGCGTCTGCTTGGATGCTTGATCTTCCTCTCCCTTGTTGGCCCCCTGATGCCACAGGCTGTTTTTTTTTTTTTTTGAAATCCAGGTTGCTGGCATCTTGAGCATTAGCCCTAGTGCTATGCCGACTGGCTGACTTGCAAAACATCTTCAGAGTCAAGCGTAGCAGCACTCAGACAGTGAAAATGCACATAGAACCAGCTAAAGAATCACAAGTAATCCATAATTTCCACAGATGTGAAAACATTTTTATTGTGGGGGAAAATACACAACAAAGGGAAGGAACTGTGTACAGGGTGAGGGCGGGGCCACAGTGAAGACGTCCCTGTGCTTTGCTCTACTGGAGCTTCCTTAGGGGACAAGTCATTGTAGGTTATTTTTTTTCACACCTGTGGAAATCCTGGATTTCCTGTGATTCTTTTGCTGGTTCTGTGTGCATTTTCACTGTGTAAGTACTGCTATGCTTGGCTCTGGTGTTTGATGTATATGTCCATGGCCCTGTACCTCTGAGAGCAACCCTTTCTTGTCCTAGTATCCTACAAAACATCTTGATTGCTGAGAGAATGCTAGTTTATTTTGTAGGTATAAACTGCATCAGAAAAATTGTAATCTGCCAGGCACTAGGATCACACACAAACTTTTGCAAGCAGTCATCCGGGGCCTCCCACAATGATGCAAGTCCTCAGCTCATATATGAACGTGGGCAGCCCCTTCTGTCCTCAGTTCTTTTCTTGCCATCCACCATATGTGTCAGACCACTGAAGGAAACGCTGCTGCAATAGCCGCCATCTATCTATCTTTTTTTTTTTTTTTTTACAAAACTGATCACTTTTCTTTAAATCTCATTTTTATTGAGTTTTTGAGAAGTAAAATGGCAGACATTACATCACATGACACAAGTTAACAAGGGAGTAACATCCATAAGTAATGTGGCTGCGATACGTATATTCGACATACTTCCTTATAATGTTACACAAGTGTATACATGAAATCTTATTAAAAAAAACATGTAGTGAACATAAATCGTAACTGACCGACAGGATCCTCCATATATATATATATATATCTATATCTATATCTATATCTATATCTATATCTATATCTATATCTATATCTATATATCTTCTAATATTTTTCAGCTAAACGGGACAAATTAAGGATTTTTTTTAATGAGGTAAATATCACCAATTTCCTCCCAATACAACTCAAATCTCGGGTATGCATTATTAAGCTGTGCAGTAAGTTTCTCGAGATAGTAAATTTGTATCACCAGATTCCTGCCTGTTTCTGCTGAGGGGACAGTAGAGGATCACCATAGTTTTGTTATTACTTTTTTGGACACAACTATCGAAAGATTAATTTTCAAAGGGTAGGATTCCTAAGTCCTGCATGTGCATCCAGTAATAATGGCGATTGCGAGGTAAGCCGAAAGGTCTCTCTAAAAATTCTGTTAGATTGTTTTGTACAGACGCAAAGAAAGGCTAAAGGACTGGACAATACCAGAAGATATGCTCCAGGGTAGCCTGTAGTTCACCACACCCTCACCAGCAGGATGCTCTCATGTCAGCACACATTTTGTTACCTGTAAGGCAATATGAAAAATTGAATAGTAGATTTCCATGAGTACTTGCGCCATGAATGAGAGGAGGTGGCTTTATGAAGATTTTTTTAAACCTCCCACTGCTGATCTGTAATTGCTTGCTGCAAATCTCCCTCCCATGTCTGTCTCACGTGCTGGAAAAGTTAACACTTTTATAGTGATTTCCAATGGCCTGTATACTGTTTGAAGGAACCATTGAAACTATTTTGGTATTGCGAGTGTAGAGGCAAGATCTACTCTGACTTCCACGATGTCTGTGTCTGCTGCCTAGGCTTGGACCATAATGTGAAAGCCTGCGAAATCTGCAGGGATTCTAATTCCATGACCAGGCAGTGCCGTAAAGGGGTTCTCTAGAAACACCTCCTCGAACAAAAAGCTAGAATGGAGAAGGAACTCCAATGGAAGAGTACAGCAGTGTTGCCAGCCCAGTCGACCGAATTCAGGTTGTCCAAATTCCAGGGCAAGGTGTCGGGGAGTCGCAAACACAAGCATGAGGACAATGACAAGGAGAGAACCTCCCTGGCGCATTCCTAGTCGCCCTTCCTCTCTACATGTACAACCTCCTCAGTGCTGTCATCTGCTCAGGCGGCGACACCGCTCGGGTCCCCGACCTTTGACATGACAGCAAGATCAGAACTTGGTGCAGGCACTACCAAGCCTAGTACAGCTGGTGTGTTGCCATTGGTGTCAGGGACTCTGCCTCCCCATCGACTCCTCCAGTCGCACCCATTGACCATATGGGTGCCAATGCTCAGGTGATTCTGTCATCTTTTTCAGATATGATTAGATGTCTGCTACCTGGCCTCCTGGTTCCAGGGGGTCCTTTGATGGCGCCTGTCCCGAACCCCCCATCGATACCACAGGGTACACTCTTGCCACAGCTGTCTCCTAGGGGGTTGCCAATGTTGCCTTCCTGCCCCCTTCTCCATGTCGACCCACTCAACAATGAGTATGAATACAGTCCTGAATTAATAATGCAGGCTGAGGACTATGCTGAAAGCCACTATGACCATGGCACCAGCTCCACTGTGTCCACTTGCAGCGAGGACTCGTGATAAACACACCAAGGTCTCCTCCAGAGGATCCAACTTTCCTCACCATGATGCAGCAGTAGCAGACTTATGGGCTTTGATCTGGAGGAATAGGACACTGCTGAGAAAAATCTTAGAGTTCCTGGAATTGCCAGAATCTCCTGCAATTGTGGTGCCACTTCTGCTTCCTGCTTTAGAGGATGTCACCTTTGCTGCCTGGTACAGGCCAAACCATATCCCAGATGTACCCAGGAAAGCAGACAAAATGTGAACGGCCCTTTCTGGAAAGCCATTTTATGCCACACAGCCGAAACCGATTTCAGTGGTGATTAATGCTATCCATGATTGGTCTAGGGCACCTAAGCACCTTGGCTCCCTCCCTCCCAGTAAACAGTCCAGGAGGTTGGATGTTTTAGGCAAAAGGATTTTTGCCTCAGCCTCATTGTGCTGTCGTATTGCTGACTGCCACTCCAACATGATGAAGTACTGGAACACCCTCTGGAGGAAGGCCAAGGCAAATAAATGCACAGGCCTTACCAGAGGGTATCCCAAAACAGGAGCTTCTGAAAACCCTTACTGCTGGGGCTGATGTGGGCAAACATTTGCTCTGCATAGCCTATGATGTCTCCCTACTGGATGCCACAGAACTATGTCACCAGATGCCTGCTTCTGGTTTGGATCCCTCTACTAACACTTGTTAACCTTAGCCCCACCCCTTTGCCCCTTTCTTTCTCTCTTCTGCACCTTCCCCTTCACCTCATTTTTTTTGTACCTTCCCTACTTCCTTCCCTTCCTTCCCAACACTTCCCGTGGAGCATTTTGAGATGATGCTTATTATATGGTTATTTCTTTTGATACTGTTATTTTTGGCTGATGGAACCATGATGACTCAGTGTTCTGAGTGTTGATTCCCATCCAGCTTCCCTAGCCTGGTCTCAAGGAAGCTTAGTTAAGCTAATGAGAAAACACTATCTAAATGAAAATATGACTTGTGTATTTTGGGTTTTCAGGTTCTAATTTTAAGTGATCTGTTGTTCTTTGGTTTACCCCTCTTACTAGCCTTTTCCTTAGCTTCAGAGACCACCTCTTGTTTTTTGATGCAGATAGAACATTGGGCTGGCTGGCTGGCTCTAGTTTGGAGTGCTCATGACATCATTACATCATGAGCATGCTCACGTCGTCCTGCTGACGTGACCACACCTCTCTATGGAGCTTTTTTGAAGGAGACCGCATGGAGGCACAGGCCAGATAATTTTTTTACCAGCTGTCTTGTTGGGAGGTCTCCACCTTATGCTAAAAGTTGCAGTATAACTGCTAGACTGAACTTGAAACAACTGCTTGCTGATGAGTCACTACATCCTTTGTAATGTTAAAGGGAAACTCCTGTCGAGTCCCCAAGTGCAGCAGTGGCTGCAGAAATGCCAGATTAGGTCTTTTAACATGAAAGTACATTTTTTAATTACCTGGTGCCCCAGAATTTTAATGAAAAAGATCTGCTTGCTCCATAATGGCGACAGAGCCCTGGGCAGACATCTTGCGCACCTCGGGTGACTTCTGCAGCGAAGGTTATGCTAATGAGGGCTACCAACAAATGGCAGATGTTGGTAGTCCTCATTATCATAAGGAAATAGCGGTCATATCTCCCCAGGGCTCTGTCGCCATCATGGAGCGAGCAGATCTTTTCATTAAAAATTTGGGGCACCAATGCAATAAAAAATGAACCTTTACTTTATAGTGTTAAAAGCCCCTAATCGTAATTTCTACAGCTGCTGCTGCACTTAGGGACTCAATAGGAGTTTCCCTTTAATATATTTCAGTATGTACATAAATTATGCTGATTGTAAATGTGTGTTACCTTGTATGCTATTCTAGGATAACTGCCTTAATATAACTGAAAGTTCTATCACCAAAATTTTGGCAAGAAATATGTGGCCAGTTACAGATGAAGAATGTGAAGAGAATTTCGACAAACCTTATTGCATTCTGCTTGTTGGTTTGCTCCTTGTTGCGTGAAATGACATATAGTTACATTGTGTGTGTGTGTGTGTGTGTGTGTGTGTGTGTGTGTGTGTGTGTGTGTAGCTATATATAAATCTCAATTACACACTGCTTCTTGCTTTCACAATTCCCGTCAGTGGCAGATTTTGCATATGGGTGTATTCTTGTCTAAAAAGAACACTGTGTTTGGTACAGTACCTGTGCTGTCTGCTCCAAAGTACTATATGCTGTTAAACAGAAAAGTTAGTATTGCATGTTTGGCATCTTTTAGTTCTACCTCTTGAATCAGCACTGGATATACCGACAGTCATAAAACTGAACCCACCAATCTGCTGATAAGCCTTCGAGCTCGAGTCCAGGAGCCGGCAGTCGCTTGGGCTCTCAGCAGGAGCCCTCATCCCTCTAGCTTCTCTACAGCCCAGGAGCCGGCAATCTCCTCTGGTTCGCAGCAGCAGCCCTCATCCTTTGAGCTTCTCTACAGCCCAGCGGTCCCCTTGGGCTCTCAGCAGCAGTTCTCATCCCTCGAGCTTCCCTACAGCCCAGCAGCCAGCAGTCCCCTGATGCTTTCAGCAGCAGGTACGGAGCACAGACTGCGCTAAAGCAGACCAAACTACTGTTGGCAACATTTTTGAAACACCCTTTGTCAGCACTGTGGCTCTCTGAACAATGTTCCCGGTCCTTTACTTCTTCATTCTGTAGCCATTCAGTCCGTTCTCAGTGATTCTGCTCTTCAGTTATCCCAACATATTTAGTGTTCTTGCAGCATTTCTACAGTGTTTTAAATGACATAGTGTTACAGGTCTGCATTCTGCTCACATATTTACAGTGCCTCTAATAGTACAGGTTCAGCACCATATCTATAGCAAATCATCTTTTTTTAACCATATTATCTTTGAACTTTATCTTGAACTGCTCTAGCTAATCCTGTTCTCCTTGATTCCCCTGCTGTCTGTTCACCCTCCCCCCTGCCTCTTACACCCGCCTCTAATTACAACCCTCCCCCAAGTGAATTACCTATAATCCCAGTACCCTTCTCTTGCAGCCCTTATCCCTCAAGCTTCTCTACAGCCCAGCAGCCAGCAGTCCCCTCATGCTTTCAGCAGCAGGTATGGAGCACAGACAGTGCTAAAGCGGACCAAGCTACTGTGCTTACCTGCCCGCCCCTCTGCCTTTGTGAACATGTCTTATACAATTAAAGGTCAAAGGTGCATTTGAAACAATCTCCCTTTCCTGCTGCCTCCCCCCATTCTTCTTGCACACTCGAACGTGATCTCCTCCCACACCTTCATTATCTCCCTTGAGTGTCTGTCTGTCCCCCCCTCCCCTAACCCCTCTATACAGCCAAACTAAGCCCCCTTCCCCCCCTTCACCCCATACTGCTTTATGAACCAACTTCATGTCTGTTTCAGACATAGCTCCTATGATCTGCTGCCCATTACCTGGAACTTACCTTACACCCCCAGTCCCCCCTTCTCTGTACCTGCCTAAGCAGTACCCCACCTGTACACCTTCCTCTAACAGGAACCATCCCACAACAATATGTTTATTACTCACAACCCCCCCCCACTTGTGTTGGCAGCTACATTATGTGTGTCCCAGCAAGAAAATGTGCTTGTCTGCTGGATCAGCGTCTCCTTCCCAGACTCTGTCTTTACCCGTCCTGGTGCCACCATAACCTTTAGCAAACACTCCGAACAGCAACCCACCTTACCACCTCGTGGCCCTAGATGCCTGACCTGTAAGTTTACAGTACTGGTAGGGCGAAAACCCCTAACTTGGTGTGTTAAAGTACTACACCGATGGAAACCACCGCCACTCAGACTGCAATGCAAAACCATGTGCTTCTCCTCATTTCAGGGAATATTCACCCAAACCCAGGCCCTTGCACTGGTTCCCCTCCACAGTTGCAAAAGACTGGCCACCTACGCATAGCCTCACTAAACATTGGTAGCCTGCTGCCAAATTTACCCAACTGGAGGCCTGGGTGCAGCAGACCAATCTTTTAGTATCTATCACGGAAACTTGGCTAACCCCTGAAGTCCATGATTCATCCATTGCCCTCCAAGGGTACTCCATAGTTAGACAGGACAGGGTAGGTAAACGGGGAGGCGGTTGCCTTCAGTGCTTCAGGGCTGACCTACAAGTCGAGAGACTAGATGTACCTGGCACCACTAGCGACTGCGAGTGTCTCGTTACAAAGCTAAACCTTTGCAGTAAGTCCATGATAATTATGATGGTCTGTGTTCTCCCTAGAAACAGTCAGCTGGGCTTCGAGTCCTTCATGAGGTACTATCATGACATTAACCCTTCCCACGAAACCCCGGTCATGGGAGACTTCAGCTTAGATTGGAGGAACAATGTCACTAGTCCCCATAAGGATCTGGTCAGTAGTCTGTACCTCACACAAATGGTCAACAAGAGCACTAGAACCAACTACCGCACTGGCACAAGCATCCTCATGGACTGGATCCTCACCACCCACCCAGAGAGAATCACCAGAATCACTGTGCTTCCGAATTCAGTTAGTGACCATTCATCTATTCTATGTGAATGGTCATCTAAACTAACCAGACCTCCTCCTAAACTAGTCATAAGTAGGGTCCGCCATAACTTCTCTGTAGAGAAGTTCAGTCTACACTTCGCTTCTGTTGACTGGAGTTATTTGCACTCATTTCCAGATATTGATCTTGCACTTGACTTCTTTATTCAGGAGTTTAATACAGCCGCAAACAGATTTGCCCCACTCAAAAAATGGATGATAAGAGGGGGCTTTGCCAGGTGGCTAACCCCTTCCTTAAGAAAACAAATGCAGGATAGGGGCATTCTATGGAGCAGGGCTAGGGCAACTGGGACACAACAGGACCTCCAGAATTACAAGGCTGACCAAATAGGAACAAACTACAACAGTTGACTATCCTTAACAATCTTAACTCACCCTTTGAACAGGTCCAGCAGTTTAAATAACTTGGTATAACTCTAGATACCTCCATGTTGTTTGTCACCCATGTGGACCATTTAACTAAGGCAGTGAACAACAGGCTTGGGCTTTTATATAGGCATAGGTACTGTCTTATCCCAATGTCCTCCACATAGCAATCAACAGTTCAGTATTCTCCTTAATTGATTATGGGCTAACTATTTATGGTACTGCCTCAGATACCATGCTTAAAATAATCAGCATAGCCCTTCATAAAACCTGCAGAGTAGCTGCTGGGGCTCATAGACTCACTCATACTTGTGAGTTGTATGCTCAATCTAACTGGCTACACCTTAAGAGCCGTATAAAGTATCAGACCTGTCTGCGAAAAAAATACATCTTGGTCTTCCTAAAGCTTCTTAACCGGGTAACTAACCCTCACCACACCCATGGAATGTTTAACCTGGCCTAGCAAATCCTGTTTTGTCTCATCTCCGTGGCACAGCGCCCATTCAAGTACAGGGCACCAAGCTGGCTAAATGAACCCCCCATCACTGTGCGACCAATCCAAGATCGACCCCTTTAAGAACAAACTGCCAGCACCTTGCAACCCAGTGCAAGTGTAATTGTCTGACCTAAGCTATTCCCTCCCCAATTTATTGTGAAACTGACCCCCCCCCCCGGACCTCTATTTCCACGATCCCCATTCCTATACTCCGCCACCTCCCCGGTCCTATTCTACATCCTCTCTCTATCATGACATAGCCTTTGCCTGGCTGCATTGTTATTCTGTATTCTCCTTAAGTTTGCACTTTATTTTTGGCTATCGTGCACTGTTCACTTTACCTGTTTTTTTGTAACTTACTATGTAAACTGTGTTTGTCTTTTACCTGATGTGGAACCTTTGTAAAAGAGCCTCTGGCTCAAAGGTATTGTAATCCAATAAATAAACAACTGTATGCTAGAAATCAGATGGGCAAAAGCAAGCTTCTACAAAGAGGAGCAGGCCAATCTCTGGGGTGATGGAATAAAATTCTGGAACTCCTTCAGGAGTCTCCTGGGCAAGGAGGACAAGACCGCACCCAGTGTGATAACACATAATGACCTGACCCTCACCGCCCCTGCCCGTATTGCGAATGCATTCAGTGCATCCTTCACTGACCTAAGCCACCTACTCTCCTTGCCGGACTCCACCTCTCAACCCACTAACTATCTCAGTAGCCAGGAAGACACTTCCCTGACCTCACCCTAGCTCCCCAAGTTCTACTTTAATTGCATGACCGGTACTGAAACCTTCAAATACCTGAAGTAGGTTTTTGGCAAAACTAGAATGGCAAGTGACTCCATTGACATGCAGTTACTTGCCACTGCTCTCGATATCTTGGCTCAGTCCCTCACCACCCTCTTCAACCACTCTCTAAGGTATGCTCAGTTCCCAAGCCAGTGGAAAATAGCAACTGTTACCCCAGTTTATAAAGGAGGAAATAAAAACTCTTACCAATTACTGACCCATCTCAATACTTTTCCCCCCCTCTCCAAGGCACTAGAGCGAAGTGTCTCAGACCAGCTGGTTGACTTCATTGGACAATACAATATACAATGCCCTCAACAGCATGGTTTTAGAAGAAACCATAGTACTATAACTGCTCTGCTAGAATACACTAGCATATTACACAGCAAACTTGATAAAGGCCACTTGGTTGGGTCAATTTGTTGACCTAACCAAAGCATTCACTCTTGTCAACCACCAGTTACTACTCAACAAACTCTTCTTATTAGGCCTCTCACAGGAGATGACTAACTGGTTTGCAAGCTACCTCTCAGGGTGCTCCCTGTGAGTAAAAATCAGCGGCACACTGAGTAAAGGCCCATGACAGAAGGGGTCCCACAGGGTAAATTCTAGGTCCCCTTTTATTCAGCCTATTTATTATTGACCTCCCTAAGGCCTCTGCAGAATCCCTGATCCTGCTCTGCACATATGACGCAGTCATCTTCTCTACCAACAAGGGCCATGTTGATCTAACCACTGAACTACAGCAAAGCTTTTACCACTCCTGAGCATTGGTTCCTCCACAACAGACTCCTCCTAAATTATGAAAGAAACAAAACCATGCTCTCTACATGCCCCCAGAAAAAGAAAATGCTGCCCTCTCTGGAAATCCTGAATCAGGGAGGTACAGTCCTTTACCAGGTTGACACTTTTAGATAACATTGGTATCTACCTAGACGACACCCTAACCTTCTCTCACCACATTGACCAAATCATAAAAGTAGTCAACAGAAAACGTGGAACCCTTTACAGGCATAAAGCATACATGACTCCCAGTGCTCAGAACCTTGCAGTTTCTGCATCCATCCTTCCAGTCATTGACTGTGACTTAATGGTCCATGGAGCAGCATCAGATATGGTCCTAAATAGAATTAAGGTACTGCTCAACAAGGCCTGCTGCCTTGCTCTGGATGCTGATAGGTGTATATACATACCTGCAGTCTGTACTCCAATGCTAACTGTTTACTGTTAGAACACAGAATCAAATACCAGTCCTGCTTTATGGGGAAGAAGGCCCTCATGGGCTTTACCCCACCTTGCACTGCAAGCTCTCTTCCGACATACTACTAATATACACTTGACTAGAAATGTGTATAGAAATGCCCTCCATGTTACATTCTGTAGGACCAGCCAGACTATGAGATCCTTCTCTCGATGTGCCCCTCTTTGAATGAATGAACTCCCTCATTTCCAATAAATCTACACAAAATTGGACAGTTTAAACAGGAATTGAGAACATCTGACCCCCATGTCCTTGCATAAGATGGCCCATGCTTCCTTTCTCTGAAGCGAGGAAATATCTTAGCCCCCCTTTCCATGCCCTTGCATAAGATAGTCCGCGCTGCCTTTCCCTTTCTCTCTCCCTGCTTCCCATACCCCTCTCCAGACCCCCTCCTCTCCTTGCAACCTTCCTCCCCTCTTCCCCCCACAAATACCCACCATTACCACTATTCACCTCCCCAATCTACCACTCAACCTAATTCCTCTTCTCCCCCAGTCTACCCCTCGTCCTATTCCCTCATCTCCCCATCCATAGAAACATAGAAGTTGACGGCAGAAAAGGACCTCAAGGCCCATCCAGTCTGGCCATTTCTTTTTTCTACCTTATAAATGTGCCGTCGGCCTTTGCTCTGTCAGTGGCCTATCTATTCATAGTCATTTGTATTGCTCCCTTATGCCTATCCCATGCCTGTTTGAAGCCCTGCACTGTATTCATAGCCACCACTTCTTGTGGTAGCCATTCCATGCATCCACCACCTTTTTGTGAAAAGAATTTCCTCCCACATTCCCCCTTAATCGCCCTCTAATCTCCTGCTGTGTCCTCTTGTCCTGCTATTTTTCTTATATTTAAACATGTTAGAACTCTTTCACCTTGTTAATGCCCTTAAGGTGTTTGAATGCCTCGATCATATCACCTCTCTCCTCCTTTGCTCAAGGGTATACATATTGAGCTCTGTTTAATCTGTCCTCATATGTTTTCTGATGCAGTCTCTGCCATTTTGGTTGCCTTCTCTGGACTGCCTCAATTTTGGTTAATGTCCTTGTGAAGGTGTGGCCTCAGTACTGCACTAGTACTCAGATGGGGCCTAACCAGTGTCTTGTAAAGAGGATTATTACCTCCCTCTACGACTTGTGATACCCCTACTAATACACCCTAACACCCCCCTAGCCTTACCTACTGCTTTAGAGGTCTGCTTGGATGATTTCAGGTCATCAGTGATGATTATGCCAAAGTCTCTCTCTTCCTTTGTGACTGCTAGCAACTCCCCTCCCAGCCTATAGGTGGCTTCAGGGTTTCTCTTCCCTATGTGCATGATCTTGCACTTCTTTGCATTAAATCCCAGTTGCCACTCTTCTGACCATTTTTCTAGTTTATCCAGATCTCTTCTCATTCTGCCCACCCCATCTGGATCATCTAGTCTGTTGCAGATCTTGGTGTCATCTGCAAACAGACAAGCCTTGCTCTCTAGTCCATCTGCAAGGTCACTAATGAAGATGTTGAAGAGGACTGGCCCCAGGACTGATCCCTGAGGTACCCCACTTGTGACTTGCATCTCTTCTGACTGTATACCATTTACCACCACTCTCTGTTTTCTGCCCGTCAACCAGTTTGCCACCCAGTTGACCAACTTCTGACCCTTACCGAGCCTACCCAGCTTATTTATCAATCTTCTATGTGGAACAGTGTCAAAAGCTTTGCTGAAGTCAAGGTAGGCTACATCAACTGCTCCCCTTGGTCCACCACTCTGGTTACCCAGTAAAGAAATCTATGAGATTAGTTTGACAGGACATTCCTTTGTAAACTCATGCTGTCTTGGATCCTGTGCCCTATGGATTCCAGGTGTTGCACTATCCTTTCCTTAAGGAGTGCCTCCATAATCTTGCCCACTACTGAGGTAAGACTGACTGGTCTGTAGTTCCCCGCCTCCTCCTACTACCACTCTTGTGAGCGGGATCACATGAGCCCTTCTCCAGTCTTCTGGGACCTCTCCTGTGCTCAGAGACTCACTAAACAGTTCTGCTAATGGCTCTGCTAGTTCCACCTTTAGCTCCTTAAGTACCCTGGGATGTATGCCATCAGGTCCCATTGCCTTATCCACCCTGATCTTAGCAAGCTCTTGTAGAACCCTTTCTTTTGTGAAGGGAGTAGTGCTCACCTCCATCCCCCCTGTGTCCATAATGCTGAGCTGTGGGCCCTGCCCTACCTTCTCTTTAGTAAATACTGAGCAAAAGTATCTATTTAGGATAGATGCCTTTACAGGGTCCTCCTCCTCACATGCTCCCTTTTCTCCATTAAGCTTAGCAATACCCCCTCTGGACTTTCTCCTTTCACTAACGTATCTATAGAAGGTCTTGTCACCTTCTTTACTGTTCGTGCTAGTTTTTTCCTCAGTTTGGGACTTTGCCTGCCTTACTGCCTTCCCTGCTTCCCTTAGGGCAGTTTGGTATGCCTCCCTATCTTCATCCCATTGTGTTTCCTTATATTTCCTGAAGGCCAGCCTTTTGGCTCTGGCCTTTTCTGCTACTGTATTTGAGAACCAAAGTGGTTTCCTTCTTCTTTTGCACTTTTTTTTTCTGTCTAACACAATGGGATGTTGCTTCAAGTATTGCATCCTTAATCCTTGCCCACTTTGCCTGTACCCCCTCACCTGTGTTTCTTTTTGCCAGGGCTAGCTTAACTCTGTTGGCCATCTTATCAAAGTCGGCTCCCCTGAAGTCCCATATTTTTGCCTTGGAATGGGATGATTTAGATGTAGTAGCCAAATTGAACCATACCATGTGATGGTCACTGGCCCCCAGGTGACCTTCTACCTGGAGATCTGTGATCCCTTCCTTGTTAGTCAGTACTAGATATAGGATAGCCCTGTCTCTCGTGGGTTGCTGTACCAGTTGCTTGAGGCCCTCCCCCTGCAGGGAATCCACTATGTGTCTAGTTCTGGCAGATGTTCCTGCTGGTATTGACCAATCTGTATCCGGCATGTTGAAGTCTCCCATTATCAGAACCTCCACTTTAGCTGTCATGTTTTGTATATCTTCTAACAGTAATGTGTCTATGTCCTCCCCCTGGTCTGGGGGCCTGTAGACAACCCCAGTTCTTATGGCTGTCCCATTTCCTATTTCCAGGGTGACCCACAGTTCTTCTGGCTCCTTATGTGTATTCTGAATTTCTGTAGCTTTGATATTTTCATTGACATACAGGGCCACTCCTCCCCCTTTTGCACCTCGGTCTCTTCTGAACAATACATAGCCAGGTACTGAAGTCTCCCAAGTGTGGTTACTGGCAAACCACGTCTCACTAATTGCTACTATGTCCAGTTTAACCTCTTACATTATTGCCTGCAGGTCTGGGATCTTATTTCCCAGGCTGTGAGCATTTGTGTACATGATTTTCCATTGGCCAGATTTTGGTGTGTTAGTTGTTGGGTGAGGTTTGGCATTACCCCTGTGCGTCGTATGGGGAGACAAACCTTTTTTCTTACCTGGTGATGCAAATGAACTGCAAACATGCTGAATCCCTGTTTGACCACTAGCTGAGGGGGGAAGGGTGTTCTTCCCATTCGACGTATGGGATGCTGCACCCATCTCCCCATTTGCTAGTTTAAATATTCTGCAAAGACTTCAAACTTCTGCCCCAATGCACTGACTCCCTCCTTAGTCAGATGCAGTCCATCAAATTTAAAGAACTTTCGCTCCCAGAACTGTTGCCAGTTCCCTACAAATCTGTGTCCTTTTTCCTGGCACCAGCCCTTGAGCCACGTGTATAGCTCCCCTATCTCCCCTTCTCTGACCTTCAGTCCATCTGCTCCCCTCTCCCAGACTGGCAGGATCTCAGAGAAGGAGATGCCGGACGAAATAGATGATAGTTTGTTACCCAGCCTGGTCAGGTGTTCCTTGGTCTCCACAACTGACCGGCTGGCGAGATCATTAGTCCCTATGTGTACTAGGACATCAGTGTTTTCTCCTGCTTTGTGAACAATTTTAGCAATGCGGTCAGTGTCTCTCTGTGCTGATGTACTTGGGAGACATCTGACCATTACCCCTGGCTGGAGATGGGTATCAACTCCCCGAATCATGGAGTCTCCTATGATCAGAAGTTTTTTGGATTTCCTTTTTGCTTTTTTTGTTTTGGTTCCTGATTTGGGTGAGTTTTGTTGTGCTAGCTCCTGTGCTGCAGTGTCCTGCTCTGCAGTGTCTTCTGACTCTTTGTTTGATTTCAGAGATAGAGGCAGATACCTGTTTGTAGTGTTTATTTGGTTTTTGGAGGTAATATGTCGGAGAGCAGAGAGTGATGGGGCACCCGATTTGCCCCTCCTAACCACCTGCCAACCTCCAGGACCAACTACCCTCTGCGGTCAAGGTTTTTCTGTTGGATGCTGGGGAAATGGCGGGTGGTTCTTATAATGTATTTCTTCTTGAATATGAAATTTGAGGTGTGCAATCTCTGCCCATGCTGCCTGGAGCTGAGCCCTAAGATCTCCAAAGGCCCAGCATGTAGGACAGTGTCCTAAATCCTGCAAGGATGTCCTTCTGAAAATTGTTCCACAGTACCTGCAGTTAATGATATCCATTCCAGATAAGTTGCTGGGTTTATAACCTAGTCAGAGTTATTAGAAGGAAAAAAAAAAGGAAAAAAAAATGCAAGTAATGGTTTGATTGTGTTTTTGTTTAACTTGTTATAACAACAAGTTAAATTACTAGTGCCCCTGTAAATGAGCTCACCTTGTGGAGGCCCCACTGATCCACCCCTTCCTGCTCTGCCACAGGAAATGTCACAACTGTGGTACCCTATAAAAGGAGTGTAGTGTGGGGTGGTTGGGGATGGGGTGGGTGGCTGGGCCCTTCCCCTGCCGAAAAAAAACCACGGACGAAAGAAAAAGGAGGTAAGAGCAGAAACAATCAGTCAACAACAAATGCAGTAACCCTGAAAGCTTATCCTAATGTTAGATAAAACTGTAAAACACCACCTGTAATAATTTCAGAGAAGATATATGCTGTAAGAAACACTTTGCTACAGAGAAAAATAAAACAATGAAATGTTAGCAACAAACAGTAGCAATCCCAGTGAGTAAAAAAATTAAAACACCACCACACAGTAAATCTGCTTAGCCAAAATAAGTCTTTTGGCTAAGCAATTTCCTACTTTCTTGCTATGCCTCTCCACAACAGTGCCACTTGGCTACACTATTATATCCTGCCTCCACCTCCTCTCTTTGGGCACCTTATGTATTCAATGCCCCTATAATTAGTTGTGACTTATCTTACAAAGCCATTATGCTACTGCTATGTTTATTTTAACTGTGCTGAAGTGATTAATGCTTAGTGTTTATGTAATGATAATCTGTTTGTACTTCCCTGACGTGGAACCTTTGTAAACGAGCAGTTCTCAAAGGTGTAATTCTGAACCATGAAATAAAATAAATAAAAAAGCTGACACGCCTATAAAGAATCAGTTTAAAAAAAAAAAAAGAAAAGGAAAAAAAAGGTATGTTTAGAATCTTATTTTTACTCTCAGGTCAGATGTGTTTTAGGCCTGTGTGATCTCCCTCTAACTAAAGCCCCACTAGCAAACTGAACACTGAAACACAAGGTAGCCAGTGAGTGTGCCAAACAGACAATTATACCCCCTACTGGAAATCGTCCCGCGTTTGGCGGCTAGGTGCCAGTATAGAATCCTGGGGGGAGAAGCTGCAAAAATGAAAGAAAAAATGGTATCATGGAAGCCTTATTAGGACAGTTTAAAAAAGCAAAACAAAAACAGCAGCAAGATCAAACAGACAGAACTCCTTTACAAATAATTCGTATAATGTTGCAGAATTTGCTGGCAGCATAGCCTAGAGGTTAGAGTAATAAGCTGTGAATGAGCATAGTGCATGAAGCAGACTGTGGTTTGATTCCCACAACCTCCACTTGCATACTATGTGACCCTGAGCCAGTCACTTAACCGCCTTTTGCTCCTAGGACAAACCTGGAAATGATCCATCGAAATGCGTTGTAGACGAGTCACTGACTCGGTGGTTTGTCCATTTTTCAGAAATAAAAATAAATTATTTACCAATGTCAGTGTTTAAATATTTAAACATCTTTGTTATTCCATACATGTAAAAATAGAACCCATTTTATAAGTTTAGTAACACACTCCTGGATGTGCATTATGCTAGACCAGTGCACTTCTTGGGTTGTTTAAGGCTTTTGGCATGCTACCTCATACCTCACGTGATCTAGCTTAATGCATTCATATCCTGTCGTGTGTTATTGCTTACATAATTGTTATTGTGATGAGGGGTAAAAATGAGAGTGGAATGAGATGTTATTGCTGCTTCAGTGTAATTTTGTGATGTGTACTTCCACAGGTTTAGTGACAAGAATTCTGATTTGATTTTTCCCTCCCAGGTATTTATCTGAAGAAGGAATTGAAGCTTGCACAACCTCCCCTGATAAAGTCAATGCAAATGAAATTATTCGGATTGCACTTAATGTAAGTTATTCCAAAAGTACACTTACCATTCACCATAAAATTCTTGGTTCGGTTGTCATTTTGGTAGTAGTAAGTGTGAAATTCTGAATGAAACAACTTTTGAAGGAAAAGCACTGCATTTGTTAAAGTTCTGTGGCACACTGAATCAGATGTTGATTTGGATCTTCGGTATCTGCTTACTGTTGGGGAGAGGGTATAAACACTTAACCATTTGTAGGCCTAACAGCAAAGACTGGTGCTTTGTTTTATTTTATTTATGTATTTATGACTTTGATAACGGGGTGAGTGCACTGATCTCAGGGACCGTTTTCAGGCACGACCCGGGCCATAACACATGGCGCAGGGTGACAGTGGAGTACAAGGTAACAGTAATACACATGAAACAGATTTGATACAAGCAACAATAGTAGACACAATATACAAGTTTGATGCATAGGTCCATTTGAGAACAGTGAATACAAGGTTTCACTATGACATGAGAAGACTTGGTACAGACAAGCAAATCATAGGTTTTGTTGCTGAGAAATTTGGCTTTTGCTCTGTATATTTATCTTTTTCAAGGAAATCTTCCTCCATAGAGCCACACTTTTGTAACTGTAAGCCATGGATGTTAGGACCAGTCAAAGTTCTGCCTAGCTAGTGTCACCTATGTTGCAGTACGTTGGTGATGCCTATACAATGTGGGCAGCCCCATACCTCCTCACAGTGCTCCAGATAAGGCGAGTACAGGCCCAAGTTATTCATTAAGGTTTGACATTTTTTTTTTTTTTTTTTTTTTTTTTTGAAGAGTATTGATACTCCTTCCAACTATTGGAAATGCTCTAAGATACTTAAAAATCAAAATGATATTTACTCACCTGTTGTCAAAATGGTGAATATATTACTCAACAAACCTCTTCAAAGAAGCCAGTGCTTTACATTGTTGTCTGTGCAGCATGAAGCTATTTAGAGGTGCATTCACACACCTTTGTTTGCTGCCTAGGACTTTTGAATGACGTAAAAACCTGGAAAATTTGTCGGGGCTTCAACCAGCCATGAGGAAAATGTTTCTGGGAGGCTTTGGAGACATTCCGGGAGAAAGTGGAGGAGAACTCCAAGTGGGCAGCATTAGCATCTAACCTGGGGTCCCTTGCTCACACTGCTGGATCTGACACTGCAGAACCCTGTGGATGTCAGGTGACCATGTTGTCACCTCCACAAGACACATAGATACAAAGAAACATAGATGTTGTCAGCAGATAAGGGCCTTGTGTCCCATCCAGTCTTCCCTATCCATCTTATTAATGTTTAAGGTACCTGAGATGCTACATGTTCTCCCCCTTTTGCCCTAGCTTGATAATTCTAATGTGTCTATCCCATACATTCTTGAATCCTTAAGCTGTGGTTGGCTTCACCACCTCCTGGGGGAAAGTCTTCCATCTTTCCACCACCCTTTCAGTGAAGTAGAATTTCTTAAAGTTCCCCCTAAGTTTTCCGCCTTTTAGTCTCATGCTGTGCCCCCTTGTTCTGCCATTTCCCTTCATGTGAAAGATGCTCCCCTCTGGTACCCTGTTGATCCCCTTCAGATACTTTTAAGTTCTCTATCATGTCCCCCCTCTTTGTCCTTCCCTCCAGGGAGTACATATTGAGAACGCTGAGTCTCTCCTCATATGACTTATGTTGCATGCCAGACACCATTTTTGTTGCCCTCTTCTGCACCGTCTCCACCCTACTAGGGAGTTGTACAATGGTACCACCACTTCCCTCCTACTTATCATACCCCTCCCTATGCACCCTAGTATTCTGTTAGTCTTTCCGACTGCTTTGTCACACTGTTCAGCCACTTTGAGGTTATCTGCTATGACTACCGCTAGATCCCCTTCCTCTGTGGTGGCCTCTAGTGTTACCTCCTGTAGTTCATACCCGATCCTAGGATTCCCTCTCCCCAGGTGCATAATCCTGCTCTTTTTTGCATTGAAACCCAGCTGCCATTCCTTGGACCAGTGTTCTAGCCTCTTCAGATCTCTCCTCATTTTTGCTATAACTTCCTGTGTATCTACCCTGTTATGTAGCTTTGTATCGTCCGCCAGCAGGTTAACCCTTTCTTCAAGACCCTCTGCAATATCACTTATGAAGACATTGAAGAGCACTGGTCCCAGCACTGATCCCTGGGGTATGCCACTTGTTACCCGTCCCTCCTGTGAGCTAACCCCATTTACCACCACTCTTTGTGTTCTGTTACTCAGCCAGTTTCTAACCCATGTGACTACCTCTGTCCCCACCCCCAGATTTGCCAGCTTGTGGATTAGTCTCCTGTGTGGGACTGTGTTGGAGGCCTTCCTGAAGTCCAGATGGGTCACATCTGCTGCTCTGCCCTGGTCAGTTTCCTTCGTCACCCACTCCAAGAAGTCAATCATGTTGGTCTGGCATGACCTCCCTGCTGTGAATCCATGTTGCCTTGGGTCCAGCAGCCCTCTTGTCTCTAGGTAGTCCACCAGCCTTTCCCTTAAGCAGGATTTCCATAATTTTACCTACTCTCGAGGTCAAACTGACAGGGCGGTAGTTTCCTGTCTCCTCCTTGCAACTACTTTTGTGCAGAGGTACCACCTGTGCCCTCCTTCACTCTTCTGGAACCAAGCTTGTTTCCAGTGACCCACTGAACAGCTTAGTCACAGGTTTAGCCAGTTCCTCCCGGAGCTCCTTTAGGATCCTTGGGTATGTCCCATCGGGCCCCATAGTTTATCCACCCTAAGCCATTGTAGTGCTCTTTTTTTACTCTGTCCTCTGATAAAGGTCTAATGTCCACCCCTTCTCTCTGTTTGCCCTTCTTCAACAATGGGGGACCGTCCCCATTGTCGTCTTCCATGAATGTGGAGCAGAAGTATTTGTTGAGGATGGTTGCCTTGTCAATGTCTTTCTCCACTATCCTACCTCCCACTTCCCTAAATTTCACAATCCCTCTCCCTCATCTTCATCCTCTCGCTAATACACATAAAGGATGCCTTCCCTCCTTCCTTAACCAATTTAGCTAGCTTTTCCTTAGTTTTGGCCTTTGCTGCCCTTATTGTCTTGTTCACTTCCCTTCGCTTTTCCAAGTATTCTTGCCTGTCCTCTGTGCTTTGTGTTACTATTTGTCAAAAGAGGCATCTAAAGCCGTTTTTGGGGCATCACCACAAACCCTCTAAGTTGCCTTCATTACCTAGCTCTTGTTTGGATCCCTGTGAGGTACAGTAAGTCTCTGACTGCTTTGGTAGTCACTGTCACCGCGGTGGTCGACTGCTGTTGAGACACTAGTGTAGAGCACAGGCTGTGCCTCATCTGCTATTATTGACATGCAGTGCCTTTCCAGCTGGTCGACTGGCACAGTCCTGTCATTGCTTTGTTTTTTGTTTCTGCTGACCAGCACCATCGACGCTAGTGCTGCTGTACTTGCTACTGTCTGAATTATTTCAGAGGCTTTTGCCATTCCACCTGTTGCTGATTTCTCTGTTGATAGCACAGCCCTCACCATTGCTCCTGTTCCTGTTGGCTGTGAGTGCCTCTGTGACAACAGTCCTTGCCACAGTACCACACTGTTCACTGCCTCAGTAGCCTGCCACCACTCCTGCCCCCACTTCTCAGCCTGAGGAAGAGGAAGATGAATGCAGTCCAGGCCAGCTGGATGTGGAGGAAGGGGATGAAAAGGAAAAGCAACCCGCTGATCGTCATTCCACTGTCTCTTGCTGTAATGAAGAAACTGTGTATATACCTCCTCAATGATGCCTCATTTCTGGCTTTGCTATGCCTCATAGAAAACAAGCTAAGCTTACATGCTGAGGAAGAGCACACCATTAAGAGGAATCTTTAAAAATTTCTAGAGGTCCCCACATCTCCTTCTGTGATCATTTCTCCGATTTACAATGCCCTCCTTTGGAGGATGCTACCATAGCTACCCGGCTCAGATCCAATATATTCCTACCTGTCCCTCTCAAGGCAGATAAACAGTTTCCTGCCCCCTCTACCAGGTAAGCATTAATCCATTCGAAAGGATGGGTCTGCTGTGGAATTAATCCATGGTTGGGGTGAGGACCACCCAACCATGGATTAATTTCACAGACCCATCCTTTCCAGGGGCTCAATGTGCTTGTAACATGGCAAGTGCTGTTTTACTGATATAAGATTTTTGAAATGAAACAAAGACAGTGAGTTAAACAATAAAGATGTTATCGTTTGATTTGAAATTGTCATGTGAAAGTTACAGAAATTTCTCACAGATATATCTCAGAAATATCGTGGGTGTCGCAACTTTTTTTTCCCAAAACAGCTTGCTTGAAACACAGATTTTCTACTGCAAAAAATACTTTTTAGCATTTTAAGTAACAGTTATTTTTATATGCTGCTTGAGGGATTGTGCTGCTTATTTTTCCCTCTTGGTGTGGTGCATTCTGGGACAGCTGACATCAATTATGTCACCAATATTTGCATACACTCTGCCTAGGTAAACATTGCAACAGCATTCTCATATGCGCAATTCGGCCATATCTAATTTTAAACATTTTTAAACATGCTAGGCCGTATCTAATTTTAAACATGCTATCTAATGTTTAAAACTTTTACAACATCGCCATACAACATTGGAACATGAAAAGTTATGTTTTGAAATATGGCTACTGAGGGGGACAACAGGGAAACAATGCTTTAGTTATAACACTGGTTTTGGGTTCTTCTCCGTAGTGCGTGTCAACCCACCAAGTTATTTTGACTACTCTACACACAGCAAAGGTCACATTAAACTGCTTCATTTTGAATTTTGTCCGTGAATGATGATCTGCAGGGTGGTGGGTGGAAAGGCAAAACATATTTTGCTCCACTTTATTTTAGTGGTTTACAATGGTACTGCATGGGCAACCATGGGCTACTTGGGAATTAGACCATGGTTGCTCTGTAGTCAACTGTTGTACTTCCTCCAATGGCTAATCTGTATTTTTGTTTCTTATTTAATGCCATGTTACAAGGCTTTTTATACCACATAGCTTGAAACTGTCTTGGTGGGCATTATGGCTTGTAATAATAGGTCTAGGTCTCACTGTCACATCAGCTCTTTGCCTCCTGAAAAAGAATCACGGAAATGTAATGTTATGGGCAAATGAACCCATACCTCTTTCTCAGTAGGCCTCCATATTGGTAGTTACCAAGCTTACATGAGATAAAAGCCCATGGAAGGCCAAGTACTATAGTTGTAAATATGTATTATAATGGAAAAAGTTGCCAGAGTGTACAAGTGACCTCAAATTAAAGATAAAAAAAACACAAAAGAACTCTACAAGGGAATTAATAATTGATAAGAGTAGGGGAACTTCCCCAGTGTTTTGGCCAAATTTCTACTATTCACTAAAAATACCACCAACTATTTAACCTGATTCAGTTTCGTTTTTTTGTCAGTGTTCAACCCTCACTACCACCACCAACATAGGCAGTATTGTCTGGCCTCCTTTCCCAGTCAGTAAAAAAACAACTAAATAGATGAACAAAAATGTCCTGATGGTACTGCTGAAGCCCAGCAGTGTGTTGTGTATGGATTTGGAGACTGGTAAGCATTTACTGCGTTCTGCATATGACCCCTCTGATGATTCCATCTACCTTTGCCGGTCTGTATTCGTGGCTGTGTGTTGCTGATTTTGCTGCTTCTGTTCAATAGTCAGTCCTTAAAGAGCAGCTGATGCTTTTGAGAAAAGTTTGGAAAAAATGTTTCCTTGTCACAGATGGCTCTATCTGTGTAGCTGTTGGGTATATATGCATTTTGCTTTAGTTTGTTTTCACTGTTCACACCAGCCCTTGTAACTAGCCCGGGGGTCTTCATTTCATGGTTGTTGAAATCTCATTGTTCCTGTGAGCTGCATTAGCACATAAGAGCATGGTGCTACAGCACCCATTTACAGTATGCATCTCTATGCTGAAAGTACACATAACTTGAAAAACTCAATAGAAACACACACTGACTGAAATGCAGTTTAAAGGAAAAAAAACTTGCATTACATCTAAGACCACTTGTAAAATGAACTGAAGGTAAATATGATATTTCATACCTTACTACAACTTGTGTTGAATTCTAAGTAAGCAGACAGGCATACTGTGGAGTCTAGAGGATGCTGACACATCATGGTTTTTATATGCTAATGCAGCTGTTGGAGGTGCAATGAGAGTTCAACAACCAGAAAATAGAGACCCCCTCGGCTAGTTACAGGGGTTGGTGTGAACAGTGAAAACAAACTAAAGCAAACATGTATATATTCCCAACAGCTGCACGAAAAGAGTTATCGCTTGACAAGGAAATGAATAAAATTTACAAGTTATGAGGGTGTACTACTTCTTTAAATATTTAGACAAGCTGACCCGGTGGCACAGAGGGCTGAGGCGCTGGTGCCTTACCTCAGACCATGCCGGCGACCCTGGTTTGGGAACGGACTCGGGACACCGGGGGTCGGCAGGGGGAGGATAGGATCGAGCATCCGTAGGACTGCTCTCCTATCCTGGGGTGAGATTGGGGTTTGCCTCGCTCAAGCAGTGGCCCCCAGTGGAGACTGGAGGCACTGCAGAAGCAGCGCGTTGAGGAAACCTAGAAAAGCGGGGAAAAATGGCATCAGACCGACCGAATGATGGCTGCCTGGATCCCCGCCTCCACGGAGCCCCCGGAGAGCCAGAAACTGATCCCAGCAGCACCAGGGTTGAGAGAAAGAATGCCTGAAGGCAATTTCCCTCTGGAAGGAGGGGGACCCGTCCGAAAGATGGGTTACGTTGGGCTACCTTGGCTGGCTGCAATCTGGAGTCGGGGGAGCTGGTGTCGGGTGGGTTCAGAGTGGAGATACGGGGGAATTCCTTGGCACAAGGCCCGAAGGAGAGGCTGGTCGGATGCAGGGGGCGTTAAATAAATAATGCAAAAAAAAAAAAAAAAAATATTTAGACAAAAGTCAGCTTGTATTTCATTTATCTTCTATAGATTTCTTCTCTCCATTATTTACTACTGATAAAAATTCCAACAAAAATAAGATCTTTATCCCTTGGAGTTCATCTGCCTCTGTAGCTCACTGCCTACATGAAATTATAATGCTCTTTTGTGACATCAGTCTTTTTGCTATAGGAATAAATGTGATGTTGCAAGCAGAGTATTATGACATCTGGTTGGGAAGAAGCAATAGGAGCTGATGACCCCTCAAGGAACAACCATCCTGTACTCTCAAACAACCGGGAAATTCAGCCTGTTTCCATGAGAACTTAACCAGGGTTTCTGTTGAAGATACTTCATAGTCCTGTAAAGGACAGGCAATCTATGTCCCATCCTGGACCTCAGGGGCCTGCTATACTCAGGGTCTTCTGTGTCCCTACTGTCTTGCATTCCACCCACTGTGCTGTTGTATATTGCTTGGAAATCATTCCAAAAGTGTGACTGTATTGAGGGAGATGTCCTTGAAGAATATAGATTAGTCACTTGGCAGTAACCGTAGCTCTTCAAGAGAATTTCCTCCATAGTGCCACAGTTCACCCTCCCACCTATCCTGTTTTGTATTTTCAGGTGGCATACCATGTGCGAAGATATATAGGATGGTCCTTTGTATAGTGGCCCTATCCTAGAAAAACAAACTTCAATTTCAGGATGCACATTACTACACATTTAGTTTTATCCTTTTGTGCACCCCTCGAAGGGGTCTTTATTTATGGAACATCCACCTCACCTGTTGGGGGTTTTCATCTCTTGTTCCTATTGGTATGCTAGAACACTGAGCTTGTCTTTGGCAGGAAAATAAGGAGGTATAGTGGCAGCCCACGGTGCATAGGTGGCACCAACGTATGTCACTGTGGGTGGCCCCAGCTAGGCAAACGTTTAAGGAGTCCTGATCATAGCTGTCTGTAGTTCCAAAAGTGTAGCTATATGGAGGAGATTCCAAGATTTATTGTTACTGGTAAGTCGTTTGTGCTTCTAGTGGATATTATTTAAAGCAAAAAAAAAAAACTCTGTGCAAGACAATGTATTTGTCCTGCCCTGCTTTTATTTGTTGTTTTTTTTTCTTTAAAGACCGTTTTTAGATGCCTTTTATAATGATTCTTCTTATCGATTGCAGAGTTGCTTTTTATACTTTGTCAAACACGGGTGCATAGAAGTCGTGCATCAGAGGACTGTTTAAATGGTGTTCTTTATATTTCATGTGTGAAGCTGATGTCTTATAAGTGTTGAGCTGTATCGGAGACAAATGTGTAGAGTAGGTTTATAGGGTGACTTCCATTCAGAACTTGAAATTAGGAATTTCTAATGATGTCACACTGCTGTGAACAGTAGCCTCACAGTGCTCTGACTGGGAATCCTGATAAAAACCTCTTAAATAGCTCCTACCCTCAAAATGTGCTATTTGTCAACTCAGTGGAGGTATGCTATGATGATTTGCCACTCCAGTAGGGCCCCTCACCATCTGAATCTTCTGATGGATACTGATTTAGTGTCAGAGTATCAAACAGCGAGAGCATATTGCAGCCAGGAATCCGAGTATGGAGTACTACCTGGGTGGAGTCATAGTATCTTCATCAGAGGAGGAGAAGGACCTGAGAGTGATGATCACTAGTGACCTGAAGCACTCCATGTAGTGCAAGAAAGCAGCAGCAAAGGCAAACAAGATCCTGGGATGCGTATCAAGGGGGATCAGTAGTAGGAGAGAGGAGGTTATACTGCCTTTGTACAGGTCACTGGTACGGCTGCATCTAGAATATGGAGTTCAGTACTGGTGCCCACACCTCAAAAAAGGACATTAATCTGCTGGAGAAGGTCCAGAGGTGGGCTACAAAGATGATAGCAGGGTAAGGCATATGAGGAGAGGATGAGAGCACTTAACATGTACTCACTGGAAGATGGGGGGAGAGGGGGGACATAATTGGGACCTTCAGGTACTTGAAAGGGATAAATAAGGTTGATAAGGAGAGTCTCTTTAAGCTGAATGGCAACCATAACAGGAGGGGGCACAGTCTTAAGCTGGAGGGTGGGAGGTTTAGGAGGGAGGTCAGGAAGCACTTCTTCACAGAGAGGGTGGTGGACACTTGGAATGCACTGCCGGAAGAGGTAATTTCATTGAAGACAGTGGGCAGCTTTGAGAGAGACTGGGATAAGCATGCGGGGGGAAGTACGGATCATGGGTAGGGAGAATGGGAGGAATGGGGAGGGAGGGCAGGGACAGTAGCTCAAGCTGTGGACCCTGCAGTAAGAGCAGACTTGATAGATCAAATGGCCTTCTTCTGCTGGCTTCTTTGTATGTTCGTATGTATCACGAGCCACCCGACATAACTGCAAGTGAGCCACCTCTGTCGGTAATGCTGTTCTCCAATGATAAATGGACATTATGATCAGTGAACTTTGCAGCTTTAGGAAAGAAATGAAGCTTACCACTTCAGTATTGAGGACAGATATTAACAAAACTGAACAAAGATTACTGACCTGGATGACTAGCTCACTCTGCAAGATGGCTGCCTTGACACCACCGAAAGGGCAGTCTTGCAGCTTTACACCTCCTTTCAGGCCCTGCAAGACTGGGTCGATGATGCAAAGTGTGGGACCAGACAAAAAAGCCTCCAGATCTACAATCTCCCAGATGGAGCAGAGGGCCAGGATATTATGGCTTTCCTGCCTACCTTTCTAAGAATTATCCTGCCAGTACCCCCAGAGTTCATGCTGGAGTTGGGAGGGCCCCACCACGCACTTGGCCAAAGCCAACAGGTCCTGAGGCACAGCCCCATTATGTCACACTCTTTCTGAGGTACCCTGAAGAGAAGAAAATACTCCACCTGGCCTGACAGAAAAAGACTGTTCTAGGGACATGGATATGTTGTTCATCCACACTGTCTGGCAGGTATCCTTGCCGCTTTAAATCTTGCCGGAAGGTCTTCAAGCTGGCTCCTCCCACCCACCTGGGTGGTAAAACTCTCGGCTCCGCCCCATGACGCCAGATCTTCCTTACTGCTTGAAGCTCAGGTTCCCTCCTTAACCTCATGTATAAGATTGGTTCCTAATTCTTGAAATTTGAAATCAAAGTTTTTGCTAAAAGACTTCGGTCTTCTCTCCCTCAGCGGCTGCGATGGACAAATTGACTCGGTTTCGGAGATGCCCTTCTTGAATGAAGATGTCTCGACGGATCCACACTCCACGTGCGTCTACTGCTTAGGCCTTGAGCACGACCCGCAGGCTTGCGACCTGTGCTCTTCTTTTTGGCCTTCGTCCTCGAAGACCGTGCTGCCCGTTTACAGCTGGGGCGTCCCGAGAAAAGATTTCCTCCGGTTAAATCTAAAGAGGCCGGTTGGCGTGTGTCATTGGCGGCGGGCTCGGGCGGATCAGTTCGAGCAGATGATCGCCCTCGAAGAGGAGGCGGCGCGGGCCGCTTCTACCTCGGCTGCGGCATTTGTCCCACTCTCTCTCTCTGCCTCATATTCGGCTTCCTTTAAGGAGCTCTGTCTGACCCTTTCGACGAAAGATGAGGGTCCAACTTCTTCTGGACCTTTTTCTTGGTCCAAAAAGAGCAAAAGTAAGTCTCACCGTCGACGCTCTTGGGAGCGGGAAAGATCCCCCTTCCCTTGTTGTCGACAGTCAACTTCGGTCGACCCCTCAGCTTCGGCCACTGGCTTCACGGTGTCCCCGTCAGGCCAGTTGACCGAGACTCCCGTCGACGTGGTCGAGATTTTTCTTGACCCGTTAGACGGGTTGTCGGCTGGAGAAGCTGAGAACCCCCTCTCCCCGGTTCCCCCGGTGGGAGTTGAGGATCCCTTTGGCTCGTCTGTGCCTCCGGTTCCGGAGCCTTCGGTGGAATCGTCCGAACCGAGGGGAGTGCCGATTCCTGACATCTCCCCGCACCGTCCTCGGCCTAGCCGAGATTCCGGTCTCGGTCTCGGACATCTTGGCGGTCCAGCCGATCCCGCCGTCATAGGCGGTCTCACCGTGACCATTGGGCAGGTGGCGCCGCTGCTCTTCCTCCTCCTCGGACGAGGGAGGCTTCGCGCAAGTTGCGCTGGAGGTATGAGGAACTCATGGCAACAGCTCCTTCTGACCGAGAATAAGCCACCCAGTCGCTCTCCCCTGGCCATTAAGTGGCTGTCACCGAGCAGCCAAACAACCCTCGTTGTAGCCGAGGCCTGTTCCCAGGCGGTTGTTGATCAAATCCAGCTGCCCCACCGATTCTGGTGGAACCTCCGCCTCCACAGCCGTTAGTTGGGGCTCCGACCAAAAGTTCTCGGTCGGCTCGGGGTTTGCCCCGTAGGCTGTCTGTCACCCTCACTCCCGATAGACCTCGGCAGGTGGAGGGTGGCTCAGGCCCAAGGCAGCTCTTTGAGGACTCTTCCGAGTCCGAGGATGATTCCTCCCTCTTCTCCAAGCGAATGGACTTGGAGTCTTCTGGAGGACAGCCAGTGGACGATAGCCCTTCGTCCTTCCTAGGATTGCTTCGGCTCATCTCGGAGTCCACCGGAATGAAGCTCGAACCCGTTTCTAAACAGGCCAGGTATCCCCTCACGGAGATTCTGCACCGAGGGGATTCCCCTACGGAGGCCTTTCCGGTGGCCGAGGCCATAGTGGGTCCGGCCTTGGAGCTTTGGCAGCGCCCTGCTTCCTGCCCTGTGCCTTTGGCCAGGATGGCCAGGAAGTATGCGGTCCCCGGTTCCCTGTCGGTTTGAGACACCCCTCTGCTGAGGGTTGGTTACCGACAGCGTTTTCCGGCGTGCACCGCACGCGCCAGGATGTGGACAAACCTCCCGACAAGGAATCCAAGAAATTGGATTATGCTGGGCGAAAAGTCTATGCTGCATCCTCTCTCGGCCTTCGTCAGGCCAGTTTGGCCGTCCTCATGGCACATTTTTCTCATGCCCTGTTGGGCTCCCTGGATGAGGTCGTCCCTCATCTTCCCGCGGATCTGCAGACTACGGTCAGGCAGGTGCGGGACCAGGGCAGTGGCCAAACAGCAGCTCCAGACTGCTTTAGACATTGGGGACTCATGTGCCAGGTTGGTGGCGGCCGCAGTGGCCATGCGTCGTCTGGCTTGGCTGAGGATATCCACCTTTACCTCGGATACCCAGCACAAGTTAGCGGATGTTCCCTTTTTGGGGACTGACCTCTTCGGCCCTGGGGTGGAAGGTCATCTGCAGAGGATCGAGAAGTCCAGTGCTACCTTGGACTCGGTCTCTTCCGCTCAGAAGGACAAAGGCCGCAAGCCACAGCCTAAGCCCTTTCGTCCTTCTGCGCCCGCAGCGCGCCCGGCCCAGCAACGTCAGGGCCAGCAGGCTCGGGCTTGGCATCCCAAACCCAAGCCGTCGGCTTCCTCCAACAGGAAGCAGGGAGGTAAAGGCCCAGGAGGTCCCTCGGCCGGTCCCTCCTCCAAGCCTGCCCAGTGACGGGCTGAGGGGTGTCGCCCCCATCCCAGTCACCTCACCCCTGGTTCCCCCCGTGGGGGGACGGCTCCGACACTTCCTTTCCGCCTGGTCCGCTATTACCACGGACAGGTGGGTACTGGAGGTGGTGGGAAAAGGCCTGCTTCTAGAATTCGAGCAGGCCCCGCCCTTCAGAGTCGTCGCACCTCGGGGTCCGCAGCCTCACTGTCGGCTCGTCGAGCCGACATCGCTCTCCTCCTCCTCCAAAGGAGGTGATCAGGAGGTAGAGGACCCCCTCAGACCCGGGTTCGTGTCCAGGTACTTCCTGGTTCCGAAACGGACGGGGGGCTGGTGCCCCATTCTCGACCTACACGACCTGAACAAGTTCCCAAGGTCTCGAACCTTCAGGATGGTCACTCTGGCGCAGATAATACCATCTCTGGAACACGGCGTGTGGTTCTGCTCTCTGGACCTGCAGGACGCGTTCTTTCACGTCCCTATCCGTCCGTCACATGGAATTCCTTAGCTTTAGGCGGAGGATCCCTCTTCGATTCGAGCCATGCCCTTGGCCTGTCTCCAGCTCCCAGGGTCTTCACCAAATGTATTGCAGTGGTGACAGCTTTTCTGCAGCGCCGAGGGTCGGGTGTCCCTTACCTGGACGATTGGCTGATAGCAGCCCCTCCAGACAAGGAGGTGGGCGGTCCAGAGATCTGGCCTCAGGTTTGCTCTCAAGTCGGCCTTCTCATCAGCAGGCCAAGTCGGAACTCGAGGCGAGCAGGTGATTCTGTTTATCGGGCAGAGCTCGACTCTCTTGAGCCAAACGCGACTCCGGCGGACAGGGCCGAGGTTCTTACCTCCTTTGCCCAATCATTTCTGGTTGGGCAATCGCGACCTGCCCGGGACTTCCTGCGCCTCCTGGATCTCATGGCGGCCTGTACCAGCGTGGTCCGTTGGGCACGCTGGCACATGCGCCCCCTTCAGTGGGGACTGGCCAGCCAGTGGTCACAATGCTGCGATCCATTGGACCAGCTAGTGATGGTGACCCAGGAGATGTGGAACGCTCTCCAGTGGTGGACCGTTCCATCTCGTCTGCAGGAGGGCATCCCGTTTGTCCGCCCCGAGCCGACGGTCTCTCTATCGACCGATGCCTCTCTGATGGGTTGGGGTGCCCATCTGGGGGAACACAGAGTGCACAGCCTCTGGTCCCCGCGGGAGTCCCGATGCCACATCAACCTGCTGGAGCTCAGCGGTCCGCCTAGCTCTCACCGCCTTTGCTCCGTTTCTCCGGGGTCAAGTGGTCCGAGTCCAGACGGACAATACCACGACCATGTACTACCTAAACCGCCAGAGGCGGGGCCCGTTCCATGCTTCTATGCAGGAAGCTCTCCGCATTTGGTCACTCGTCGCAGCCTGGAGGCGGATCTCCTAGCCATTCATGTGGCAGGGCCTCCAACACCCTGGCCGATGCCCTGAGCGGATAGGGGCTGCATCTCACAGTGGTCTCTCCTACCGGAGGTAGTACAAGATCTGTTCTCCCACTGGGGCACACCTCAGGTGGACCTGTTTGCCTCAGGAGAATGCACGAAGCTGAGGCTGTTTCATGCCGCCCCTCAGCAGGGCTCGCTGCAGGGGATGCCTTCTCGAGGCTGTGGACCCCGGGCCTCTTTGCCTTTCCCCATTTCCCTTGATTCACAAGGTGCTTCTCAAGGCAAGGAGGGACAAGGCGCAGGTGATTCTGATAGCCCCAGACTGGCCCGCCAGTTACAGGTACCAGATCTCCTCAGCCTCAGCTCAGGCTCCCGAGGCAGCTTCCAGCTCTCCCGGACCTGCTCTCAGTCAGTCAGGGGAAGGTGTTCCATCCGGACCTTCAATCCCTGCACCTGATGGCCTGGTTCCTGAGCAGCTAGAGTTCCAGGCCTTGGGTCTTTCCGACGAGGTCCTCAATGTTGTTGAGGCGTCCCGTAAGAAGTCGACCAGGAAATGCTATGCCTTCAAATGGAAGAGATTTTCCATTTGGTGTCAGGGCAAGGGCTTGGACCCTTCCTCCTGTTCTTTGGCAAGCATTTTGGACTATTTATGGTCTCTTTCTAGTCAAGGGCTTAGGTCGACGACCCTAAAGGTGCACCTGGCAGCCATCTCTGCTTACCGGGCGCGGGCTGATGAGCAGTCGGTGGCGCAGGAGAAGGTGGTCTGGCGCTTTTTCAAAGGCCTTGATCACATTTCCCCTCCGGTGCGAGAACCTCCACCTCCGTGGGATTTACTGCTGGTACTGGCAAAGCTCATGGGCAAGCCATTTGAACCAATGCACAGGTGTGAACTCTCACCTGTCGTGGAAGACCGCCTTCTTGGTGGCTATCACGTCAGCCAGAAGGATGGGAGAACTCCAGGTGCTCTGCATCGAGTCTCCTTACCTGGTCTCCCACAGGGACAAGGTTGTCCTGCGCCCCCACCCGAAATTCCTTCCGAAGGTGGTGTCAGAGTTTCACCTTAACCAGGTGTTGACTCTGCTGGTGTTCTACCCCAATCACACCTCGGAGGCCGAATACAGGCTCCATACTTTGGACCCTAGAAGGGCGCTCGCTTATTATAAGGAGCGCACGGCTGAAATTCAGGGAGAGGTTCGCCAGCTGTTTGTCACCTATGCTGAAGCCGCACCTGGCAGACCTGCAGCTAAGCGGACGATAAGCAGGTGGGTCACCTCCTGCATAGATCTCTGCTATAAGTTGGCGGGCATGGAGCCTCCCAGAGGGATAAGAGCTCATTCTACCCGTCATACTGCTGCATCAGTGGCTGCTTCCAGGGATGTCCCTATCCAGGAAATCTGCAGGGCTGCTACCTGGAAGTCAGCACACCCTTCATCACCCATTACCACATCGACCTTGAGTCACGCCGGGATGCTGGTTTTGGGGCCTCGGTTCTCAGTCTCTATTTCCTAAGTAGGGTGTACGCTTGCCTCCCTCCTCCCGGAGAACTGCTAGGAGTCTGCCAGACAGTGTGGATAAACAACATATCCATGTCCCTAGAAATACAGGTTACTCACCTGTAGCAGGAGTTCTAGGAATGGTATATGTTGTTCATCCACGACCACCGAGACCTCCCAGCCGGCGCACAACCTGAGCTTCCAGCGGGCCAGATCTGGCGTCATGGGGCAGAGCCGAGAGTTTTACCACCCGGGTGGGTGGGAGGAGCCAGCTTGAAGACCTTCTGGCAAGATTTAAAGCGGCAAGGATACCTGCCAGACAGTGTGGATGAACAACATATACCATTCCTAGAACTCCTGTTACAGGTGAGTAACCTGTATTTACATATGACACCAGGATATACATAGATAACAATTATTCAGCAAGCTTAATGACGCCGTGGAGGGCATATATCCTGAGAGATAAGGACTTAAGATTTTGTACCCCCTGTTCAGCAAAGCTGCTTGTTTTCCTTGCTGATGGCACCCAGACATTAGAATTTGCTGATGCAGCAGTGACAGAACTGACTACAGCAGGCATTCCTATACCCCTTATACCTCTGCAGCAGCAGGCTCCACAGTCTCTAGCTTCTAAACTAGCTCAGCAAACCTGGAGTAAAACACAAAAGCAGAGCCAATAAGCTTTTTTGGAGGAAACAGTCCACGAATGCCATACAAGACAATATCAGACATTTTAAAGCTACTGTGTTTTTTTTTTGTTTTTTTTTAACACATCACTATTTTCTACTCCTACCTGCAGAGCGGTCCCAGCATTCTCTCTGCGATCGGCACCCGCATACCCAGACCAGATCTGGCATACAAATTTAGATGTCCAACCCCACAGGCCAGCCGTAAGCAGGATCCCCCTCATGGGGACCCGCAGCACAGACACCCGGAGGATGCACCCCTAGTGTCTGGGGGCGCAGGGCACGGCCATCAGCTGCCATGATCGCCCTGCAATTTTCCACCATTACTTTTCTCCTGGAGCCGGACATGCAGTGCACCTGCCGCGCTCCACCCCCTAGATTATGCATGCAACCTGCAGTGCTTCTACCTCCGCCAGTCGCCACTACAGAGTGACGCAGCTTACCCCACAAACCCCAGAGGGAGGAGAGCAGTCGTGGGATGCTCAGTACTCCCTCTCCCCTGCCATCCCCTGGCGGGCCGAGTCCGTTCCCTAACCTGGGTCGCCAGTGTGACGTCCAGCGCCTCAACCCTCAGCACCACCGGGCCAGCTTAAGGCTACTGTTAACATAGACACTGCAGTCCCTAGTGCTGAACCTGCTACATGAAGACTGGGACCGATTAAATTAGCTGGGTCTTTGTTCCCTTCTGCTTCCCTTTACATTATCATCTCAGGTCTTCATTTCACCACTCCCATCACCCCGTAGGCTGACAGATTAATACTACAAACTGATTTTTAACTGCTCATGGTTGTTGTTTTTATGAAAATGACCTTTTACTGGGGTACTCATGGCTGTCCCGGGGATGGCCTATGTGAATCTGATTTGCGGTGGCCTTCAGGCCTGTGATGACTTTTGCACTGTAGAGTTTCCTAGGGACTTGGCACAGCGCAGGGTGCATCCTTCTTTGGCCTGCTCACTCAAGTTGCCGATCTGTCACCCTGGTCCACATGCAGGGCAGTCTTGCGGGGGCTGCACATGCACTACACCCAGTGGTCACTACCAAATAGCTTTGGAGGTTGGGCAGCTGCGAGTGAGACTGCCTACCAGCGACGGTGACCTCAGCTGGATATTTTAGCTGCCTCTGTGATGGGTCCTCAGAGAGTTGAGTACAGCAAAGGAAGTTAGCAGCCTGGAGGATGGCGTTGGGAGAGCGTGCTGTTGGGGGAATCGGGACTCCAAGCCTGGCCTTTGAGATTCCCTGCCCTTCAGGCAAACAAACTTAACGCATTTGAAAGACTGATAAAATGGTACCTCCAGCTGATGTTTTGTACGTGTGCAAGCCTGGACAATCTGAGTTACATGGCAGACCTGCATCATGTACAGCAGAATGCACTTCAGTATAGTTCCTTAGGACACTGCAAACTTATTCTTTGATTTTCAGGACTTGCTTAGACTGTCAAGATAAACATTCTTTCTCCACCTGTCCTCGCGTAATGGGGTTTATGTACTATATTACTGACCGAGGTTTTTGTAGTTGGTGCTCAGCGGCCAACAGTGCTGGCTGGGGCATGACTGCAGCCTCTTCACCCGGTTATCCTGCTTGGGTGGAACAATGCCTAGAAGATTTATTTCTGAACAGTTTTGTAACTGGTGAATTGATATTCTGTTTCTCTGTGCTGTCTCTCTTCCCACTAATTTACTTGAGCGGATCACCTCTGATGAGACGCAATTTAGGCCCTCTCCTCACAGATCTTTGGCATTCATGGTTGGAGGTGTGCTGCCCATCCACGAACCCCTCCCCCCTTTCCCTAGCTGACTCCGGCTGGAGGCCCCTTCCAGAGAGGTACTTCCTCCAGACAGTCCATAGCCTGTCCACAGGGCCCATACTCTGAGCCCCAACCTTGGAAGCCACAGTTCTTGGTCCGGTTGGCTACAAAATGTTTGTCACATTTGTAATTCAGTTATTTGTGGTAATCACTCTGGGGGTTTCGCCTACTGTGTTCTCTAGTTCATTACCTCTGGATTAAGAAGTTACTATCCACCCACTGTTCACAGTCCTCTCCCCTCAATTGCTTGCTATACGGTCTACAACTGCTTATGATTTATGCACCTAGATAGAGGACAGGGGACCCTGGGGAGAGTGAGATAGCCTCCTCCTTATATACCTCTGTTACTTCCCAGTGTCTTAAATTCCTGATCAGAAATTACATTTATACTCCCTAAAGATTGAGGGTCTCACCAGCCTGGTAAAATGCACAAAAGTACTAATTTGGATAAAGTGAACCAAGCTGGATCTCATGTACCTTAAGGAGATTCACGTGTCTGAATCGGAACATACACAATTAATGAAATATGGTTATTCAACAGTTTACTCCTTCTCTTACCCAGAGGGCCGACGGGGAGAGGAGTTGATGTATTGATCCCAAAGTGAACCCCCTTTCAGGAGTGCTCGGTATCATTGGACCCAGAGGGCCAGCTGATAATAGTTCAGGGCTCTCTATATGGTAAGGATCTCACAGCGAACTTGTACCTGCCCCCCTGGTTCAAAAACCCCGATGATTAAACTACTACTGGACAGAATTGTCCACCACACAGGGCACTTGGCAGGGGACTTCAGCATCATCTGACAACTGAATAACTGGGACTCCTCTAACTCTAACCCTGCAGACAACCGATTGCACATAAACTTCTTCATATTTATTCAGGAGGTGGGGTGGGTCTTTGTTTGGAGGTTCCTGTACCCTAAAACCTGCTTTTGTTCTGTTCTCCCATGCTTGGGACATGCTTTTGGAAATACCATGTCTATGCCAAAGTGGAGTCCCTCTCTCTCTAGTCTGTTCTGCTCTGCTCTATGGGAGATATTTTTCTCTCTGATCACTCCCCACTAAGCTGTTTGTGGGATTTGGGCCTTGATCACAGAGACACCAGATGGCACTTGAATCCCCATTAACTAAATCCCCCTGAATTTTAAACCATCCTACAGGAACAAATTAAGGGGATACTCAGAGACAACCCACTGCCCTTGGATTCTGAAACATCAGGTGGTAACATAGAAACATAGAAGCTGACGGCAGATAAGGACCTCAAGGCCCATCCAGTCTGCCCATTTCTTTTTCTACCTTATAAATGTGCCATCGGCCTTTGCTCTGTCAGTGGCCTATCTATTCATACTCATCTGTATTGCTCCCTTCTGCCTATCCCATGCCTGTTTGAAGCCCTGCACTGTATTCATAGCCACCACTTCCTGAGGTAGGCCGTTCCATACATCCACCACCCTTTCTGTGAAAAAGAATTTCCTCACATTCCCCCTTAATCGGCCTCCCTCTAGTCTCATGCTGTGTCCTCTTGTCCTGCTATTTTTCTTATATTTAAACATGTTAGACTCTTTCACCTTGTTAATGCCCTTAAAGTGTTTGACTGTCTCGATCATATCACCTCTCTCCCTCCTTTGCTCAAGGGTATACATATTGAGCTCCATTAATCTGTCCTCATATGTCTTCTGATGCAGTCCCTGCACCATTTTGGTTGCCCTTCTCTGTACTGCCTCAATTTGGTTAATGTCCTTGTGAAGGTGTGGCCTCCAGTACTGCACGCAGTACTCCAGATGGGGCCTAACCAGTGTCTTGTAAAGAGGGATTATTACCTCCCTCTTCAGACTTGTGATACCCCTGCTAATACACCCTAACATCCCCTTAGCCTTACCTACTGCTTTAGAGATCTGCTTGGATGATTTCAGGTCATCGGTGATGATGATGCCCAAGTCTCTTTCTTCCTTTGTGACTGCCAGCAACTCCCCACCCAGCCTATAGGTGGCTTCAGGGTTTCTCTTCCCTATGTACATGATCTTGCATTTCTTTGCATTAAATCCCAGTTGCCAGTCTTCTGACCATTTTGCTAGTTTATCCAGATCTCTTCTAATTCTGCCCACCCCATCTGGATCATCTACTCTGTTGCAGATCTTGGTGTCATCTGCAAACAGACAAGCCTTACCCTCTAGTCCATCTGCAATGTCACTAATGAAGATATTGAAGAGGACTGGCCCCAGGACTGATCCCTGAGGTACCCCACTTGTGACTTGCATCTCTTCTGACTGTATACCATTTACCACCACTCTCTGTTTCCTGCCCGTCAACCAATTTGCCACCCAGTTGACCAACTTCTGACCCACCCTGAGCCTACCCAACTTATTTATCAATCTTCTATGTGGCACAGTGTCAGAAGCTTTGCTGAAGTCAAGGTAGGCGACATCAACTTCTCCCCCTTGGTCCACCACTCTGGTTACCCAGTCAAAGAAATCTATGAGATTAGTTTGACAGGACCTTCCTTTTGTAAACCCATGCTGTCTTGGATCCTGTGCTCCTATGGATTCCAGGTGTTGCACTATCCTTTCCTTAAGGAGTGCCTCCGTAATCTTGCCCACTACTGAGGTAAGAATGACTGGTCTGTAGTTCCTTGCCTTCTCCCTGCTACCACTCTTGTGGAGCGTGATCACATGAGCCCTTCTCCAGTCTTCTGGGACCTCTCCTGTGCTCAGAGACTCACTAAACAGTTCTGATAATGGCTCTGCTAGTTCCACCCTTAGCTCCTTAAGTACCCTGGGATGTATGCCATCAGGTCCCATTGCCTTGTCCACCCTGAGCTTAGCAAGTTCTTGTAGGACCCTTTCTTTTGTGAAGGGACTAGTGCTCACCTCCCTCCCCCCATGTCCATGGTGTTGAGCTGTGGGCCCTGCCCTACCTTCTCTTCAGTAAATACTGAGCAAAAGTATCTATTTAGGATAGATGCTTTTACAGTGTCCTCCTCCTCACATGCCCCCTTTTCTCCTTTGAGCTTAGCAATACCCCCTCTGGACTTTCTCCTTTCACTAATGTAACTATAGAAAGTCTTGTCACCTTCAGTGACTGATGTGTGGGGGCCAGCAGGGGATGAAGATTGCTGTTAGAGAGGTGCATAATTGTCCACACAAGGTGCAAAATCACCAGCCTGTCATTGCAATGGTAGCACTACCACTCACAACGCTGGTGATATGGGTTTGGGAACGAGTCAAGGCCGTTGGGGGCCAGCAGGGTGGAGGGGGATCGAGCATCCCAGGTTATTCTCGCCTCCTCTGAAGGAGGGAAGGATGAGACTGTCACTTGTGTTCTAAGAAAGAGGTAGTTTGCAATCAAAGAGCTATTGATTTGGTGCATGCTTAGATGGAGGCGGTCTGCCCCAATAAATGAATCCAGAAAAGAGAAATCAAACAACACACAGGATCAAGTGCTGAAATATTAAACTTTAATGCTTACTGCTAATTAAATGGCATACAAGATCCTGCACAGCAGTTCTACCCCCAGCGTTTCAACTCTTGTATGAGTCTTCATCAGGGTGTGTGGCAACTGACATCGGTCTACGTATTTTATACACGTAATGCATTCATATTCATTAGTCGTAGGTGGAGCCTCATTAAATACATTTCTAAAAAATTATTTACTAGATGAATGTGTTTAAACAAAACCTGTACATCTAAAAGTATTTATACATTCCATACAAAGAATATATACATATTTGTGCTCATTTATTCAAAATATACAAACAACCTGACTGAGGGTTAAGTTTCATATAAACAAACCAGCAGAAAACTTCAATTTTAGTTTAAATACTGTAAGAGTGGAAAGCTGCTTCTGGCGCTAAACCACCAAGTACAAATCGTACAAGAGAGCCAAAAAGAACTAAAGAAAAAGTTGAAAGAATGAAAAAGTAATGATAGATACTCTCAAACCTGGATCTCCCCGAAATAATTTTTTCTCGGCATCTTTTTTGGGGGACCCCACTGAAATTCAGTTAATTTCCCGAGTTTAGTGGTATATCCTGCAAGGCATTCTGGATAGCAGGTTGAAAAATTTCTGCGAATAAAGGGATGTCCTAGAGGAAAACGGAAGAAAACACTTGAATGCACTAATATTAGGTTACTGGTTAACATTTTTTTTTTTTTTTTTTACTTTATAAACTTTAGCAAAATGTTAACCTTCAAACATTACAAGGAGGCATATAAAGAGATATGGACAAATGAAGTCAGGCATAGTGATTCAAAAGTACCCTTCTCTTTCAAAACCATGATTTCTTTCTGAGGAAAGATTTTTCTTCTCTTTTTTTTTTTTTTTTTAACTTTCTGTTTATACTCCCCCCTGCTCCCTGGGCCCCGTACCATTGGGAGTCACCTATGATGTTTTCCCCTGTTCTCTACCTACCTGAAGTCTGGAAGTGATCCACCATGGAACGCTGGTTGTACCTTCCCCCCAGGCAGGGACGAGGTGGGGCCCGTGCACCCTGAACCTTCTGGTTTCGTTGGGTCACTCACAAGATAGGCAGGAGAGTCGTGGGGTTTGCATCTGGGTGCTCCGTCTTCACGGTGCCCAGGGAGCTTATTTTCCAATATTCTCTGTGGAGCATTCCGTGTGCCCAGACGTCCAGGTGCAATTGCCAATGTCTTACACGTCCCAACCCCTTCTAAAGGCTCTAGTGCTTGCTGTGCCTCCGGCCACTACCAGAGGCCAGACAAGCGCTGAGCCATGTCCTTCCTCCCTCCCTCCCAGAGAAGGCGAACAGTCCATCAGATGCTTAGGCCCCTTCCCCCAACTGGCCCTCCGTCTCCCGGGGCTCGTTTCCGCAGCTGGGTCGCCTTTGTCGCAAGCGGTAGTGCTACCGCTGCGCCAGTGGGCCGTCCCTTCTGAGGAAAGGTTTTAACTCCCACTGGTTATTTAACCCATTTGGTTTGACACTTTTTCGTTTGTAAATCCATTGAGATTCTTTTTGCAATAATAGATTTGACCTGTCTCCACCCATTTTTAAAGGTGGCAAATGTTCCAAACCCAGGAATTTAAAATCATGTAGGTTTGATAAATGTTGCTGAGTGAAATGTAAACCTACTTGTGTATCCCTGTTTCCATTAATTATGGAAGGCACATGTTCTTGTGTGCGTTCCTTTAATGACTGCACAGGTTTTCCAACATAAATCAAACCACAACTGCACCATTGTGTGTTTACAACATATTGTGTATCACAAATAATGAGCTGATCTATGTTTACTTTGATCCCTGGAGATTTAGGATGAGTAAAGATTTTTCTCAGCATGGCATACTTACAAATGTTGCAGCGGCTACACTTTTAGAAGCCACATGATCAAAGTGGTAACCAAGTGTTGCTTTTTTTTCTTGTGGTTTTTTCATGCAACTATGTACCAGCCTATCTCTAATACCATTACCCTACTGAAAGTGACACGTGGTTTAGCTCCAACGGCCATTCCCAACTCACTGTCACTTAACAAAATGGCCCAATTTTTATGAACAGTATTCTCTATTTTTCCGGCGAGATGATTGTATTCCATGATAAAAGTACGAGTAATCTTTTGGTCATTTTGTTTTGGCTTCTCATTCAACAGACTGCTACATATAATTTTCTGGACTTTTTCTTTTGATTTTTTTTTTTTTTAGTGAGTCCAGATTGTAACCTCTCTCCCTAAATCTCACCGTTATCTCCTCTAACTGTGCATTAAAGGAGCCATCATTACTGCAATTGTGGCGTAGCCTTTAAAGCTGGCCGTATGGTATATAATTTTTTTAAAACTGGTGAGTGTGCATTACTGGCTAACAAAAGGGAATTTGTAGCAGTTGATTTGTGAAAACACTGAGTTTGAATGGTATGGTCAGTGTTATTAACTTTTAGAGTTATAGCCAAAAAGTCCAGAGTTTCTTTATGTGCTAAGTGGGTAAATCTAAGATTTAGTTCATTGTGATTTAGCCAGTCAGTGAATTTCTGTGTAAGTGAAGCCTCACCCTTCCAAATGCATATACAGTCATCAATGAACCTAAACCAATGGCAGATGTTATCAAAGTAGGGATTTTTTTCTTTGTTCAAAACCAAATGTTCCCAAAAACCAAGAAATAGATTGGCGTGACTGGGGGCCATAGATGTCCCCATTGCTACCCACATTTTTGTGAACAGCACTATCCCTCAAATTCGAAATAGTTATGGTTCAATAGAAACTCTAGGCCCTGTAATCTAAATTTTGACAGTAGATGTTCTACACTGCCTAAACTATCCAAAAATTTTTTTACTGCTGACAGTCCGTTTGTGCTGTATTGAAGTGTACAGTGACTCAGCATCGACTGACAGCCACATCAGATTTTCTTCCCATTTCATGTTCTCCAGTTTTCTCTCTGTCACCTGTGGATGCATGGAAGAAGTATATGTTCAGTGGTGTAAGGGAAGGGAGGACGCCATTAGGCATTTCACTAAGGTGTGTGCCAGCATGATGCAAGCCTGGACTTAATGTTCTTATGCCAGCATCCTCGGGGGCAAGGGGGAAACTAAGGAATAAATCCCCCTACACCACAGTTTCATAACAGCCGCCAGCTACCACTGTCCCGAAAGATGGTACATCTATCAGTACCACTGGTGAAGTATACAAAAAGTATATCTGAAAGAAAAAAAAGAGATGCAAAATTGTCAGGTCATGGGGGAATGGCCCTAGGGAAGGGTTTCCACTGAACACAAACGAGTATGAGCACTATTGCGGTGCTAACAGGACTCTGGGAGACACAGGTACCTATATCCTTTCTGCACAGCCAGCAATTCAGGACACTGGCGCGTCTCCACTGTATGCCTTGAAAAGCATTTTCTCCACAGTTGTAAAAAGTGCCAAATTGTGGTAATTTTTGTCTGCAGTTAGGCACTGTTTACTGCAAGTGCACAATCCAGGACCCCCAGTTTATTTCTTTTTTAAGATCAGGAGTATAGGAGCCTCACAATGAAACTCCTGACCAGGTTCAGTTAGACTGTTGGAGATATTTTTTATTTTTTTTGCTCCTCACTCACTCCCCAGCTGACCACTCCTTCAGGTCACCTAGGAACTCTGGCGGCACTCTACCCCCGCCACCACCCCACATGTCAGCCCCCCCCCTCGGGTAACCCGACGTAACCCTTCTTTGGATGGGTCCTCCTGTCTCTGAGAGAGAAGGCGCTAGGAGGGGCCGGCCGGCACAGCTTGTTTGGCCCAGGTGCTGCTGGGGTGGACCAGACTAGTCCAGGGCTTTGTGGTGGCGGGAGGCCAGCAGCCGTCATCCGACTGGTCAGGGAGCCATTTTCGTGGTTTTCCCCCTGGGAGCATGATGTCTGGGACGTCAAGACAAGTTCCGACATCTGTTGCGCTCCATACATAGTGGGACCCGATGTGCTGCCTTACCCTTGCCTCCACCAGAGGTCAGTAGACACCATGCCGTGGACCCTCCCTCCCCCAGGAGATGGCGAGTCATCGCGGGATGCCCAAACCATCTCACCCCAGCTGGCCCTCCCAACACCCGAGTTTGTTTCTGAACCTGGGTTGTCGGCGTCACAAGTGGAAATTCAACTGCTGCGCCAGTGTGCTGAGACAGGGATTCTTCTGCTGGCCACAAAAATTCAGAAAGTGACATACTCTCATGCTGGCCTTAAGGTAAGGAGTAGGGCCACCCTTTTACACAAAAAAACCAAAAAAAAATGGATTTAAAATGGAATTTGACATTTTTGTAGTTGTAACTGCAAATTACATAGGGCCTTGTCTGCTTTTGGTCAGGAGTCTAGAGGAAAAATTGGGGGGCCATTATATGTTTACTATGTGCTCTGTTATTTGTTCTCTTAAAGGGAGTTTACCATTTTTGGGGAAATTTTGAGAAAATCGGCTTTTACAGTATATGATAGATTTTCTGTATTTCTATTCATTTTTTATTCATTAATAGGTTAGTTGACATGGCAGTGAGATCCCTGTCCCATACAGGTGATTTATTCCTGCTGTTTTAACCTTTTGCTAATGTCGCAGTCCTCTGCTTGTGAGATCATAATAGTTTCCACAGCAAAAGAAGAAAAAAAAAAAAAACAGGTGTTACAAACGGGTTTATGCAGCAAAAAGAAAACACACTTGGAAGTGAAATAAAAAAGGAAGATAAAGCCAGCAAAATAAATGACATAGCTTGGCCCTGGTGCGTCGACCAAACTTGGTCTTTGTCACGTCCCCTGATGAAGACCAAGTTAAGTCGATGCGCACGAGGTAGGTGTCCTATCTGCAGCGAGCACGTGCAATAAAACCCTGTATAATTTATTTCTCTGGCTTTATCTGCCTTTTTAAATTTACCTCTTAGTGCTGTTTTTGTTCGCTGCATTTATGTTGGGCTAGATGCCTCCTAAGTTACCAACACCACCCATACCCCTGTATTGTACTACATTTGTTCCTTTGCAAACAGGTTTATGACTTCAGTAAAGGCTTAAGCAGCAGAAAAAAATAGCTCTAGATGACAATGATTCCGTTTCCATGCAGATTAACCTTGCAGTGAAGAATGGGGGGAAGAGAAATGCAAGCAGTCCTGAAGGGGCACTTTAGATTGCAGACAGACAGAAGGGCTTGGGAATTGAAACTCATGCATACTGTACTACAGAAGACTTGACAGAGACATAGCTTTCACATAGTATACAGATATAATGTCAGACAGCTGGAAAACAGCACAGTGCATCAGGGCAGTGGGAAAGGTGAATAGAATACTAGGATGTATAGGATGGGGGGGGGGTAGCAGCTGGAGGAGGAAAGTTATCCATGCTGTTGCGCAGGTCCCTGGTTGGCACCCAACTGGAGTACTGTGTGTTTTTATGGAACCCTTTGAGGAAAGATAGGCACAGGGTGGAAGCAGTGCAGAGGTCGGCAACCAGAATGATCCAGGGCTAGCAGGATAAGACTTCCATGGAGAGGTTATAATCTCAACATGTACATGCTGGAGGGAAGAAGAGAGAGGGGGACATGATAGGGACGTTAAAATACTTTCACAGTGTTAGCAGAATAGACCGTGGAGATTTGCTTACCTTGATTGGGAACACCAGCACCAGAGGTAACTTGGTGAAACTAGTGGTGGCAGGTACTCTATGCGAAATTGGTGGGGGGATCAGGGATGGGTGAAACAGGCATACGAGGCTAGTTTAGACAGTGGAATGAGGAATGGGTGAGTGATGGGCCACAACAGCCCACACAGAAGTCACATTACTATGGCCCTCACAAAAGTCAGCATAAGGTAGGTAGGGTATTTTTCTGCTGACAGCGTCTTTGCTTCCAGTACTGTTTCTCTTGTTACACTATTTCTTTCTTTTTTTTTGTAACTAATATTTTATTGAATTGAACAAGAAAAACTGGAGCAGTTATACAATTAATCATCCTGGCTGGGACCGAGCCCCATGGATTTACAGTTCTAATAAATGACTTGGCACCTTCCACACATTGTTGATTTCTCTTCTTTTTGCATAATGCTCATATATCGGAATACTTTGGGTGAATTTATTTCACACTATTTCAAGGACAGCTGCTCACTAAACAAACCAAAACAAAAGATCCAGTAGCGCTGTGTTTAAAAGGGAGCTGTGGTAGCACATGTGAGTATCTTTTAATCCTAGTTTAGTCACGTTTGACAAAATGTAAACAGTCTGGGTCTGAGTATGAAATTTGCGCTGTGATCCAGTTGTAAAATGGCGTGTGACGTCCAGTGTGATGACATCTATGGAGCAGCAGTGCTCCATATCTAATACTATGTCCCTGTTGTACACAGTTTCCTTTTTTTGTTGTTTAACTTTTTATTAAGACACCAAATGGTACTTACAGACAAAAGAAACAGGAACACATTTCATCAGTGTACAGTAAATATCACCTTATACGTAACTAGATCTGTGAGTTTATTTATGCGAGCAATAATACCCAAGGAGGTGGGTGGAATTGGGCTATACCGGACTGCCCAAGGGGCATGGTGGGAGGACCTTATTGCTCCTGGGCAGTCCAGTATTGCCCAGCACCGCCCACCCTGTCAGGTATTATTGAGCTTAGAAAATGGGTTATGGGTAACATTTTTATGTAATATTTCACAAATTAAAAAATTACTAAAAATTAAGTTAAACTTGTTTTCTGAGTAAAGTTGGTCCCTCTCCTGGTTGACTTGCCAGTAGAGGGCAGTGCAGCATTTCACACTTGTTTTGCTGTTCATTGTCTTTCCTTTACTGCTGTGCAAGCCATCTCCCCTCCTTGGCTTTCTGAATCGTCACCTTAACCCCCGCCCCCCCAAAGACAAGCTCACTTGTGTTAGGTTAATTTTCTTTTAAGAGACCATGGTCTCACCCCTTCCCCCCCTTTGTTGCATTTCTTTTTTTTTCTGTGGGAGACTGGTGGCTGACCAAAACAGTGTGATCAGGGAACGAGGCACCGGTGGCTGACCAAAGCAGTTTGATCGGGGAATGGGGATGAGTAGTAAGGCATGATTGGGAATGCTAGCTGAGGTATGTGTGCTCGGTCATAGTACAAACGTTAAAGAAGTTGATTTCTCATATTTAATAAAAAACAAAAACAAAAAACACTTCTAGCTGTTTTGCATGAAGAGGTAGGGAGAAAATGCCGTCTACCAGCTGTGCATTTGCCACCGAGAAGAAGCCTGACTTACTCCGGGCAACCCTAGTGGTTGATGGAATCACTGCAGCCAACAACCACATTGGTGGTTGAGGAAGCACACCTGCTCCCTGGTGTCTAGTGGCACCCCTACCCTCCGAACCCTGTCCCCATAACAAACACAGCAGTTCCTGGTGTCCAGTTGTTTTCCCCCCTCCTTTGATCCTGGTACAAATATTCATTGGTGTCCAGTGGTTCCAACCTACCCAGATCCCTGGCCCTGTTAGAAATACATTATTCCCTAGTATCCAGTGGCTATCCCCACCCTCTAATCGCCGGCTCCAGTGAAACTAAGTGATTCCCTGGTGTCTAGTGGTACCCCTCTTCCCTCCGATTGCACACTGCAGTGTCATACAAGAAGTCCCTGGTGTCTAGCAGTCTTCCCCCCGCATTGCCCACACTGGGTCCACCAACCTACTCCCTTGCCATAGTTGCCAGTGCCATGGTAGCCCATATGGTGACTGGCACAGCCCTCCTCTCACCACCTTGGCGAGCCATTGTATACAGTGACTGGGAGCAGGCAACCTGTGTACTGGAAACGGAGCATGCCTAACGCATGGTGAACGAAGTGGTAAAAGGACAAAGTGGTGAGAGGAGTGCTGTGCCGGTCACTATGTGGGCTTCTGCGGCACCAGCAGCTATGATGGGGGGAGGGGAGGGCAGGGTGGTGTACACGGTGTGGGTGGTGCAAGGGGGGGCCCACTAGATGCCAGGAACTTCATGTACGACACTGCAGCTTGTGATTGGAGGGTTGGGGTATAACTAGACACCAGGGAATCTCTTAGTTTAATTGGGGCCTGCAATTGGAGGGTTTGGGGGGGGCCACTGGACACCAGGGAATCTTAGTTTTAGTAGGGCCTGTGGTCGGTTGGAAAGTGGGTACAGCCACGAGACAACAATGAATATTTCTGCCCGGGTTAGGGGGACCATGAAACCCCAGGAACTGGGTCCTCCTGTACAGGGAAAGGCGCTTCGAGTGGATGGGGCTGGTTGCAGAGGCACAAATCTGCCGCCACTTCCCATGCAAATGGGTATGCATATGGCCTCTTAGTGCCTTGCATGTCCATTGGGCCCATTTGCATGGCACCGGCTGAATATTGCATCGGGGGCTGTCGGTGCTATCGGGTCTGGGGGCACCATTTCTTGCATTTCCAGGATCCATGTCGGGGCAGCACTACTTGAGTTAGTGCTGTGCTGACATGACCCTATGTTTGGTCAGACAGCGCATACTTGGGGGTCATGGGAAGTGCACTGCAGCACAAACCTTTACACTCTGCTTTTGCGCTTTTGCTTCTTTTCCAGTATCGGAGCCCCATTGGTGTAAGCCCTGTACGCATATGCATACATACGCTTGAGCATATCTTCAGCCTAATATAAGGGGTGAATTGATCATGGGACTGGCAATTTAGAGTATTAAAGTAGGAAACCCAGGTATCCTGGTATAAGCTTGCTTTCCCTATTGCCATAAATAACATTCTTCCTAAAATAGCCGATTGACCTATTTCTTGAAGCTATTTGCCAAAGCGTCTTAAGATCAACCTTTTAGTGACAGTACTGATAGCAGTGACCCAAAGAGTGAAAAGATAACACCAGAGGGTAGAGGGTTGTGTAAGCCAGAGGAGAAGTGGGAACACTATTTCTAATTGCCAGCAGTTGCTCCTATTGGAGGGCTTTATTATATTTGATACTTGTGTAATTTAATGTACATTGTGAGGGCAGCCACAGTTTGTTTACATTTTTTTCACAGTAGTAAAAAAGTGTATCCTATCAGGAAAGAATTAGAAGGTGCTTTCTGCTGCTTCCTTCACCATCAATGTTACCCACCTGCTCAGTTTCTCCTTTTCCTCAGCAACTGTCCTGGATGCTTTGAAACAGGCAACTATCATCCCCCTGCCTGAAGGAGGTGATTCTTCCTGTCCTGGTAACTATCCTTCAGTCTCCCTCCTCCTCACTCTGGCAACAGTCCAGAAATACCTTGTACTCACTCAGCTTTCTTCCTTCCTTGTCTCCTCCACCTTCATTCCTTTCCAGTCTGACTTTAGAAAGTACCACCCCACATCCACCTCTCTCCTATGGCTCACTGACTCCATCCTTTCAGGTATAGACCAGGGCCACATCACCTCCGCTGTCTTTGTCGACTTGACCAAAGCCTTTGGTACTATTGCCCAACCCCTTCTTCTGCCTACTCAGTCAGTTGGTTCTGCTCCTGCCTTATGGGTAGGTGTCAATCTGTTTGTATTGACTGCTTCTTTTACCTCCTCTCCGTATCTGCACAAGCATGCCCCAAGGGTCAGTCTTTGGCCCTATTCTCTTTTCCGTCTTTCTGACTGACCTGTCTGCTGCTTGTTCCTCTGCATCCATCCACGTGTAACCATATGGTATGGTGATCTTTGCCTCTAGTTCTTCCGCTCCTGACCTCACTTCCCTGCCCCAGCTGGACTTTGGAAACACACAACACGAGTACCTGGCCAACCAGCTTTCCCTCGAGTTCAAGAAAATAGTCTCCATGACCTTTGGATCCTGGCAGAGGATTGCTAGGCTCACCCCTCTTCCAGCCTTCTTTTCCTTCCTTCCTTCCCCTTGATGGCACCGCAATTGAGGATGTTTCCTTCTTTAAGTACCTTTGGGTTTGGCTGGACCACCATGATTTCTCTGCGCATGTGGATGAGATCCAGCGTAAGCTCCACCCCAGACTTGGTTCGCTGTACAGGAATAAAGTGAGTATCCTGTTTCCCTCCTGACGTGAGATCATCTTGAAGATGGTCCTCTCCATCTTTGACTAGGATGACATTTACAACGCTGCTTCCAAGGCCACTCTTACCAGACTGAACCTCCACTTTTATTCTCTTATGCCATTTTGTACTGGACTGTTTCCTTCACATCCTCCGCTGTTTCTGTAGTTTCCCCCATTTACAGTTTTGGTCACTACTCTTGGTCATTTGCTGATTTTCATCCTATTTATTGTCTGCCCCATGCATCTGAAACAAGCTGTTACCAGATCAGTATATCTTTCCTGGTAAAATATTTGAAATAAATACATAAATCTGTAGTGTGTTTTGCTATTAAACAACATTACTAGACTTCTTCATCAAGCGACACTACATGTAAGTGTTAATCCACGACACAGCATGGTTCTACTGTAGAATTGATACATGCGGGGGAGTAGAGGAGGGCATGAGGCCACAGGCTGAGTGCCTCCAACCACCCAGGCATGGATTAATTGTACAGTAGAACCATCCTGTACCATGGATTAATGCTTACTTAAATCATGGTCAGGTGGTGTCTTTCAACCAATGTGTTTGCTGCTTTACTTGCTAATGTAGGATGCCATGTTACAAAAATAGTTAACACCTGCTTGTTCACACATCTTTGATATAAATCAGCATAATAAAACTTGTTGCTCTCTCTACAGTATTAACTTGCTTTGGCTTAAAATTCCCGTCCAATTGTTTAGAACTAAACTCTTGTAAAAGGAGTTTGCGCTTATAATGTGTAATAAAGCTGATGAAGAGGCACTGAGGCTGTGGAAACTTGTACATTAAACATTTATTTGAGCATTTACCCTGTATAGTCCAGCTGAGGTAAGTGGGGCTCAGCTAGCCTAATTAATATATTATACCTACCTAACAAAAATATATATTTTTTCCTCTCGCAAAGGAGACAAAAATCACTTGAAGACACTGGATAGTAACCAAATGCAACACATTTTTGTTATATTCGAATATTTGTTAGACTGTTACTCAGGTATGATTTTAGATAATTGATGTACTGAATGTAAAATCTTTTAAAAAAAAAAAAAAAAAAAAGGTTTAAGAAGGAAGATAGTGTATTCGAAACTCTGATGAGAAAACTTCTTTAATTTCAGACTGATTTACGAACCATTGGTGCAAAGTTCCTCCCAAGTGACATCAATGGAGGGCGACTGGAAAAGGTAAAAAAAAAAATAAATAAAAAACAGGAAAATATATCTTACTGTCTCATGTTGGGCCCTGTCCACACTATACATGGTAAAGTGAAAATGGTTTTAAAAACGTTATAGCACTTATGGTGTTTGCCTGTCCACACCATCCCTTGTAAATACAAACTGTGTTTGTACACGGTTTAACAAAGCGTCCACACTAATGCCGTGAAGTCTCACCAGCAAACATGGTTTACAAACTGTGCTACTTGAGTTTTAAAATATTTTGAAAACCGTGCTACAACCCTGATACTTTCAAGGTTTAGACCCCGTTTTCAAACACAGTTTGAAACCATTACCAGTGCAGCTGCCTATCGAATTAGAAGGCTCGTACAACGTTTTAGGCGAGTTAAAATGTTATAAGAGCAGCGCTGGCCCAGTGGCGTGGAGGGCTGAGGTGTTGGACGTCTTACCTCCTGCCACGCTGGCGACCTGTGTTCGTTAGTGGACTCGGGTCGTCGAGGGCGAACGGGAGAGGAGAGGATCGAGCATCCCACGGGACGCTCGCCTCTCCTGGGGAGGAAGAGTGCCGTGTCTTGCTGCAACACTGCCACCTGCAGATGTGTCGATGGTAGTGCGAGCGAGACATGGGGGGGGAGGGACATGCCGTGCTGCAGTTTACTTGAGCACGCTCACGCAGAGGATATTGTCCCACATGCCAGTGTCCCTATGGGGAGGGGTAGAGCAGCAGCAAGATGGAGGGAGCAAAGAGGAGGAAAACACACTGGTTGGCAGAATGATCACCGACCTCCACATTACCCCTCTTCTGGTGACCTAGGTTCCTCCCCTGTCTGTACCTCCCCACCGTGGAGAGTAGCCATGGGGGGATTTAGGGAAGAAGGTAAGTCCTGGGAGATGTTGGGGGACGGGGCTGGGAGGATCAACGGGATGGAGTGCCAGACAGCGTGAGGGAGAGAAACAGTGAATTGAAAAAAGAAGAAAAAAAAAAGGAAATGTTATAAGAACACTTGTGTGAATGGGGCCTAAGAGTTCTGTCAGCATGGCACAATATACTGTTAGCCATGCATTTTGTATCCAAGATTATAAGCTCATCTGTGGCCCTGAAATGCCAGTTGACAAATTTCACGTCGATGTGGCATGGTGGAATCGTTGGTCAGTGCCAGAGGCAACCACCTGTACAAAGCTCAGGTATGACATCACCTGGAGGAACTACATTGCAAAAGGAGAAGTTTCATCTTCGACCCAAGCATTGAAGTCACCCAGAACTAAACGTTTGCATGACCTCAATACCGTATTGGCCAAGAAAATCTTTAGTTCCTGCAGGAATTTGTCCAGAACCTGGAGGACGGTATATGAGCTCAGTCCTGCAACTCGTACGTGACCCACCTTTTATGGCCCCAAATTCAAACAATTAGTCTAACCCAAGGGGTATGCCATCAGTCCCAGAACGGATCTAAAACAGATGGCTACCCTGCCCTCTCACCTACGGCAGTGTATCATGGAAGAACCCGGAGGGGGGGGAGATGGATGACTCAAGCACAGGGTGCATGTCGTCCCCCAGCCGGGTCTCCTTAATATATACCAGGTCTGCAGAGGAATCCACAATGAAGACTTCCATTACAGCCATTTTATTTCTAAGAGACCTAGTGTAACAAAGAACTGTCCTAAGTGGAGTAGTCGGGTCGGCTGGTCCATTAGCCATCTGCTGAGTGGAAAGCTCAGAAGCCAAAGGAACATGGATCAAGCAGGGGAGATGCCTTTCCAGATAACATCTGCGCCCGGGCGCCTCCTGGATACCACACTCCAGATCCTATCCCCGAAGTCTGCCCATGGAGCAGGTCTTTATTTTGAGCAGTATCCCTAAAGAATTCCCAACCCCCTGCAGTAGTTGAGTACGGCTGCAGGCAGGGTACAGAGGAACCCCCCGAAGGGGCACCACTCTCGTAGTTGCTCCATGGAGCAGACTAGATAAGGCCTGGCTAAGCACATGCTAAAACAAGTCATACGATAATGAAAATAAAGTCACTCAGGCTGGCTCAGTGGTGCTGGAGGTTGAGGCGCCGGATGCTACACCTTGCACCATACTGGCAACCCAGGTTTGGGAATGAGCCTGGACCACTGGGGGTCAGCAGGAGCGAGAGAGGATAGAGTGTCCGGAGGAATGCTCTCCTCTCGAAGGGAAGGAAGGATTGTCCGCCTGTGGCCATCCCACTGGTGGAGGCTGGGGTGGTGCAGGCTGAGAGGACAAGTAGCTGGCGAGTGCGACATGTGCGTTCCCCAACATGTGCACGGTTGTGAATCGGGAGGGAGGCATTTCACCAGAAAAATAGGAAATGGCACCCGAAGGCTTCATGAGGCCTTGCCCCCGTCCCGCTGGTCGGCTGCCGCCACCTCCCCGGATTTGGATTGTGCTTCGGGGAGGGAAGGAGCTCCCTTCCCGGCCCTGCCATGGAGGGCAAGCTGTGGGGGGGGTCTCGGGGTTGGTTGGCAATGGTCGGGCTCACGGGTGGCTTGGGGTGGAGTTCCTGACCCCGGTGCGCGAGAGTGAAAAAATGTAAATGGAAAAAAATACAATAAGGCCACCCTCCCAAAATACCCAATAATCAAAAGAATAACCCGATCATTCAGATGCCATTCACACAGATTAACTATACAAAATACATTCACACACCGATTCACTCCAGCTAAGTATATATAAAACTTAACAAAAGCAGGTTGGGGGTAGAACAGGGAAGTTAACAATGTGAAAGCAGTAAGTAATGGTAAGTGTTTTAAAAAAAAAAAATGTCCTGAGAACTGAAGTAGTTGAAGTCTCTGGTCTCACCAGATAAAGTCCAGAATAAGACAGAGTTTGCCCTGCAGTCAGCCCTCTCATAGCTGCAACAGGGGAATAGCAGTTCCACAAGATCAGGGGGAGGGGAAACAGGTACTCTCACTAACTGCTGAACTATTAAGCTGAAGCAGAGTCAGGAGAGTTCAGAATTCAGTTCAGTATAGTTCAAGTTCAGGGGAGGGAAAAATCAAAAAGTAGTGGTTGTAGAGGCTCTTGCTGGCCAGCTGGGATAGGAATCAGTCAAAACAGGGCCCACTGCCATGAACACACCAGCAACAGCCATCTGTTCACAGCGAAAATCAGTTCTTCGTTCTGCACAGTAGCAGAATTCAAGAACCGGCGGTCCCCAACACAAACGCCACCCCACAGACAGTTTTCCTTGGGTCAGCTAAACAGATGACAAGCTTCAGGTTTATCTGCCGTTCGAAAACCAGAGTCGGCAGTCATGTGGGTCTCGGCTTCTCTTGACGGACCCCTCAGGAATAAGAGCCATCATAACTTCACTCCCCAGAACAAGGTCCAGCTTGACGGGATTCAGATTCAGATATTAGCGGATCTTCTTTGGGAATATCTCTTTTATCAGGTCACACCTATGGAACTTGGCCATCAGGAGCTAGGATCGCACGGAAGCTTTTCCATAGCAGGCTGGTAGTGGCCCTGCTCCCTCTTCAGTTCTTTCCTGCTGCCGACCTTCTTCGCATGGACTCTGCAGAAGCTTCGTTGTTCAGTTGACTGCCAAAATTAGTTTTTTAGTTTTCTATTTTGGCTGGAATCATTTTATTTTGAAGTGATTCCTCTTTATTTTGTATGTCAAGACCCACAGTCTTGTCTGCTCTTTTCCATCGCTGCCACAGTAGAAAGAATATCTCTTCCACTGATGAACACAACCTCTGTGTTTGTAGCCACAGCACCCTCGCCTGTGAACTCTGCCTAAAAGTCAACCTCACCACCTGGTGATGCCGCAGGAAAGCCTTGCAGAAGTTCCCCATGGAGCAACCAGCTGCCTGGAGCAGGGGCCTTCCGGGGCTACCCCTACCCAGTCGCTGGCTTCTTCTTTGGGCTCTCTATCCACCAAGGCCTGGGACAAGTCATTGGGGAAAAACACTCCCTGGGAGAAGGAACTGTCCAAGGATGATTCCCCCTCCCAGAGGTGCTCCCATTCCCTGTTGGCTTCATCTTCTCTTTTAGGGATTGTGCTGTTGGCCGCTTCAGCTTCGACCTCTCCTGCTGCCCAAGCCTCCTCTTCTTCCAGGCCATCCTCGGCAGCAAGTTCTTCCAGCCATCCTTTGGCTGCTGAGGTGCTGTTGACCCCTGGGTCATCAGCCCCCACCTCGCCAATGCGACCTTCTGAACCACAAGGTCCTCCGGTGCTGGGCCCTGTCAGCTCTGCCATACTAGGCAGCCTTTTGTCAGCACCGGGGGCCATTCTCCCTCCGCTGCAGCTGGCTTAGATGGCATTTCTTTTTCCCACCATCAGTCATAATGCTGTGCTCATTCCCTTCACCATGGTCTTGGTCCAGCAGCACGTCCTAGGGCTGGGGCCTTCATCATGACTGCCGCCGGATGCCACCTCAGTGTTGATGCTGATATGCCATTCTCGACCAGCCCCCTCCCGGGCACCGATGGTGCCTTTGTCGTCGACACCTCTCTCTTACCAGGTTGATGTTGAGGTGGAATATCACCCTGATCTCATTCTCCCTGAAGGTGAGGAGGAGGATGAAGGGGCTGCTTCCTCAGACAAATCTACTCTCGCTCCTTGGAGCGAGAACTTGGTTAAACATACGCCGAGGTCTTCCCCAGAAGACTCCACTTTCTTCAATATAATGAAACCACTTCAGACCACTGTGGTGTTCTATACTGAGGAAAAGGATGTCACCAGGAGGAACCTGGTGGACTTCTTGGAGATTCCTAAGTCGCCATTGAAAATCGTCTCTCCTTTGCTTCCAGCCCTCGAGGATGCTGCCAGTTCTGCATGGCACAGGCCTAACTTAGTGACTGCCATGCCAAGAAAGGCTGATAAACTTTACCAGGCTCCTGTAGGCAAGCCTTTGTATGCCATCCAGCCAGAGACTGATCCATCGTGGTCATCAGGGCGGCCCATGACTGGTCCAAGGTCCCAAACACCCGGGGTTCCTCCCCCTCAGGGGAGTCCAGGAGGATTGACCTTTGGGGCAAAATTACCTTTGCCTCTGTTACTTTAGGCCTTAGAATTGTCAATTACCTATCTCATTTGGTCAAGTATCAAAATATCCTCTGGAAAAAGGGCAAGGCTGCAGTACAGGCCCTTCCTGAGGTCCTCTGAGGCAAGAATTCCTTAAGTCTCTCCAGGCTGCAGAGGATGTCAGTAATCACCTTCTGAGAGCCATTTATATATCTGATTCCACTTCCAGAGCTGCTGCCACTGGTGTTTGCCTAAGGCGGCACTCCTGGCTGAGAGTCTCAGGCTTTGCTGCTGATGTCCAGCAGAAAGTCTTGGATGCTCCCTTTGTGGGCTTCAAGCTTTTTGGACCTGATGTGCAGGATATCATTAATAAAGTGCAGGCCTCTGGTAGAGCTGTTTGGTCTGTTCATTCCCTCTCTCATACCCAGCCCAGTAGTATGCATGACCCTCTTTGCAAGGTCTCAGAAGTCCGGTCAGGTACAGACTTCAGGGCAGCGCCAGAAACCAGTGGTTTCTTGCCTGCCCACCTTCTTCACCTCTGGTGCCCCTTCCAAGCATCCCAGAGGTGGCAGTGCAGCCCCAGTCGCTAGTTCTGCGTCCGTAACGCTCCTTACTTGACTCCCCTCCTCCTCCTCCTGTTCCAAGCCAGAAGGTGGTAGTAGGGGGTCACTTCTCCTTCCATCTAGACCAGTGGAAGGCTCTTACTACTGATGCTTGGATCCTACAGCTCAACGAACAGGGTCACACTATAGAACTTCTGGAACAGTCTCCAGATTTTCCACCTGCTTCTTCCTGTTGTCCTCCAGAACATCTTCTGGTGCTTTAGGAGAATGTGCTCACCCTGCTGCTCAAAATGGCTATAGAACTGGTGCCCAGTCAGCAAAGAAACAAGGGGTTCTATTCCCAGTTCTTGCTTGTCCCCAAGCAAACTGGGGATCTGCGGTCCGTTCTAGACCTCAAGGAACTAAACCTTTAAATTCAGTACAAAAAATTCTGGATGGTCACACTGCCTGGCCTGTTACCTCTGCTCAAGGAGGGAGACTGGTTATGCTCCCTGGACATGCAGAATGCATACCTGCATGTCAAGGTGTGCTTCCCCTACAGGCGTTATCTCAGGTTCCTGTTCCAGGGGAACACTCCCAATTCAGAGTATTGCACTTTGACTTATCATCTGCCCCACTGGTCTTTACCAGCTATTTAGCAGCAGTGAAGGCAGGCCTCCGGTGTGAAGGCCTGTATGTCTTCCCTTATCTGGACAACTGGTTGCTGAAAGCCCAATGCAGGGATCTCCTGCTGTGACTCTAGACCGCAGTAGGCATTTGTTCCAGGCTTTGGGGGATTACCGTCCGTATACCCAAATCTGTCCTCACCCTGTGCCAATGGCTGCAGTACATTGGGGCAGTCCTGGACACTATTCCAGGCAAGGCCTTCCTTTCTCAGGGCAGGGCGGACTGTCTGGCGCAGGCCCATCTGGTTGCCCAAAGCAGGTCGGTCACTGCCAGGACCTTCCTATGATTTTTGGGCCTGATGGCCATGGCTGTCGCCACCATCCCCTTGTCCAGGCTGCATATGAGGATCCCCTAGTGGATTCTCTGGGTCCAGTGGGATCAGTGCACAGACGATCTAGATCAGCAGGTTTTAGTTTCCTCCCCTGTCTGTAGAGTACTTCAGTGATGGATCCTCTCAATCTTCTGCGAGGGGTGCCTTTTCTCATTCCTTCTCTGCAGCAGATCCTCACCTCAGATGCTTCAGGTTTGGGCTGGGGGCACACCTGGCTTCTTTCCAGACCTAGGAGACCTGGTCACTGATCGCCACTGCCACATAAACAAGCTTGAAATGAGGGTAGTTCCGTATGTCATATAAGCCTTCCAGAACCACCCCTCTCTGGGTCCCCTGCTGGTGCAGTCAGACAACCTCAGTGTCATTTATTATATCAACAAGCAAGGGACTCATTCCTACCCCCATGTCAGGAGGTGATGAGAGTCTGGCACTGGGCTCTAGAACATGGTCTAGAACTGTCAGCCATACATGTTCCCGGCGACCAAAATGCCCTGGGGGACAGCCTCAGCTGATCAGTCTAGACCGCATGAGCGGAAAGTGCCGAGTTCAGTCATAGAAGACCTGTTCGACAGGTGGGATCATCCAGAGCTGGACCTTTTTAACGTCCCATCAACACAAAATTGCCACATTTCTGCTTGCTAGATCCAGGGCCTGGGATTTTCTGGTGAGACATGTTGTCCCTCTCTTGGAAAGGGAGGTTGCTCTATGCCTTTCCTCCCTTCCCTTTAATCCAGAGGGTGCTGATCAAGTTCCAGATGGCGGGGGCCACCTTCATTCTGGTGGCCCTGTTCTAGCCTCTACAAATCTGGTTTCCATTACTGCAGCAGTTGCCTGTGGAACATCCAGTTCCTCTGCCCCTCTGCTGGGACCTGTTGACCCAGGAACAGGGAACCCTGGTCCATCCGGATCGCAAGTTCCTCCATCTGCATGCACTGCTGCTGAAGACATAGCCGTTGCCCTGTTCGGGGTATCTCCAAAAGTGGCTGATATCCTGGTGGCTGCCAGGAAACCCTCCACCAGGGCCACTACTTACTCAGTGAAATGGAAGTGCTTTGCTATATGGGCCACTTCCCGCCACCTGGATCCTTTCATCTGTCCGGTGAACCAAGTTCTAGGGTACCTCCTGTTCTTGTCTGATGCTGGACTTCAGTACTCCTCTGTTAAGGTGCACCTGTCTGCTATATCAGCCTTCCATGTGCCCATTGATAGCTGTACTGTGGCCCAGCTGGATGTGGCTTGTACTTTTCTGAGAGGCATTCTGCACTTGAAGCCTCCTATCTGAATCAGTCATAGCTTGGGACCTGATTTTTGTTCACGAGAAATGGACTTTGCCTCCTTTTTGAGCCAGCCACATCTTGCGAGCTACACTTTCTTTCATAAAAAGCGTTCTGTTTAGTTGCAGTTACATCTGCTAGAAGGATTTCAGAGCTACAGGTTCTTGTGTGAACAGCCTTATTTGATTTTCACACCATAAGTTTCTTCCTAAGGTGGTTTTGGAGTTTACTTTAAATCAGTCTTATACACCTGCCTGTTTATTACCCAGAGCATAGAATTCTCAGGTACTATACACACAGCACAAAGGACTGCAGGAAGTCCTCTGTTTTACTATTGCCCATGGAAAGAGGGTGTTTCAGTTTCTAAACAGTGTCTGTGCAAATGGTTGGCCATCTGTATTACTTTTTGTTACAGGAAGTATGGTATGAACCTTCCTGGAGTTGTTCATGGCTACTCTACCATAGGCATAGCCACTTCAGTTGCCTGTTTCAGGAATGTCTTAGTCACAGAAATCTTTGCTGTTGCTACTTGGAGTACTGTCCACACTTTCACAAAGCACTACAGTCTGGACATTGCCTCTAGAAGGAGGGCGAGATTTGGTATAACTGTGCTACAAGGCCTTCTTTCTGAGGCTTTTGGCATCCTGCTACCCAGAATGTCTCTCTGTCAAAAGTGCTTTGGACTCGTTCCATAGTTGTGAGCTTATGAAAGAGATAATCCCCAAAGAAATAGAACAGTTGTGTAAGAACTTACTGTAACAGTAGATCTTTGAGGGACTCACTTTCATCAGGTAATGCCGTCCCACTCTCAATCCCTCTGGCTCTTTGTTTCCAGCTGGGTTTTCTGGTTGCTCCAGCCCCTCCTTATAGCAGGGCTCCTTTCTCTCTCCTCGGTTCCCTAGTGGAAGGCCTAGCTTGTATGGTCTCTGGCAGAGGGGAGAGAACTGAGGAGGGAGTGGGGCCACCCACGCTTATAGGATAAGGGATGTTGGCATATGACCTCGACATGGGTGGCCCCTACTGGACTGCTGTGGAAAAGCTTCCCTGTGATCCTAGTGCCTGATGGCTAAGTTCCATGGGTGTGACCTGATGAAAAAGATTCCTTCAAAGATCTACTGTTACAGTAAGTTTTTACATTAACTGTTATTTCAGTTGTACAGCGCTGCATCACCCAGTGGCTACTGGAACGGTTTGGGTCACCACCAAATGGAAGTGAGTTCACCACGAACGACAAGCTGCTATTAGTAGATTGGCAGCCTGAGGAGTGGATGCCGAACAGAGCACCCCAAAGCAGCAATATATGACTGTATGGGACACAAAATAAAATTTAATAAACAAATAAAACTACCTAAACTAAGTATAAATCCCTGACTACAGTGAGCAACCCTGCGCTAAGATACTGAGTAGTGTATTGATAACTGCTTTTCAAGCACAAAAAGATATAAAGGCACAAAAAGAAAAGAAATAAATCCGGCCCACTTAGAGCAGACTCGATGGACCACCCAGCGTGGTGGCCATCTTGAACCCAATATGGAATAGGGTTAATTTGTCTAGCAGTTTACCAGAAAGAACACCCTTTCCATTTTGAAGCACA